>JAVYJV010000131.1:0-676876 GCA_034509755.1 Anisodus tanguticus | reverse complement strand
GCAAAGTATTTCTTTATCAAATAAGAAATATTTGAATGTCTTCTAAAAGACTCTTGAGCATCATTTATTTAAATTTTAAATTTACTCTTTTTAAGCTTTTTTAGTAACTTTTGTTTGCTTAGTAGAAAAAAAGTTTAAATTACTTTAAAAAAAAAAAAAGAAGAAGCGAACACAATGTTAAGACTTAATTTGAATAAATTTAAATGTTATACTATGTGTTCAGTATTGGTGTTAAAATATATAGATTTTCTTTTCTTTAAAAGGTAAACTAATTTTAAGCTGAATTTTTTTTTTCACAAAACTTTAAAATTTAATTTGGTTTCTTATTTTAATTTCATTATTTTAAATTTAGAATTTTAATCAAATTAGCTAATTGCTATATTTTTTATTGTCGTCTTTTTTTAACAATAAATTTTTAAATGTTAAAAACTTATTTATAACTTGATATAAAAAAAAAACCTGAAAATTTTATAGTATACAAAGCTAATAAAATTAAATTGAAAATAAATGAGCATCTAAGCGTAAAAAACATAAAATCCTGATCTTTTCTAGATCTCAATGGAACGCCAAAAAAAAAAAGAAGAGAAAAAAGCTAGTTGGTAAAATTAATTAAGTAAATTGCATTAGAAACCAAACATCAAAGTTAACAAAATTAGTATGAAAAAAAATAAATAAAACAAAATATATAAATAAAAAATATATTAATAAAATGATATTACTATTAGTTAACTAATTGAAGAGTGCACACACAATTGCCAAGTTAGTCATTTGGGGATAAAAATATCCGTCATCACTCTCTTTAGCCGAATCATTGATTCCATAAATTTTGTAGTTTTTTTTTTGATTATAAACCTTTTCTAATGAATCGATGATCAGTAAATGAAAATTAAATTTATTTTTTATTTATAGCTTTGTCTTTATTGTAACAAAAACTTTTTTTTTTTTTTATACTAGATGTGATTGTCTTTAATTAGCTACACATCATTTTGTGCTTCATAAATTAAATTTTTTTTTTAATAAACTAATTAGATAAAATTTATAGAATTTAATTATACTAAGATTTAAAACTTGAAAACTTTTTTAAAAAAACACTTTTTCTAACAGAGAGGAGAAAAATTTTTTTTAAAAAATAATCTATAAAGTTAAATTAAATTAATTTGAAATATTATAAAATAATTTGAATCAAATCAATTTGTTTACATAACTTCAATTACAGTAAAAAAAATTTTATCATATAGAAAGTCTTTTGACTTTTTATGTTTAAAAATTTAAATATAGATAATTTTTTAGATAAAAATAAATTATGAACCAACAGTTGGAAAATCTTTTCTATTTGTACAATATTTATGAGCAACTAAATTTTTAAATAAATTGTAATGGAAATAAATCTCAAAGGCATTTTTAGCTTTATTTATTTTTTATTTTCGTCCGCTTCAATCATTTCAAATTTGAACAAATAAGAAGAAATTTTTTAGTTATAAATTTTAACTTTGTTTTTTTTTGTATACATTTCATAGACAATGGTTATTTTAAAAAAAAACAATAGAACTATTTAAACGATAATCAAGTATTGTTTAAATTAGCCTAAAGAAATCAAATATTTTAAAAAACTTGACAATAAAATGTAATTTTTTAAATTGAAAAATTATCAAAATTTAAGATTTACATTTATTATTTTTAAATATATTTTTGAATTTTTATTCATTCATAAAGATAGCTTAGCTATTTTTGAAAAAATGATCTAAATAAATAAGAATGTTAAATAAAATAGAATGTTTAAGAAAAAATGATGTTAAAAAAAAAATGTTGTTTAGTAAAAAAGGATGCTCAGAAAAAAATGATGCTTAAAAAAATGATGCTTAAAAAAACCAATAAACCTATTAAAACTATAAAGTATATTTTTTAGCTTATTTTAATTATCTAGAAAATGCTCATTTGATTATAGTTAATTTAATTAACGAACAATCTGTCATTTTAAGTCTGAATAAATAAAAGTTTACAATTGGGAATTTTCAATCTCATTTTATTAAGCATTTTATTTGTAAAGATCTTTTTATCAAAATATATAAAAAATCACATGCTAAAGCTAACAAAAATATATAAAAATTATAGAAAAAACTAGTGTTTGTCTTAATGTTTTTTTCTTTTTTATTTGAATTTAGTTGATTAAGTTTGAGGGATAGGCTAATTTTATAATATAGAGATTTAAAAACTCTATATATAAGAAAAAATGTTTTATAGATTTATAAAAAAAAGAAGAAATTTTTGAACTTTATTTAAACATTACAAAGTTGATCTTTTATTTTAAACAAATTAATGGGAAAGGAAATCAATTTTTGGTAACAATTTAAGGGAAGAAAACTTTTTTTTTTATAAAAGCTGATGTAAACAATGTTAAGAAAAAATGAATCAATAATGAACAATTTTTTTTTGTTTAATTAATAATATTAAGTTGAGATTAAGCTACTAATTAAAATTCACCACAATTTTATTTAAACAATTGATTAGCATTATATTTTTAAGAACCTAAATTTTAGTTTAATTTATTAATTTTGAAGATCTTTTTTTCCAATTTAATTAAGTAACTCTGAAAACTTTTTAAGCTAACTAATTTATTTGTTAAATATTTAATTTAATTAACTGAGTTTGAGAACTTAAGCTTACAATACTTTTCATTTATTAATCAAATCACCTTTGAAAAAATATGTTAATTAACTTTATTACCTTTTGAAAAATATAAATTAATTATTCTTTTTAAAAAAATCTACAAATTAACTTTTGAGAAAATTATTTTCTAAATAAAATTTTTTTTTTTAAAATTCAACTATTAATATAATTATTGATTATCTTTAAATAGTATAAAACTAAATAAATTTTGATTAAAAATACTTTTCTAACTTTAATTTATTTATTAGTTTTGAAAACTATAAACTTTTCTATCAGATTTATAATCAATTATAATAAGTTGAAATTTATAAAATACTTGATTACTTTTTTAGAAAATTTTGAAAAGAGAAAAAAAATATTAAAAAAAACTTATCAAATAAAACTTATTTGAATTCAAAACACGTAAATTTAAAAAAATAAAAAAAGTATTAAGCCTAAACAAATGACCACTTAACCACTTATTAATTAAATTTAAAAATTTTATTTATTCCTCCATTATAAAAATTTCAATTTAAAATATTGATACTTTGTTTAGATATTTTTTTTTTTTAAACTTTCATTTAATTTAAATCAAATTACAAAATAATATTTTATGTATTTTAAAAAAAAACTTTTTTTTTCAAATTTTACTTTGCATGAAAATAATTTTGAGTCTTATAAAAAACATCATACCAATTTTAAATTTATACAATTTTTGAAAATAATTCTATAATGAAAAATTTATGTTTAATTCAATTATACTATTTTACAATCAAAATTTTGGAAAAATTTTATAATACTGAGTAAAAAAATTCAATCATTTAAGGCTTAGATTGCTTATACTATTAAGTATATCAGATAAATCACTTCCTACCTGAAAAAAAAAAATTTTAAATTAATAAAAATTTAAATAAAATTTACATTAGAAATAATGAAGTTTATATTTAAATTAACGAGATTTATATTAAGATTACTGTTATATTATTTCAATAAAATTATTAATAAAAATTTTTGAAAATTATAATTACTTCATTCATGTTTAAGCGTTGTAAAAATTGATTTAAAACAATCAATTGCTCTGTTTTTCCTGTTTTAGTCAAATAAATTTGCATCATCTCAATAATATGTTTTGCCTCTTCTTTCATTTGATACGAATTATAAGATGTACAATCTTGAATAATTTTAAGCTTTGATCTAGCAAGATGTAATGGAGTTCTAAAAAAAAAGAAATAAATTTAGTTTTAAATTTTTAATAATCAAAATTACCTTCCATGTTTATCTTCAGTATTAATATTAGCACCTGATTTCAATAGTAATGTTACCATTTGAATATGATTTGTACAAGCAGCTAAATGTAAAGGTGTATTACCTACATAATCTTTTCTATTAGGATCTGATCCATGCAATATAAGTAATTGAGCTAAAAAAAATTTGCATTAAAAAAAAATAAAATTTTTTTCAAAAAAAAAAAAATATAAACCTATTTGTACATTTCCTTTGCAAGCAGCAAAATGCATTGCAGTACGACCTCTAGAATCATAATAATTTGGATCAAATCCTTCTAATAAAAAAGTCTTCACTGTATTTATATCATTTAAATTTGCAGCAGCTAAAAATTTAACTTTACTATTACCTGTAATAAAAAAAAAAAAAATTAAAAATAAATAAAAACTAAATCAAACTTACAACAATATCTTTGGTTGAAAACTGAAATCTCTGAAAAAGTAGTCTTTTTTTTAATTCTTTTTACTTTTCCAATTAAATCATGTTGATCATCAAAACTTCCTAAAGTTAATTTAGAACGACTAGCTTCAATAGATTGATTGTTAGATTCAATAAAATTATCTTTATTAACCTTATAGAAAAAAAATTTAAAATTTAAAATCTTTTTTTCCTTTTAAATTTCTATTTACCTTTTTAATCAACTCGCTACTTAATTCAAAAGACATTTTTGGCAGAATTATAATAAAAAAACTTGTTTAAAGTTAAAAAACGAAGATACAAATAAAATTACAAAAACTAATTAAAAAAGTTTTAGCCTGAATTAATGTGAACCGTTTAAACATTTTTAGTTACATATCAAAATATATTTTAAAACGTTCCTTTATAATAAAAGAAAAATAAGTATGATATCTCTAAACAGATCATATCTAATATAATTCTCCTAAATGTCAAAAGATCAAGTGCAGTTTTTTAAAAAATGTTTACGTTTTGAAAAAGTAGGGGAATAGAAAATAAAAACAAACTGTAAGATCAAGCGCTAGGAATTAAGCGGAAAAAATTCTAATCAAATTTTTATTTGTACAAACTTTTACGTTAAAATTGCGTTATAATTATTTTAGGATACTTTTTTTAATTAGAACTTTTATATAAAAAATCTTATAAGGTTGCTAATTTTATAATAGCATTTTCACTTTTATAATTAAAAAAAAAACTTTAAATTAGACATATAAATCTATAATAAGATCTTAACATTAAGAACTCAATTTAAGGAACTTTAATGAAATTAAATTTTTAAAAGTAAAAATTAAGTTTGTGATTTAAAAACTTATTATTGAAAAAGATTTTATTTTTTATTTCTAAACTTTATTCTCTTATTTAACTTTTAAATTAAATTTAACTTAGATAAATTAATTTGAATTATTTACAGTTATTTCATGGAAAAATTATACATTTTCTTTATTTACAGGTATATTAATAAAAATTTGTTCTAATCCTAAATATATCATTTGATTTTTAATCATATGGCCATCTTTACTTAACATATATGCAACTGATATTGAACAATTACGTTTTGTTGAATCTGCAATCATTTCAATATATTTATTTTCATTTGAACTATCATTATCAAAAATTAAAATTGCTTTTAAACCAGTACGTTCTGCTTCAATACATTTATCTAAAAATGAACAACCTCCACGTTCTACTAAACCAATATTATTTCTTAATTCTAATTTATTAATAATAGAACTACAAGCATTATTTGGTTCTACAATCATTAATGGAAGTTTTAAAGTTTGATTCTAAAAAAAACAAATTTTTAATTAAAAGAAAATTTTTTTCATTTTAACTAAAACTTACAAAAGATTTACCAAAATTTATTGCTTGTTTTGCTTTATAAGTATAACGTAAGGATTCTGGTTCTAATATTTGAAAGTAAATATTATTTGATTTTTCTTCAAATGAAGAAATTAATGAAAAATGACCTAAAATTAAAATTTATTTAGATAAGAAAAAAATTTAATTTTAATACTAACATTCACTGATTAGATTAATAATTATAAGTAAAATTATATTTTTAAACATTTTTTGAATCTTAAAGATCTAAAAACAAAAAAAGCATAACGCCTATTTTTAATTCAAAAAAAAACTTCGAATATAAATCCCGTCATAATATGAGAAAAATCAAAATGATATAAAGATTATTTTATCAATTTATTTATCAAACAAAAAATAAATATTAATTAATTCCAGCTGTTTATGAAAATAAATTTATTCTCTCTCTTAGAAAAAACATTAAACTACATTATAAATTCTATATTTAATTATCCATGCGTGTGAGTTGACTGATTAAAGCGCGAAATTTTAAAAACTTTAAAATTAATGATTTAGTTAATCAATTTGTTCATTTTAAACTATTTATTTATTAATAATTTTTATTTTTAATGCATCAATTGATCAGATGACTGTAAGTTAATTATGGCTTATAAGTCAAAATATTAAAATTGAGTAATAAAAAACAGCATGGAGATGTGTTGCAGACATTAAACTACTGTAAAGAAAAAAAATCTATTTTGAATAGTAATAGGATAAAAAAGAACAATAATTAATAAAAAATTAATGACACAAACTAATAAAAGAAAAATTTGAAAAAAAAGTAAAGATATTTATGGAACACATTTAAATCTTCAAAACAAGCTACCAAAAAGTTATTTAAAACTAAAGAGCTTTTTAAATTATGATAGGAAAGAAATTTGAGGCTTAGAATTATGATAACTAAACATTCTCCTATGTTAAAATTTATATTTTAAAATATAAAAAAAAATATGCTACTCAGTTGGTTTAAAAGAATATAAATTGCTAGCCCTTCATGGTAAATAACTAAAATTTCTGTGTTAAAAAAAAAAGTTTAAAAAACGCGCTTTTTTTCCCATGGCTTTTATTGTTAATAGTTGCTGTAGTTTATTAAAAAAAATTTTATTAAACCTGAAAAATCAATTTTAATTAAAATAAAAAAAAAATTTTAAACAAAAAAATAAAAGATGGATACATTGAAAAACAATTTGATTAAAAAAAAAAATCATATTTTTGATGAGCTATGCAGATTTTTGAAATTAGATTATTTTTAAGGCCTGGATAAAAAATAATTTTTATTTTACTTATATATTTTAGTAGTAACTTACCAAATCATACTTACCTGACTGTGCAGGGTGCGCGGTCAAGGGGGCGCTCCTGCCGGATGGAGATTGACCATTGCACTGGCCTCGGCCTAAGGTTCAATTGAAGTCTGCCACTGCTTCAAACAGAAGTAGATGGGCAGTGCAATTTTTGGTAGCGGGGAAGATGCGTTCGCGCACTTCCCCATTATAAATAACTAAAAACAAACTCACTTCCAAAACAAAACTCAATCTAGTCTTCAGATTTTTTTCTAGCTTGACAAAAGTCTGTAATATTTAAAAATTTTTTTAATATTTATAAAAACTGCTATCTTCTCTATATTAAACAACAATATTTTTCCTTGTTTATAAATTCTGTATTTCTAGGAGAGAAAAAATTTAATTCTTTATATTTGAAGTCTATTAAAAAATCTTTTAACAACTTATTTAATGGAAAATACTAGGAAATTAATTTATCAATAATATCTTATTAAAAAGATACTATTTTGCAAAAACTTATTTTTTGAATTAGTATTAATTTTTTATTAGGTAACTGATAAAGTATCTTATTATTTTAGATTAAATAAATGAAACGTAAAAATTTTATCTTTGTATTTACAATTCATTTTAAAATTTAATTTCACTACTAGTTTTTCAGCATTCTTTTAGTTTTTTTTTCAGTCCATCAAAATTTAGTTTTTTTAAGCAAAATTTAGTTTAAATGAATATGATAACCATTGACTAGTTTGTCTCATTGTTTATATTTTATTTATAAATTTAAAAGTTATACTAAATATAAAACAGGTTAAAAAGCCAAAAATATTAGTTCTAGAACGCTTATGAATCTTTAAATAATGCACTATACCAATTTTTATATAATTCAGGTATTGTTTATGAAAAAACTTATCCTCCCATAAGATGATTAAAGGTGATATTAGAGCAATAAAATCAAAAGTCAACTTAGTTCATGAAAATATTAATAGTAAACTAAGTTCGTATGTTAAATATACGTTAAAAATATTTTATATACTGATATCTAATAAACAGTACTTCTTTTTTAAATCAAAAACTCCAACTAAAAAATTTAAAACTAAAGCTAACAAAAGGTTCTTTATCTTTCAATAATAAGTTGGATTAGAAATTTCTTAATGGATAAATGGTGAAAATATTGGATTTGTAAATTACGACGTTTTGTAAAAACTAAATTGAGATTTAATTTTTTTTTTAATAGTTAAATAGTTTTGTAACTAACTAACTAAAATGTATATTTTGATACTATTTGTGTAATTGAATAAACAAATTTCAGTTTTTCACTTAATTAATTTTTTATTTTTTAAAGATTTTTTTTTGATTTTATAAATCAAATCAAAAGTTTTTTAATGAAAAATTTTTTTGTAATTTTCTATCCATTTACGTATAATTTCAACTTCTAATTTTCTAGAATTAATTAAATCAATTGAATCGTACTTTTCTGTTGCTCTTAAATCTTCATGATGACAAGCTGTTGGAATATTTATTAAAATAGGTCCATTTGTAAAAATAACATTTGGTGTATCTAATAATTTTTTATCTACATAAGTTCCTTCAAAAAATTTTTCAGAGGATACTTTATGTAAAGCAAAGTTTTTATAATTATCAATTGTTACACCACCAACAGACCATGGATCACGATCTCCATTTGAGAAAACAATGTTTGTATACGCACGGAAATCTTGTAAACTATATTGTTGTCTAACTTTATATGTATCTGGTACTACATTATATTTACTTTTACAATCTCTTTTTATTTCTTCTAAATCCCAATCATGTTTTTCGAAAAAATCATCTTTACCTGTTGCACAAACTGGCATAATAGCTTCTGTACATGCTTGATAAAACCATCCTTCTGCACCTAAATCTGTTGAATCATCTTTATAATTAATACATTCTAATTCACCAGTATAATTGAAATATATTGATAAACCATCTTTAAAATTTTCAATTAACTCAAAATCATTCAAATTGTTTTTCAAAATTTTACATGTTTCCTTAAAAAAAATGGTTTAAAATATAATTAGTATATGAGACAATGAAACTCTTACTTTGATTGGGTAACGAGGCATTGGTTTCAAAAATGAAGCTGGATTAGGATAATCAGTCATAGCCATATTAGTTAAAACATCAGCAAAGAAATTTATAAGTTGATTTACTTCATCATCATTCTTTAATGGTTTACATAAACCTAAAACTTTTGATAATTTTAAGCGTTGTTCATGATTTTTACTTAATTTTCTAATAGCTGGCCAAACTTTTCTAATAGCATTAGCACAGTCTAATGAGTAGTTTTCATAATCTTTTGTAACAATTTTATTGAATAATGTACACTCATAAATTGGTTCAAATTGAACTAATGGTGCACTAGAAGCAATAGATCCTTCTACTAAATGAGGGTATTTTAATTTAAACCAAGCTGCTAACATACCACCATAAGAACCACCAAACATAATAACAGGAGATTTAGCAAAATTTTTATGGCTTGCTTTTAACATATCTATTAAATGTGCAAAATCTGCCATAGCCTGATCAATTGTTAAATATTCATAATCAGTTTTAGTCTTTCTTGGAGGAAATGATTTTCCATAATAACGATGTTCAGCAAATATTAAAACAGCTTCAAATTGATCTTGTATTTCCCACATTAAACCAGTATTATTTACAAATGCAAATATATCTCCTAAGATTAAAATTTTATTGAATTAAATAATTTTAAAAGTTATTAACTGACCTTCATTTCCTGCATAGAAAAATATTGGTGGATTTACTTTATCAGAATATTTTTTAGATATAACAACTCTTTGAGAAAAAGAAGTATCATTTTTATATATAAAATGATCTACCTTTAGATTAAAATAATTATTAAGTTAAAATAAATTTAAGTTTTGAGTCAAAACTTACTTTTTGATCAAAAAATCTAACTACATATTCACCAGGAATTGAAGAATAAACAGAAGAAATAAAAAGACACAAAAGAAATATTTTCATTTTTTTTCCTCTCTCAGCTTTGATAAATAACACTTGATGAATGATTTAGAAAACTAATTTAAAGTTTTAATTTAAACAAAATTAATAGATTATTTTATCATGAAAAAAATAAATTAAGCCTATCGTAAACATTGTTTTTCTAAGTTAAATAAAAAGAAATTATCTTTAAAATTTAAATCATTCTTTCAATCATTTTAAGCAAATTGAAAAACTTAATTTGATTATTATTTGAATCAGTTTGAAATTAAAATCTTTTTGATTATTATTTTTTATTAGACTTTGAAACTCCTGAGCACTCTTTATATACAATTTTTATGAATAAAATAAAAACTTGGTTTATTATTAAACTCGATACAAAAAAACTTAATATTTTTTTTCATAAAATATAACAAAGACTTTATTTGCTAATTAGTATTGGAAAATTTTAATTTTGAACTTAAATCAAAATGGTCAACTTAAAAATGAACTACTTAATTTGAATCATCGTTGTAGGTCAAAGAATATATATTTTAATAAATTTAAAAAAACCTTGTAAATAAGAGAGCTTCTCAAAACAAGATAAATTAATTTGAACTTAAAAGTTAAAATTATTTAACAGCTATTATTTAAAATGTAAATCTTATGTTCAAAAGTAAAAACGTCTAAACAACGTTGTTATTAGTTGAGTAAAAGTGTTTGAAAAGAGAAAAAATTTTTAGTCTTCATTTAAATAGCTTTTCTTAATCAACTTCTTACTCAATTAATCTTAAATAAAGTTGTTTCTAACTTTATACAAAGCCATTATTTTCTATCATTTTTTAGCAATTAGATCAAATTAATCATACTTTTATGAAGTTTTTAAACTTTTGAATAAAGAGCTTGTTAATTATTTAGTAAACTAATTCTACTTGTTTGTAAAAAAAAAAATCATCTTTGCTTGTTGCACAAACAGATAATGAGAATCTACTTTTTTATAAAAAAAACCAATTAACCAGAAATAAATTTAAAGAAACAAAAAAAAATTTTTTTCCAACTTTTATTAAAAGCACTTGATGAATGATTTACAAAATCATTCAAAGTTTTAATTTAAACAAAATTTTTATACAACAAAAATAAATTAAGCTTATTGAAAATATTGAGCAAATTGAAATTAGTAATTTTTAAAATTAAATCATTCTTTTAATAAATTGAAGTAAACTAGGAAACTTAATTTGAATTGAATCAGTTTGATTAAAATTAGAATTTGTTTGATTATAAATAGAATCATTATTTAAGTTTTGTTTTAATGAAGAACCAGAATTAATTTCAGTAAAATTATTTGTATCCAAAGAATTATTTTGATTAAAATTTGTATATGTACTATTTAAATGATTTGGCACATAATTAAGAGCTTGATTAATAATAGAATTCAAAGATTTTTTAGTTATATAATTTGTTTGATTTAATCCAGAATTTGAATATAAACTACTGTTCCTTTTTTGTAACCATTCATTATAATTAAAATAATTTTTATCAAAAAATTGTTTATGTTTTGTAGAATTGAAATCTTGAATAAATTGTTGTATAACTTCATATGAATCTCTTTGTTCATTATGTTTTAATAAATTGTTATTTGAATAAATTGTACTTGCAATTATAATAAGTAAAATACAAATAATTAAAATAGCAACAAATAACCAAACTAAATGTAAAAAATTACTTCTTTTTTGATGTTTTAAAACAATATAATGTAAATCATCATGCCATTGATCATTTTTATTTTGTACATAATCAGAAAAACTATCTAAATCAATAGTTGAAAAATAATTCTCTAATCTTTTACGCTTATTTTTTAATGATTCAACTCTTCCATTCTTTTTTAAAATACCTAATTTTTTCTTAGGAGCATTTGTTGAAAAATAATCTAAACTATTACAAATCTCTTTTTCGTTTAAATTATTTGGAGATATTAAATCACAATCATATAAATTCTTATTCTTCATTTCACAATCAATCGTAATGAATGGTTTTTTAGCCGGCATTTCTCAAGAATAATTTTCTCAAAATTTAACTTTATTATATTAAGATAACTTCGTTTAATATTCAGGTCTAATTGACTGTACCAACAAAAAAAAATTTATTAGAGAATATTTTTTAAAACAAAAAAAAGACAAAAAAAAATTAAAACGTTTTTATTGAAATCATAAAACCAAATAAATTTAATAAACGATTTTTTTTAAAAACAAAAGCAGTTTTTTGTTAAACAAATGGACGGTAAAAGCTAAATTTCATAAATAAAAATAATTTTTTTTTTTTTAAAATAATTATTGAATATCTTGATTGAAAAGGCAACTAAAAATTATTTACAAATTTTTTTACAAATTTTATTTTTTTAAGCCCCTGAAGGCTTATCTTTGGTTGTATCATATGATCTAATTAATTGTGCTTGAGTTACAACACCATTCTCTTCTTGAGAAAATGCATAACCTAATTGTAATTCTAAATCATCTTTATTACTTTCTAGATTATTTTTCTTTTCCATTAATTGTTTAGCTAATAATTTAGATGTTTTACGACTATTTTTTGAATATTTTTTTTCTGATTCAGGTGTTTTAGCTTCTGTTCTAGATGCAGTTGAACGTCTACATTCTGAAAATAAATTTGATAATCTACCAGAATCAGAAAATAAAGTTTGTTGAGATGAACTAGAAGTTACTTCTTCTTCTATTATAACGTCAGTTAAAGTTTTAAAACATGTCTTTTTTATAGCTAAATAAATTATATCTGGGAATAAAGTAATTAATGGAATAATTAAACCTAAATAAAAAACAGGACTTGAAAATAACAAACTGTCGATTCCTGCCATTTCTGCAGCGAATGGAAATATTGGCCAAAACTTAGAATAAATTAATAAAAACGCAATCCATGCACCTATTGAACCCCAAATAGCTATATGTGTAATAAATGTCCAAGAAGATAATTCTAAACCAGCTTTTAAACAAACAGTTATAACAACATATGTATATAACATATTACCAAACATTAAATAACCTCCATCTGCTAAACCATTTGACCAAAGAGTATCTTTTGAAACAGCAAAATATGTTAACCAAAATAATAACAAACTATGCAAAATTGCCCCAAAAACCCATATCCAAAATATTTTGATATTAAAACTATGATGGTGTTGTTGATACAATTTTGGGTATTTCATCATTGTCTCAGAAGAACATTGTCTTTCGAAAAGACCTATAGCTAATGGAGGAGCCATAGTAAACAAAACATTATAAAGACCAATTGTCCATCTTTCAAAAATTGTTTGACCACTCCAAGCACTTAATATAGCAAACCAAAGTTCAATTACATAAAGAGCAATATTTTTATAAAAAGAATACAAAATAAGTTTACATAATCTAGTCATTGACCAACTTCCATGAACTAATAATAATTTAACCAAAAATCTAAATTGAGAAATACTGTAATCAGCTGAATGAGCAGCTTGTAAACCTTCATTTCCTGAAATTCCAATTCCAACATGTGCAGCTCTAATCATAGCTACATCGTTAGCACCATCTCCAATTGCCAAAGTTATTGTGTTTTTACCTTTAAACTTATGAGTTTTTACTAAATTGACAATATCAGCTTTTTGAATTGGAGAAACTCGACAACAAATGACAGTTGAACAAGAAAGAGCAATTTTCAAAAAATCTTCCTTAACGAGTTCATCCATCGCAAATTTTAGAGAATGACCATCAATTACCAAAGAACCTTCAGAATCTATATTTTTCAAATATCTCTTTATTGTTGATTTAATTTCATCTGTATTTGTTTCATTAATTAAATAAATTGGCAATCCTTGTTTAAGAAGCTTACAACTATAACCAATGTTTATAGCAGTTTCTTGTTTATCACCTGTCAAAATCCAAAGTTTAATTCCAGCTAAATGTAAAGATTCTATTGCTTCAGGAACACCGTCTTGTAACTTGTCTTCAATTGCAGTTGATCCTAATAATGTTAAATTATTTTCAATCTGGGAATAAACTTCTTGAATTTTACTATCTCTTGTAGATGCGTCAGATGTTAAAGCGTTTTGATAATCTTTAGACCATTTTTCATAATTTTTTTCAGATATTTTTGCATAAGCTAAACACAATGTTCTAAGACCTAAAGAAGCAAATTGTTGCAAATGATCTAAATTTTCTTGAGTAAAACTCTTATCTGATAATCTTTCATAAATAACAGTATCTGCTCCTTTTACATATATTTTAATTGTATTATCAGGACATCTTACAATAACAGACATACGTTTACGATCAGATGTAAATTCTATGACATTAAGTATTTCATATTTTTCTTCTTTATTAACAGCATTAATATAAACATGTTTAGGTGTTCTAGTTGTGAATTTATATCCAATTGAACAGGCACCTTTGACTAAAGCAGCTTCATCTGGACTTGCTGCTTGATAAATAATTTCATCTGTGTTATTTTTTTTCTTATATTTGTTTTTTTTAGTAGATAAATTTGGACTAACATTCTCTTTACCTTCATCAATAGAAATTTCAACTGCTTTTTCACTTTCACTCACCGTTTTCTTTTCAGGAACAACTGTATGACAAACTGACATTAAAGTTAAAAACTCCTTTATATATATAGAATTAGAATTTTCTGATTTCAAATCAGAAATAATTTTTTCATATTCATTTTCTTTATATTTGACACCAGCTATACTACATTGTTTGAATTCCATTACATTACAAGTTAAAGTTCCAGTTTTATCACTTAAAATATAACTAACTTGACCTAATTCTTCATTTAAATTTGAAGTTCTAGCAATAGCAGGAGTATCATTTTCTTTACAATACATGTCTAAATCCCAATTAATGAATTGTGCTTGTATGAAACGAACAATCTCTAAAGTTATTTGCAATGATATTGGTATTAAATTATTATATAAAATAACAAAAGTTAAAAATGTAAAACCAAAACTAGAACTTAAATCACTGAATTCTTGTAAATACCAGGGATTGTTATTATAGTTCCAAATTGCACTCATTACCGTACTTATAAAACCAATTGATAATAAAATTCCAAATAAATATAACATTTGGGAGTTAGTTAATTTTTCAACATTTGATTGTTTTAAAGGAGATTGTAACATAGAATTTAAAATTAATTTAGATTCATGACCTGTATATAAAACCCAACCAAAAGTCCAAGTAGTATTTTTAAGCTTTGCTCCTCTAAGTAAAATTTGATCTGTATTGATTGCGTACACATTATTATTTATATTAAAATTTCCTTTAAATTCATATAATTGACTATTAGGACATTCATACTCAATAACAGAATCTTTTAAATTATTATTGACAGCTTCAGTTGTAACAAATTTGTAAGTTGAATTTAGACTTTGTCTTATTTTTAAATTTGTTTCTCCATCTAAATTTGCTGTTTCAATATAACACATGCCATTAGGTTCAGATGAACTTAATAATAATAAGTCAGCAGGGAAAAAATCCCCATTTGAACATTTAATTATATCACCAACTTTAACTTCTTGCCATGTTTTAAGGACAAATTTTTGTGTTTCTTTATTTAAGACATATGTTTTTGTAGAATTAACACTATTATCTGCTCTATGACGTTTTATATCTTCAAAAATTTCTTTAATTGCAGAAACTGTTAATATTATTATAAAAGGTACTAATGTTGTGAATCTACCAGTTGGAGATACATTTGGTATTTGTTGTAATAAACAAATGACTAAGAAAAATACATTTCCATATCTTCTAAATTGTTCATATAAAAATTTAGGTATAAATGTTAATAGATTATATTTAGCTGTGCTAATTCTGTTTGTTATAAAGTTATTATCATCTTTAAAACCAACAATACGAAAATATGGAACGTTATTTTGATTATCTTTACCTTTAGAAAAAAATCTATTTCTAAAAATAAAATTTTGTGTTCTATCCATTTTTCTAAAACAAATAACTTTAGGAAAAAAACATATTTAATTTATTTGTTGATTAAAACTATAAATACAAACCATAAGTTCAAAATAAATGGATTAATTAAACTCTAATTTTAAAATCAGACATATTTTAGTTTAACATAAAATTAAAAAAAAAATTAATTAAAATTGATGAATAAAATAAGCAATTGATAATATAAATTGAATGATGCATAGAAACAATGAAATAAATATTTTTTTTTTTATTTAGCTAATTACGTAATAGTTTGATAAAGCTTTAAATTAGTTTTTCATTGTTTAGAGTAATATTCAGAAGATTTAGCTTCATCGGTTTATTGCTAGACTATTAAAACA
The DNA here is from genome assembly GCA_034509755.1 of Anisodus tanguticus. Classification (NCBI taxonomy): domain Eukaryota; kingdom Viridiplantae; phylum Streptophyta; class Magnoliopsida; order Solanales; family Solanaceae; genus Anisodus; species Anisodus tanguticus. The sequence continues at coordinate 660,547 of JAVYJV010000131.1, read as the reverse complement.
GTCTGAAAGTTAAAAACATAGATTTATACTTTTTAGGGATTGTTTACTAATTACGCCTAAAAAAATTTTTAAAAATTTAGGGTGTATTTTAAAAAGTGAACTATTTAAAAAAAAAGCTGATTCAATTGATAAGATAGTATTGTATATGTAAAAATTTTGATAAAGAAAAAACAAAATTTAATTTTTAATTTGAATATAATTTTTTAAGCTGAAGTAAGTAGACAATTTGGAGCATGATGAGTAGACAATGTTGAGTAGACAATTTTTAGTAAGAAAATATTTTACAAAAAACTTAAAATATATTAAGTGGATAATTTTAAGCAGACAGTGTTGAATAGATAGATTAAGGAAGAAATATCGAGTAGAGATAATATTTAATATGAAGTTTAAAAAAACATAATTTTTTTAATTAGGTGTTAGCTTAAAAAAACCTAGTTTTATGTGTATCACTAAATATCTAATTTCAATTAAGTTTTGAATATAAAATTACATTTTTTTTTAAATTTTAATGAACTAAATTAAAAAAAGAAATTTAATCGAAATTTAATATAAATTTAGTTTAATTAAATTAAGGTAAAAGATTTTTAGGTTTACCTGTCAAAATCTAATAAAAAAATTAATTTAAAAACTTTTTAGTTTTAAAGAAACATGAATAGAGATTTAAGCTTATTAAATTTTGAACATAAAAAGTTAGAAAAATTTCTTATAAGATATTAAATTAAGATTTTGAAAGACAAAGATGAAGGTTAATTAATGTTTATTGATTAAAAAAGTTTGTTTATATATAAAAGTTCTCTAAAAATTTAACAAAAAAACTAAATTTTATAATTTAAAAATTAGAAACTTGAATTTAGATTTTCAGGTTATTTATGAATTTAATATTTGTTTATGAAACTAAACTAGTTTCTTGAATTAATAAAAATTAATTTTATGTTTTCAAGTTTAAAAAGTTGCATGTTCTTCAATTTAAAGGTAATCCCATGTTTAAAATTTAAAAAAGACAACTAAATATTTTCAAGTTCAACCCATGTTAATAAAAATTTGATTTTTAACCTAAAAATGAAAGATTTACACAAAAAAGTTAAAAATAAACTGGAATTAATTTATTTATTTAAAAAAAAATTGAAGGTAAACTAAGATTTCTATAATAAAAAAACTTATATTTAGCTATAAACCTAATATTGATAATACCTAAAGATATACCAAAAAAAAAATTCCAATTGACCTTCTCAAAATTTTTACTAGCAAGTTTTTAAATAATCTAAAATAATTTTCACAATAATCTTTTAAAAAAATCAAAAGTACATTTTCTTTATAAATTACCTGTTTAGTGGAAAAAAAAATTAAAAAAATTACAATTAATTTCTCTTAGTAGTTTTTAAGGAACCAGTTTTTGCTATGCTTTTTATAACAAACCTTTTTTATTTTACTTTTTTTTGGTAAAATTTTTTTTAACTTGGAATTGTCGAAATTTCACTTTCCTAAAATAAGTCCAAACTTTACTTTTAAAGAAACAAAGTTTTTTTTTAATTCAAAAAAAAAAGATGCTAGAAATAAGTTTTTTCCAACTTTATTACACTATTTTTTGGTGCTCTATATTTCTTTTTTTGTTTTATAGTTATCAAAAAAAGAAAGAAAAAATAAGAAATTGTAATTAATTTTTAGTTCTAATAAAATTAAAATTTAAAATTTTTCAAATTTTTTTTTAAAGATCCACCATCACCATTCAGTTTACCTATTGTAGGTCATTTATTTTTATTAGCTAGATATGGAAAAGAACCTTGGATTGGTTTTAATGAAATTAGAAAAAAATATGGAGATATTGTTAAACTTCGATTAGGGGATTATAATTTCGTTTTATTAAGTTCGTTGAAAAGTATAAAGGAAGTTTTATTAATAAAAAGTGAACAGTTTATGGATAGACCACATTTTCAACGTTATGAATATGTATTTGGAGGTGATCGTGATAATGCTTTAGCTCTTTGTGATTGGTCAAAATTACAAAAATTACGTAGATCAATGGCTAAATCATCAGTTATACCTAGATATGGTTCAAAACTTTTTCTTAATTTAGATAATTGCATAGCAAAAGAATTTATTTCATTTAATAAATGGATTCAAAAAAATGATTTGAAAAAATTGACAAAATTAGATGTACTTGTATCAGTTAACAATATATTTTTTGATTACTTATGTAGTTATAGGTAAGTTTTGAAAATTAGATTTAATTTTTAGTCTAATAAAAATTTAATCTAAAAAATTAAGATTTGATTATGATGACAAAAAAAATCGTGAAAAAATGAACGAATATGATATTATTTTTTGGGACATAAATCAATGTTATGCTTTTGATTTCATGCCATGGTTAACAAAATTTGGAATTGTAAAAAGGCAATTAAATGATTTAAAAGTTATAAGTGATAGTGTTAGGTAATATAAAAATAAATATTTTTTATTTGAATTTAAAAACTGAATATTTATTTTAGAGACTATATAGAAGAAAAAGTAATTTTACCTAGACATGAAGAATTGAAAAACGATAAAAAAAAATTAAATTTAGAACCATTAGAAAATTGTAAAGATTTTCTTGAATTTACTTTAAAAACTCATTATTCAGATCCAATAAAATTTGATTGGATGACAACTTTATATTTACTAGGTGATTTATTAGGAGGAAATTCAGCTGTTGCAAATTTATTATACAGAGTTTTAGGATATTTAGCATTGAACCCTGATTGTCAACAAAAAATTTATGAAGAAGCTAAAGAAATATTGAAACAAAATCCGAATGAAGATAATTTAATAAAATTAAATTTGAAAAGTAAAATGGCTTATACAGAATCTTGTATCTTAGAAACAATACGTTTAACATCAAGTCCATTAGTTCCACATGTTGCTACCCAAGATACAACAATTGGAGGTAAAAAAAATTTTTATTTATTTTTGTTTGTAATCTTTACATATTAATTTTATTTAGATTATTTTGTCGAAAAAAATACTTGTGTTATGTTTAATTGTTATAATTTCAATTGTTCAGAAGAATATTATTTAGAACCAAATACATATGAACCTACTAGATTTTTGATACCAAAAGATAAACCAGAAAATTTTGATGTAACAGAAAAAAAATTTTATGTTCGTAGTAATCAAAATTTTGAGTTTGATCAATTTCAAGTTTATAGACCTAACTATTTTTTTCCATTTTCATGGGGTAAACGTGCATGTTTAGGTTTTAAAATGGTACAAACAATTTCATTTTGTACAGTTGCTAATTTAGTTTTAAATTATTTAATTGAACCAGATAATAATTTAAGTAAAATGGAAAAACAAGTAAGACATAAAGGATGTTTAGCATTACAAGTTGAAGATATTTATGATTTGAAATTGACAAAAAGAGTTTAAAAAAAGATTATGAAGATAATTAAAAGAATTTGAGTTTAATAAAACTTTGAAGAATTAAAAGAAATTAAAAGAACTTAATTAGACAAAAATTTAAAATAAATAAAAAAGATCTTTAAATTGATAAAAAAAAATCAAAAAAAACTTCAAATTGACAAAAAAAAATCAAAAAAAAAAAAACTAATCCATTTAAAAGAGAAATAGAAAAAAATAAAAAAAAATGTGAAAAGATAATCAAAGAAAAAATTTTATATGAAATTAATTTTAAATAAATAAATTTTAGTAAAAACTTGTATTTTTTTTCTCAGTTTATGAAAACTATAAATTTAAAAAAAAAATAATAAACATTGGTCAATAACAATTAAACGAGTTTTTAAAACTTTTTTCTAAAAAAAAAACAAACTTTTCTCCATAACGACCATAGGTTAAAATCCGAATCACTGTAATGAAAACACAAAAAAAAAATGATTTTAAAGTTTTGTGTTTTTAAAATGTGATTCTTTTAATCTTTAATTTAACTAAAAATGAAGGAAATTAAATTTAAATTTCAAATTAAAATTCGAATTAAAAATCAAATTAATAATAAACCAAATTTAAGTTTTGAAAACAAAAAATAAAAATTTTCAAAATTGAAGTTGATTTAATTTTTTGTAAATTTAAGTTAATTTTTGAGAAATTTAACAAATTTTAAAGAGAATTAAAATTAATTTTTTAGGATTAAAAAAAGTTTCTTAAAATTTCAGAGGATTAAAATAAAATTTAGAAGACTAAAACAAATTTCAAAGGAACAAAATTAATTTTTGAGACAAAATAACTTTTTAGAACAAACTAGAAAAAAGTGAATAAAAATGTCGTTTTCTACTAAAAATGATACAGAAGATAAAATAAAAAAAATCATCAATTCTTTTTCTCCTCAACTTTTAAAAAAACTAACAATAAAACAAAAACAAAATATTTATAAAGAATTGATATTGAAGTTATTTGATTTTGAAATAAAAAACCAAACTTATATTGAAGAGAATTATGAAGAAAGATTTATACATTTTGATTTAATGAAAGAGACTTTATTACAAATTGGTCAATTATATGAAGAGAAATTAAAAAAGAATAATAATGATAAAAAAAGTGAATTAAAAAAAGTATTAAATGATGCAATTGATTTCCCTGTTACAATTCCATATTTAATACCAAATTTATGTCAATGTATTTTAAATTCAACAAAATTTTTTTTTGAAAATTTTTCTAAATATAAACAAAAAGATAGTGAAAAAATACAAAATAAAGATAAAGTATATACAGTTTACTCAAACATAGTTTCTAAAGAATATTTTGAGTCAAAAAAAATTTATAAAAAGAAATCAGATGAATCTATGACTTCAGAATTAACAGATAGAAATGTTTCTAGAAACCATTTAGATAAAAATGTAAATAGAGATCATTTAGATAAAAATGTTTCAATAGAAACAGATTCTTTTAATAAAAATGTTTCAATAGAAAGAGATCATTTAAATAAAAATGTAACAATAGGAATAGATCATTTAAATAAAAATGTTCCAATAGAAACAGATCAGTTTAATGAAAATATATACAGTTCTAATAAAGATTCAAATCATTTGGATACAATTTCAATTAAAGATTTTAATAAATTAGATTGTAATTTATTAGATTTAAGTGAAACAAATAAAAACTTATATATTTCAACAGATTTATCTAAAAATTTGAACAAATTAGAACAAAATAAATTAATTGAAAAAAAAATAAACTCTTTAACTGTTGAAAGTAATAAACTATATCAATTGAATCAAAACTATCGTCGTAATCAAGAAGAGTTACAAGATGAAATAAAAAAACTAAAATTATATCAAAATGATTTAATTTTTAGATTAGAAGAAAAACAAAACTTAATAAATGAAAAACAAAATCAATTTGAAGATATGCAAATAGAACTTGATACAATTAAAATACAATTAGAAACAATTTCTAAACATAACCAATTATTAGATTTAGATAAAAATAATTTTGAAAATAACACAACAGTTTTAAAAGAGAAAGTGAAAGAATTAGAAAAAATAAATTTAGAAAATAAAGAGAGATTCAAAGAGTTGAATATAATAATTCTAAATGAAAAAGAAAAATTCAAATTTTTAGAAAATGAATATTTAAAAGAAAAAGATGAATTTGATTTAAATAAAAACCAAGTAAAACAATTATTAGAAAAAGAAAAAATGAACAAACAAAAATTTGAAAATTTAGAATTAAAAGAAAAAGAAATAAAAGATAAATATGAAAAAATTATAAACAATTTAGAGAAAAAATATGAAACAACATATGAAGCATTAGAAAAATTAAAAAATGATTTAGAAAAAATAAAAAATGATTATCAAACAAAAGATAATGAAGTTTTCAAATTAGATTTAGAATTTAAAGAACTAATGCTTAAAAATAATGAATTAATAAACGAAAATAAAGATAAATTGAATAAAATTAAAGAATTAAAAGAAAACAATGAAAATTTAAGTGAGAATACTGAAAAAAATTTAGCTGATTTAAGTGAATTTAAAAATTATAAATTTGAAACGGAAACTTTAATTGAAAATGAAAAAAATGAAAAAGAAAAATTAAAAAATGATTTAATTTTTTTAAAAAATGAAAATGAAGAAATAAATAAAAAAATTTCAATTGTAAAAAAAGAAGCTTTTAGAGAATTAGAAAATTTGAAAATTTGTTTCTCAGATGAATTACAAAAAAAAAATGTTTTACTGGAAAAATTAAAAATAACATCTAATGAATTAGAAATTAAAAACAATAATTTAGTTTTAGAAAATGATTTATTTGAAAAATTATTGAATTATGTTGAAACAATATCTGATCCCAATATTGTTTTACCGGTTAGTTTAATAGATTCTTCAAAATCAGAATCTAATCTTATGAATATTCTTGATTTTCAAAAATACTTGGTTCTTATAAAAAATTTAAAAGATGATTTTATAACTAAAGACTTAGAAATAAAAAAACTAAACAATACAACACTATTTTTAGAGAATGAATCTAAAACTCAAAAATTAATTATAGAAGACATTCAACAAAAAATAAATTTACAAGAATCTCAAATTAAAATTAAAGATTGTGAATTAATACATTTAAAAGATCAAAGTTCCGAATTTGAAACTAAATTAAACGAGTTTATAAAAGAAAAAAAAAATTCAGATCAAGAAATCAAAAAACTTCAAACAGAAATTAATTTTTCCGAAAATACAAAAATTGAACTAAAAAAACAAATAACAAACTATCAATTAATTAATTTAGAATTACAAAATGATTTAGAGTTGAAAATTAACAAAATTTTAAGCTTAGAAAGTTCTTTCAATAAATTGAATGAACAGTATTTAGAAAATGTTTCACAAACCAAAGTTTTAAAAGAAAATTTAGATGAATTGAAAACAATAAAAGAAACACAAGAAAAAGAGCTTTTAAAAACTCAAAAACAAATTATTCAATTAGAAGATTTTAATAAAGTTTTAGAAGAAAATAATAATTCATTGATCCATAATAATGAAAAGTTGAAGAAGGATAATAGAAGTTTTGAACTTAATTTAGAAGAACTTAGTAACTATAATAAAGATTTAGAAGAAAATTATAAAAACTTAGAGTTTAAGCAAATTGAATTTGAAAAAAATAATTGTGAATTATTAAAAGATTATAGTTTCTTGTTAGATTTATCATCAAAATATAATATCATTTTAAATACTCATCTTAAATTAGAACTTATTACAGAAAATAATAATGAAAATTTACATGAATTAGTTTTTAAAAATAAAAAATTTTTATTTATTAAGCCAAATCAATTAATTAAAATATTTTTAAACTTAGAATCTGAATTCAATAAGCAAGAAAAAATAATAGAAAATCTTGAAGAAAAATTAAATGACATAACTAACAAATTTGATAAAGAAATAAATTTGAATAAACAGTATAAAGAGAAAATTGATTCTGAAGAAAATAATTTGTTTGAGAATAAAAAAGAAATTAATAAATTATTTAAAGAACAAAATGATCTAAAACTACAATTAGATCAATTAGCTAAAGATAATGCAAAACTTAATGTTGAAAAAAAATACTTGATAGAAAAAGTACTTTCTTTAGTAAAAGTTTCAGAATCTGCAAAAAATATTTTAGAGAAAAAATTTAATGATCAAAATGTTTTAAATTCAGAAGAAAATTTATATTTTTTAACAAATGAAAACTTTAATAATACAATTAAAGATTTTGAAAAAAAAGTTAATACTTTAAATTCAGATTTAGAAGAAGAAAATTTTAATTTAGATGATATGGAAAAACGTTTAACAGATATTCATGATAGCTTAATTTGTTTTATAAATTTTCTTATGAATAACATTGAAAATTATAAAAAAGAAGTCAACCAATTAGATTTAGTTAATAATCAGCTAAACGAAAAAGTTAGCAAAATAAATATAAATTTAGTTAAAACAAAAGATAATGAAAATCAATTATTATCAGAAATAAATAACCTTAAAAAAGAACTTTTTTTATCGAATTCTAATTCTTTAGAGCTTAATAAAAAAATAAATGATTTGACAAATCAAATTACTCAATTACAAAACAGAAGTTTAGATCTTAATAACTTATTAGAAAATAACAGGTAAGTCTCATAAAAATAACTTAGTTTTTTTTAAAACAAAATTTTTTTATTTTTTTTAAAGGCTTAATTTAATTGGAATTACTGAAACAAATGATCATTTAAAACTAAAAGTTAAACAATTAGAAGCTACAATTAATTTTTGTGAAATTAAATTGAAAGAAAATGAAAAAGTTTTAAGCCATAAAACTAATCAAATAATACTAACTGAAAATGAAATAATTGATTTGAAAGAAGAAAAAAATAAACTAGAAAACGAACTAAAAAAATTTAAATTGCAAAACAAGATAATGACAAATGAATTAAATAAAAATTTAACAATATACAATCATAAAGAAAAATCATTTATTGATTTGAATACAGAAGAAAAGTTTCAAGAAGTTATGAAAATAAATGAACAATGTTATAATTTGGAATTTAGTAAGATGGAAAATTTGTTTAATCAAAAGTTAACTGATAATACATCTTTTTGTAAAAAAAATAAAGAAAGAGTTAAAAAAATTAATTTAATTCAAAAGAAGAATAACAATTAATAGTTTTTAAAAAGCTATTCATATGTTTTTTAATGACCACATTATGTTAGAATACAAAAAAAAAATAATTTTCAAGATGATTCATCATAAATTATTTTGATTTTCAAAAATTAATCTTATTTAAAAACAAAAGAAAGTTTTTCAATAATATTTTTATCAACTGTGATATAAAAAACTTATCTCAAAAAAAATAAAAATTAAACTAAATTTTAATTAGATTTTCTTATGAATATACACAAAAAATGTTTTATAAATAAAAAAATTTATTTTTATTAAACTTAAATAAAAAAAATGAAATTAATTTTTTTGAGTTTTTGTATTTTAATTTTCTCTAATTCTATTATTACAAATAAAGGTAAGAAGTTTTAAATTGAAAATTTTTTTTAACCAAAAAACTTTTGTTTTTATAGCAAATGAATGTAATTTTGAAGAGAGTTTTCAGAACTTTTATAGTTTGAGTAAATTTCAATTAAAAGTGAGTCATAAAAAAAATTATTTTTTAAGAATTTAAGTTTTAATTTTATATTTAGGATGTTGATTTAACTCTAAAAGAATATAATTATATCAACAAGTCTAAAATTGTTGCTGAGTTATTAAATGTTGAAAATGAAATTATTTATGACAAAAACGAAGATCATTTCTTTAAAAGAAAAAGTATATTTTTTAAAGTTTTATTCAAAAATCTAAAAAAATTAATTTTACAGGTGATAGTTTAAGTTATGAAAAAATATATTTGGATCAACAGTTTGAATTAAATGATGAAGAAATTTATTTAAAATTAGTTTCTTATAATCAAAATAAAGTATTTATTGGACCAACAGCATTATTATCTGAAGTTTCAAAAAGCGAATCAGTAAGACTTCTTTTTAAAATAAAACCTTTTTAATTTTTTTTTTTAAGAAATTTGAACGAAATTTTTCAATAAGATCAATAAAAACATCAGTATGCAGTTTAAAACAAAAAAGTTTATTTGATTTATCTGATGTTGAAATAAAAATTTACTTTAAGTTGAAAGAAAATTTTAAAGTACCAGTTAGGTCTACATTAGCTTATAATGATAAAGACGAAAAAAAAATGATAGTTTTTGATTATTTTGAATTTTTGAATTATAATCAAATACCTGACTATAAAAAATTTTTTAAATCAAAAATTACTCCATCAGTAAGCACTAAAGATATGTTTGATTTTGATTCAAAAAAACCTAATTTTATTCTTGAGAACAAAATGAAAATCACGTTTAATATCATTGAAAAAGATGAAACAAAAAATAAAATTATAACTATTTATTATGATAAAGAAGAAAATTTATACAGATATGAAGCAGAAAAAACTTTTTTGTTTGATTTAAATAATAATGTTCAATATAACTTAGAAGATGAAAAATGTTCTCTTATTTACCATAATTCAAGAAAATACTTAAATCGGATAAAACATTTTTATTTCAAAGAAGCTATGATGATTGAAGAATTAAAATTAGATGACTACAATTTTATTGGCTATAACTATGAAAACGGTTATAAATTGAAAGTTTTTCAAAAAAATATTAAAGAAAATGAAAAAGTTATCATAACAAAATTATTCTTTAATCAAGTAAGATAAACTTAATTTTAAATAAATTTTAGTTTAAGAAAAATTTATATTTTAGAATACTTTAGAAAGGTTTGTGAGTGAAACAACTGATGTCAATAACCAATTAATTGATAAAAAAATATTAAATATTTTAAACATTGAAGTTTTAAAATATAACGAAAATTATAGAAAGTTATTTACTATAAAAAATTGTTTTTTAGACCAAGCAACACATTTATACGCTCAAATTTATACTGATCCCTTAAATAATGATCCTAATTTACCATTAAAAATTAAATATTTTGAAAAACAAAAAGATGAAATAGTTAAACAAATTTTAATACATTTTCGAGATGAATTAGGTTTAAGTTTAAATTCTTTTTCTTTTGCGGAAATTGAAAGAAAAGCTAATTATTTTGTATTTAATGTCTTATTTTTAAACGTAGAAAATTATTTGAGTAAGTATTCAATAAATAATTTTACTTTATTCAAATTTTTTATTTTCAGTTAACTTTGAAGAAGCTGGATCAGAAGTTTTTGATACGAGTTATATGAATTTAAATGCAAATCTTTGCTCTTTTAAAGCATTCAATAATGAAAAAGCTATGTAAGTATTTAGTTTATAGTTTAGTATTATATTAACTAATTTTTTTTTCAAAAGAGAATTTGAATTTTGTCAAAATAAGTTTAAAAGCTCAGATTTTAGATGTTCAATAATAGAAATCCAAGAAAATTTACTATTAAGCTCAAAAAAATCAGACTACATTTGTCAATTATTTAAGAAAAAAAAGAAGCCCGAACCAATAAGATACAATTATAATAGGATTGATAAAATATTTACAAGTTTAATCAAAAAACATTTTGCCATACAGTTTGAACATAATGTTAAATTTGTTTTTAATAATATTAGATTTTTCAAAAAATTTTCAGATATCGAAGATAAAAAAGAACTTTTTTATATGTTCAAAAGTTTTTCTAAATTTAGTCATCCTAAAAAAGAAATTGACGATGGTTTGAAATCAAAAATTTTATCAATTTATGATTGTTATTTACATTGTAAACAACAAAAAGATTTTGATTGCAATTCTTTTTCTTTTTGTGAAGAAGGAAACAAGAAAATTAGATGTCAACTTAATGATTTAGTTTTATCTAAAAATGATTACAAAATATCAAAAAATTTAAAAGATGAAAATTTAGTCAAAGATAAAAAATGTTATATTTATGGTTTAAATTATTTGAATCATTTTGATGCTAAAGGCAAATCAATTTTAGCTTCAAAAAATAATTTAAAAAGCTATTATGCTTCCAGTATTGAAGATTGTGCAAAAAGCTGTTTTTTTTATAATCAAGATAAAGATATAGATTCAAGTTGTGGTAAAATTGAATTTTGTGAAACAAATGAAATAGGAAAAAAATATTTATGTAATTTAAAACAATTATCTAATGAAGATTCAGAACAATTAAATGAAAAAAATTGTAATTATTTCAAACTAAACCCTTTAATTGATTTTCAAAAAGTACAATTTGATGAGAATAACAACTATACTATTTATTCTTATACAACATTAAAAGACTGTGCTAAAAGCTGTTTAACAGATGGTTTATCATGTACAAGATTTAATTTTTGTTTAGATAAATTAAATTATGTTTCAACAGAGGATGAGAACATAGGTCTATGTTTAAAAAAAAATGATAATTCAGCGAAAAAATTTGATAATTCAAATTATCCTGCATTAACTTGTGTAAGTTTAATCAAAAATGAAAAAATATTTTCATATGATTTAGATGATAATGATCACAGATTACCTAAAAACTATAATATAACACGTTATAAAATCAAATATATAAAAGAAATTAAAAAGGAAAATTTAAAACCAAATTCATTTAAAACAATAATTTTTACCTTTGTTTGTTTGGGTATTTTATTTGGAATTTTTGGATTTATTTATTATAATCATAGTATTGGCCCAGCATACAATGCTGATAAAAGAACATATTATCCAACACAAGTTAAAGTTATAAAAACTATTTCAGAAAGACTAAACTAAAAAACTTAAATAGTTTTGAAAAACTAAACATTTCATAAACTTATAAAATTATTATTAAAAAATTTAAAAAATTAGTTGAAAATAAGTTGTTGACATAACTATTGAATAACAAAGTTTTAGCAAATAAACTTTAAATTAATTATTAAGCATTTTGTTATTTTGACGTTAAATAAATTTTTGTTAAATAAAAACTTGAAAATACTTTTACTAGTTTGTTTTGAAATTTTTTAAAACTTGAATGCTTATAAAATTTTTACATAACAAAGCTTAAAAAAATTTTTGGTAAACTATTTTAAATTAACAAGGATAAGGATATTATTTTTTTAAATTAAACAATAATTTAATTTTTGATTATTAATTCGATAACGAAAAAAAATTGATCCTTCAATGATTAAATGAATATGATAAAAACTTTACCTTAATAAAAAATATTATTTTAAGCACTTGAAGAACTTGGATAAGTTCTTTTTACTTTTTTTTTACGTGATTCTTCATTAGAATCATTTTCATTTCCATCATATAAATAATCATAATTTTTAACATTTAATAAATCTTCTTTACTTGAAATTCCACTAGAAGATGGACTTCTATCATCTATTCAAAAAATATTTAAAATTAAAATAAACAATTAATTCACAACTTTACTCACTTGAGTCTTCTTCTTCTAATATTATATTATCAGTTGTTTCAGGAGCTGGAGATAAAGCTCTTTTTAAACGACCTTTTGATTGATTCCAAAAAGCATTCAATGCTCCTTCTCTACCAAAAAGTTCTATGAAATTTTGAATAAAATCTCTAGACTTTTCGTCCCATCTGGAAAAATTATTAACATAAATTTCAATAAATTTAATTAAGTATGAAAAAGAAATTATGAAAACTAATGAATAAAATAAAAAAATAATTTTGTATTAAAAAAATAAAATGTATTCTACAAATAAAAACTGAATTAAAATGAACATTGTTTGACTAAAAATAGTGAAAAATAGTTTTTACAATGAATAATAATTTAATTTATCCCTAAACAGTTTAAAATTGTTTAATTATTGCTGATTAAAAAAATTTAAATTTATGTTCCACAAAAACGGAAAATACCTTTGAATAATTTCAGATTTTTTTTCTTTGAAATCATCTTTAATTTCATCCATTTTATCTTTTAAACTATGCATTTTGTTTTGGAATAAAAATTTCTTTTCATTAAAAAATGAAACATTCATTTCTTTTGCTGAATAACCTCTTTCTAAATTACGCCTTACATAAAGATCATAATCTTTAACAATACGAGCAATTAAATCGCTTGTAGAAACACCTAAAAAAAGTCTTAATAAATTTTATGAAAAAAAAAAAATAGATTTTAGTATTTACCTTCAGTTCGACATGTTGTCAAGAACATTCCTCTAGATTTTATATAAGCATAAACATCATCACTATCTTCTGAAGTATAAGGAATGTTATCATGTGCTACAAAATCAATTTTGTTTTCTTTTAAGAACTCTTCAGTTAAAAACCAAGGAGCATCTCTGATTATTTCATCTACATACCTAAATAATAAAAAATTAATTATTTAAATCAAAACTAAAGTAAATAACTTACCGGCAATGTTTAACTGCTTCATAACGTTCAGATTCTGACATAACAGTTTTACCTTTATATCTAAAAAAAATTAGAAATCAAATTAAATTTATTTTATCAAGTTATATGTTATTATTGCTAATTAAATAGAAAATTATAAAAAAGAAAAACTTTTGTTAATTTAGTCATTGTTTCTAAAAATTAACAATCAAAACTTTATAATAGAGATAAATAATTAATTTTATGAAAAAAAAATTAAATTTGAGTAATATAAAAAATAATATTACCTATTTGTTAATTCATCAGAACATATGCCAACAATAAGATATACATCTGGAAAAGCGTTTTTAGCCTGCAAAAATTGCCTAGCATGGCCTTGATGAAAAAGATCATAAATACCATCAGCATATATTCTTACTCTTCTAGGACATTTTGGACTTTTAGCTAATTCTGGTGTAATTTTAATTGAATAATCACATTTTTCTCTTTCATTTATTGCGTCTATTTCATCTGAAAATGGTACTTCCTTCACTTTGGAATATAAAGTTGTTACGCTTATATTTTCATCCATTTTAATTTTTTTTTATCTATTAAACAAAAAAAAAATCACAAAATTAAAATTGAGTGTAAAAGTTTATAAAAACTAAAAAAAAAATTTAATTTAATTTAAACGTTTCATATAATTAAAATTTACAATTAAAACAAATTTTTTTAATTAGCAACTGATTATTTGAAAAAAAAATCATTCAAATAATTTTGATTAAAGCAATAATTAAGAGTTTTAATCGAATAAGCAAATTATACATTAATGAATTAAGATTAAAATTAAAAGATATAAATTTATAAGTTTGAAACTTTATTTTAAAAAATTTTAATTTTTAACTGGTATAACTGATGAAAAGCAATTTCAAATATAAACTAAATTTTTATGAAGCTACTTAGTTTTCCAGTAGGAGAGTTTTTAAACGAATTATCTTAATTTAAAAATTAAGTGACTGTTAATATTTTTTTATAAAATTTAGAAAATAATTTTATGAATAATTATGAAATCAAAATTTCAAAAAAAAAGTTTTAGAAAAAAAAATTAAGAAAAAAATTTTAGAAAAAAATTTTAGAAAAAAATTTTAGAAAAAAATTTTAGAAAATCAAAACTACAAAAAAAAATTAAAAAAAACCTCAAAAGCTTAAAATAATATTTCACAAAAATTTAATAGAAAATTTCTAAATAAATTATTTTATCAATAGAAATATAAAATTACAATAAAATTTAATTTAATAAATTATTAAAGTAATCAACTTACTTAATTAAATTCTACATTAAAAATTTAGTTATTTAAATCAAACCATGAATAAAAAATATTTTTTCAGAACTAATTAGAATTTTGATAGATAAAACAAATAAGAACATTAAAAACAAATTTTATTTTTTTTTTTAAATTTGAATCAGCTGTTTCACTTTCAAAATCAATAAAAACAAACAAACGCACTATTTAGATGAAGGTGTGACATAAAAAAACTCAACGACATCTAGATTCAAATAAACTATAAGAATCTGCACAGAAACAATCTTCAAATACTTGAATAAAATTTACTTACAAGACAATAAATTAATTTAAACAAATAAAACAAAGGTTAAAATTTATTGAAATAGTTTTAAATTTAAGTGCTTATTAGATAAGAACTTAAAATAAAAAATAATTTAGTTTTTTAAAAAAAAATTGATTTGTAACAACTAAATAAAAAGTTAAACAATATAAATGTAACAATTAAATTTTACGTTGAAATATATGAAAACAATAAGAAATATTATTTTCAATTTGTATATAATCTTTTAAGCCTAATTCATTTATTTCAACAAATTCTTTATCTGAAATTTTTGGAAAAAACTTATTACAACTAAAATTAAAAAATATTTTTGTTAAATAAATTTTTTCACATTCTAAATATTTAATTGCTTCAGAATAAACTTGTTCACCACCTACAACAAAAATTTTATTTATTTTTAAATTATTTGAAGCATAAATTAAAGCATCATTCAAATTTTTAAATAAAAATTCTTCATTTAAGCCTAATTGTTTAGCATTGTATTTATTACTTATAACTAAGTTTAATCTATTTTTTAATGGCCGGTAACTTTTTGGTATAGATAACCAAGTTAAACGACCCATAATTAAGCAGTTTAAACTTTTTTTCTGGTCATTAACATTTAAAAAATTATCAACTTTGTCACAACTTTTAAATACTAATTCTTGAATAGAGTTTTTTTTATTTATATTTGATTTATTTAATTTATAATCGCAATTTTTAATTGAATTAGAAGAAAGTTTTTTTTTATAAGAATTTAAAAAAACATCATTATCTGAATTCATTCTTTGAGTTATAAATTGAAAATATTCATATTCTTTTGGTAATAACCAAGGTAAATCATTATTTTTACCGATACCATTATCATTATCACAAGCAGCAATCAAATTAAATTTTTTGATCATATTTCGATAAAACTTTCAGTTTAAATAGTATTATAATATCTTTTCTTTTAAAATACTTATTAATTAATTTGATCTTAATAATTATTCACAATTGTTTAATTTAAAAAAATTAATCAATAAGTTGTTGAAAATATTAATTTCCTAACATCAAAATTATTAATTTTAAGAAATTTGATTATAACGCTATCTAGTATCAAAGTTTGAAAAAATAAATTGATAATCGACAATTGAAATTTTATGAAAAAATGAAAGGCACGTGTTAATTTGTTATTTTTTTGTTGTTAATTTTCTTAATTCTAAAACAAAAAAAATAAAAAAAGTTAAAACCTTATAATAAAATTTGAAACAAAAATTCAAATTGCAATGACAGTAATTGTTAGCAATGTTGAACTTAACATTCTTCTTGAAAAATGGGAAAAAGATTTTTCAAATAACAATAATCTTCCTTATGATATTTTAAAAAGGTAAGCTTTAAAATTTAAAAAGTTTTAAGAACTTTAAAAAAAATTTTTTTTTTAAGTATTTCAGAATTAGTTGAGAAAGAAACTGAAGCTTATTATAAAACAGATCCAGATCCATTTGATGATCGGCATCCTAGTAGATCAAGACCAGATTCAGCATTAGGTGTTCTACTTAGAAATTTATTCAAAAATGAAAATTTCTTAAATAAACTGGTAAATTACTATATAACAATAAGAGATAATGAAGAAATTCAGACTTTAAGTTGTAGATTATTATATGTTATCTTACCAGGTTTAGAATCTTCTCTTGTTTTCAATGACTCAGAAGAACTTGTAAATAAATTATACCAATGGGCTGAAAAAGCTAATGAACCATTAAGATCTTATGCTACTGGTGTTTTAGCTGCTGCCATGAGTATTTCAGAATTAGCTCAAAATTTTAAAGAACGAAATATTCATTTAATTCCAATAATGTTAAGAAGATTAAAAGAATTAAGTTGTATTGAAGATTCTGATTCTCAAAAAAACAAAACTAGTACAAAAAAAGTAGATACTACTCAGAAAATAGATTTTGAAAACACAACATTTTTAAAACCAGATTCATCAGAATTTAAATTAAAAAGAAACATTGAAAAAAATAAATCAGAAAGTTCTGATACTGATCAACCAGCTATAAAACGTTTTAAAGTCGATAACCCATTTTCATCAAATAGTCTTTTATTATCTCCTCCACATTTAAACTCAGAATGTTCAAATAGTTCTTGGGCAGAATTAGAACCTTATATGATTGGTACCTTTTGTATGTATCCACTTAAACCTGAAATGCAACAACGATTTATTTTACAATATTTAACACCAATGGGTGATTATCAAGAATTACTATGTCATGTTTTTGAAAATAAAGCATTAGATTTAATTTTGCATTATATTGATTTGAAAAAAAATAGTGATATTCGTCTAGCCCTTGAAAGTTTAAAGTATTTATCTTCATTGTTATGTCATAAAAAGTTTGCTTTAGAGTTTTTAAAAGTTGAAGGTTTACAAAAACTATTACAAGTTTATCGTCCTTCTGTTGCAGCTACTGGTGTTTCTTTGTGTTTATATTATTTAGCATATAATGAAGATGCAATGGAAAGAATTTGTTTGCTACCAAAAAATGTTTTAGTTGAATTAGTTAATTATGCCTTATGGCTTTTAGAATGTTCTCACGAATCGTCAAGAAGTCAATCAACAATGTTTTTCTCAGTCTCATTTTCTTTTAGAATCATATTAGAACTATTTGATGCTCATGATGGTTTACGAAAATTATTAAATGTTATATTCATGCTTGATTTATTTAAAGAAGATGATAATTCAAATGATGATGAATTGTTTGCTAAACGCCAAACTGCACGTCATGTTATAAATGCTTTAAAGCATTATTTTGAAGCACATTTAATTGTAGAATGTGAACAATTAAGGAGATCTCAATTATTAAAAAATAATCAAGCAAATAATTCTTTGTCATTAAATAATTCAAAAAATATATATAATTATAATAAACTAACAATTGGTAATGTACCAGCTTACAAAGCTATGAAGTATACTAGTGAAACTATTATAGAATTTGTAGAAACTTTATTAGAAATTATGCCAATTCGTAAAGTATGGAGACCTGTTGAGTATTTTATTAATTTAGGTGGTATTAAATTATTGGTCAATTTGATAGTAACTTCTATCGATTGGGTTTATAATTCTAAAACAGAAACTTTAAAATCAGCATTAGACACACTTGTAGTTTGTTCTGCTTTACCTAAATTACAGCTCGTATTAACTGAAAACTTCAAAATTGATTTAGGAACTAGTCAGGATGATTTACTTTTTCATGGTCCAGTAACTGCTATCCAAGTTTTAGTTTTTTGTTCAAACAAAATAAAAGAAGAACCAGATTTGCAATGTTCAGCTTTACAAATTTTAATTAATTGTTGTTGTGGTCCTTTAAACCGTATCGGTTCAACTTCAACAAAATTGTTCCACAATAATTCAAATAATACTAGTTTTAGTTTAAATTTAAATAAAAATTCGTCCAAAAAAATTAAAACAGGTGAAGATCTTTTAAATAGAATGTGGAATGCTGTTCGATCAAGTAATGGTATAATGGCTCTTTTAAATTTATTAACTATAAAAACTCCAATTACACACGCTGATAAAATAAGAATGTTAGCTTGTAAAGCTTTATGTGGATTATCAAGAAGTGAAACTATTAGACAAATTTTAATAAAATTAACCATTTTCACTAGTGGACATTTGCAACAATTAATGAAAGAACCAATTTTACAAGAAAAACTTCAAGAGCACATTTTGTTTAAAAAATATTGTCTTATACTTATACAACAAGTGACTGGAAGCTCAATTAGTAACACTATTGAGTCTACTTCAACAGATAATTTAAGTAAAGCAGATATTGTAGCTCAAACTAAAATAACTTATAATGAAAAAGAATTACTTTCCTTAATTCATGAACATTTACAAATGAAAGGTTTTAAAGAAACAGCCAATACACTTTTAAAAGAACTTAATTTAGCTTCTTCTGTCAGTAATACTTCTTTTAGTTGGCCAACATCTACCCCTAATGGAAATTTTTCAAAAAAAAACAAAAGGCCTCGTTTGAATATAATCAATGATTGTACATCTACACCAAATGCTAAAATAGATAGCAAAGCTTTACAATTTAAAAAAGAAAACTTAATAGAACTTTCTTTAGAAAATTCAAAAAATGGTTTAAAAATTTCAGATGATTTAAATAGTTTTTCTTCATTAGCTCATTCTAAAGGTTCATTTCAATTTGCAGCTACAGGTATTACACCAGTAAGGCAAAATAAAAATACAAATAATGAATTAACCTTAAATAAAAATACATCTTCTGTAAATTTAAACAGTATTGTTACTGAATATCTTAGAAAACAACATAGTCAGTGTAAACATCCTGTATATACTTGTCCACCTTTTGATTTATTTAAACCGCATAATTGTCCTGAACCTACTTATAAAAATAGAGCTCCAGTTAATTGTGCTCTAAGAATGGGAAGAAAGCAAATTTTGCCTAAATATGGTGGCATAAATGGAGAAAAGTGGGATAGGCAATTAGTATATTCTAAGTTTAGACCAATAAGAACATTTAGAGATACTGAAAACAATTCAAGTTATTCGTGCTGTGCGTTTTCACATGTAAATCAATTCTTTTTTTTAGGAACATCTATTGGAGGTTTAACTGTATATAATTTATATTCTTCATTATTAGAAGCAACCTACAATTGTCATAGTTCTGTAATTACATATGTTGAACCTTCTAAAGATGGTAGATCAGTTATTACTTGTTCTTTTTGGCCTCATTTATCAATCTTATGGACATTCACAGATATTTTTGAGTTAAAAATTTCTTTTGAAGAATGTAACTACGTAGAGTTTAGTAAAAATGTTCAAGATAAAGCTATTGGAACAAATGTATTTGCAGCTAATTTATTCGATTTAAATACTAATCAACTTGTACATAAATTTGAATGTTCTGATATATCTAATAGGTATACAAAAAATAAAGCTACATTCAATATGACTGATGAGCTTATTTTAAATGACGGCGTTCTCTGGGATATTCGTTCTAATAATATGGTCCATAAATTTGATAAATTTAATGATCACATAAATGGAGTTTTTCATCCGAATAATTGGGAAATAATAGCTAATTCTGAAATATGGGATATTAGAACTTATCGACTCTTGCAGACTATACCTGCATTAGATCAATGTCAAATAAAATTCAATAAAACTGGAGACGTATTTTATGGAGCAATTTATGAAGATGAAAATTTAGAAGAAGAAGAACAAAGCAGATCTCCTTTTGATTCTGCGTTTAGAACATTTGATGCTCATGACTATTCAAATATTGCAACAATCGATGTAAAAAAGAACATTTGTGATTTGAGTGTAGACCCAGGGGATTGTTTTGTTGCTATTGTAGAAAATAGTGCCAATACTCTACATAGTCCAGATTCTGTATGCCGTTTATACGAAGTAGGTAGATGTAAAGAAGATGATGAACAAGATGATGAAGAAGAAGAAGAAGAAGAAAATGAATTGGATGATGATGAAGATGATGAAGATGATGATGTTGTAGATCCAGATACCGAAGATGAGTACGTAATAAATTTACGTAGTAATAATGATTTATTTTTTAATAATTACGGAGAGGGATCTGATTTTGGTGAAGATGATGAAACTGAATCAAGTTCTGTTACAGATATTACATCAGATACAGATGACTCTGATGATTCAGATGATTCTGATGATACTGATGAAGATTATGAAGAATAATAAATGAATTAAATTTTTTATCATAAATCTACTAAAAAAATTATTTTTGTAAATAAGGAATTTTTTTGTAATTAAGTCAATATCTGTTTTGTTAAAAATATTTTGTTTAAGTTCCTTGAAAATGAATTTTTCTATAAAATAGTTTACATTTTGTAAAAATAAAAATTATTTATTTACAATAAATACAACATTCATAATTGAAACATTTCACTTATTTTAAATTAAAAGATTTATCATACAAGAAAAATTATTTTGCAGTTGTTAATTATTTACATTGTCTTCTTGTTATATAATTTAAGCTTCTGTTATTAAAATTTATTAAAATAAAAACCTAAGTTAAACATGATAGTAAAAAAACGCTTCTTGCTTTTTTAAGTCTTGCTCTTTTTTCATTTGAATAATTTTTTTCTTATCTTGAGAACTTTTGATCATTGAATTAAATACACTAAGACTATTAATACTATTGCTGAGTCTGGTCAAACCATTAAATAATGTTGAAATTTCATGTCTATGTAAATGAAATTCATTAAATTGCACTTTTGAATTAAAATCAGTAAATAAAATTTTGAAAGCTGTACCGAGAGCATGAATTTGTACTTTGCCCCATAATTTACATTTATCACAAGCTACACAATCCATGATGGTTGTACTTATATTTCTGAAGTGTTCGGCAAATTCAGCAATTCTAAAGTCTTTTATATTAAAAATTATATTTTCATCAAACTTCCACTTGAATTTATTTATTATTTTTAAAACGTCTTTAATTGCTTCTTTTGTCTGTAACTCATTACCAGAACTTTGCCAATTAACTTTAGTTAATAAATAATTTTCAATTTTATTTAAAGCTTTAAGCTCTAACAAGAATAGAAAATAAAGGTTTTTTAAATACTCATATTTTCCTGTCAAAAAAATAAAAATTAGTATTTGTAGCAAAATTTTTTTAATAAAACAAACCTTCAAACCTCTTCAAAAATTCATTTAAATTGGCACCTATTGTTCCATCTTTAAAATGGTAATAATTTGATAAGTGAATATTAATTGAAGTATGTAAACCAGATATAGTTCTATAAAAAATTTTTTCTTCTAAACAAAGGTCATCTACTTTCAAAAAAGATTCAAATACTTGTACATTATTTGAATTAGTCTCTGATATATCTATTAGTTGTTGTATTTTTTTTGATTTGAAACAATTCTCTTCATAAATTGATCGCCATATCCGATTAGCAGTAGGACCTTTATATCCTGTGTATTGTTCAGGATTCATTTTTAAATCATAAAAGCTTCCTTCTTCATATTCACTAACATAACATTCAAAAAGATCATTCATCGTTGAAATTTTATCATTTGATATTGTATTTATTATTTCTTGTAATTTAATTGTAGTATTTAATACTTGATCTTCTGAACAATCTTTGTTTATTAACTCTTCTTTTGTGATATGTAATCTATTATGTTCTGTTGAAAAAAACTGTAGTTAATAATAAGCTTAAAATAAACATTATTTATACCTTTTATTTCTTTTTCATCATTTTTAGTTATATAATCTGGTAAACGAGATTCATCACAAACACTGATTGTACAGTCTCTAAAATAAAAAAATTAATATTTTGATTTCAACTAATAAAGACTTACTTTTTAGCACATTTTGCATCATCTGGCCACAATGTACATTTTTTATTCAAATTAAATTTAATATACTTAAAATAATCCATGTCTACAATCGATAATAATCTAGGTAATAAATGATTATTATTGAATTGATCGACATTCGAACATTTAAACTCTTCATTATCAAAATTTTTTACAAATGGTGTTAAATCAAAGTTTTTAAATTTTTCTAAAAATGTTTGATTATCGATAACTTTTTTTTCACTAACTTTCCTTAAAAATTTTTTGAAATAATCATTTGGAAAGTTGATTTGATAAAGTATCAAAGAAATAAATATTATTAAAATTGAACTAATATAGAAGAACTTGAGCTTATTAGATTTATTTTTCTCAGTTTTTACGAAAACCATTTTATAAAACTTAAAAAAATGAATAAGTTTTAATCAATTTGTAAAGAGAAAGAAAATTTAAAGCCTATTGAATATAAAAACTTTTACTAAATTTGAATTCAAGTAATTAAAATTAAATCATAAATCATATTGTTCATAAAATTTACATTTACAAAATTAAAAAACTTAAATTAATTGAAAAAAAAACGTCAACTTTAAAACTTGATATTTTAAAATTCATTTATAACACGTAGAATAGAGATTAAAAAAAAACTTTTGAAAAACTATTTTAACATAAAAAAAATAAAAAATTTTCAAGTTTTTATTAAAAACTAATAATTTAATAATAATTAAAGTTCGTAATTAATTTTTGTTTGTCTTGAAAATTTAAGTTTATATAAAAAAAAATAAAACTTCTTTTAAAATTAGTGTTTAAATATCACTTTTACGATTTGGCATTTAATAATTGGTTTAATAGATAAACAAATATAAATAAAAGGCGTTTCTAAAAAAAGGCGCTTTTTTAAATCTTATTCAAAATAAATCGGTGAATTTTTTTTTTCATAAGTTTGAAGTTTTTTTGATCATAAATCAAATTGAATAGAAAAATAAATTAATAGGAAATTTACTAAAAAAATAATTGGAATAGAAAAAAATTTAAAAGTAAAATAAAAAGTAAAATAAAAAGTAAAATAAAAATTAAAATAAAAAAATTTAAACTAATTAAAAAAAATCTAGTGATAAGCGATGTAAATTAAAAAAAAAAAACTAAAATCAATAAAAATTTATTTAATAAATTTATAAAAATAAATAAAAATTAAAAAAAATAGTTCAGGAAAAAAGTAAACTAAAATGAATTTTAGAAAAAGAATTTTAGAAAATGAATTTTAGAAAATGAATTTTAGAAAAAGAATTTCAAAAAGATAACTTAATAGAGAAATTTTTAAAAAGAAATTTTAGAAAGAGAAACATAGAAAATGAATTTTAAAAAGAAAATATTAGGAAATAAATAGAAAAATTAAATTGAATTAAACTAGATTTAGACTTCTTAAATATAACGAAATAAGTAAAAGTTAGTAAAATTTGTTTCTATTTTATTAAAATAAATATTACAGTTTTGAAGTTTAAATTACAAATTAAATTGAATAATGATGCAATGAATAAGTTTTAAGTGAAACTGGTTGAAAAACTTAATAAAATTTTGTATAAAAATAATTTTAAAAAAAATGAACCTTTTGTAATTTGATTTTGTACATGTTTCAATTTAAAAAATTAACTAATCTATAAAACTTAAACATTATTCCTTAAACGAAATTCAATTCAAATAAATTATCAACAAAAAAAAAAAATAAATGAGTCAATAAAATTTGATTTAATTTTTTTTTGGTTTAAGTTATTTTACAACTGAAAATTCAAACTTAATTGAAAATAAATGATTTCTGATTAATACATAACTAAAAAATACTAATGAATATCAAATTAACAAAATAATTTTTGATCTATGAATAAATTTGCTATAATACAATAAAATGAATTTTGATGATATTGATTCTTTTAAGTTTTTTTCATTTTTTTTCTAGATTTTTCTTCATAATCTTCTTGATCAGAATTTATACAATTGGAATTATTAATGCTATTTGTATGACCATTAATGCTACTAGAACTAGATGAAGAGCAAGATGAAGTATTAGATGAAGATTCTGAACTAGAACTATCTGAATTACTAGCAGAATCAGATGAATCTGATTTTGAGCGATAAATTTTAAAACTATCAGAATTAGGTAATAATTGTAAATAACTAGTTATTGGTTTCATATTCATATCATTTGATTTTTTATTTTTATTTGATTTCTCATTTTTCTTTTTATTTAAATTATTTGAACTATTTGTTTTTTCATTTTTAGAACTTTTAAAATTAAATACTGGATATAATGGGTTAGGTTTTTGATTTTTTTTATTTTGATCATTTGTTATTTTTTGAGGAGATCGGCATTTTAAATTTTTAGATTTATTTGGAGATTCTAGATAATTAAAATAAGAAATTAATTTTAATAAAAAAATAATTTGAAATAAATTTACCTGAATTAAAAACCGTATCTTCTGTTTTACATAAATTTTGATCATCTTTTTCAAAGAAAGAATTGAAACCTTCTAAACAAGCTAATTCTTTTTTAACGATTTCTATTTCACCATTAATTTGTTTAAGTTTTTTACTTTTTGTTCCTCCTGATTTCTTTAAATGAGTAAGACCAAGATCAATCTTTAATTTTTCTAATTTGGCTTCAAGTTCTTTTTTTCTATCATCTTTTGCAAATTGTGAAAAAGGACTAGGCTGTTCCATTAAAACTTCTGTAAAAAAAGAAATTAGTTTGTAAATTTATATTATTTTAGAAGACTTCAAAATAAGCTAATTAATTTATTTCAACTAACCTGGATGATGAATTCCTTTCTTTTGGTCATATCCAGTTTCATTAATAATATTTCTAGCTTGTTTAAAAACAGCTTTACATTGTTCTTTTAATTTTATTGCTGCTTTAAAATAAATTGTATGTTTCTCATTATAAATTGTACAATTTTCAATTATCTGGTTAAAATCTTGTTCAAAATCATCAAAAGAAATATATTCAAATTTATCTATTTTCCTTTTCATTTCGTGAAAACTCATTGGTCTTTCAATAAATTGTAGATAATCATGTACTTCATTTATATCTACAGGTTCTATGAAAAAACTATTTACGTCTTTTGATTTTAATATATTTAAAACAGAATCTAAAAAAAGATTGAAAGGATTAATTTGAAGCATAGTTGTTTGCTCTAAATTGCGAATAGCTTCTCGTTTTATTTTTTCACGTTTTCTTATTAATTCAATTAAAATTCTTGCACGTTCTAAATCTTGTCTTAATCTATACATTTCTTTCAATTCTGCTTTAAGTTGAACAGTCTGTTCATTTTTATGTTCTTCATTATCGTCATCTTCATTTTTTAAAGCTTTACAGCTATTTGCATGAGATACTTGTAATCTACGTAAAAGCGGTACACCATTACGTGATTCTCTTTTTAATGTCCAATAACCTAACAATCTTTGAACAAATTGATTTCGTTTTGGAATATTTATTAGCTGAGCTATTTCTGTTAATCTTTCCGCCGGTATAGTTGGTATTGACACCGTTGGGCATGCACTTCTTTTTTCAGCTAAAATTCTTCTTGCTTTCTTCATTTTCGCTTTTATTTGTCTTCTTTGAGATAAAGTAGCTTCATTATAACTATTTTCTTTCAAATTTATCAACTTTTTACTTTTTTTTGTTAAGCTCTTTTTACGTTTTTTACTATTTAAATTACTATCATTATCACTAAAAGATGATTCTGAATCTTCATCATTAGAAAAACCATCAGAATCATTTTGATCTTCAGCTCTGATTGATGAAAAATTAACAGATTCTGAAGGTTCAGGCATGTGAGTATGACAGTAAGCTTCTTTTCTTATGTAAGTATTCATTCCGTTAGCACTTAATTCTCTAACAGCTTCCATTCTCATATGTAAACCTGCTTGTTGAGCACAAGTTACATGAAATGCTACATAACAATTACTTTTATGACATTGTATACACGCACCATTATTTTTTTCTTTACAAATATAACAAATTAATCTCCACCTAGCTGTAGGAATAGCTGAAATATTATCAATAGGCTCTAAAAAAACTGTATTTGCAAAACAAACTTCTGGAATCCATAAAGCACAGACAACATGACACCATCTACCATCATCTGTTTGTTTAAACGCACCCCCATTATTAGGACACAAAATACATGTAACTCCTCTAGATGGACTTTGCAAACATCGCCTACAAAGCCATTGACCTTCTGGAATATATGGTACACCATAACATTCTTGATGAACAGGTAAATCACACATATCACAAAATAATATTGCATTAGAGTTTTGACATTCACCTAAAAATGAATAGAATTGTCAATTAAACAAAAAAAATAATTAAAAAACAAAAAAAAAAAAACAACTAACCATCATTACATATGCAACAAACAGCATCTTCGTCTATTGCAGGTGAAGAATAATAATCTCCGTTTCCATTAGTTTGATTTAAAAAATAACATTCTTTTTCAAGTCTATCCATTAAAAGCTCGAATGTATCTGGAGGTATCATTGTTAAATTATCTTTTAATCTTTTTTTATTTATAAGGTCTAACCAAGAGAAATCTTCTTCATCCATGTCGTATTCAATTGTCTCATCAAGTTCTTCAGTTGATTTATCAATATAACGATAATAAGAAATTGGTCTTACTGGAGCTTTGATTATATTTCTATTATTTAATATTCTAAAACTTGGTTCAGGTATTTTAATAGGCTCTGTACCATGATTAGAATTTTCAAACTTATTTTTTGCTGATTTCATAGAACTTTCTTTTGTTTTTGATCTTCCTTTTTTAGTAGTTTTTTTAGCATTACCTAAATTTTGTGTACTAGAATTAAATTTATTTATATAAGAATCAACATGATTTGAGAAAAGTTCAGGTGTCTGATAATTTTCTAAAATAATTTTATCATTTTTGTTTGCTTCTGGATCTAAACTGACAATATTCATTGGTTCATTAATGTTAATTCGATGAATTATTCCTTCAATTTCAACTTCAATCATTCTTTGAGCTTCTGCATAAGTTAAAGTTTCTCTTGTTTTTGCTACATTATTTGCATTAAAATTTGTGTTCGAATCTTCATCATAAAACATAGGATTTTTTTTATTAGTACTGAGTATTTTTTTCTTACTAGTTGAATTGAGTAAATGAGAAATATTAACATGTTGCTGAATACCACTTAATGATTTATATGTTTTACCACATGGGCAATTATAAGGAGGTTTACTAGCTTTGCAATTTGCTAAAAAATCTCGAACATCAAATTCATTAACCATTTTGAAAAAATTTTGAAATTAAAAAACAATAGAACAAAATAATGAAAACTAAATGATACAAAATCATTCAAATTGGTTAGGTAAATTAATCAAAATTATTTTTTATACATTTAAATAATTTTAATTGAAAATTTATTCAAACTTAATATTTAAAAAACTATTAACCATCATATTTTTACGAAATTCTTTAGTCGAAAGATCAGCAACTTAATACTTAACCAAAAAAAAGTATAAAAAAAACAAACGCTATTCAAACTTTTTATGTAACATGCGCAAAGTTGAAAAATTAAGCGCTAAAATTTGAAAACACTATATTTGAAACTTGTTAATTTGAATGATCCATGTTCAAATTGATTTTAACTAAAATTATTAATTTTCACTTTTCATAATAACTTAATTAAAAAAAAATGTCATTTGTATTTAAATTTAAGTAAAAGAAAAAAGTTAATTCACTGAATTAAAAAACTTTTTTTAATTAAATTTAAACTTCAGTTTAATTAAAAATCTGTTTCAAAGTTGACTTTAAATTTTAAAACCAAAAAAATAATTTAGTTTTCCTTACTAAATATTGTTGATATTGAAAAATCAAAAAAAAAAATTCAAGTTCAATAGAGTTTTAAAATAAAAATTAAACTAAGATAAACAATCAAAAAAAAACTATGGTTTAAAAAACTAAGAAAAAAATAAAACCGCAAAAAATGGCAACAAAAAAAAACTTCACAAATGAATGTATTTTTAGTTGTAATGTGAAGTAGATAAAAATGCAATTTTTGAACATTCCCTTAAATCAAGTCGATTTTCAAGTAAAAAAATTAAAAAAACTACTAAAAAATTAAAGAATCAAAAGTTTTTTTTTGTAAAAAAAAAATTTGAATAAAATTATAAAAATAAAAAAAAAATTATTTAAAAACTAATCCACAATTATGAAGTTATGATAAAATTTATTAATTTGAAATTTTAAAAAGTACCACCTATCGACGGCTAAATAAATTATTTAAAAATCTAAAAAAATATGGCGGTTTTTTGTTGACTTTTTTAAACTGAAATTTTCTTAAAAAAGCACAGTTATTATCAATAATTTTAACTTTTTTTATAATTAGGAAATAAATTTAACAAAAAAATTCAGAAATGTTATACCTTGAAGATTATTTAGAAAGTGAGTGAAGCAAAAAAAAAAAAATTTTTCATTCATAAAACCTTAAAAAATATACTCGCTTTCAGCATCTAAAAAAATGTTTTATAACTTTCAAAGTTATATTATAGTATTTGTTTACATTTATTTAAAAATGAATTTTTATAATTAAAAATGAAAAATTTATGTTTTAAATAACATTATTTCATCATTATAAATTGATAAATATTTTTTTAAAATTAAAATAAATTTTTTGTTTAAACTTTTTCATAGAGAAAAAGTTTATAAAAATGTGTAAAAATAAATTTTTAATCAATTTTTTCCTATCTTTCAGTGATCGAGCATTTACCTCAAGAATTGAGGGATCGATTAACAGATATAAGAGAATTAGATTTACAAGTTCATAGTAAGTTGAAAAAATAAAATTTAAGCAAAAGAAAAAAAATTAAGTTTTAACTAAAAATTTTATCAAATTTAAATCTTAATATTAATTTAAACTTTTAAATAAACAGATGAACTTGATACTTTAGAAGAACAATCTAAACAATTTTTTTCAAATGCTAAAAAACAAAAACAAGAATTAAGAGATTCAGATTTTTTAAAACTCAAACAAGTAAGTTTAGGTAGATTTTTATGAAAAAAAAGTTTATTCTTTATTTTTCATAGGAATATTATAAAACAATCGAAGAATCTGATGAAAAAATTAATATTGCTTCTCAAATTTTAGAACTTGTTGAAAAATATTTAAAAAGATTAGATTCTGAACTGCAAAAATTTAAATTAGAATTAGAAGCTGATAATCCTGGCATTACAGAAGTTCTCGAAAAACGTAAAAAAATTTTTTTTTCAACCATTATTTATCAATTATTTTGCTAAACAATAACTGATATTAACATCATTTTTTAAATCTAAAATTATAAATGTTTGATTCGCAATATAAAAAAATTATTTTTTTTATACAGTGAAGTATATTGTTAAGAAAAAAGTTTTTTTCTTAATCAAAATGATTTTATTAGCATTTATATATGAAAATAATTTTTAATAATTTATTTAAAATTAGGATCTCTTGAACTTGATATACCATCTAATGCTGGTCAATTACATGGACGAGATCGTAAGCGAAGTGCATTAAACAACGTGAATAACAACTTAAATAATTCTCGTAAGAAATTAACTTAAATAAATTAATGATTTGTTGTTTTCGATCAAGCTAAAAATGTGTTTTTAGATCGTGATTTAGGTTCTTTGAATAACTACTCATCAAATCATCAGCATAACTATGTTCGTAATAATTCAATTAATCAATCCCAAAATTCTCATCATCACAATAGTTTTAATTTAAATTCACACCATTGTAAGTTTACAAATTTATTTTTATTTATAAATTTTTAATTCATTTTATTTTTAAAGCTGGTTTATCATCACTTGATATTTCATTGAACATGAACAGTAATTCAAATTATTCAAATTCAAATTTATCTTCTTTGAGCTGTCATAATTCAACAATTGCTGCATGTGCATCTCAAGCGATCGCCGCCACTCATCAAGTATGTTATTTAAATTTAAAACATATTATAAAAACATAACACTAATAACTGTATTTATTTAAAGATTCAGGGAAGAAGGACAGCAAGCTTTAAATCTACTTACGAAGCAATTAACTCAAGTTTACAAAATATAAATGAATATAGTATGCCTTATCGGGAATCACTAAACACTAGTAATTCTAATTTAAATTCAAGTTTGAATTCTTTGAATGTTTCTGCTAATAATCAATATACAAATACAACTGCAACTACTCAATATAATTCAGATGGTGTACAAAGGATTAATAAAAGAAGTAGATCAACTAGCCAGCCTGGTGAAACAGGTAATTAACTATAATTGAAAAAAGTTTAAAACTTATCTTTGAATAATTTAGAAAAAAATTCCGGTTCAGGAGAATGGAGTTATGATCCAAATGAACAACGTTATTGTTCTTGTAATGAATTTTCATATGGAGATATGGTTGCCTGTGATAATATTGATGTAAGTATAAAAATAAAAAAAGGAATAAAAAAAAATACTTAACGAAAATTTTCAGTGCCAATTTGAATGGTTCCATTATGGATGTGTTGGAATATCACATCCACCAAAAGGAAAATGGTATTGTCCATCTTGTATTAATCAACTTAGAAAAAAAGGAAAAAAAGAAAAATTTTAAATTATTTATAACTAAATATTATTTATATTTTGGTTTTTATTTGTTTATAGATTATCAAAATTTTTAGTTGCTTTTTTAAAATATTTACAAAGGTATTGGTTGTAAAAAAATTATTCAATTGATTTATGCAAAATTATGAAATAGTCTTTCATATAAGTTTGATTTAAATAAAGGATTATGTTTTTAAAGCTGATTTTAAAATCAAGATACTGAAAACTTTTTAATAAAAAAAAAGTAGATTTTAATTTTCGATAAATTTATTTTTATCGCTTATTAACACGATAAAATGATCTTAAAATATTCTAAAGAACTAATTTTAACTTTTTAATTAAAATTTCTTCTTCTAATAAATAGTTTTTTTTAAAGTTTTTTTCATTTAAAATCTCTAAAGTTTTTAATTTCAATAAATAATTTTCTTTTAATAAGCATTTTATTAAAACTAATTTTTCTTAACTTTTTAATTGAATTAACAAATTTGTTTATACTTTCATAATGCAAAAAATTTGATAAACAAATTTGTTGAAAAATTAATTTTTTTAAAACTTTACATCTTAATGAATTTTTTACATCTCTTTAAATAAAAACTTATCATCTTTTCAATTAATTTAATGAAATTAACTTAAATTTAAATTTTTGAAATTAACATCTTTCATTTAAAACATCTCATTAAAATCTTCCTAAAAGTTTACATTTAAGCAAACATAAGTATATAAAGTTTATTCATAATCATTTTATTAATAAGAATAAAATTTAAAACTAAATCAAACTAATACAAGTTAACTAATATTGATTTTTTATGAAGAATAAAAAAAATTCATTTTAAAGACTAATTCTTTTTAAAAATATTTAGAATTTTGTATATAAAAGTTTTAGTCTTAAATCACATTAATTTAATAAACTTTGACTTAAAAAATGCCCTAACAAAGTTTTATTTTTAATCTTCAAAATTTCTTAAGAAACATCTAATCAATCATTAGATGTTTAAGGATAAAAGTTATAAAAAATTTTTCCACTAATCAATTAATAAATTGAAATTAAAAATAAATCAAGATATTTAAGAAACATTATGAAAAATTAAAAAAATTTAATTTCCTTAAAAAATATTTTTTTTAAAATTTAGAACTATTTTCAAGTATTTTAAAAATTGATTTTTCAAAAAAAACATTAAACAGATTTTAAAAGTAAATATGAAACTGAAAGTAACTTAAATTTAGAATTTTAATCTAATTCATGATTTAATTAAAAAACATTTAATCAGTTTATAAAAATTTTTGATTTAAACAGATAAAATTTTTATAAACCAACTATTTCTGAATTTTTTCTTTAAATTTATTAGCATTTTAAAAATAAAGTTAAGATTATCATTTTTAAAGATGCTAAAATGATTAAAATTAAATTTATTTGTCACTCAAACTCAATAACATATAGATCACTGTTTTTTTCTTCTTGTTTTTAAATAACTTTATGGCTACTTTAAAGCTTTAAAATTTCATTAATTAAATCTCTCTATCTATCTTAATATTTGATACTAGTAAAACTACTGTTACATTTTAAATTTAATACTTAAAGGGAGGCCAAAAGTGAATTTGCCCGCCAATAAGTTTTTTTTTAGTAAAAAAAATTTTTGTTAAAAATCTAAAAAAACTTTTACTTTTTAAAGCAATAATCAAACTGATGTTCATATTATTTTCTTCATCTCATCTAATTGGTTTAGAAAATTTTTAGTTTAGTGAAAAAAAACTTTTTTTTTTGTGTTTAAGTATTAATGTAAATAATTAATAGATCAATTTAATGTAAGTCAAATTGAAATTTTTTGTTCAGTTTAAAAAAATTGATTTTAAATTAACAAAAACATTGATAAAGTATCAAAGTTTTTAACAAGCTGTTTAAAAATCTGTTAAAACAAATTTTTATAGTCTTATTGAAGGTCTAATACTTTATAATTATATTATTTTTTATTACTTTTTAAAGTTTCATCTTTTTCTCTTTAAATTTTGAACATAAGTTTGCAACAATTTAATCAAGGTGACAGTATTGTTTGAATTATAAATAAACGAATTTAGTAAAACTTGAAAATTAAATTAAGAAAAATGTTATCAAAAGTAAGTTTAAAGACAATCATTTAAAAAATAATTGAAAATAACCTTATAATTAATCAATTTTTTTTTCTACAAACTTTTCAACTTTAAAAATGACTTAAAAATCAATTAATTTCATAATCATAAACCAGCTTCTAATTTTAAGTCTCTTTATTGGTTTGATAAATTGCTTAGCAACTGAACAGGTAAGATTTTAATAAATTTTTTAGCTTCCTTTTTTAGTTATTTAAACTCCTTTTAAATAACTGTTAAAAATAAATTATAATTACCAAATTACGAACAAATCTTTTTTTATACATTTTTCAAATATTTGTAGCATCTTTGAATTGCAAATATAAAACTTCTTTTTATGTATAAAAATTTAGAGAAAAACAAGTTTCAAATTAGATCATTCATATATGTTTTTGATTAAACATCACTTTAAAAATCAAGATTTAAGTTATTAAAATTCAACTTAATTAATATAAAATATTATTTTTTATTGTAAAATTTTAATGGATTAATTTCTTATTAAAAACTAAAATAACTTTTCTTTATTAGAAAACTGAAAAAGTTGAAGCAAATGAACCTCGAGCTTATCAATTTGGATATGAAATAAATGATGGTTATAATAATAAACAGTATTTCAAAGAAAATTCTGATAGTTCAAATGTTAAAACTGGTAGCTATGGGTATGTTGATGCATCAGGAATATATCGTACTGTTAACTATGTAGCTGATGATAAAGGTTTTAGAGTCGTAATCAAATCAAATGAACCAGGTTTAGGTAATTCCAAACAAATTAAAAAAATAGGTAATCTTGAATCTGATGTAAAAGCTCCATCAAAAAATAATAATTATGAAAATACAAAATCAAATGCTAAACCAACATACTCAACTAAAGTTTCAAAGTCAAGTTATGTTACACCTGTACAAAAAACTTTAGAAAGCCCAGTTAAAGAAGAGGATAAAATTACTTATGAAATTAAACAAGAACAACCTGTTGTTAATCAAGCACCTGAACCACAAAAAAAAGAAGAAGAAATTAATAATCAACAAGCATATGAAGAACAAGCTTACGAAAATCAACCTAATGATAATCAAGAAGTAGAACCAAGTTACGAAGAAAACCAATCAAATGATAAACAATCTAATGTTGATAAAATTGAAGAAAACATTTCATATAATCAACCAATTATTGAACAAAATTCCCAAGTACCTCAAAACGAATATTCTGATAAACAAGTTATTGGAAACGAAAAAGTAAATGCTAATAACAATGATAATCAACAAAAATATTATCAAACTAAAGCTGAAGCATTGAATCAATATTTAAAACAATATAAACAATATGATGAAGTTAAATATCAAAAACCTGCAGTTTATCCAATAAGTACAACTTATCCAATAAGTACAACTTATACAACTGGTTCAAATTATCCAACTAGCTCAGTTTATACAACTAGCTCAGTTTATCCAGCTAATTCAGTTAATCCAACTAGTTCAGTTTATTCAACTAACTCAGTAAATCCTACTAGTTCAGTTTATCAAACTAATTCAGTTTATCCAAATGTAAAAACTTCTAATTATAATTTAGAACCAATTGTAAAAAGCTATGCAAATTACCCAGTTTATAATTTACAAGTTTCACAACCTGAAAATGTATATGAACCAAAAAATAATTATAAAAAACAAGAGTATCAAAACTTTGACGTTTATGAAACTTTAAGAAAATGTAGAGCTAAAAATCGTAGTTACGCAAAAAATCAAAATATTCCACAATTTAAACTTTTATCTAATTTTGTACCTTATATTCATCAAATGAAAAATTATGAATCAAAACCTTATAAACAATCTAATTCAAATTATAATAATTACCAACAAAAACAAAGTAAAAGTTATAAAAAGCAAATGAGTTTCCCAGAAAATACAAAATATGATATTGTTGGTGTAACTTTAAAACAGTTACGTAAATTACCATATAAAATGATTAAGCTTACTGCTTTAGATTTACCTAAACACATTGAAAAAGAATTTATTGAAAAACAAATAAGCTTAGAAGACCATGCAGCAGATCTTACAGAAGCTAATCAAACAGAAAATCCATTGTACTTTAAAAAAACACAAAACACAAATTCTAATAGACACATAGGAAGTGTTTATTATTAAAAAAACTAAATTGTTTTTTAAAATTAAAGTACAAAAATTTTATTATTAAATATCTATTGAATTAAATTTAACGTCTATTTCTTTATAAAAAGTTTTGTTTTCAATAATAAGTTTGTCAAAGATTAAAATAATCATCAAATCTATAAACAAAAACTATTGCCAATTAAGAAAACTTAAAAAATAAGAAAATTTGTAAAGAAAACTTTGAATGTATGTAATTAACAATAAAAAAACTAGTTTAGAATTAAGGTTTTCAAAAAACATTAAAAAAATTTTTAGTCAACAGGTATTTAATTATCTTAGGTATAAAAATTCAATATTAACAAGCTATTTAAAATTAAATTTACTTTTCACAAAACATTCAAACATAAAGTTTTTATGTAAAACAAAAAGTCTATTATGCCTGAAACAAATTGATAAAATAAATTTAATTTTCTTTTAATTTTCTTTAAAGATAAAAATTTATTGGAATATACAAAAGGATTCTTTTATCTAAATTATTGCAAAGCTAATTAGCATTTTCAATGTTAGTTATTGAAATTTTTTTAAAAAAAATAATTTTTGTCTTTAAAAAACAAAAAGATTTTTAAATTTAAAAGCAGATTTCAATTAAATAGATGGTATTGAACTTAATAGTTTGATAGAATAAAAACTTTAAAACATAAATTTATTTAAATTCTAACCACAAATAACCATCATTTGATATTTTTAATAAGAAAATTTGAATGCTTTTCTTTTAAAAGCTTTAATTTAGTTCAAAAGCATTAACAATGAAAAATTACAAAAGTACTTACAAATCAAAATTTTAACAGGTTCAAAGCCAATCATTTATAATTTAATTAACTGATCTTTTTTATTGCTTTAGTTTATTTTTTATATTGATTCCATTTAATTATATTTCTATTATGAAGCAGTTTTTTTATTTTTTTATTTATTTACAAGCTTGGCACATCTTAGAACGTATTTTATTAACCTTTATTTAACAGGATAAAGTTAAAAAAATTATTTCTAGTGATCTTCAATTAAAAACAAGGACAAAGAATAATTTAACCATAGTAAACCATAAATTGAAATTTTTTGCGCTTATTAAGACTTTACAAAGAAAGATTTTCTAAAATATAAAAATGTCTATTAGTAAAAGAATTTTGAAAAATTTTTCTTTTTGTAAAAGACTTCTAAGTAATAAATTTTCTAAAAAGAAAACGTTTTTACAACTATTAAATTAGAAGATTTTTCTAAAATTAAAAGGTTTTTTGAAAAATTTAAGAAATCTTTAAATTCAAATCAAACTATTTTATCAAAAAAAAAATCAATTTAATCGAATTTTTATTAAACTGATACCATATTCTTTTTTAAAAAATTCAACAATCAAATTAAAAAATTTTTTAAAATTTTAATTGAATTTCTTTCTAAATTTTTTTCAATTGTTTTTTGATAAGAAAAAAAATTAATATCTGTTTCAAAACTAAAAATCTACTGTTAAAAAAATTACAAATATACTTTTGTTTATTTTAAATTGATTTTAAGTTTAATATTTTTTTCTAAAAAGTTATTAGCCTAAAACATTAAAAGTAAATAGCATTGAACTTGAGCTTCTTGTATTAGTTCACGAATAATAAATTTTCTTGGAATAAATTTA
Source organism: Anisodus tanguticus (assembly GCA_034509755.1). NCBI lineage: Eukaryota > Viridiplantae > Streptophyta > Magnoliopsida > Solanales > Solanaceae > Anisodus > Anisodus tanguticus. The sequence continues at coordinate 623,326 of JAVYJV010000131.1, read as the reverse complement.
AGTATTCGTATCAATAACATATTTTGTAAATTGAATTGACAAAACATTAAGATTAAAATAGTATTTGAGAACAAAAAAAAAAGAATGTTCATGTAACCAAACGTGTAAATTAACTAATAAACTAAAAAATCAATTACAAACAAATTTGTTTTTAATCTTTAAACATAATTTTTTTTAAGCATAAAATTCTTATTTTATTTAAACACAAAATAATTTTTTAGCAACATAAATCTAATTGTTTTTAATCAATAAAATTTGATTATCAACAGTTAATTATATTAATTTCATGCTTATCAATTTTTGATTTAATTTCGAAAAAATTTATTATTGTCAATTCGAATTTGTTATAACTATGAAATTCAAATCTTTATAACTATAAAGTTTAAATATTTTAAAGACTATGATATTCAAATCATAATTTAACTTTAATTTTTCTAGTTAAACTTAAAAATCTATTCAAACTATATAATCTTAATCTATTCAAAATCTATTTTAACTATTTAAACCTAATTTAACTATCCAAGTCTTTTTAAAATATTTAAACTTATTTAAACTATTTGAGTCTTCTTAAATTATTAAAACCTATTTAAACTATTTGAGTCTTCTTAAATTATTAAAACCTATTTAAACTATTCAAATCTATTTAAATTATGATATATAAATAATCAATTCTTCTCAAAATTAAAACATCTTTAAAGCTACATAATTATTTAAACCTTAAATTTCAATCAAAAATTTTTGTTTTTACTTCAATATTTTCAAAAAATTTAATTTTAACAAAAAATTATTAAAAAAATAATTTTTCTTATTGCACGATCTTCTAAAATATTTATTACTCTTTCTATGGATAATTGACTTAAATTAAAAGACTCGAGGCCAAAGCGCGTCAATTTAAGTTTAGTTATTTTTTTAAAAAACTTTAAATAAAAAACTTTTTTTTTTATAAATTTAAAAAACAATAAGTTTTAATTTTTAGTTCCTATTCATGAAATAAATTCACGCAAAATTTCAATATAAACTTTAAATTAATTTTAGTGAAAATATTTTATCAAAAATTTTAATTTGAAAAAAAAGAGAAATTTAATTTAGCTCATCTCTTATAATTGTATTCAATAAAACTGAAGTTTTAATAGAAAAAAAATATTAGAAAAAACTTAAGAAAAATATCTATACCCAATATTAACCATGTTTTAAAACTAAAATTATAAATCTGAAATAATTCAAAAACTGAGTAATATTCATTTATCAATTTTAATGTTAAAAATCCTTTAAAAAATATTCTTAAGAGTTTATATTTTAATTGTTAATTAAGATTTAACTCTATATCTTAACTAATTTTTTGAAACTTATCCTTAACTTGATACTCAATAATTATTTTTAACTAAGCTTTCATTATTAATTTTTGATTGAATTTTATCTGAGCTCTTAAGCTAATTTTAAATTGAATAACAAAACTAATTTTAAACTAAGTATCCAAACTGATTTTGTACTAAGTAACAAAAATGACTTTATATTGAATAAGAAAACTGTTTTTATACTAAATAATAAAACTAATTTTTAATCAAGTATCAAATTTAATCCTTATCTAATTTTTAAAAAAACTCTTTACTAATTATTTAAGTAACTGAAAAATTATGTTTTATTAATTTTTACAAACAAACAAAAATCAAGGTTTTGAATATTTAGTTTTTAAAAATTATAATTTTTTAGTATAAAACTTAATTTGTCTTGCAATCTTTGAGTAGTTTAATAATGATCTTAATGTTTATAATATTCTTCAAATAAAAAAATGTTTATTCAAGTGATAAATGAATATGATAAAAGCATTCTTATAATTAAAAGTAAGCATGCAAAAAAATTTTTCAATTTAAAACTATCTTGGTTTTGTTAATTTTCGAAAACAAAAAAAAAATTTCTTAAGAAATTTATTTCTCAATTAAGAACTATTTTTTTCTTATAACCCTTCATAAAACATTCATGATAAACATAATTTATTTATGAAAATTTGACTTCATTTACTTCTTGATATAATTTCTTATTTTAAACGATGTTTCTAAAATTTGTCTAATTGATTAATTTCTATTATTTTGTCATTTTCATTAATTAGTTTAAAAAATTTCAACTTTTTGATTAATTACTTTTCCCTATTTTGAGCAAATTAATAAAAAAATTTTCTCTAAATTATTTTTGAAAAAGTTTAATTTAAAATGAAAAACTTACCTTAAAATTTTAATTTACCATAAAGTTTTTTTCAAAAAAAAAAAGAAAAACTTAATTAACCAAAAATAACCTTTGAATTGAATTTTCTTGTTTAATTTTAGTAGAAAAAATATAAATTTTATAACCGTCAATAAAATTTTCTTAAAGTCCTGATTATTTGTCGCACTTATTTGGTAAAATTTAAATAACTTCAGGGTTAAGTTTGAATAAAATGACCAGGGTTGAAAAAATAATAAATTCAATAGATTTAGATAAGTATGTTTTACACATAAAATTTTTGCTAAAATGTAATTATAATAAAAAAAAATTTGAAAATTAAAAAAAACAAATTAGAAGAATAATTCAAAAAATTCTAAAATCATAAATTTTAGAAAAAAAATATTCAAGAAAATTTAAAAGAATTTAAAAAAGAAAATAATTTAAACGAAAACAAAAAATTAAAAAGAAATTAAAAAAGAAAAATGAATTTAGAAAATAAATTTAGAAAGAGAATTCAAAAAAGTTAAGATGAATATTTTTTAGAAAAATAATTTCAAATTTTAGAAAAAAGTTTTTAGAAAAAAAAATTAGAAAATAAATTTTAGAAAAAAATTTAAATTGAGAAAATAAAGAATTTGAAAAAAGAAATTTCTTATTCTCAAGATTTTATTTTAATTATTAAAGAACAGCTCATCATTTATAATAAAAGTAAACGTTTATCTTAATATGAATAGCACATTTATTCATAATTAAAAAAGAAAGAATTAAAAAAAATGGTCTATTAAGAAATTAATGTATAACATACAAAAAAAATAATAATTTGAAGTGAAAAGTAATTAATTAATAATAGGTGGCGATAAGATAGTTTATCAAAAAAAAATTCCAAAAAATTAGTTTTTCCAAGAATTTATTTTTATAGAAAATAAGGAAACTTTTAATTTGTCTATAAGTTTATTTGAAAAAATAGTTAAGAATTATTAAACTTATTAAAGTACTTAAAAGATATTTTTATTGAAAATCAATAAACTAAAATTTAAAAATTATCTTTAAGCTAAATCAAAAAATTTTCATGCCAATGGCTTAATATGCTCAAAGACTTAAAACTGTCATTTAAAGAAAAATCAAATAATCTATAAAAAGTTGTTTTTTAAGTTACGCGTCATTGAAATAATCTTTAAAAACCCTTAGAGACTTTTCAAAAATTTAAAAGCAATTAAAATTTAATAATTTTGTTAAAAAAAATTTTAATTAAACTTAAAAATTTGATTTTCAGTTCTTTTGTTTATAGCCTTTTGTTTAATACAAAACTATTTAGATTATTAAGATTCATATTATTCAGTATCATAAAAAACTATTTTAGATTCAAAAAATAGGAGCAACAGTTTTAGATTCAAAAAATACGAGCAACAGTTTTAGATTTAAAATATACGAGCAACAGTTTCAGAATCAAAATATATAAAAAACTATTTAGAAGAATATAAATTTATTCAGATTTTTCAATCATAAAATGTCAGCTTAACAATTAAAAGGTTATGTCATTTAAATTAATTTAAAAAATTGAAAAACCAACAATCTAAGGAAACAATTGTCATTCAAAAACCAATTCTTAAATATAAAAAACAATTTGTCTTAATTACATATGTAAAGTTAATTTTTAAATTAAAATTTATGAATTGAAACATTAATTTAAATCTTTTGAACTATTTAGAAGAAGTCAAAAATTTAAAAAGAGTTAAAAAATAAAAAAATTAATTAAAATTTAAAAAACAACAAAAGTAATCTTTTCATGATTAAAATTTTTATCGAATTTGAAATCTTAAGTTAATTTAGTGATAAAAATTATGAAATGCAATTTTAATAAATTTAGTTTATAATATTGGAATACATACTTTTATAATCAAATTTTTTATTTGAGTTTCATAAACATTAAAGATTTATAAATATAATTTAAAGAGAACATTTATTAGTTGAGAGAAAAACTCAATAAAAAATTATAAGTATGTAAAACTAGTGTTGAAGTTTTTTTACTGAGTTTAAATTAATATTGAACTGAATACTTTCATAACTTTGATAAATTAATAATTTTTTATTATCTAAGTTTGGATAATTAAAAACAAACTTACTAATCTTCAATAAAATTAATAACAAGAAATTTATAAAAAAGTTAGTTCAAAAGAGCTTTTACTAAATTAGAATTAAGAATCTTTTACAAAATTAAAGTTAAAAGTTTTCTACAAATTTAAAGCTAAAAATCTTTTACAAAATTAGAGTTAAGAATCTCAAATCAATTTAGGAAAAATTTAAAGAAATTCAAATCAAAAGAGGTATAAAGAATCAAAATCAAAGAGGTATAAAGAATCAAAATCAAAGAAGTTTAAAAAATCTAAGTCAAAAAAATTTAAAGAATTTAAATCAAAGAAGAATCAGAGTCTAAATAAGTTTAGATAATCTAAATTAAAATAAGTATAAAGATTTTGAATCAAAATAAGTTTAAAGGTTGTTTAAAATTGTTAAATAAAATATTGTTGAACAAAATAATAGAAAGAATTTAGAAAAAAAAATCACAAAAAAATTATTATCAAATTAGTCTTAAAAGTGTTTTAATTTGATTTAATAATTTGATTTAATAATTTGATTTAATAATTTGATTTTTTCCTCAAATTTGAATAGAATTGATCTTTTAAAGAAAAAAGTTGTGTAAATTTATATTAATAAGTTGTTGATAATTTTAAAGACAAAAAAACTTGTCTTTATGCTTATTATTTAAGTAATTTAATTAAAGAAAATTCAATTAATCTTTGCAATTCTTTTAAAACAGTTTTTTTCAAAAAATTAAACTTTAAGTTCATAAATTTAAAAAAAAAATAATTGAAGTTGTTTAACAAAAAAAATTTTTTTTAAATCAAATTTTATAACCTAAGCTCTCTTTAAAATCGTCTTTTTATGATTAATAATCAAAAGATTGAGTAAAATCAATTTTTTTTTAATTTGAATTCAAGTTTATTTCAAGTAAAATCAATAGTTAATTAGAATAATTTTTTTTTCTTAAATTTTAGTTAAAAATTCAGGAATTCAATTTTTATTCAATACACTTGTTGATCAATATCGTTTTTATCTTCAAATAAAATTTTTAATTATTGACAAGAAAGAAACTTATCAACACAATTGAAATTAGTTTAATTGCTAAAAGAAATTTTAAATCTAAACAATTTAGTTAAAAAAATATTTCCTAATTTAATTTAAAAGTTCAAAAACTTAGAAACTTATGCTTCAAAAATCTTCAAATTTTATGTCTGAAAAGATTCTTTTTTTTTATTAGAAAAGTATTTAAAATTAGAATAAGCTTATAAAGAATATAAACAAAAAAATTTATCAACAGATAACAAAAATTTATTATGATGATGAAAACTTTTTTTCAACAAAAAATTAAGCCAAATTTTTACTACTTAATTTGTGATTAACTTTAATTAGTGTTAATTTGTGTTAAAACTTCCACACTTAATTAAACAAAATTAAAATAAATTTCGAAAAAGAAAAAAATGTTAATAAGAAAATTAGTAAGAGGATTACACATTTAAAAATAATTTTGTAAAAGAAAATGTTTTTTAATTAGGAAAAATGAAAAAGAAAAAAATTTTTTTAGAAAATCAGTTTTTAGAAAATCAGTTTTAGAAAATCAGTTTTAGAAAATAGAATTTTAAAAAAATAATTTTAGAAATTACAAATTAAAAATCAAAATAGAAAATTAGAAACCAAAATAGAAAAATTAGAAATCAAAGTCGAAAATTAAAAAATAAAGTTCAAAAAACGAAACTAGTGGAAAAACACAAAAAAAAAAAATACTTTAAATCGATAAAATTTAAACTTTTTAATAACTTGATAAATATATTAGAATTCATGAAATTAAGTTTTTAATTCGAAAATTGATTGAGTCAAAAAATCTTTTATAATAATTTAATTAAAAGTTCATTTTTTAACATTTCAATCAAAGTTTAAATGATAAGTATTTAACTTGAAAAAAAATGTCTATAGTTTTCATATATTTAAAAGAAGAATAATTTAAGTTGAACAGAAAAAAAAGAATTTTAATTTAGATATTTTTTTCCATAAAAATGAAATGAAAGAAATTTCAATGTTTAAATAGAATTATTTTAGATTAAAAGTGATTAAATAAAAAATCTAAAGATCAAATATATTTTACAATTAAATTTACTAATAAGATAAAGATCCTTAATTTAATGAAATTCTCTTTAATAATCATAATGTTTAAATAATTAATTTAATCAAATTTTTCTGTTCTAACTGGCTTTGAATACTAAATTTTGAGCTTAATAAAAACTTAGAAATCGATGAATAGTTTATCAATAAAAAAGATGATAAAAAAGATTAAATAGCTTATAAACAAAAAGAAGTATAAAGGATGTTAATTTGATAAATAAAACTCTTTTATCAGCACAAACAAATGCTCAAATTTTTGAATAAAAGTATAAAATTAAAAAGTGAAAGATGTATAAATAATTTTTCTTAAGATGTAAAAAATTTTTGTTTGAAAAAATGTTTAAATTAAAAGAAACTTTAAAATAAAGTTGTTCAAAACGTTTAACGAAAATTTTCAAAAGAAAATGTTTAGATAAAAATTCGTTTAGATAAAAATTGTTCAGAAAAAAATGTACAAAAAAAATGTCAGAAAATGTTTAAAAATATGAAGAGTTAATTTAAAAGTAAGAAATAAAAAAAAAAACATCTAATGTGAGCTAAGAAAAAAAAATTGTACATCTTATAATTGTAACAAGATAAGAAGAGTTAATAAAACTTTAAGGAACAAATAATTTAATAGAGTTGAAGAAATAAACAGCTAAATAGTAATGTAAAAACAAATTAAAAAAAAAATTAAAGATGAGTTAGTTAAAGATGAGTTAAGTATTAAGTTAAATTAAGTTTGAAAAAACTATAATTTAATAAAAGAGATGAGTAAAGGAATAAAAACTTAATTGAATAAAGTTGAGATAAAGTGTAAAATGATTTTAAAAAAATGAGTAAATGAATTTGAGAATTATAATGAAGAATTTTCATTAAAAAAGTTTTAAATTTAAATAAAACATTTTCTAAATGATAAAAAGTTTAATCATAAAAAAAGGTTCAAATAAAAAATGAAAAGTTTTAAGAATTTTAAGTAAAAAGTGAAAATAAATTGAACAAAAGTTAAAAAGATAAAATATGATTTAAATTTAAAGTATCAAACATGATTAAAAAAAGTAAAACATGATTTAAAAGTATCAAAAAAATTTGAGAGCATATTGAATAAAAATCTAAATTTTTTTCATGTTGATTTTCAAGTATTCTTCAGATTATAATTAAATTAAATAGTTTTCCTACATTAAAAGTTTTGATTTTAATCGAATTATTTTTAAAAATTCTATTTATTTGATAAAATTGTAAATAAATTTTATGAATATAAGAAACTGACCATAAAATTTAAACATTGATCTAATACATTATAAAAACCTTGGTTAATAAAAATTTATTAACTTTTTTAACAGGAAGTTTTTTTCAAACATTTCAAGCATTTTTATTTACCTTTTCAACAAAAGTTTTAATTAAAAATTTGTGAAAATCAATTTTTTATGTTTTTTTGAAACACTTAACAGATGATAAAATTGATTACTTTTTCTTTCTTTTTTTAATTATGATAATTTTTTTCTCAAAAAAACAATATTTTAATGAACAATTTCTCTAAAAATCTTGAAATAGATTTCTTCATAATAATGTTTTATCTAAACTTGAATTTAAAATAAACATGAAAATTCTTCAAACTAAATCTTATTATTAAAAAGCTATTTATTTTTATCAGAAAATTTTTTTTTAATCAAAAATCATTTTGTTTTATTGCAATTTATATTGTCACTGAAACAATTTTTTTTACGTAACATATCTAATTATTTTGACAAAAACATTAATTCTAACTTATTTGAAACATATTTTCAAACAACTTTAACTCAAACATTAATTCTAACTAATTCAAATTTCTCAAAAAAAAAATAATCTTAAATTTAAAGTTTGATATTTTCATTACTTTAAACCTTTAATCTAACTTATTAAGAAAATTTAACTTTTATTCAGCTTATTTGGTAAAAAATAATCTGAAACTATTTTTAAATTTCTTACATTCAAAAAAGCTATTAACAAATATTAATATAAAAACATTTTAGTTACTCAATTATGGATATTCTTTTAAATAAATTCAAATTAAAACTACTTTTCATTATCATTGTTAAACTAAATTATTCCTTGTTCTAAATATTTCATCTAATCAATATCAAAACTAATTCGTTCAAATAAAGCTTAGATTTTAGACTATCTATCATAATCAAAACTCTTTTTAGTTTAGCTGAAGTTAAATTTTAGTTATCGTGGTTAAAGCTAAATTTATTTGATGTGGTTATAATAAATTTTACTTATCAAAATTAAAAGTTTTATTTATTGAAACTGTAACTAAATTTTACTTAATGAAACTAAAACTAAATTTTCTTTATCAAAAGTTAAACTAAATTTTGGTAGTTAAAATTAAATTTCATTCATTAAAAGTAAAGCTAAATTTTATCAATACTAAAACAATTTTTTTAACTATAATTTAATGTTCTTTAATTATAACAAAAACTATCTTATTCCTTTTGAATTATTTCTTTAAATCATAATTAAAATTATCGTTTTCCAATAAAACTAATTTATGATTTTTAACAAAAAAAAGAATAAGATTTCTCATTATAAGACTTAAATTTCTCAATATCTTGTTAAATTTTTATTGAAGATTAAATTTTTAATTAATAAACTATGAGAATTGATTCTTTAAAACTGACAAAAATACTAAAAAAAAAAATTTTAAATTGTTTATAATAATTAAATAGATAGAATAAAGATACATAAAGTTAAGGATAAAGTTAATTGAAAATAATGAGAATATAATGAACATAAATAGTTAAGAACAAAAATATTAATTAAGATTTATTGGAAGAATAAGATTGAAAATATAAAGATTACTGATATCTAACAATATGTATACATTAAGAATACAGAAAAAAAGAATTTGAATATAAAAAGAAAAGTATAAAGAACAGTAATATAAAGATAATCATAAGAAAACTACTTTAATAAAAATCTTAATATTAAAATGAAATTTCAAATACAGAATATGAAAAAGAATTTAAATATTAATATTCTTAAAAATTATGAAAGCTAATAAAGTGTATAACAAAAAATTATGAAAATTAATAAAAATATGAAGAATAAACATTATTAAGAATAAAAAGTATTAAAAACAAAAAATATAAAGAACAAAAAATATGAAGAACAAAAAATATGAAGAACAAAAAATATGAAGAACAAAAAATATGAAGAATAAAATTATGAAGAACGAAAAATATGAAGTACAAGTGTGTAAAAAATACGAAGTACAAGAGTAAAAAAAATAATAAAGATTATCTATTTAAATCTATTAAACTAATGTGTATCATAAAGTGAAAAATTTTAGTCAAAAAATAAACACCTTGAACAGAATGATACAATAATTTTTTTTTAATTTGCCTATTAAAATTACTAAATTTCTATAAAAATACATTTAAATAAATTTATAATCTTGAAAAATTTGACTAAAAATAAATAAATAAAATGTAAATAGATTGGTTTCAAAAACTTGTTACGAAAAAAAGTAATAAACGATTTATCACGAATTACTCAACTGTGAATTGATTAAGAATACTTGATAACTTGTAATTGTCAAAAATAAGTTGACATAAAAATTTATTAAAAAGTTGGTAAAAAAGTTCAAATACTATTTCAAAATAATTGAAAAAATATATCTGGTGTGAAAGTTACGGAAGTTTGAAGACCAATACAATAGAATAATCAAGGTAAAATTCATGTTTTGAATTAACCTTTGTCCTTAAATTTAATTAAAAAAAAAAAAAATTTTTTTAGATTTCTATGTACTAATAAAGGATAAATTAAATTAGCTTTAATTAGATTTTCCTTTTTTTGAAAAAAAAAAAATTTTAATTTTTAACTACAAAAGCATTTTTTTTTTTGAAATTAGTTTTTTTAATTAGTTTTTATGATTAAAATCAATTAATTCAAATTGACCAAACTTTTTTTTTCTTTAAAATACGGTTATAAACCTTTATTTAATTTAAAAAAAATGAAATTAAACTTGAAAAAACTAAATCCATTAATCAAAAAACATGATCTAATTTGCTTATAATCAAGATGAAACTTTTTTTGTAATCGTTATTCTGTTTTTTAAAGTTCAAAATTTTTCAAAAATTAAATAATTAAATTATCTTTGTTGGAATATTTTAATTTGATTAAAATATCATGATTTAGTTAAATAAACTTGGTTTAAAAGATGTTAATTTTAATAAAAATAATTATAAAACTTATAGATTAAAGTTGAAAGTTGTTAATAAGCATTTTTTATAATAATTGTAATAAAAGTTATCAAGATGTTCATTATGTATTATTAAGAAAAAAACATACAAAAAAATGTGTGTTTTAATTGAATAAGTCAATATCCTGGTTTAAAAATTCATAAAAAATCTTTAAAGTTTAAATCAATTAAAAATTCAAAGATGGTAAATTAACATTTTAGGTAAAAAATTTTCATTACACTTAAATCTAGTTGAACAGAAAAAAAAATTTTTTTAAAGGTCGATTAATTTTTAATGAATAATTATTCATATTTTAAAAAGAAAAAAAAATTTTTAATCCAAGATCAAGATTGATGTAATAATAAATTAGAATTTATGATAAAATAAATTAATCTGACAAATCTTTGTTTTTAAACCCTTTTTCTTTTAAACCTTCATAACTAATTGTTACATCAAAATTTTTGTTTTTTTGGCTAAAAGATATGATTGTGATCTATTATCTTTAAAGAATCTAAATCAAATTAGACACTTTTATTATATCTTAAGTTATAAATTAAACCATTAAAAATATTAATAATCAAATTAAGCTTATTCAATTCTTTAAGTTCAAAATGATCAAGGTTTTTAATTTATTTTCAAATTTATTCCTTTTAATTATAATTTTAAAGTTCAATTCAATTGTCAAATTTCTATGATTTAATCATTAATTTAAGAAATTGTTTACATAGAACATTTTATCATAACATTTATTTTCTGATAAGTATCAAACTTTTTTGAACACGTAAAAACAGGTGTTAAAATTACTGAAGGCGAAAAAAGAAAAATTAATTTTCAAAAATTAATAATTTTTTTTTATTTAAATTAGCACGTTGTTGATACAAAAAAACGTTTCAATTTTTCATAACTTTGTAACATTTAAAACATTTAATCTTCTTAATAAATTTAAGAATCAAATTAGCTAAAAGTTCAAAATTTTAATAAACCTTTTGTTTAATAATTAGAAAACTAAAGACTTGAAAATATGATTTAAAAATAAAAAAATTATCATTAAAATCTTTAAATTATTAATTGTTTTTTCTAAAATTTGTTTCCTTTTTCTTGAAAAGAAACTTTAATATGAAAAAAAGTCAATAAAAACCATAAATCTTGATTTTTAAATAAGATTCCTTGTAATATTGATTATCAACTATTTTTACTTTACTTTAAAAATGAAAAAGTTTAACAATTCATTAAAATTAACTTAATCGTTTTTTAGTTTAATAATAATAAAAAATTTAACACATAAATACAATCTAATTAAATTTTTTTCAAATATCATTCACAGCTTTAACATAAAATCAATAAAACGATAATTTTATCTAAATACATTTTTAGTGTTTTAAGTTTAAGAAAAAATAATTAAAATTTTAAAAAGTTTCATGAAAACGATATTAAAAAGGATTTTGTATAAAGATTAAAAAGAAACTTTGAATAAAATTTAATAAAACTTTTATAATTAGAAATAAGAATACATTTACATTCACCAAATTTATTTTAATAACCAATTTTAATAACTAAGTTTATTTTAATAACTAAGTTTGCTCTAATAACTATTTAAACTTTAATAACCAAATTTGTATTGATAATCAAGTTTATTTTGATAACTAAGTTTATTTTGATAACCAAACTTTTCAAAACAAATTTAAGTAGCTTATTTACATTTTTAAAGTCAATTTAAAGTTTAATTAACTTTCTACATTTAAAAATTAATATTTTAGTAAAAAAATTGCTTTTTAAAAGATAATTTAAAAATCAATTTACATATAAGTAACTCTTTTTAAATAATCAATTCATAAATTTAGAAACCTTTTCAAATCTGAAAACTAATTAAATAGCCTTTTAAAATTTGGAAATCAATTAAAAATTAGAAACTTATTCTTTATAAACAAATTTAGCTCATAAATTAAAAAACCTTTTTTACATCTACAGATACCAGTTCATAAATCTAAAAACTTGTTAAAGTTGTAAACCAACTAATAAATTTAGAAACCCTTTTTACATTTAAAAATCAATTTTAGAAAATTAAGTTTACAAATAAGCTATCTTGTTTCGTTTTGAAATTAGTTTCAAATTTAATAGCTTTTTTAAAGTAAATAAGATTTAAAGAGAAAACAATGAAAACCTAAGAAAATTTTGAATACAAAAAAAGCATAAAAGTATATTAAAATCATAAAATTTAATTAAATGAACTTCTGTTTGAGAATGTTTCATAAAATAAATTAAAACGAAAAAAAGATAAAAATAATTAAAAATAAAAGAGAAAATTAAATTACAAGAAATTAAGTTAAAATTTAATTAGAAACTAAGTTTTTTAAAAAAAATTTAACTGAAAATCAATTTGAATTAATAACTTATCAAGTGGTCAAAAAATATTTTACGATTTTGTTATTCATTAAAAATGAGAAAATAAGTTGAAACATAAAATAGTTTTTTATAATAAGAGATATGCTAAAGAGAAATATTTGAATAATTTTTTGGAAGAAATTTTCGGAAGAAATAAAATTCATTAAAAAAGAAAATGTTTTATAGTTTTGATAATCTTAATTAAACAAACAAAAAATAATTGGTAAAAGCCGTATTAAGATAATTTTATACTCATTTTACTTCAAATTTTTTTTAATTTATATTTGTTTTACTCGACTTTATTTTAACTCAACTTTTATTTTAACTCAACTTTTATTTTAACTCAACTTTTATTTCAACTCAACTTTATTCAAATTCAGCTTAATTTTATCTCAATTTTATTTTATCTCGACTTAATTTTAACTCAAATTTTTAATTCAAAATTTTAATTCAAAATTTTAATTTTTATACATTTAGCAATTAAAAATTAACCTAAATGTCATTCTTAAAAATTTTCCAAAAGCTAAAATAATTAATTTGAAGAAACATTAATTTAAACTGACAAAAGTTGTTAGCCAAAAAATTTAAATATTTAAGATTATAATGAGTAAATAAAACAAAAAAAGAGAATTATTAAAAGTTTTAATGTTTCTTTAAAAATTATCAATTATGTTTGTTCAAGAATTATCAATTATGTTTTTTCAAAATTATCATTACATTCATAAAAATTATAATCATGAAAATAAATTAGATTTATAAACTTATCTATTATACAAAATCTTTTACTAACAAATTAGAAAATTTCAATCAAAAAATCTAAAATAAATAAAAAAGAAGTAAAATAAGTTTTAACGTGTTGATTATAAGTTTATTCATTTGTTACTAAATTAATCATTTTCAAAGTAATTAAAAGTGAAATTAATTAGTAAAAAAAAAAATTTGATTAACAATGTATCAAATATTTGATCATAAGTATTTGATAATTTGATACAAGTTTGATACAAGTTTCTTAAAAGAAAAAACTTAAATGCTTTTTTAAAATGTCAATTTTTTAAATCTAATTTCTCAAACATCTGAATTTTATTTAGCTAATTTCGAAATTATTTAAATCAAGATAGTGTGATCAATTAAAATTTTGAAATTTTTTTTTCTTAAAAATTAGAAAAACTAATCAAAAGACCATTTTAGAAAAGAACAATAATTAGAAAATCACATTAATCGAAATATCATCAAAAATAAACTTTAAAAAAGTTTTGAAAGACAAAATTTTAAGATGAATAGGGTCATTATATTTGTGGCTATTAAAAGTTTTTCCTAGTTTATAAAAATTTATCATTGACGAATGAACTTAAAGCCCTTTTAAAAAAGTTTTATGTAAAAATCAATTAGTTGATATTTCAAAATTTATCATGTTCAAAAAAAAGTGTCAATTTAGAAGTTAAAATTTTCAAGATCTTTCACAAGTTTGAAGTTCATTAAAAAACATTAAAAAAATTTAATTAATTTTTTGAAAAAAACTATAAAAATTTAAATTTTATGAAGATTCAACAATTGTTTAAAAAAAAAACAAAACAAAAAAAATTTGTTGTTCATTAGCTTAATTGTAAATAGTTTTAATTGTTATTAAAGGAAGTATAAAATTTAAAGAATGAATTCGAACTAAATGTTAAAATATCATTTAATGATGATTTAAAACAATTTTAATAGTTTACAATTTGTTTGTTTAAACATAAAATGTTAACAACTTTAATTGTAATGCAATCTTTTTTAATTAAAATCAATTTTTTCTCAATGAATTATGTAATTCTAATTTAGTTTCATGTTTAATCTAAAAAAGTAACAAAAATCATTTAAAAAACAAAATGTTTTATGAACTTTACTTTAATAATCTGAATTGAAAAGAATATTAAAAATAATTCGAAAAAATTTAATAAAAAATCTTCTTAAATAAAGTTTGTTTTGTTAAAATATTTTTAAGAGAATGTTTACTTAAAATTTATCAAAAAATTTAGCTTAAAAGTTAATTTAAAATATTTATTTTAAAGTTTACTTGAAACTTTTCAATTATTTCGGAAGAGTTTAAATCTAAAATTATTTTTTAAGAAAAAAGAAAAAAATGCTCATTAATTAAAAACAAGCTTCTTAATAATTTCGTGAAACAACTATTTGATACACTACATCGTGATTTTAGAAAGAAAAAAAAAAGATGACGAAAAAAAATAAACAAAAAGTAGTTGGATGAAATTTGATTGACAATAAAAATTTTCTTAAAATTTAAAGATGTTAAACTTTGATTAATTTTTTTTTCTTAAATTTAAAAAAAATCATCAAAAATGAATTGAAAAAAAATCAATTAGAATAAATTTAAATTTATGTCTAAAATGTTTTAATATTGATTTATGAACTTGAACTATTAGAACTCAATTTAAAATTGATAGATTTTTTTGAATATTCGAAAAGTTTAAATTATTTTCCACCGAAAAGTTTTTTTTTAATTTTAGAGTTTAAATTTGACTTTTCTTTTTTATCAATTGTTCAATTAAAAAGTTTCATAAAAAAGATTTTTTTTTTTTACCAAAATAATGTTTTGATTACATTCAATAGATGATTAAATTGAATATAATTACCATAAACAAAGAGCTCATTAATTGCTTTATTTTCTTTAACAAACTAATGTGAACTAATTCAGAACTATATTTATAAATAGATCTAATTTAGATAATCTTAATTAGTTGTAATTAAAATGTTTTAATATAAGAAGCTTTAATCTTAAATTGAAAAGTTTAATAAAAAAACAAAATCAATCAAGATGATTTTCACTTAAAATGTAATTTAATGTAAAAAAAAACTATTAATCTTATCTACTGTTTTGAATATTTTTTTTCGAATAAAAATCTAAAAAAAAACTAAAAAAAAAAGTTTTAAAAAAAGAACTTTGAAAACTAATTTTAAATTTTGATAAATTAAGCTAATTTTATAATTTTTTTAGGAAACTGTTTTTAAAAACTCTGCTTAATCAAGTTAAAATTTTATTCATTGACAAAACAAAAATTTACATTAACTTTAAATTTTATTGACCATACAATCAATATAAAAATGGATAAATTTAACGTTAAAAATGATAATTTCTTTTATTAAAAAAAGAAAGCTATCAAATAGCTTTAAAACATTCAATTAAATAGTTTTATTAAAACGATTTTTTATCTATTTAAATTAAATTATTCAAGTTTTGTGTTATAAAAATAGAAAAATTGATTAAAACTTTTTTCCTTAATATTTATTGATTATTGTAATTGAATAGCTACCTTTTTAATCTTTAAAAACTCTTTTCATAGTGTTAAATTTTATTTTTTACTTAAAACAAAAATTTTTTTCTAAACAAAAATTCTAAATAAAATTTTTTTTCTTAATAAAAATTCCCTAAATAAAAACTTTTCCTAAATAATAACTTTTCATTTGTTTAAAAGTTTCATTAAAATTTTCTTTAATTTAAAATTTATCATTTTTATCAAATTAAAATTTTTTTATCATTTTTTTTTAAAAATCAGTTTACAAAAAAAAACTTTTTTTTTCGTGTAAAACATTTCAATAATTAAACTTAGTTTACTTGAAAAAATTAATTAAATTCAATAAAAAATATATTAACACAAAAATCATAGTTAAAAATATCAAGAAACTTTCAAAAAAGTCCAAGAAAGTTTTCAAATAAAAAAGTTTTTAAAAATAAGTAAGTTTTCAAATAAGTAATGTTCAAATTAGAAATTTGAA
Organism: Anisodus tanguticus; assembly: GCA_034509755.1. Classification (NCBI taxonomy): domain Eukaryota; kingdom Viridiplantae; phylum Streptophyta; class Magnoliopsida; order Solanales; family Solanaceae; genus Anisodus; species Anisodus tanguticus. The sequence continues at coordinate 606,557 of JAVYJV010000131.1, read as the reverse complement.
GCAAGGAAACTTTTTAAACAAGATAAATTTTAAGCAAGAGAACTTTCAAACAAGAAAATATTCAAAAATGAAAACAAATGATTTGAAAAAATACAAAAATAAAATAAGCAAAAAAAAACTAAAAAAATCAATACCAAACTAACTTAATAATAAATTAAGGAAAACTTTTATCAATAAGAATTGATTACAAAAAATAGTTTTTGAAAAAAGTAAAAAACTTTGAAATTAAACTTATTGAAATAAAAAATTTGCAGATAAGTTTAATCAAATGAAAACTTTAAAGATAAATTTGACAAAATTAAAAGATGAAAAAAGAAAAAATTAAAAGATAAATTAAGTGAATAAATATTCAACAGATGAAATTAACGAATAAGAACTAAAAGATGAATTAAGAGAATAAAAACTAAAAGATAAATTAAGAGAATAAAAAGTTAAAAACAAAATTTAAGAATAATTATTTAAAATATGAGTTTTCTGAACAAAATTCAAAAGATGAGTTTAATTTAAGAAAATAATTTAAAAGAGAAAAAAGACAAAAAATTGAAGACTAAACTTTAGGAAAAATAAAATAAAAATAAAATTAAAAAATTATTAAAATGGTATCATTTGATGAATTATAATTTCAAATTATTCGGTCAATTAAAAAAAGACAGATTGTCCTTGACAGATTCAAAAAATTATTTGAATTTTATTTGAATTTATAGTTATGTAAGTTTAGATGTTTTCATGATAAAAAGAAAAAAATAACTTATTGAATACGCTACTTAAAGCACGCTTAAAAAGCACGATCTCTTGTAGAGCAATTATTTTTAACCTCAACAGTATAACTTATTTTAATAAAAATTAAGTATTTAGTCTAATTTTTAGCTTAGTCTATGAAACTTCTTCATTATAATTAAATAATTATTTGAATAAAGTAAAAAAAGATAAACAAACAGAAAAGAGTTTAAAAGATTAAAAAAAGAATTTCAATAAATCAACTTATTAGACTTGTAATAAAAAAGAAATTAAAATTCAAAAATCATAAAAAGAAACGATTAGCAATTATTTTTAAAAAAGAACCCTTTATACCTATAATTAGTCTTTTAATTAATTTCAATAAAAATTTGTCAAAAACTTAAAATCAATAAAAAACAATAAAAAGAAATAAACTAATTTAGGTAATAAATTTGATGTAGAAATTTAAAGGAAGAATTTGAATAATCAATTTAGACCACAATTTTTAATTAAAATCCTTTTTGTTTTAATTGATATTTTAATGAATTTAAAAGCTTTAAATTATAAGGAAGAATAAAATCAATAAAAGAGTTCAAATAAAAGGTTCAAAAATTAATGAAAATTTTTTTCAAATTATTGAAACTTAATGAATTTAAAAGTAATTAAGTTAAAAAGTAGTTTAAAATGTTTTAATTTAGTTAAAAAAAAAGTGGTCTTTTAAGTGATCTGTTACTTTAATAAAATTTTAATTTTTGATACTTAAACAACAAAAAATCGTTAAAAAATCTTAATCTACTAAACTTTTGAATAAGTTTATTTTTCAAATCAATTTATCTTAACCTTAAAAAAGCGTTTAATTTTTTAAAAACAAAAACATAAAAGAAGAGTGTTTAAGTAATTTTTAAATAAGACAAGATATTTTTGGAAAAATTTTATGAGAATTTGGTTAAAGTAATTTAACTACTTAAAAAAAACTCTATAAAATTATAAACTTTTGCTTAAAATTTGAAAAAAACTAATTCATAAAAGTTTTGCGTAAAAACTTTTAGATAACTTTCGAACAAAAAAAATTTTCAAATAAGTTTAGAGCCAAATTTTATTTTACAAATAAAAACTCTTCTAATGGACTTAAAAGCAAAAGTTTTTTAATAAAAATTTTTTGTTTTTGCAGAAAATTTTAAAATGACAAAGCATGTTCAAAATTAATTCATCTTTTTAGTTCAAATTAAAAATATTTTCTTGAAACAAATTTTGCACCTTTTAACTCTTTCAAATTTAAATAAAATACACCTTTTTGATAAAATAATTTTTATAAATTGAAAGTTATATATTTATACAATTTAAACATGCGAAGATAGTTAAAAAAGTTTTTTTAATATAAAAAAGAAGACGAACTATGATACAAAAATACAATTTAAAGTAGCAAAAGTAAAAAACAAAAAAAGAAAGTTTTTTTTGAGAAAATTAAATTTTTTTTTCGAATCTGCTTGAAACAAGATTCACTTTTAAAGAAGGCTTGATTTTAAAACAACTACCACACACATTACTACATACAAAATAAAACCAACCAGCTTTCACTTTCATTCAAACTTTATAACAATACAATATTCTTCTTAAAATGAAGGGATTAGTTTTTATACAATTGTCTGTACTTTTATACGGTCATATATTTACAGTTCAAACAAATAGTATTCACTTTCGATTTTTAATGTTAAAAATTTTGAATTTTTTTTGTACTTTACTAATATCACAATTTTTTTTTTATTTTATAAAATAATATACCTGCCCCGTTGTATAGACAGTTCGGTATTTATTATAGCCATAGCTTTTACAGCACCTTGAAGGACAGTTTTTTTTAACTATAAATTTGACGTTTACTCAAGTCTATCTCATCAGTTTCTAACTGCTCTTTAATCAATAAACAGATCTAGTTTTAACTTTTCAAATCTGTATTAGTTAAAAAAATTTCAAATAATCAAAGGATATTTTTTAAAAATTTTTCATTTTGTGAATAAAAAATTTAAATTCAAAATTGGATTTTCTACTTAGAATTTTTAATCAAATTAAAATAATTTTGTGATAGTGAGCCAAATTGTATAAAGTGCAATGTTTAAAAAGGTAATTGATTTTTTTTTTATTAAATTAATCCAAAGTGTTCAACAAAACTTTACTAATTTCTTAGATGTAACTTTTTAACATAAAAATATCAAAACACAATTGAATTCACGATAAACGTGAATTAAGAACTCGTGTTTGATTAATGTTGATTATTGCTTAATTTAGTTAGATGTTAATCTTTAATCAAAAATATAAAATTTTAAATATGAGGAAACAGTTAAAAAGAATTAGTTACTAAAAATCGGTTTTAAGGCCTTTTTTAGTGTAACTTTGAAGAAAAAAAAAGAAGAAAACTCTAAACTAATTTTCTTAGACTGCAAGATCATGAAAATGTAATTTTAAATAATTAACTTCATCACCTAAGAATTTTAGTTTATAAAGTTATTTTTAAAAATTTAAACAAAACTTCTAAACTGTTTAAAATGAAAATCTAAATAATTTATAAAGTATTAATTAGTTATAAAAAATTAACTAGTATTTTTTAAAAATAAAACACCTGTAGCTTAGATATGCAAAAATTGAAAAACTTTCATCACGAAAATTTTCAACAACGGAAATATTATTTTTAGCTTATTTTAAATAGTTCCTTTATAGCTAATTAAAATTTATTTAAACTTTCTCTAGCAGATAATTAAATTTTGAAACAACCCTTCATCTTTTTAATTAAATTTTTTGATTAAATAGATTTAAGTAGCCATGTGAAAACTTTTTTAAATACTTTAATTTTACTACAAAAAAGTTTTCAAAATACTTATCCTAACTTTTAACTAAATTTCTCTAAGATCTTATATTTAAAAAAAATATTTTTAGATAGCTTATTTTTAAAATTTTCAACTTAAGTTTTTTGAATTTCATTATCTTTTGTTAAACTCTTTTTGATTATAAAGGAAAGTTAAAGTTGAGAAATTTTTATCCAAATCTTCATTTTCTTCAAAAATATTTACTTTGCATCTTAAAATTTTTTTCTTAATTTTTATCTCAATTCACAATAAGTTCACAGATGACTAATTTTGAATTAAAAAAAAAACTTTTAAATTATTTGAATCTAATTACTGAAACTAATTTAAAATTATAAACTAATTGGTTTTTTTTTGTTACAGCTTTTTATTTTAACTTTAACAACTTCATTGGTTTTTGCTCAATATGGAGGTGGTGACAACTATGAAGACCAAAAAGATATAAGTGAAGGTTTTGGAGGTAATGATTATTCTGGAGACAGTCAACAAAAAGAATATGGTTCATCAGGCAATGGAAACTATGGTGGTGGAAATAACGGTGGAAACAATTACGGTGGTGGTCAAAATAATGGTTACGGCAATCAAAATAATGGAGGTGGTTATGGTAATCAAAACAGTTATGGCGAAGAACCAAAACCTGAACCATACAAATTTGCTTACAAAGTAGATGATGGTTATGGAAACAATCATTATCATATGGAAGATGCTGATGACTATGGAACTAAAAAAGGTTCTTACGGTTATATGGATGCTTATGGTGTTTACCGTAAAGTAGACTACACAGCAGACAAAAGTGGATTCCATGCTACTATCTCAACAAATGAACCAGGTACTGCAAATGAAAATCCAGCTGATGTATATATTACTGCTCAAGAACCTCCAGCACAAACTAACCCAGGTACAGGATCTTACAAATCTGGTGGATCATCAGGTAAGAAACAAATAATATTTTTTTTTCAGTAAAACAATCTTAAAATTAAAACAGGTGGTTACGGATCAGAAGAATCTTATGGAAATTCTGACTCATCTTCTTATGGATCAAAAGGTACTAAAGCTACAAAACGTGGAAGCATGAGCTCTTACGGTGGAAACAACGGAGGATCATCATACGGTGGTAACAATGGTGGATCATCATACGGTGGAAATAATGGTGGATCATCATACGGAGGTAACAATGGTGGATCATCATACGGTGGTAACAACGGTGGATCATCATACGGTGGAAACTCAAATGGACAAAGTTATGAAGGCAATTCAGCTGGTTCATACGGTGGTAACTCTGGCAATTCTTATGGTAGTGGAAATTCTGCATCATCATACGGTGGAAACAAAAGTAGCTATGGTGGAAATAACAAAAAAAGTTCTCCAGCATCAATGAATTCTTTCTTCACAATGAAATCTAAATCAAACAGCTATGGAGGTAGCTCAAATGGTTCTCGCGGAAATTATGGTGGTAGCTCAAACGGCTCACGTGGAAATTACGGAGGTAGCTCAAATGGATCTCGTGGAAATTATGGAGGTAGCTCAAATGGATCTCGTGGAAATTATGGAGGTAATGGAAAAAATTCTGGTGGCTATGAACCACAACAAAAATTAGGAGGTTACGGTGGTAACAATAATAAACGTGCTAATGGAAATGGTTATTCTGGCCCACAAGCTGGTGCTTTCAAACCTTTAATGAAACCAAAAAATAATAACTATGGAAGCCAACAACCAATTCAACAACAAATGCAACGTGCATACTCAAACCCAATTGCAGCTGTTGCTTACGCTGTTTAAAAAGAATTAGTTCACTAAACTAAAGCTCATCATCATCACATTTACTTTTTTTTTCAAAAAACTTCATAATCATAAAAACTTAAAAAAAAAGTTTTGTTAAATCAATTTTTGTAAATCAAAAAACTTAATTTCAAAAAAAATTTCAAAATCATAGATTTACAAAATTTTATATTTTTGCAGAAAATCTTTAATAGTTGATTTAAAACATAAAGTAATTATTGTAAAAATTTTCGCTTTAATCAAATTTGAGTTTTAAATTTATTTGGAAAATTAATTTTGGTAAATCAAAACTAATTTATAAAAGTAAACTATAAAACTTAATAATGCCAATATGTTTAGATCAAAAATTACACAAACAATAGCTTGGCACAAAAAAAAATTTAATTGTAATAACAATTTGTGAATTTTTACAAAAATCAACGCCAATAGTATTATATTAAATTAGTTTTTTTGATCAAATAAAGTTCAAAATTTAATTAAAATAAGATGAACTCTTTTTAATAATTCAGCTTAAAGCTTGAATATATTTCACTATTTAAAAGATCTTTTACTAATTAAACTAAATATAAGATTAAGAAAATGATAAAACTAAATTAGTGTTTAATAGTAATAAAATTTATTTTGAACTTTATTTTCTAAAAATGATTTAACTGTTAAAGTTCAAACAATTTAAAATTTTTTTTCAAATCTTCATCAATATTTACTGAAAGTCAGTTAAATAATTTTAGAAAATATTTAATCTTTAAATTACCTAAAACAAATCAAATAATGAGCTTAATGTGGTGAATTTAAAATAAATCCTTTTTTAATAAGAAACAAAAATCGATAATTTTATTAAAAAGAAGTTTTTTTCATAAAATTTTATTGTTTTAAATTTCGGAAGTTGATTTAATTGTAGATAATAAAAGAAGTGATTATCTAAATAGTTAAAAAGAAAAATTTTTTTTTGTATAAAAAAAAGTATCCAAACTTTTAAAAGATCATTTATAACATCAAATGAATATGACTTTTATTTGAAACTTTTCATTGATCATCAAAAACTCTATAACTTTTTATTGCCTAATTTTTTTAATCTTTTTGTTAACTGTTAAGTTTTATTAAGTTAATTATCACTCTAATATATTTTTGAATGTAAGCTATTAAAAAAAAATTAAACTTTAACCCTGTTAATTTAAGAAGTAAATTTTTTGTAAAAAAAAAATTTGATTTTGTTAAACAAATTGATTTCTTTTAAGTACTTAAAATCTTAAAATTCTGAGTTCAAAAAAATAGAAAAATTTTTATTTCAAATAAAAAAATGCCAAGGTTCTCTTTATTTAATAAATCATCTTTTGAAATAAAAATTGATTTTAAGATCTTCAAAAAAATGAGCTGTAAAATGAACAATTGAAAAAAGTAATTTAAATAAATTAGTCTAAAACAAAGCGTTTATTAAGTTTATTCAAAAATTGTTTACGAAGATAAATATTAAATTTATTGCACAATAATTTAGAATAAAAAAGAAAATTACTACTAAACTTTATAAACAAGCTTCCGACTTGTTAATTAGTAAATTGAAGCGTAAACTAGAAAAGAAGAGATTTTTTTGTTAAAGTCAATTTTATACAAAAGTTAAATCATTCATCAAACCTATTAACAAATAAGTTAATAAAATTATTTAGTAGTAGAAAATTTAAAAGAATCTAAATTTAATGAAGTGATAAAAAAACATTGTCAATTAAGAATGTAAAGAAAATGTGATTTAAAATCAAAAAAATTTTTGTAAAAGAATTTTAAAAATATTTTCTTTCAAAAGTTTATTTTAATTAAAACTTTTGAATTTTTAATTAATACCTTCTATTAATTTAATTAAAACTTTCTCAATAGTTTAATTAAAAACTTTTCCTAAAATAATTTTCATAAAACTTTAAAGAAATTTCAAACCTTTTGATGAGTTTAAATAATGATGAAAAGAATTGATTAAAAGAGATTTTAGTAATAAATCAAAGTATACTTTTGAATTTATTTAGAGAAAAATATTTTATTAGAACATTTTAGATCTAAAAACTGTTTATAATTTTTAAAGTAGTTTAGAAGTACAAAAGGATTATCATAAAATTATAGATATTCGTGAAAATGTATCTTTTTAAATGAAAATTAAATATTTCAGTAATTTAAGTTGAATTTTTTTGTACAAAAGTAATTTAAGAATATTTTCTCATATAAAAAGATGGATTATATTAATTCATTTTGTTTTTAAGTACTTAATTTTCAATATTTAAAAAAAACATTATAAACGACTGTTCTTTTTAATAAAATTAATCAAAAACTTGATGAATCATAAAAAAATCATAACAAAAACATTTTTTTTTTTAAAAAAAAAAATCTTTCAGGAAATTAAGCTTTAGGTGTTTTATCAAATATTTTGATGGCGTTTAAAAGGAAAATCTTTCTTTTTTTTTTGAAGTTATAAAATTAGACATCACAAACTACTTATAAACATTCATAACGTATAATTGGTGAACATTTATTTGTTTTAAAAACTTTTTTTTATTTTAAAAAGAATTTACATGCAAATTCAAATTAAACTTAAAACTTAACAAATTAACTAAAATACTAGTTTACTTGTTTTGAGAAACATTTTTTTAAATGAATGTGATACTTATGAAATTAATCTTTCTTTCTAAAAATAAAAATTAATTTCCGATCAAATTTATATTAAGTTTGTATAGATTATCAATTTTCGAACAAAGAAAGAAAATTTTCTTTAAATTAAAAACTATCTTAATTGTTAATTAAGAATTATTTTAACAAAATTAAAATAAGAATCTTCTTATAAAAAGAAAAACGTAAAATTTGATGCATGAAAAATCATTTAGTTAATGAAGAATCAATTCAGAAAAAAAAAATAAAAAAAAATTAATTTATTAGAAAATCATCTAATTAAAATTTTAATTTCATCTCAAATAAATTTATTTTTATATCTTTATGAAAACTCATCTTTGATTTTATAAAACGCATTTTTATGAATAAAAAAAAACTCGATTTTATGAATAGAATGTTTATTTTAATGAATAGAATGTTTATCTTCATGAATAGTAATTTCATTCTTATGAATAAACTCATCTTTTTAACTCAAAAAAAAAGTATCTCAAAAAATTTCTATTTTAATAAATAAAAAAAACTAAATTATTTAGCATTAAGATGTTTATGTTAAATGAATATTATAACATCTTAAAATATTCGGAAAGAAAAATCTTAATTAGCTTTAGTTTTTAATTAAATAAGATTAATTTTAAGTTTTTCATAAACTTTTTTAAAGACTATGTATAAACATACTTTAAATTGCTAACTTAAATTTTTAAACAAAAGTTAATAGGATAACTCTTGAGAAAATATATTCTAAATTTCACACGCAAAAAAACTGATTAACAAAAAATAGCTTAAAGGTAAGATAATTTTTAAGAAAAAAATCAATGAAACCAGGTGAAAATTAATAAAAAAAAAAGTTTTACTTAAGAATTATTTAAGTAAAAATTAACAGTTACTTAAAATTTATATTAAACAGGTATTTAATGAGTTATAACAATAAAACTTTTAAAGAGTTAAGTCTTTATAAGTAAAGAAAGAAACTTTTTTTAAGAAAATTGATAAAACATTATCAATTTAATAAAAACATTATTTACAATAAATAAATTCATCATTTCTCTTTTTAAAAACCAAATTTAAATTGAAAATGTACAAATATTGTCTTCCTTAAAAATGACTAAAAACATTCAAAATTAACTGACAAAACAAAAAATGCTGATAATTCAAAAGTAAATAATTGAATTAAATTTCATCAAAATTTTTTTTTTATAAAAATAAAAATGTCAAGATAAGAGTTATAAAAATGATTAAGTTAAATAAATTTTTTCAAATTTAAAAATGATTAAGCAAAATTTTAAACAACAAAATTTTTTTTTTGTAAATTACAAAACTTCTTTTTAAACTTTTTAATAAAGTTCTAAATTAAATTGAATCTAATTAAATTATAATCATTTAACAACTTAAATTAAAAACTTAATTGTTTTTTTTTTAGTTTTTTGATTAAAAAAATTGCTTAGTAGTTTATCATAGACAAGAATATTTAAAATTTCTTTTATTTTTTGCCGCTTAAAATATTTAGAAAAATATTTAGAAAAATAAAATTTAGAAAAACACAAATTAGAAAAATAAAATTTAGAAAAATAAAATTTAGAAAAATAAAATTTAGAAAAATAAAATTTAGAAAAATAAAGTTTTAGAAAAATAAAATTTAGAAAAATAAAGTTTTAGAAAAATATAAAATATGAGTTTGTTTTAAATTCCAATTAAAGAAAACAATCTTTAATTTAAATCTTCATTTCAAAATATCTTAGATAAAAATACTAATAATAGTCAACATTGAAAATTTTAATTAAAATCAGTTATTGAAATATTATTTGATGAAAAATTTAAGAAATTTTTTTTGTATAAAAAAAATATTAATTACAAGGTAGATTTTAAAAACGATTAAATTAATTGAAAATAGTTTTTAATTTATTGGTTTAAATTGTGAAGAATAGAATTAACCTCAAAAAAAAAAATTTAATTGTACATACCTAAATTAAGATCCAATGTTTTTATAAACAATTAGATGAACAATTAGAAAAAAGTTAAAGTTTTAAAAACTATTAGTCTTGATTTATTAATTCACTTAAAGAATAATTTATTTTTGATTTGTAAATAAATTCAAACAATTAATTTTGAATTTTATTTGATTAACAATTTTTATGACATTAATTTATTAATAGATAATTAATCAACATTTTGTGTAGTTGTATTTTTTTTGTTATAAAACAAAGAGAAAAGTTTATAAAATGTTTAATCGTCTAAGAATATAATTACTCAATTTTGTGATAATAGAAAAACTATTAAATTTTCTAATTAGTTGCAACTGCTTATAAAAAGTGAAAAAAGAAAATGATATAAAAATAATAGAAATAAAAAATAGAAAAAGTGAGAAACAATTGAATTTACTAGAAAAAAATTGAATAGAAATAATTAAATAAAAAAATTAAAAAAACATTATGCAAACACTAGGTCAAATGATCATGGTTTTCATAATTTAAAATTATTAACTTTTATTGTTGTTTGACATGTGAAGACAAATCATAAAAAATTTGTGAAAATTTTTAAACAATTCATACTAATTAACCGAAATTTTCATTTGTGTTTATCTATTAAAAAAACTTTTACAATGAACTTTAAAAAAAAAAAATTAAAACAGTGATAATCTATTTAAACACGCTTCTTGCTGTCCGCCATTTTCACATTTTGATTTCAACAGTTTGTTAATTAATTTTTTAAAAAATTAAATTTAAGTGCTTAAGATTTTAATAGTTTTTGACGAATAAAAATTTTTTAGCTTATTGCAAATATTTTAAAGTTTTTCAACAAAAAATTATTCTAAAAATTCTCAACTTGATCAAGGATTTAAAGGTAATTAAACATTTTTTATTTTTCACAAACTTTATTATAATTTAAACATATTCTGACAAAATGTTTATTCAATTAAAATATTATTTGACATAATTCAAATCAAATATACTTAGCTAAAATTTATAATCTTACATTTTCTTCTATCTTACATTTTAAGATGCTAACAAGTTTAATTAAGTTTATGAATTTAAATGAACTTTTTGTATTGAAATTCTTTTAAGATTTTATCAAATTTCCGGTAATAAAATCAAATTTATTTTTCAAGAAAAAAATTTATCATAATTAGATGAATTATTTAACATCTTAAATTTTTTTTCACATTCAATTTTGAATTGACAAAGCTAAATTTTTAAGATTTACAAATTTTTAAGAAAATTTACATCATTAATTCAAGTTTATAGACTTAAAAAAGTTGAAGTTTATTAAAAGTATTAATCTTTTAAATACATTACTTAATCAACACTTTGATTAAAATATACAAAGCAAATTTTGATATAACTAATCATCAACTTTCAAAGATGAATATCTTTTAAAAGATTTCCAAGTATCACGTTTTATTTTGAAAAATTTTCAGCTTTTTCTTTCTAAATTGTGTTGAATACTGTAATTTTATTGTTTAGTTAAAAAATTTTTAATTAACTATTTAAACCATAAATCAACAATTTAAATATAAACAGAAAAAAATTTCAACTTATTTGTTCTGATTTTAAAAAACAAAAAGTTTAATCAAATGCTTTTTAAAAAACAAAAGTTTTGTTCAGAAATTTTAATTGAAGCAGCTTTGTCTTTTTTTTCAAAAAAGAGCTTATGTGTTATAAATTGAGCATGTTAGCTGTTAATAACCATTTAATGAGAGAAATTATTTGATTTTAAAATAGAGACAATTTTTTTGTAGAAGAAAATTAATTTAATTTTTGTAACAAAGAGTTACAATAGTTTTGAAAAAGTTTTCGAAAATTTTTTTTTTTTTTCAATTTACTTTATGAAACTTTTAAAGGAAATCAACACGTGTTTTGAAAAAAAAAATTATTTTCTTTGTTTAAACAATTTTTTTCTTATTTAAATTAGGATAAATTAAGAGAAAAAAGTTGACTAGATAATTATAAGTTGTTACATTTAATTATTCAAATTTTGAAATTAGTTTTTAAAAATAAGACAATTTTAATTCATTTCTATTTATTCGATTGTTAAGATACTTTAGTGAAAAATTTTAACTCTTCACTCATCACCTTGAATTTTTTGTTTCAATTCTAAAGATTTTTTGTAAAAGATAATATTTTAAGACAATTTTTTTACTTTTAAATTTTTTTTCTTTTAAATTTTTTTACTTTTAAATTTTTTTTCTTTTAAATTTTACTTAAATTTTTTCTTAATTTTCACTTTATTTAGTCTCTTAGTCTTTAGTCTTTAGTTTCAATTTAAATTTTTAACTTTTAGTTTAATTTAATTTTTTTAATTGGACATAAATCATTCAGAATTTTTCACTAATAATTAGAGCTAATTATTGATTTTAATCAATTTTGATTGAAGACTAAAGTTTAAATTTGAACAATAAACTTAAAACAATTGAAACTAAAAAATTTTTTAAATAAGTTTTGTTGTCAAAATTCTTATTGAAAGCTTTAAAAAAGATGCTCTTTAAATTGATATCATTGAATTAAAGAATTAAAAAGTTTAAACTATTTAACATCAATTAAAAAAGTTGATTTTGAGAATCAATTGTCTTTTTTTTAATCTTAAATTTAAGAAAAATTAATTAAAAATTCAATTTTGACTAAGTTCAATGTTGTTCATTTGGGTATTTATTGTTTAATTATGGTACAAAGATTACTTTTAAATTTTAAGTTTAAATTTAACTTTTATTGAGTTTTTCATTGTCAAATCTAATCACGTATTTTATTTTCAAAAATCTTTTTCTGACATTTTTAGACTTTAATTATTACAAAACTTAACTTTTGAAGATTTCAAAACTCTTTTATTTTATTAAATCTGATTGTAGTAAAAATAAATAAGAAAAAAGTTTATGTTAATGTACAAGTTTTATTGCTATAAAAGACAGTTATGATTAATTTAAAAAGAAAAAAACTAAAATTTGTTTCATCTAAACTAATTAGATATTATCTTTAAACGTGAGAAAAAAAGCTTTATGTTTAACTAGATACTAATTAAATTAATTAATTAAATTAATTAATAGTTGTCTATAATTTGCTCTTATTTATATTTAGTTTAAAAAAAACTTCATTCACTTTTTTGAGTTAGCAGCTTAATTCAAATAATTTATTCAAAGTTGTAATTTAAAATTATTCAAATTTTCGGATTCAATTTTTTATTCATTTTTCTGAATGATTTATTCATCTTTTTGAAATAATTTTTAACTTCTTTTTCGAATAAATTATTCAATTTTATCTTTATAGAATAATTCATTTAAATTGTTTATTTTCTTAATTTATTTGATTTTAATTCTTCATTTAAACTTTGTTTTAAACTTCTTAATTAAAAGCAATGTTTTCAACTTTTCATTATTTAGAATTTCAATTATGATTTTAATTAATTGGATTATGATTTTTTTTTTGACAAAAACAAAAATACTTATCTAGCTTAAACTTTTATAAAAAAATGAATTCCAAAAAGTTTATTTCAAATATTTCGAAATAAAATTTTTCTGATTATACAGTTTTGAAATTTTTATAAAAAATTTTTAAACAAACTTTTTCAAGTAAATTACTTTATTTTAGTTAAAATAAGTTTTTTTAGTTAAAATGTTCAATATTAGTAAATTACTTACTTCATACTAGTTTCTAAACAAACTATTTAGTATTAAATTTTTGTACAAAATATAAAAACCAAAAATTTCATCTTTTTTTAAAAAGAATTATTAAATTTTGAATTAAAAAAAAATTTAAATAAACTAGTCAAACATAATGTAAACAATTGTTTTTTTGTTGAATAGAATTTGAAAGAAAATTTTATGATTTTATCATAAAAAAATTTTTGTTTCAGTTTATCTACTTGTAATGCTAATTCAAATTAACCTCTAAAATAAGCTTATCAAATTCAAAGTTTAAATGTTTTTTTGTTAAAAAGTTTCTTTTTAATTTATAAATGAACCAAACTTTTTTTTTATGTCAAATTGAATAAAAAAAGGAAATAGTTTAAAGTTCAAAAAAGTTTATCAACCAAAAATTTCAAAAATATTTTCATAAATTTCTTAAGACAAGATTTATTAAATAAATTCTTTCTCTTATTGAATAATCTTAAATATTTTTTAAAACTTTTGATGTTTTTATAACTCAAAATCTTTTCTCAAAATGCTTTTTTTTTTACTTGACAATTTAGATTAATGAAACGAACTTGAATTTAAAATTAGTTTTATATGTAAATAAATTGTTAAAAATGACAATAAAACTATCAAACTTCAAAAAATTAGCTTAAAAATGATGTAATTAAACATTAAAAAACAAAAAATTAATTTAAATAAATGCTTATTAGAGAATAGCTTGCAATAACTCTTTCTTAAGCTATTAAATTTTTAATTTTTTTTTTTGGCCTAAAAATTCTTAACAGTAGTTTATTTGAAGTTCATATACTCGATTGTTTAAGTAATAATTTTTAAAAACAAAATTTTAAGCTTTCAAGTAATTAAAATTAGTTTTAAAAGCTTTTTCAAAACTTAAAAATCGATTCAAAACTTTTTAATAAGTTTTTAAATTAAAGATGATTTTATGTTAAAATTTAATTTCCTTTTTTTAAAAAAAAAAAAGAAGTTTTCAAGATAAACCTTAATTTGATTAGATTAAATTGAATTTCCTTTTTGATTAAAATAATCAATTTTAATTACTTAAATATATGGAAATCAAAATTGAAAATACAATGAATTAACAAGTTTACATCAAAATGATAATTTAAATAAATTTGAATTCATTTTAATTGTTTCAAAAATTTGATTTGTTTGACAACTGAGACCTTTTTTTTGTGAATTTTTAATTTCTTTTTCTATAATTCAATTTTCTTTTTGGCAACATTCTTAGTTTATTTACATTCTCATTTTCATTTAAAATACAAAATTTGTTAATTGTTTTAGACCATTGTAAACTAACTACAACTCCTCTCCAACTTTTTTCTTGATATTCTGTCCATTCAATTACATTTATTCTTAAATCTGGATCTACAAAACTATTTTCCATTAATAATTTATTAACTGTTTTGATATTATTTATGAATTTTTCAAACGTATTTTTATACAAAGGCTCAAATTTTTCTTTACTATTCGTACTTATTTTTTGATAAAACCTTTTTAAAATGACAGCAACTAAATCAATACAATAAACAATTTCTTTAGCAGTTTTAGCAGGAAATACAGCATGTGGCCAGCTAACAAATGCTATCAAATTTTCATAACATGAATCTACTAACTTTATCAAATGAGTCGTGTTAAGATTACTGTATTTTTGTATTCTTTTTTCAAACATATCTGCTTTATTATTTTTTAATAAATTAAATTCTTCATCTTCTTTTAACAATTTTTCAGCATCTTCTTTTTTAAGAGATTCATTTGAATCAATTTTTTCAAAATTTAATTTTTTAATCAGCAATTTATCATCAGGGTTATTAATTTCAGTTTCAACACTTAAAACTTTATTTAAAGAACTTGGATCACCAACTGATTCAACTTTATGAACCAAAAATGAATTATCTTCTTTTTTTTGTGAAACAAAACAATTTTTAAATGATTTAGAATCTAATTTTTTATCATTTAGATCTATTGAACTTTTAGAGTTATATTCATTTTCTTTCACCTGGTTTTTATTATTTAAAATAGAATCACTTTTATAAGTTAAAGAATTTTTGTAATTTATAATCATATCTAAACTTTCATTTGTTTTTAGTTGAATTAACTCATCAAGCTTTTTCATAATTAAGCTGTTTAAATAATTTTTTAGCTCATTTTCTTTATCAATTAATTTATTCTCTGTTTTGAAAAAATTTTTATCATTCTTATCAAGTTTAAAATCATTTTTGATCCAATCTAACATAAAAATTTATTAAACAAAAAGTTTTCTTCTGATAACTTACTTATTTCCTTAAAAAATTCTTCCCAACAAAGACATTCAGATTGAATTTTATGTATTTCTTCAGAGACCCATGCTTGTGTTACATTTAATGGGAACCAACATTGAATTGTTGGTACATTAACAAGAATCTGTAATGTTTCATTATGTAAACATTGTAATTTTTCAACTGTTATACGTAAAGAAGTGTATATATCTTTGTATGGGCTAGCCTTTAAATTAAAAAGAAATATGATTAATTTGTATTTTAAATATTTAAAAATTTACTTGAAATATAGCATTACGTCTAGATACTTCTGTTGCATCATCATAATCAACAGGTAACACAAGTTTATCAATCAATGTTTTTAAAGATGCTGGTATCCAATTATAAATTCTATTATCTATTAATTGATGAATATTTATAAAAGATTGTAAAACGAAACGAGGAAGTCTAAAATTAAATGATTTTTTCTTTAATTTATCATTATCTTTTAATTTATCATTTTTAATTGAATCATGATTAAGCTTTGTTTCTGGGCCTAAGAAAACACGATTCAAACCAATACAAAAACTTTCTAGAGCTCTAGAAAAATGTACAAACTCTTCAACATTGAAAGATGGCTTTTTATTTTCTATATACTGTAACCAAACTTGAGTACTACGTTCAAATCCTTTAGCCATGTTTCCTAATAGATTGAAATTAGAATTATTAATTTTTTTAGCTGAAAATTGAAGAGCTTTTTCTTTATTGCTCAAAGAAACATCATCAAAACTATGAAAAGTGAATTCATTTGTGTTTTGTTCAAAAAGGTGTAATTTTTTCTTTGATTTTTCGTTTGAATTATTATCAAAGCTTGATGCTTCTGTATAAGAGTCGAATGGTGAATAATAATTGTTTTGATTTGATTGAAGATTAAGACTTTTGATTGTTAAAACACCTAAAAACAAAAATATTTTTTTATGCTAAGAAAACTTAAACAAGACAAACTAACCTGTTATTATTTGAATTTGATAATCAAAAAGAAATTCCCCATATTTAGAATAATTATATTTGTACATTGTCATCATACAAGCAGGCATTTCTGTTTTGAAAATAATTTCTAAATTTTCATATAAATACTCTTCAAGTATTTGATTTAACTCATTAAAAGATGATTGATTATAATTCATAGCATACTGTATCAACAAATCGTTAATAGAAGATGCTAAATAACAAAAATTTTTTGATTTAGCATAATTTACATATATTTTCGCAATCGCAATTGTTCTACAAATAGCATCTTCAATTGTATTTAATGTTTGATGTAATCTACTTTGATTTAAAATTGATAATTTTTTTGAATCATAAATATGTTTCCACGATGTTTGATTTTTTAAATCTCGTAAATTAAGAAAATTTTTTTTATTTTCTTTTGCTAAAATTATATACAAATCAATATGATTAAAGTAATTTCTAAGTCTTCTTTCTTTTGAAACTTCTATTTTAGCACCAAGTTGTAATTCAATTGGTAAATAAATTGAATAATTTATTTTACTACCTTTTTTGAAAAGACAAATTTTCTTATCATTATTCAAACTATTACAACTAGAATATTTTAGTAAATTAGAATCACTTTTTTTAATCATCTTCAACTCGTTGTTTAATTGTTTATTCTCAAAATTTTTTCTCTCTAAATTATCTTTATTTAAACTAATTGTAATTTTTTTGTCTTTTGAATCAAAATTATTTGTTTTGAAAAGATTTTTAAATGTAATTTTTGGTTTGAAAAATGATTTCAATTTACTAAAATTAATTATCCCTTTCCCTTGTTTTAAAACAGGAGTTCCATTAATTTTTAATCTTAATTTACTCTCTAAATTATTTTTCTTTTTTACACTCAAATCATCATTAGAACTAATTGTATCAAAATTATTTGTTTCATTAAAACTTGATGAATCATCGATTTCTAATAATTTACAAAAAAAATTTTCTAAATTATCTACTATTTTAATATCTATTATTTGGTCTTTGAATAAGTTTTTTAATGGAATAGTTTTAACTAAAGAAAGAAAAGATTAAATTTTATAAAAAAGAGCTAATTTAAAAGAAAAGTAATTTTTTAAATACCTATTTTAGCTAAATTTTTATTAATGTGAATAAATTCTAAAAGTCTGATGTCTATTTGTAAAAAAATATCTGATAAATCTGAGTTTTTTTCTAACTCTAATAAAAAGTTATGCCCATAATTCCAATTATTAGGAATATTTGTATTGCGAGTACTTGTTCTATCAATTATTTTAGTATTATTTTCATCTTTAAATATATTTTTAAATGTTCGTCTATATTGTTCAGATACAATTTTACGACTAAATCCATTTTTAATTTTTTTCTCTAATAATTTTATTTTTTCTAAATTACTTAGCTTTTGATTTCTTAATTGAACTTTTCTTAAGTTTTTTAATCTGAATGCAGTTTTTCTGAATTTGTTTGTTGATTTTGTTTTTTTTAAGTTACTTGTTTTTAATTTATTTATTTTCAAGTTTTTTGTTGATTTTATTTTCTTAATTTCATTTTTTGTTATTCTCTTTAAATCACCGTCTATCGAATTTTTTTTTATTTGTTTTGTTGTTTTTTGTTTTTTGAAAAACGTTTTACTTTTTAATTGTTTAGGATCATTTTTTAAACTTAAATTTTCTGTTGAATTTTTTTTATCTTTTTTAATTAAACGAAACTCAATCAAAAAATCTCCTAATTTTTTTATAAATCTATTGCTGTTTAATACTTTAATGTAAATATACACTTTAGGATTTTCTAATAATTCTTTTGATAGCTTAAGAAAATCTTTATGAAAGAAACCAAGAAATACATTTTTATTTGTTAATTCAATTAAATTTTCATCTTTTCTTTTCAAGTCTATTTTAATTAAATTTCTTGGTCCAATTGGATATAAACAGAATTGATAAATTTTCAAAAGTAAATTTTTTGAACGATTTTTGTTAAAATCCTTTATTGGGTTAATGTCTAAACTAGTCATTTGATTATTAAGATAGATATTCAATGAACTTATAAAAAAGGATTCTTTAAGATTGTTTAATTATAAAATTGAAAAGACAAATGCTTATCAATGTTAATCTTAAATAATTCAAAACTCAAAATTTAATTTTAGAAAATTTAACACAGAAAATTTGTTTATTTAAAAATGTTTAATAGTTTTTGGGGTTTTTAAAATGATTTATTAATAAAAGAAAAGTAATAAATCAGTTTTTAATCAGTTTGATTATTTTTTATAATTTTTATCAAAATTGTTTTTACAAAAATTTTATCTCTAAAAAATTTTTTGTTTGAATCTTAAAGTTTTTTTGAAAAACAAATTATAAAACAAAAATAGTACAAGGAAATTAAATTAAAAATCTATTTTACTTTAGTAAATGTTTTCTTTTACTTCAATTTTTGAATACAAAAAGTAGCTGAAAAAAAATTTGAGAAAATAGAATCTTATTTGTAAATTATTTTTGTAAAAGCTTCTACTTGTTTTGTATAAAGTATTTATTCTGCTCAATGATTTATTAGCCAATTTTTAACTCTTAATTATTCATCAAAGTTTACAAAGAAACTTGAATTACCATTTAATGAACTACTTAAGTTAAAATTTTTTGTGAGAACATATTATCTTAAACTAATTCTCAAATACATTCATGATTCAGTTTTTTACCATTAAATTGTTTCTATAAACTATAATTGATAAGATAAAAGTTTGAATATTTAAAACTGCTACGATTAGTTTGTTCAAGTTCAAGGTTATCTTAATTTAATTTTAAGAAAAAAATTGAGATACTGATTTTTGAGAATTAATTTTATTAGCTGTAAACTTAATTTTGTGTGAATTCTTTTATAATTTCTCAATACTAATTTATTTCAATCTTTTTTTTTAAGCTACGTTATACCCAAACTTAAACCTTAAAAAGTTTTGCCAAAATTTTTTTCTCGTTTTTCTTTTTTTATTTCCTTTTCTTAATGACAATAAAAAATGGAGAAAGTATACTTTCAAGATTAAAGTTTGAGTAAATATTAAAATCACGAAAAGAGATTTATAATTATCGAATACCAGTTGCGTGAAAAAATAACTTTTATCAAGTAATTCTTCTTTTTTAGTTAGTATACATTCTGAATTTTTTGTCTTAAATTGGCTTTTAATATTTTTATAAATATCAATGTTCTGTTTTATGAAAAGTCCCATATTAAACAATTTATTTATACTATAGATGTTAATTTAGTTATTTTTGGTGTAAAAAAAATTTAAGGATACTTACTGGTTATCTAGAATCTTTCTTTTATGAAGGGTTATCTTTTTATTGTATGGAAAATAGTTGGAAAATGATGAAAAAGGTTTACCATAAATCCACACAAATTTATCATGTCTTTCTATTAATTTATTTTTGTCTGCACAATAAACAGGCTCAAAAAAAGGTACTTCTCCTTCTTCTAAAATAATAGCAAATTTATTAGTTTTCATAAAATTCAAACATCTACGAAAATAAAAAAATTATATTTATAAATTAGATTTTGATAAGAAATTATACTTTAGCTCATCATCAAAATCAGCATCATATTTACATGATGGATCAAGTTTAATTTTTTTGAATTTCTTCCATACAATTTTTTTAGTTTTTTCAGTACTAGTTTTAAATAAAACTTGAATATCTTGAGAATATATTATTGGGTTATAAAAAGAATTTGAAGATAAATCTTTCAGTGTTGGAATATAATTTGTTTTATCAAACTCAATTAATAAAACGTTCAAGTATCCTAAGATATAATTTGCAAGAAAAAATGATATAAACACAGTTGATAATAATCTGTAAACTTTGTTGAAAGATTTTTTTCTTATTAAATCAAACAACGAGTTAATTAAGTAAACAATCAAAACTAATACCAAGATATCTATACTTATTTTTTTCATATTCGATAAAATACTTAAGTTATTTGATTTTACTAGAAAAAAGTAGAAAAAAACTATTTTCTCATCAAAAACAATTGGACTGTATATAAAATCATCATACAAAAGCTAAAGTTTTGCACAAAAAAATATGAAATCTAAATTCTAATTGAAGAATATTAAATAAAAACCAATTAAGTAGATTTTTACCTGTTTTAATAAATCATCATACATCCCATTGTATGTTCCATTATTTTCAAACCTATGCCCAAGTAAACAATCAGTGTTTTCAAAAGTATAAATGCTATTTAAAATTATTTATTAAACTTTTTCAATCGGTTAAGTTAATTACTTACAAGATTTTTTTTCTTGGAAACAAGCTATTGTAAACGGGAGCTAAAATTCCTCCAAAGTTCAAATTTTCATCTTTTGTTTTTTGAAGTACAACTGGTAGCTATGAAAGATTTATTAAAATATTAGCCTAGTAAAAAAAATTTTAAACTTACACTACAAATTACTGTTGTAAAATTTAATATTTTCATTACAAGTTATCTTTTTCAAACTGTTGAAGATTAAGTTTTTTTACTGATACATTTCAATTTATTTAGTTTAATTGAAGTTTTTCTGATAATTTTTTAAAAGTCTATTTAAAGATATTTTTCATGTTTGTAGTAGTTTCATAATAATCTTAATTTTTTTTCTCTTTTTAAAAACTTTTTTATTGAAATAGTTTTTCATAAAAAGTTTTATTAGTTCTCTAATTAAATTAATTAAACCAATTTTCTTAAAATAATCTATTTTCAATTTGTTTCAAATTTTTGTAAAGTTTTGTAATAAAATATAAAAGCTATTTAAACTAAATGATTCTTTTATGAAAAAGTATGATACAGAAATGCTATTTATTGATTTTATTTTAATCTATAACTCTGATAAAAACTTGTCAAAGACTTTTTCAAAAGAATTAAGTTTTGGAAGATATTTTGTATTAATTAAAATTTTCTATTTTATTCAATTATGTAAATTTGATTCAATTTTCTTTTTGCTCAAAGATTAGTTTAAACAAAAAGTTTATTCTGAACTTTATTTTTTAGTCAAAAAGATTTTTTTGATTTTTTCTATTAAACCTAATTAGATTTTTATTCGTTTAATACTTCTAATCTTAATTGTTTTTTACAAAACAAAGTTAAATTTTTTTTTCGTGAGAACTTACTTTTTAAAATTGTAGGCTACCTTCAAATTTAATTTCTTAATTTTTGATTAATGAATTTTAAATGGTTAACAAAATTGAATCAAATAGATAACGAAATTGAATTAAACATTTTAAAATTTTTAGATGAGTTTGATCATTAAATTTTAATTCTTGAATATTCAAAACTAGATTATATTATTTTAAAAAATTTTTTAAAAAATTTCATTATTTTCAAGGTAATTTTTAGTACTTAAGTACTAACTATTCGAGAAAATTTTGAACTAAAACTTTGATTCATATTTTTTATTTTAAAAACTTATTTGTTTATATTTGGAGTTTATCTGTTTAATTATTAATTTACAAATGTCTTAGAGATTAGTTTTTTCTAAAAGCTTTTTTAATTGTTCTTGTAATCAGGAAATAATTTATTTTTTAAAATTTAATAATTTAGAGTTTAATTAGATACTTTTACAAAAGATTTTTATTTAGAACTTTTTTTAATTATATTTTTTTGTTTGTCAAAAATTATTATTCTGTAAAATAGAATAAAATACAATGATATTTCAATATTTTTAATAGAGCTAGTTTTTAATTCATTTCATATCCATTTTTATAAAAACTTGAAAACATTTCCCAATTTTGTTTTTTTCATACTTCCAGTAAGTATTATAAATAAGAAATGAATAAGAAACGATTTAAAAATAAAAATTTGAAAAAAAATCAAAATTACAAAAAGAGACTTGTAATTTTCAAAGACCAATTGTGTGAAAAAATAGCTCTTATCAAGTAATTCTTCTTTTTTAGTTAATATACATTCTGAGTTTTTAGTTTTGAACTGATCTTTTAAACTTTTTTTTAAGTTGCTGTATTGTTTTATTAATAACCCCATGTTGAATAGTAAATTTAAACTTTGGAAAAAATTTTTGAGTTTTTTTAATAAAAACAAAAAATTAAACTTACTGTCCATATAATTTTTTTCTTTTCAAAAAACTTATTTTCTTATTAAATGGAAAATAATTAGAAATTAACCAAAAAGGTTTACCATATAACCATACAAAATTATCATTTCTATTCATTACATGATTTTTATCTGCACAATAAACAGGTTCAAAAAAAGGTATTTCACCTTCTTCAATAATAAAAGCTAATTTATTAGTTTTTATACTTTGTAAGCATCTATAAAAACATTGAAAGTTTTATTTTAATAAATTTTATTTTAGCTAATACCTGATTTCTTCTTCAAAATCGGCTTCATAGTTACAAGATGGATCACGTTTAGTTTTTTTATATTTTTTCCAGATTATCTTTTTTGATTTTTCTTTACTACTTTCAAATAAGTTTTCAGTATCTTGAGAATATACAATTGGGTTATAATATGAACTCAAAGATAGATCTTCTAATGTTGAGATATAATTTGTTTTATCAAATTCAATTAACAAAACATTTAAATAGCCTAAAATATAGTTTGTTAAAAAAAATGATATAAACACAGTTGATAAGAGTTTATAAATTTGGTTATAAGATTTTTTTCTTATTAACTCAAATGATAAATTAACAAAATAGACAATCAAAACTAAAAGAAATATATCAGAGCTTATCTTTTTTATATTCGACAAAATACTTAAGTTATTTGATTGAACAAGAAAAAAATAAAAAAAAACTATTTCTTCATCATAAATTATTGGGCTGTATAAAAAATCATCATACAACAGTTGGTTTTTTGCAGAAAGTAATATGAAATCTAAATCCTTATTTAGAAAAAATTTAAAACAAAATTATTCAAAAGAGTTTTACCTGTTTAATTAAATCATCATACATTCCATTATATGATCCGTTATTGTCAAACTTATGACCAAGTAAGCAATCAGTATTTTCGAATGAATTAATGCTTAATGAAACAATTAAGTTTTACTTAACATTTAAGTCTTCTTTAAATAATTTTTTTTAGTTTTATCTGAATACTTACTAGAATTTTTTTCTTGGAAACATATCATTAAAAACGGATGCTAAAATGCCATCAAAGTTTTCATTTTCATTTTTCGACTTTTGAATCGTCACTGGTAACTATCAATAAAAATAAGTACATAATGAGAATTTTTATTAAACTTTACTTACACTACAAATAACTGTACTTAAATTTAAAGCATTCATATTCAAATCAAATTAAGTTTTTTTTTCAATCAAGTTTCAGTAAAATTGATTTTTTCTACATAAAAGTTTGTCTAAAACCTTAAACTGATAATTTTTATGAGCTTCATTTAGTCTTTAAAATTGTCTTTAGAAAATCTTTTCTCAAATAGTTTTTTTATTTTAAATTTTTATTAAATTTATTAACAGTGAAAAGAAATGTATTGGTTCAAAGATACATTAAAATATTGATAACTGTTAATTAATGTTTAACAATAAACAAAGACTTTATACTCTAGAAATAAATTTTTTTTTAAGAAAAACAAAAAACATTTTTAATGGAATATTTTATTTATAATCATTCATTCATTTTTTTATTATGTTTTCACAAGTATTTTATGAAGTGTTCCATAGATTTTTTAGATAAACATTTTTACAATTTCAATCTGAATAACTAAATAGAATTTTTTTTGTATATTTTTGAACTTGAAGCTAAATAATAAAATATTAGCAAGACTCTATAACACAAAAAATTTGTAAAAACTTTTTTATAAAAGTTGTCTTCTTTTTACCTTAAAAGTTATTTTGAAATCTCTTAAACATTTTTTTTTTTAGAAAATTTTCATTCTCTGATTTTTTTTTTCTTTTACTTTTAGAAGTCTTATAAATTTTTTTAAATGCAAAATTAAGAAAGAATATTTTTAAGAGAAAAATTTGAAAAAAAATCAAAACAAAAAAGAGAGATTCATAATTTTCTAAAACTAGTTGTGTGAAAAAATAACTTTTATCGAGTAATTCATTTTTTTTTGTTAATACACATTCTGAATTTTTACTTTTGAACTGATTTTTAACACTTTTTTTGATATTTATTCCTTGCTTCAATGATAGTCCCGTGTCAAATTGAAAACTTAAACTTAAGAAAAGAATTAGGTTTTCTATTAAAATAAAAATTAACTTACTGATCATCTAAAACTTTTCTTTTGTCAAAACTTATTTTTTTACTATAAGGATAAAAATTTGAAACTTGTAAAAAGGGCTTACCATATAACCAAACAAAATTATCATTTCTATTTATTAAATGGTTATTGTCTGCACAATAGACAGGCTCAAAAAAAGGTATTTCATCTTCTTCTAATATCAAAACAACTTTATTTATTTTCAAGTACTGTAGACATCTAAAGAAAAATTTTTAAAATTAATTTGAACAAATTATTGTTATACCTTAGTTCTTCTTCAAAATCTGCATCAAAGTTGCATAGATCACGATTAGTTTTCTTATATTTTTTCCAAATTATTTTTTTTACTTTCTCTTTACTCCTTTCAAAAAAATCTTCCATGTCTTGAGAATATACAATTGGGTTATAATATGAACTCAAAGATAGATCTTCTAATGTTGATATATAATTTGTTTTATCAAATTCAATCAATAAAACATTTAAATAGCCTAAAATATAGTTTGTTAAAAAAAATGAAATGAACACAGTTGATAATAATCTGTAAATTTGGTTATAAGATTTTTTTCTTAAAAGCTCAAATGATAAATTTATCAAGTAGACAAACAAAACTAAAAGTAAAATATCAGAACTTATCTTTTTCATATTCGACAAAATACTTAAGTTGTTTGATTTGACCAGAAAAAAATACAAAAAAACTACTTTTTCATCATATAATATCGGACTATATAAAAAATCATCATACAAGAGTTGATGTTTTGCACAAAATAAAATGAAATCTAAATCCTTGTTGAATAAAATTAAAAAAGGCTCCAACAAATAGATTTTTACCTGTTTTAATAAATCATCATACATTCCATTATATGTTCCATTATTTTCAAACCTATGCCCCAGTAAACAATCTGTGTTTTCAAATGAATTTAGACTGTCACAAATAGTTATTTAAGGATTTGAATAAGCTTAATTAAAATAATCTTCAGTTTAATACTTACTGAAATTTTTTTCTTGGGAAAAAATCATTAAAAACGGATGC
Source organism: Anisodus tanguticus (assembly GCA_034509755.1). NCBI lineage: Eukaryota > Viridiplantae > Streptophyta > Magnoliopsida > Solanales > Solanaceae > Anisodus > Anisodus tanguticus. The sequence goes on along the minus strand of JAVYJV010000131.1, from coordinate 580,456 downwards.
TAAAATGCCATCAAAATTTTCATTTTCATTTTTTGACTTTTGAATTGTCACTGGTAACTATCATTGTTTTAAATTAATGAGAAGTTAACAAAGTTTTTTTTAAATTTATTCAAACTTACACTACAAATAACCGTAGTCAAATTCAAAGCCTTCATTATTGAATATTATTTTAAAGAAACTAAGTTAATGTATTAATGAACTTTAATAGCTTTAATTAAACATTAATTTTTCAGTAAAGTTTTATATTAGCTTATAGATTTATTTTTAAAAAATCAAAGTTTTTTTCAAATAACTCTAACTTATGTTTTGTTAGTTTATTTCACAATATTTTTGTTTTTTTATTGAAAATTCAATTTCATTAATTAGATTTTTAAATTAATTAAACAAACTGTCTTACAATAATCTATTTTTAATTTCTTTTTTGTTTATAAGAAATTATTTTTTTACAGTTTTAAATGAATCTTGTTGAAAAATATAAAATTGTTTTACAAAATCAATAAATAGTTTATAAAAAGTTGGTAATAAATTCCTTATTGCACTAGAGTTAAAATTCCTTTGAGCTTTATATAAAAAACCAATTAAAAACATTCAATCAAATTTTAGTTTTACGAATATTGTTTTTCAAAAAACTTTAAATAATTTTGTTGAAACCTAATCTGAATATTTCAAGTTAATACACTTAAATGAATTTTTTTTGTATGTTTCATTTTACAGATTTTTGAATTTGTTTTTTTAATTTATCTCTTCAAATATTTATGATTCTTTTTAATTAACTTTCTAATCATGACATAATTTTTTTGTTAATTCATATTTTGAACTTTAGTTTGAACAAAAATTAAGTTTTAATATTTACATGTTAAGTTTAAAAATAATTTAGATTGTGTAAAAAGTATTTAGTCAATTGAGTAATTAAATCGATATTTTAGAACTTCACAAAACATCTATAAAATATTTTGTTAAGTTAAGTTTTTTTAGCTAAAATTATTAGCTTGTAATAGTTTTTTAATTCAAACTATTTTTTTTAGTTACTTTCTTTTAATATAATTCTTAATGAAAACCAATATCTTTAAATATATCTCTTCAAATATTAATCTGAAAAGTTTATGAGAGAAATTTTTTTTTTTAATTGACTTTTCGATCAATAGATAATTCATTTTTCAATTATTAATAACTTAAAGTTTTTTTTGATTATTAAAACAAAATATTTTTTTATTTAAAAAACTTTTTTCATTTATTCTCAAAAAAAAATTCATGAATCGACTATTTATACTTATTTGTATCTTTTTTTATTTTGCTCACAGTTGATTTATATGTTAATAAAATTAAGTTTTGAAACAAAAAAAATATTCCAAAACTAAATAGATTTAAAGCTAAAATAATGAAAAGAGATTCATAGTTTTTAAAAACTAATTGAGTAAAGAAATAGCTTTTTTCAATCAATTCATTTTTTTTTGTTAAAATACATTCTGAGTTTTTAGTCTTAAATTGATTTTTCAAATTTCTTGCAACATCTATATTTTGTTTTATGAAAAGACCCATATTGAACAATGAACTTACACTTGAAAAATAAAATTAAAAATTCATATAAAAAATATCAACAAAACTTACTGTCTATCTAAAAGTTTTCTTTTAATAGAGTTTATTTTTTTATTGTAAGGAAAGTAATTTGAATTTGTCAAAAAAGGTTTACCATAAATCCAAACAAATTTATCGTTTTTTTCTATTAAATGATTATTATCTGCACAATAAACATACTCAAAAAAAGGTATTTCTTTATCTTCAATAATTAAAGCAAAATTATTATTTTTCATAAAGTTTAAACATCTGAAAATAAATAAGTTGATTAGCTTAGTTTTAATTTATTTTAATTTTAACTATACTCTAATTGCTCTTTGAAATCAGCATTATAACTACATGAAGAAGGTAGAGTGGTTTTTTTAAATTTTTTCCATATTAACTTTCTAGTTAAATGGTTACTTCTTTCAAATAAATCTTCAATATCTTTTGATATTATTAATGGATTATAATAAGAACTTAAAGATAAGTCTTTTAAAGTAGTCAAATAATATGTTTTATCAAACTCAATTAATAAAACATTAAAAAATCCTAAGATATAATTTAATAAAAAAAAAGATATGAACACAGTTGATAATAATTTTTGAACTTTATAGAAAACTTTTTTATCCACAAAATTAAAAAAGAAATTAATCAAGTACACAACTAATACTAAACTCAAAACATCTAAATTTATCTTTTTTATATTTGACAAAATACTTAAATTATTTGATTGAACAAGAAAAAAATAGAAAAAAACTATTTCTTCTAAAATGTTTGTAGAACTGTAAAAAAAATCTTCATAAAGTAATTGATGTTTAGCAAAAAAAAGAATGAAATCTGCGTTCTTTTTAAATGAAAAAAAATTAATCTTTTTCTCTATCAAAGTTTTATATTTACCTGATCAAGTAAATCTTTGTACATTCCATTATAAGAATTATTATCAAGCCTATGACCCATTGAACAAACTGTATTTTCTATTGAATTAATACTTATCAAACACATTTTGATTTAAGTTTGATTTATTTTGTTAGACTTACTAAATTTTTTTTCTTGGAAATAGACTATTGAAAACTGGCGATAAAATGCCTTCAAAATTAAAATTTTGATTTTTAGATTTTTGCATTGCAACAGGTAGCTAAAGATTAAAAAATTAGCATAAGCTTTAAATTTTTTCTTAACTTACGCTACAAATAACTGCACTCAAATTCAAAGCTTTCATTCTAAATAAAAACTAGAAAATTAATCTATCTAACATCGAAAATTCAAATGTTTTTGATCTATTTATTAAATTTTAAAATTTAAATTTCTTTTTAAATATATAGAACATAATAATGTAAGGCATATTAATCGTTTTTTATTTTTGTAAAACACATTAATTTCTTTGCTAATTTTTCATTTAACGTTTTTTAATTAGTTTCATTAAAAAAAATTGCTAAGATTATTCACTGTCTAATTATATTTTGATATTAAGTAAGTGAAAATCTAATTTACATTTTTCAGTTAAAAACAAGTTGAAAATTGTTTTATCAAGCTTAAATAGGTTTTAAAAAACTCAATTTTTATAAGAAAACTTTTCTTCAAACTGATATACCAGTATCTCATTATTGACAAATGAACTCTTTATTTTCAAAGTTAACTTTTTAGTGATAAGTTAGATAAAAATATTAATAAATATTGGATAAAAAAAATGGTGATAAGTAGAAATTGATTAAAAATTAAAATTTTGAAAAGAGATTCATAATTTTCAAATACTAGTTGAGTAAAAAAAAAACTTTTATCGAGTAATTCATTTTTTTTTGTAATCACACATTCTAAGTTTTTACTTTTAAATTCATCTTTTACACTTTTTGCTATATTCATTTCATGTTTCAATGATAATCCCATGTCGAATTGAAAAATGAAACTTAAAAAAAAATTACTTTTAATGAAAAAAAATTAAAGTTTCACATTAAACTAGCTTACTGATCATCTAAAACTTTTCTTTTGTCAAAACTTATTTTTTTACTATAAGGATAAAAATTTGAAACTTGTAAAAAGGGCTTACCATAGAACCAAACAAAATTATCATTTCTATTTATTAAATGGTTATTATCTGCACAATAGACAGGCTCAAAAAAAGGTATTTCTCCTTCTTCTAATATCAAAACAACTTTATTTATTTTCAAGTACTGTAGACATCTGAAGAAAAATTTTTAAAATTAATTTGAACAAATTATTGTTATACCTTAGTTCTTCTTCAAAATCTGCGTCATATTTACATAAATCACGATTAGTTTTTTTATGTTTTTTCCAAATTATTTTTTTTACTTTCTCTTTACTCCTTTCAAAAAAATCTTCCATGTCTTGAGAATATACAATTGGGTTATAGTATGAACTCAAAGATAGATCTTCTAATGTTGAGATATAATTTGTTTTATCAAATTCAATTAACAAAACATTTAAATAGCCTAAAATATAGTTTGTTAAAAAAAATGATATAAACAAAGTTGATAAGAGTTTATAAATTTGGTTATAAGATTTTTTTTTTAATGAACCAAGAAGCAAACTAATCAAGTTAGCAATTATAATTAAGACTATTAAATCAGAACTTATCTTTTTTATATTTGACAAAATACTTAAGTTGTTTGATTTGACCAGAAAAAAATACAAAAAAACTAATTTTTCATCATAAATTATCGGACTATATAAAAAATCATCGTATAAAAGTTGATTTTTTGCAAAAAATAAAATGAAATCTAAATCCTTGTTAAATAAAATTAAAAAAGGCTCCAATAAATAGATTTTTACCTGTTTTAATAAATCATCATACATCCCATTATACGTTCCATTATTTTCAAACCTATGCCCAAGTAAACAATCTGTGTTTTCAAATGAATTTAGACTGTCACAATGTTTAAAAAAAATAATTTTATTAAACTCAAATCATAACTTACTTAAATTTTTTTCTTGGGAAAAAATCATTGTAAGCAGATGCTAAAATGCCTTGAAAGTTTTCTTTTTCATTTTTTGACTTTTGAATTGTCACTGGTAACTATAAATAAATTAATTTATCAAAAGCTAGATTGTTTCAATATATTTTTGAACCTACACTACAAATAACCGTAGTCAAATTTAAAGCTTTCATTAAATAAGTATACTTTGAAGAAATTACGTTAATTTAATAATGAACATTCATTTCTATAATTAAACATTAGTGTTTTAGATAAATTTTATACTAGCTTAAAGATTTTTATTAAAAAAATCTGAGTCTTAACAAAAACTCAATTCATGTTTTGTTACCCTATTACAAAAATTTTTTGTTTTCTTATAGAAAATTTAATTTTTTTAATTAGTTTTTTGATATAATTAAACAAACCATAGTCTATTTTTAATTCTTTTTGTTTATTAGAAATTATTTTTTCGCACTTTTAAATGAGTTTCGTAACAAGTTAAAAACGTTTTTAATTAAGTTAAAAGTATTGTTTTACAAACTCAAAAGATAGTTTATAAAAAGTTGATAATAAATTTCTTATTGCACTAGATTTGAAATCACTTTGTTGATCTATTTTAATATGGATTGGGTTTTTAAAGCTAAAATTTTTTTACTAAACTTGTTTTTCTGTTTTTTGTTAAAAAACTTTTTTATTTTTTATTACTAATTTGTCTTTTTAATTATTTATGTTTTTAAAAATCTTTTCTCTTTAATTAGTTCTTTAATCATGAAAAAAATTGTTTTTTGATAACTTATATTTTAAACCTTTTTACTAGATTTAGAATAGGTAATGTTTTTATTGAAATTGATTTATTTTAAAGATTTTGTTTTGATCTTTTTAAAATAAGTTGAAACTAAAGAATTATCAAGTTTTACCGAGTTCAATTAACAAACCATTTGTTAGCCCATATGATGTGTTAGCCATATGATATGTTAGCCCATAGGCTTATTAGCCCATATGATAAATTTATTAAGTAGAAAAACAAAACTTAAATATAAAAACTTATTTTATCATTAATATGACTAAATATTTAAGTTATATAGCGGTAAAATAACAAAATAGAAAAAAAGTCAATTTTTTGTCACAAATAATTGTCCGATAAAATTTTTTCAAAATTATAGCCATTGTTTTCTAATTTTGCAACAGGTAGATTAAAATTAATTAAATTTTCTAAATTTATTATTTACTTACACTTAGTGAAACATTTATTTCATTTTAAATTTTTTATTATTTTAGTAAAATTATAATTTAAGAAACTCACATGTTTTTAAGGAAATTTTTGACTTATAAAATTTAAATTTTTCATAAAAACATATAGATTGTTAGTGTAAGGCGCATTAATAGCTTTTCATTTTGTTAAATACATTATTTTTTGAGTTTTATTTTTTTTTGAATTTTTATTAATTAGTTTTATTAAAAAAATATATCCAAGTTTGTCTAATTATATTTTTACATAGAGTTAAAAAAAAACTAATTTACATTTTTTAGCTTAAAAGAAGTTCAATTTAATTAGAATTTTAGTCATAAATTGGAGAAAAAATTTAATAAAAACTGAACCAAGAAAATGGTGATAAGTAGAAATTGATTAAAAATTAAAATTTTGAAGAGAGATTCATAATTTTCAAATACAAGTTGAGTAAAAAAATAACTTTTATCGAGTAATTCATTTTTTTTTGTTAATACACATTCTGAATTTTTACTTTTAAATTGATTTTTGACATTTTTTGCTATTTCTATTCTTTCTTTTATATAAAGTCCCATGTTAAATAATGAATTGATACTTTAGAAATAAACTTAAGACTTCAATTTAAAAGAATCTAAAAACTTACTGTTTATCTAGTTTTTTTCTTTTATAAAAACTAATTTTCTTGTTGTAGGGAAAATAATTGGAAATCGTTAAAAATGGTTTACCATATACCCAAACGTATTTATCATTTTTTTCAATTACATTATTATTATCTGCACAGAAAACAAACTCAAAAAAAGGTATGTCTTTGTCTTCAAAAATTAGTGCTAGTTTTTTGTTTTTCATAAACTTCAAACACCTAAAAACAAGTTAATTTAAGTTTATTTTAATCTAAATTTTAATAATTTATACTCTAATTCTTGGTTAAAATCAGCTTCATAAATGCAAGAAGGATTTAAGTTCACTTTTTTAAATTTTTTCCAAATTATTTTTTCTTCTGTTTGATTACTTCTTTCAAATAAGTCTTCAATATCTTTAGAAACCATTATTGGTCTATAATAAGAACTTGAAGATAAATCTTTTATTGAGGATAAATAATTTGTTTTATCAAATTCAATTAATAAAACATTCAAACATCCTAAGATATAGTTTGTCAAAAAAAATGATATGAATAAAGCTGATATCATGCTATATAACTTTTGAATAATATTTTTTTTCTTTATTCGAAACAAAAAGTTTATGAAATAGACAATTAAAACTAAAACTAACATTTCAGAACTAATTTTCTTAATATTCGACAAAATACTTAAGTTATTAGACTTTACTAGAAAAAAATAAAAAAAAATAACTTTTTCAAGTATATTCGTTGAACTATACAAAAAATCTTCATAAAGTATTTGATGTTTTGCATAAAAAAAGATGATATCTGCATCCTTTACGAAAAATAAAATCTTAGTTTTTTTTAATTTAAACTTATATTTACCTGATCAAGTAAATCTTTATACATTCCATTGTAAGAATTGTTTTTCATTCTATTACCCATTAAACAATCTGTGTTTTCAATAGAATTAATACTAATCAAAAACAGCTTAGTTTTATTCAAACATTTTTCTTACTTACTAAAATTTTTTTCGTGGAAAAAAGCTGTTATAAACTGGAGATAAAATACCCTGAAAATTATAATTAGGATCTTCTGATTTTTGAATTGTCACAGGTAGCTAAAGATTAAAAAAAAATTTTTATATTTATATGCAATTTTACTTAAACTTACACTACAAATAACTGCACTTAAATTTAAAGCTTTCATTGTCAATTTTAACTCAGATATATTTTTTTTCTAAAATATGAATTTTTTATTAAAACTAAAACTTTAAATAAATTTTTTCTAAAATTATATTAAGTTATTCAACTGAGTTGTGTTATTTTTTTTCATTAGTACTTTTTTGTAGAATTCATTAATAAATTAGTATTTTTATTTCAAATTTCGACAATTAGTATAATAAGACAAAAATTCCAAAGATTATTTATTGTTTTATTATTTTTCTATTTTTTGAATTTATTGACATAAAATCTAATTTATATTTTATAGCTAAAGAATATTAAATTTTTACTTCAAATGATTTTTTTTTCTATTTTATGAGATTTGATTTTACATTTGATTTTGTTTTTTTGAAAAAAATAAAGTTTTTTATATCATTTAATAGCTTAAAAAATATTATCACATAACTTGATAAAAATATTACAAACAAAGTCAATTGAAAAAAAATCATAATAATGAAAAGAGATTTGTAATTTTCAAACACTAGTTGTGTAAATGAATAACTTTGACCAAGAAGTTCTTCTTTTTTTGTTGAAACACATTCTGTATTTTTATTTCCAAATTGATTTTTAAACTTTTTTTCAATATTTAAGAGTAGTTTAATGAACAATCCCATGTCAAATAAAAAGCTAGTACTTAAAAAATAAATTTAAACTTATACTTAAGAAACAATATTTTTTATTAGCTTACTGTCTGTCTAGTTTTTTTCTTTTGAAAGAGTTTATTTTTTTATTGTAAGGAAAAAAAGTTGAAAAAGCTAAAAATGGTTTACTATACAACCCAGCATAGTTATCATTTTTCTCAACTACATGATTGTTATCTGCACAATATGCTGGCTCAAAATAAGGTATATCTCTATCTTCAATAATCAATGCAAGATTATTGTCTTTCATGAATTTTAAACACCTAAAAAAAATTAATTAAAAATTTGTTTTACTAAAACTAAAACAAACTATACTCTAATTCTTGATTAAAATCAGCCTCATAAGTGCATGAAGAATGTAATTTTATTTTTTTAAACTTTTTCCAAATTGTTTTTTCTTCTGTTTGATTACTTCTTTCTAATAATTCTTCAATATCTTTAGAAACCATTATTGGATTATAATAAGAACTTGAAGATAAATCTTCTATATTAGTTAAATAGTTAGTTTTATCGAACTCAATTAACAAAACATTCAGGTACCCTAAAATATAGTTTATTAAAAAAAATGATATGAACACAGTTGATAATAATCTGTAAATTTTCTTATAAGATTTTTTTCTTATTAAATCAAACAACGAGCTAATTAAGTAAACAATCAAGACTAATACCAAGATATCTATACTTATTTTTTTTATATTCGCCAAAATGCTTAAGTTATTTGATTTCACTAAGAAAAAATAGAAATAGACTATTTTTACATCAAAAACTATTGGGCTGTATAAAAAATCATCATACAACAGTTGATGTTTTGCAAAAAAAAGTATGAAATCGGCACCCTTTAAAAAAATTTTTAGATTTTTTTTCAACTAAAATTTTTATTCACCTGATCAAGTAAATCTTTATACATTCCATCATAAGAATTGTTTTTTAACTTGTCACTTAATAAACAATCTGTATTTTCAATAGAGTTTATACTAATCAAAAACAGCTTAATTTTGTTCTAACATCTATTTTACTTACTAAAATTTTTTTCGAGGAAAAAGACTGTTATAAGCTGATGATAAAATACCTTCAAAACTATGATTTTGGTCTTTTGATTTTCGAAATGTTATAGCTATCTAAATAGAAAATAAATAAAAAAAAAAGTTTTTTTTTCAACTTACACTACAAATTACTGCACTTAAATTTAAAGCTTTCATTGTTAAGCTTATTCAAAAATATAATGTTTGACAAAATTTTATACAGCTACATAAAATTTTTTGATTTCAAAATACTTTTCTATTAATCATTTTTTGAGCTAATACTGTTTCAACAATTTTAAATAGAATTATTTCATGGAACTTTTGTAAAGTTTTTCAATGTATTGATAATGTTTTTTTTAATTAGCTTAATAAAAAAATACTTAAATGCTTATTAATTATTTAGTATTTCTTTAGTAACACAAAAATAAAATCAAATTTAAAAAGTTTAATAAACAATTTTTAAGAATATTTAATTTTTAGATTTCTTTTAATTCATATTTAACTTTTTAGTTAAAAAAACATTATCTCTTCTTTTCATTATTTTGTTATTATAATCTTTTATTTATCAATTTTTAATTTTAATTTGGTTAAGCTTCTTATTTAGTTCTTATATAAAAATATTTCATTTTTTGTTTTGAATAGACAAAATATTTATTGAATGAATTATTTTATTCATTATGCTTTATTAAGGTAAAATTATTAAGTTTTCTTAATATAAATATTTTCAATTGATTAATGAGAATGAAATTTTTGGCTAATATTGAATTTCTTACATTTAATTCAGCTCTAAACCACACTGCCTAATCAAGTTTTATCAGGTAAACATTTTAATGTATATTTTTATATAAATAAATAAAAATGAAATAAACAATACGATTTGAATAAAAATTAAAATAAAAAAAATAGATCCATAGTTATCAAAAACTAGTTGTGTAAAAAGATAACTACTATCAAGAAGCTCATGTTTCTTTTTTAAAATGCATTCTGAGTTTTTAGTTTTGAATTGTTTTTTAATAACATTCTTCATTTCTATTAAAACTTCCTTTTTATAAATTCCCATTTCAAAAAGTGTTATTACACTTGAAAATTTAAATTGTTAATTCATTAAATCAAAAATTTTTTATGAACTTACTGTTTATCTAGCTTTTTTCTTTTAAAGGAATTTATTTTTTTATTATATGGAAATAAGTTTGAAGTTATTGAAAATGGTTCACTATAAACCCAAACATAATTATCATCTCTGTCTATTATACTGTTACCATCTGAACAATAAACTGGTTCATAAAAATATGTTTCTCTGTCTTCAAGAATAAAAGCAAATTTATATATTTTCATAAATTTTAAACACCTTTAATGAGGTTTCAATTAAAAAAAATAAAAAAGAAAAATGAGAAATAATACTTAAGAGATTGTTCAAATGTAGCATCAAAAGTACAAGATGGATCTAATTTAACTTTTTTAAATTTTTCACAAGTAGACTTTATAACTTTTTCAGTACTTAAAGCAAAATAGTCTTCTACATCTTGAGATAAAATCATAGGTTTATAAAAAGAGCTTGAAGATAAATCTTCTATTGTTGTCAAGAAATTTTTTTTGTCAATTTCAATTAATAAAACACTAAATGAACCGAGGATATAGTTCATCAAGTAAAATGATATGAAAACTGCCAAAAGTAAGTTGTAAATTTTATAGAAAATTTTTTTATTAACTAAATTAATTAACAAATCAACTATGTAAACTATAAAAACTAATGTTGCTATTTCAAAACTTATATTCTTTATATTTGATAAAATACTTAAGTTATTTGATTTCACGAGAAAAAAATAGAAAAAAAAATACTTTTCTTCATTAGCAACAGGACTGTATAAAAAATCATCACTTAAAAGTTGTTGTTTTGCAAAAAACAATATGAAATCTGATTTCTTAAACAAAAAATAAATAAGAGATTTCAAATTAAAAATTTTTTTACCTGATCAATTAAGTCTTTATACATTCCATTGTATGATCCATTTAAAAATTTATGGCCCAAAATACATTCATTGTTATCAAAAATATCAATGCTTAACAAAAATATTTATTTTATTTATATTTTAGTTTGTTCGATTCAACATACATAATTTTTTTTCTGGGAAACATATTTTCATAAATTGGTCCAATTGGCCCTTCAAAATTGAATTTTTTATCTTTAGATTTACTAGCTGTTATTGGTAACTAAAATAAATTTTTTAATTTTTTAAAACAAGAAAATTGATAATAATCATACACTACACATAATTGTGCTTAAATTTAAACTTTGCATCATAAAATAATGAAAAGTTTCAATAAAATTTAATAGTATAACGTTGAGAAACTTTATAATTAAACTAACATTCAGTTTAAAAAAGATTTTTTAAAAATCAATAAACTATTTTATTAAAAACTGATTTGTTATTCTAATAGGACGACTACTATTTTTCTTTTATTATACATTACTTATAGTTTCTACTATGCTTACTTGAAATAAAATTGCAAAAATAGATTTTTAGAGAAAATTGGATCATTTTTCTATAAATTGAAATTCTTATTATTTATTAATATTTTCATTTTGATATTTTTAAACACTTAACTGTTTAAACTCTATTTTATCAACTTTTTTTAGTTTGAGATGAAATTATACTCAAAATAACTTTAATAGAACACTTAAACTTTACATTATTTTGATTTTAAATAAAACTTTTATAAAACAATAGAATAATTTTTAATTAAATAACATGGTTAGAGTTTAACTCAACTAAAATAACTTTTGGTATATTTTTTCTAAATTTTTTTATTTTTTGTTTTCTATTCTACTTTCTCTAGATAATCTTCGTCTATTTTGATTAAACTTGTGAATATTTTTATTAAAAAAAATCGCATAACAAAAAAGAATATTGAAACTGTAGTTTGAGAAAAAAACAAAATTATGAACAGAGATTCAAAATTTTCAAATGTTAATGGTTCGAAATGATAGCTACTATCAAAAAATTCTTCTTTTTCAGATTCTAGACATTCTGAATTTCTAGTTATAAGTTGTTTTTTTAAAATTTGCACAGCTTCATCATGAAACTTTTTTGTTAAGCCTAAACTAAATAGATTAGATATACTTAAAATGAGATGATGAAATTATTCAATAAAAATTAAAGTATAACTTACTATTTATCTAAAAAAACTTTTTTTTCTTTTTTCATTTGTTTATTGTAAGGAAAAAAACTTATAATTTCTTCCAGAGGCTTTGAATATTGTATAACAAAAGGATCTTGTCTTTCTATGAATTGATGAGCTTTTGAACAATAAGCTGGTCCGAACATGCTTAATATTCTTTTCTCAAATATTAACACTATTTTAGTTTTTTTCATAGTTATCATGCATCTAAAGATGTTTTAATTTAGGTGTGATTAATTGAAAAAATAATTTTATTTACCTTAATATTAATTTGAAATCATTAGCTTTTGAGCAAATTGTATAAATTTTAGTGTTTTTTTCATTATAAATACTCCAAATATCTTTATTTAGCTTTTTAGAACTAGATTTAAAATATTCTTCAATGTCTTCTGTATAAAAAAATGGTTTATACATGGTACTAACTAGTAAGTCTTGTAAATTGTTTAAGTAAACAGATTTATCAAGTTCAATCAATAAAACACTTAATGAAGCAAGAATATAGTTTGCCAAAAAAAAAGATATAAAAACAGTTAAAAGAGCTTTATAAATTTTGTAGACAAATTTTTTTCTAACTAAGCTGAAGATAAAACTCAAAATAATAACAGTCAACAAGAGAACCAAAATCTTATAATTGATTTTACCTATACTTGTTAGTATACTTGTGTTTTTCTTTTTAATATAAAAATAATAGTACATAATTATCTCTTCAACATTTTTCACAGGACTATAATCAAATTCATCATATAAAAGTTGATGTTTTGCACCATGAATAATTATATCTAAATTCTGAAGTACAAAAAAATTAATTTTTTTATTTTTTACTTTTAATATGATTTACTTTGTCAATAGTTTCTTTATACATCCCGTTAAAAGATCCATTTGGAAGTTTATGGCCAATATCACAACTTTTTGAATCATATGATGTAACACTAAATATTATTAAAAATTAGCTAATTTTTTAATTTAAATTGAATGTACTTAAAAATTTTTCTTGGGAAATTACTTTCATAAACAGGACCTAATATACCCATAAAGTTATGGTCTCTATCTGTTGAACTACGAACTGTTATTGTAGACTAAAGTAAAAACTTTTAATAAAACTGAACTTATTTTTAGTTAAACTTACACTACAAATAATTGTTCTAAGATCAAAAAAAACCATTTTTGTTTAAAAAAATATTTTTACTTTTAGTTAAAAATAGGTTTAGTCTTTAAAATTAGGTTTTCTCTAACATTTCAGAAAATGTTTCAAAAAATTTTTCATTTTATTTGAGTATATTAATTAGTTGGAAACAATTAATTTTGTTCAAATAAATTAATTTTTCAAAAAAATTTGAAAACCAGTTAAAAACAAATTTAAATTTTCATGTGTTTATAGTTTTATTGTTTAATTAAGTTTTAATGATTTATTTAATTGAGTTTTCTCCTTTAATTATTCTCCTTTAAACTACTTTCTTTTAAAAAAACTTTTTCTTAAATGATTTTCTATAAACAAATTCATTTTTTAACTATTTTAGTCTTCAAAAGAAATTTTTCCTAATTCAAAAACTCAAAAAATTTTTTTCTTATTAACAAATGAATAACTTTGATTAAAAATCAAATTAATTTAAAAATTTTTAATTTATTATTCTTAATTTCAAATTATTCCTTGAAAAGAAATTAACAAGAAATGATTAAAATGTATAACAAACTTAAATTTCTTTTGAAAACTAGATATCAAATAGATATTTAGATTTCAAATGAACATTTACTCAACATTTATAATTTTAATGTAAAAAAAATGAAAAAATCAATTAAAATTTAATTTTTTGTTTAAAATTAAAATAAAGAAATTTTATCAGATTTTTCTAAAATTGATATACAACTACATTTGATTAGAAAATTTAAATTTTTTTTCTAAACTCTTTTCCATAGAAAAATATTTTTTAGAAAACATTTCTTTGTTTATTAATGTATTTAGTGTTTAAAAGCATTATTTGAATTGAATTATTAAAGTATTATTACTTAGTTGAAATTAATTTTTTAATAAACATCAATTAGTTGTAATTAAACTGTTAAAGTATTATTACTTAGTTAAAATTAAATTTTTATTTAAGTGAATTTATTTTCTTAGCTTACATTTTTTGTTTAAGTTAAAACAAAAATTTTCTATGATTATAATTAGTAATTTCATATAAAAATATTTGATTTTTTAAATACTTAATTTGGTTTTTTGATAATTAAATAAACAATCAGTATGTTAAATTATAAATTTTACAATAATATTTTATTAATAATTGAATAAATTAATGATATACAACATTAATAGCTTTATCTAAAATTTAAAAGACAAAAAAATTAATTTTCTTTTTTTTTTTCTAATTAGAATACCTTGTAAATTTGGTTCAACAATTTCTTCAAATTAATTGCATATTTTTTAAGATGAGGTGGCATCAACTTTAGTTAAATCAAAATTCAGGTATTTTTTTTATCTTTTTTTAAGAGGTTTTTGAATTATCCTTTTCATGAGTAGTTTTGGTTATTTGAAATTCATCTTTAGATACTAATTAATATTAATTACATAGTTTTATCTTTTTTTTAAATGAGTTTTCTATTTAATTTTCCTTTTCCTAAAATTTAAATCAACCTCCTTATCTTTTTGAATACATAAAAAATATGTTGGTTTATTCAATTAAAAACTTAAGTTTTTTTATTATTTTTAAGCTCTTTTTTGGTTTTTGTAGTTTTGAACTATTTTAAAACTAAATCCATTTTTTTTGAAAAAATTAAATTTATTTTAACAAGATCAATTTTACTTAGTAAGCAATTTATTTTGTTATGAGGTAGTAAATTAAAATTTTAAAAACTTTAAAAGCTATCTAAAAAAGAATAAATTTTTTTCTCTAAATTTATTTACAACTTCAAATTTTGTGAAAGTATCTTTAAAACGAGTATTTTGTCAAAAATAATTTCTTAAGTTTTCCATTTTCTACAAAATTATTATCCAAAATATTAAACTCATCAGAAAACTTTCTTGATTTTCTTCGTTGTTTAGACTTGTTTAGAGTTTTAGGGATAAAAATTTCTCTATTTCTTAATCTTGTTATGAAGCTAATTAAAAATAGTTGAAATAATAAAAAAATGCTCAATACTGTGATTTGAAAAAAGAATAAAATTATGAACAAAGATTCATAGTTTTCAAATGTTAATGGTTCGAAATGATAGCTACTATCAAAAAATTCTTCTTTTTCAGATTCTAGACATTCTGAATTTCTAGTTATAAGTTGTTTTTTTAAAATTTTTACCGCTTCTTCATCAAATTTTTTTAATAAACCTAAACTTAAAAGGTAAGATATGCTTAAAATGAGATGATGAAATTATTCAGAAATAATAAAAAAACAACTTACTATCTATCTAGAAACTTTTTTTTTTTTCTATTAATTTTCTTGTTATAAGGAAAAAAACTTAAAATTTCATCAAATGGTTTTGTATATTGCATTACAAAAGGATCTTGTCTTTCAATATATTGATGATCATTTGAACAATAAGCTGGTCCAAAAATACTAAGCATTTTATCTTCAAAAATCAAAACTATTTTTGTTCTTTTCATTGTTAGCATACATCTAAAAAAAATTTGATTATACTAACAGTTATTTGAAAAAAATAACTTTATTTACCTTAGTATCAATTTAAAGTCATTAGCTCTTGAGCATATAGTGTAAATTTTTGTATTTTTTTCTTTATAAATTTTCCAAATATTTTGCTTCAGTTTTTTAGAACTAATTTTGAAATATTCTTCAATGTCTTCTGTATAAAAAAATGGTTTATACATGGTACTAACTAATAAGTCTTGTAAATTGTTTAAGTAAACTGATTTATCAAGTTCAATCAATAAAACACTTAATGAAGCAAGAATATAGTTTGCCAAAAAAAAAGATATAAATATTGTTGATAATGTTTTATGAATTTTGTAGACAAATTTTTTTCTAACTAAGTTGAAAATAAGACTCAAAATAATAACAGTCAATAATAAAACTAATATCTTATAATTGATTTTACCTATACTTGTCAGTATACTTGTGTTTTTCTTTTTGATATAAAAATAATAGTACATAATTAGTTCTTCAACACCTTTAACAGGACTATAATTAAACTCATCATATAAAAGTTGATGTTTTGCACTAAATATACCTATATCGAGGTTCTATAATAACAAACAAAGACTAAGTATTAAAAATTTAAAACTTAGTTTACCTTGTCAATAATTTCTTTATACATTCCATTGAATGATCCATTAGGGAATCTATGACCTACATTACAGTCTTTAGAATCAAATGATGTTACACTAAATAAAAATAGATGTGTATAACAAAACTTGTTTTTGAATCAAATGAAATCTTACTTAAATATTTTTCTTGGGAAATTACTTTCATAAACAGGCCCTAATATTCCCATAAAATTGTGAGTATGATCTGTTGAACTACGAACTGTTATTGTTGACTAAAGTAAAAACGTATTAGAAAAAATAAGTTCCTAATTTAAACTGAACTTACGCTACAAATAATAGTTCTAAGATCGTAAACAACCATGTTTTTTACAGAAATTTCGAAATTAATTTTTTTCTTGAAACTTTTTTTTCTTTGATTAAATTAATAAGTTTAATTTTCTCCTCCAAATGAAAAGACTATGAAAAAATTCTTTTCTTTTATATTGAAAATTGAATAGCTTTTGTATTTCAAAATTAAAAATTAGCTTTTATTAATAAATTATAAAATGATTCAAAAACTTGGGGTTATTTTTAAATAATTTTAATTATCTCAAATAATAATTAAAATTAAATTAAATTTTTTTTCGAACTAAATAAAACAGTTAATAAATTTAAAAATTTTTTTTAATAAAAGTTCTATTGATGAATAGTTTTTAATGGATTTTTTAATTGAGTTTTCTTCTTTAATTAGTTCTCCTTTAAGTGTTTTATTCTAAAAATTATTTTCTCCTTCGAATTATTTTCTCCTTCAAACCATAATCTTATTTAAATTATTTTTTTAATTGTGAAAAATAAAAGGTGATTTTGATTATTCAATAAAGAGCTTTTTTCATTAAAATCTATTATTTAAAATAGGAAATAGTTGTTGAAAGTTTGATCAATTTTTTATTTTGACATGCTCTTTAAATTTCAAAAATATTTCTTTTTTTGATTTGATAATCAATATTATTAATTAACTTAACAAATTATTTTGTAAGTATACCTTTTAATTATACTTATACTGTATAATTTAAAAATTTTTATTGATTTCAATAATAGAAAAATAATTATTTTCATCCATATGATTGATACAGATAGAAATCGATTTTTGGGAAAAGTTCTATTTAATTATTAGTCTGAAAGTTAAAATATTTTCATAATTCGATATTCAGAAAAAATTTCAGGAAAATCCAATTAAAATAACTTTGATTAAATTGAAATATAATTTGAATAAAGAAATCCATAAAAGATTCATAATAATCTTTTTTTAATTATACAAAAAGAAATTTTATTTTTTTTTGTGAAAGTAAAATTTGAATTTCTGTATCAATTTTTTTCCTAAAATTTTGAATGAATTTGCAATAGATTTTACTTGTAAATTGAATCTTTTCTTTAATTTGAAATATACTTTTAGTTTTTTTCTAGGAGTTTAAATAAAGAAAAATGAAAATAATTTTCTAAGTATATCAAGACAAAAATTGAAAGATCTTTATTAATTTTATTTTTCAATGAAAAACCTTTTTTCTGTTTTTTGGATTTTTATTTCTCGTTTATTTCTTATAAACTATTAGTAGAAAGTTTTTTCTTAATTATTTTTTCACTTATTTTCTTGACAAGTTTATGCCTTTTTTTAATTTCTAAAATAAATTAATTTTTTACATTGTTTCAAACTTTTTTTATTTTAAAAAACTTTAAAATGAAATTGATAACTAAGTTATTTGGCTGTTTTATAAAAATAGACTATTAGACTTTTTTCTTAAAATTACTTTTTTTAAATTAATTCTATGAATAAATTAGATTTTTAATTTGAGAAAATTTTTTCTAAGGCAACCTTTTCGTTATGATATTTAAAACTTTTTAACAATTTTTCTTCGTTTTCAAAAACTATTATAATTTTGTTAAAAAGTTCTTCTATTCTTTTTACAACTTTAATTTTAATTGGTTTAAATAAAATAGCTTCTGTTTCATCATTTAATAAATATAATTTCATCTTTTTTCTAACTGCAACAATTTCTGAATAAGCCCCTTCAATTAGTTCGTTTAAACTTTTCTCAAAGTTTTCTATTACACAAAAATTTTCATCTTTTTTATTTACTGAAGTTTCATTATTTGTTTGTGGATTATCTATCTCTGAAATATCTGTTTTTTTTTCTTCATTTTTATTATCAACAAGTTTTAAAGTTTCTATCTGTTCTATAACTTCTGGTTTCAAAATCTTTTTGTTTTCAAGGAATTCTTTACAACTTCTCAAATAATTACGGACTTCAGAAATATTTTTAAGTATTGATTCAGAAACATAATTAATGAAATATTCACAGTAGCTTTTAATTTTATTATCTACAATCCTTTGAGAATCTAATATTTGATCGATAACCTGAGGTGTTGATTGTACTTCAAACAAAAAACTTAATAAACCATTGTTAGTTGATAATGAAAATATTGAACTACTCTTATTTATCAAATTTAATGCAGCATCTGAAAATAGTTTTAGTTAATTAAGAATAATTAAAAAAAATTTTTAATTTACCTTTAAATTTTTGAAAATCTATTGTCACTTCTCTAACAGTACATTCAATTTTGAATGGGGAAATTTGTTCTCGAATTATTAATAAATGATTTATTACAAAAAGAGAAGCATCTATTGTAGAAACTTTAGATTCTATTTTTTCTGA
Source organism: Anisodus tanguticus (assembly GCA_034509755.1). Classification (NCBI taxonomy): domain Eukaryota; kingdom Viridiplantae; phylum Streptophyta; class Magnoliopsida; order Solanales; family Solanaceae; genus Anisodus; species Anisodus tanguticus. The sequence goes on along the minus strand of JAVYJV010000131.1, from coordinate 561,180 downwards.
AGCTTTTTTTAAAGAAACTATACAACAAGAAATAACGTCTTGTGCTAATCCTTGAAAAATAGTTTGATCTAAAGAACAAAATAATTTTGTTAAACACATAATAGTTCGGCGAACTGTAGGATACCAAAGATGATAATGCATTGACTCTGTATTAGGTGTAAATTGATTAATTTCATTTGAAATTAAAGCAACTTCAGAAAAAGTGTGACTTGAGGTAGCTGTTGAGGATAAAGATGCTGTAGATAAGCATCTCATTAAATCTTGTTTGTCGGTATTATTTTTTTTTTGAAAAACCATTTCTAGTTTTTGAGGATATGCTAAATCTCCAGGTACAGGCTCATATTCTAAAATATCTGTTTGTATAAAAACATTTGTTCTGTAAATTAAACGTTCTTGCGTATCTTGTAATAACTGATCAATTATTTTACTGAAAGGTTGAAGTTCTTTAAATTTAATTAAAGATTCATCTTCGAAAATTTCGTCTCTCAATATTCGACATAACTCAGATAATGTTTCTAAATGTGTTATTTTAATAATTTTAGGTCTTAAAAAATTATAAAAAATCGAAGCTAATTTTTCAATAAAATCACTTAAAATTTCAGAATAATGATCAAAAAAATCGTAAAAAAGTTGTCTTTCATTACAACAAATATGTAAAACTAGTTTAGCAGAATTTTTAGTTAATGAACATGTTGAATTTTTATTTAAATTACTCATTTCTTGTATTGTCAATTCTAAAACTGGATTAATCAAAGTTTCTCTTGAGTTAAAAAACGATTGATGACATTCTGACAAATAGTTTTCATAGCTAATTAGTAAAGAAAAATTAAGTAAAATTAAATTATTGAAAACAAAATTTACCTTTCATCAAAATGTTTTCTTTTTTCTAAAATTTCAATTAAATATTTTATTTCTCCTGAAAATTTTTGGAATTTACCATAAAACAATGTAAATACATTTTCTCCTTGAGATAAATCTTCATTAGATTGAGGTAATACTTTTTTAGAGTTTTGAAAAATAGTTGTTATGATATGATTTTTGACTGTAATTAATACTTGGTTCTGTAAATTTTTAAATTGATTTAAGTACTTTTCTGATTCTAAAAAATGATCATTCTTATAAAAAAACTCAATACAACTATCTATTTTAGCTAGATTCGCTTCTAAATCTTTATTTATTTGAGCTGATGACAATTTCTGAAACAAAAAATTTTGATTAAACTTATTCAGAAAAATTTTTTTACTTACATTTTCCAATAGACTAAATTCTTTGAAATAGGACAGATTTTTGTCAATCTCATTTATATTTGTTGTCAAGTTTTTCTGTAATAAAAGTTAAGAGAAAATCTATATTTTAAAATTTTATTAAGATTAGAATTAACTTACATGATTGACAATTGCATTTTGGCAATTTAAATATACTTTATCTGTTTTATCAGAAATTGAATTATATTCTTTATTTAAATTTTCTAACTCGTTCAAAATGTTGTTAATTATTTCTATCATTTTCAAACATTCTTCATTATAATCATTTAAGTTGGACAATTTTTTTTCTTCTTTTTCATCTAAAACAAAGTTGTTTTTATTGAAAAAACTATTCAGTTCTTCTAAATTTTTTGGGAAATTTAAATTATTTTCTTCTACTTCTAATTTATCCAAACTCTATTTAATTAGAAAACAATGAGAATTTTATTTTTAAATTAATTTTATTCTTACCTGATGTTTTGTTTTACAATTTTTTTCTAATTTTTCTAAAAATTTTAACTGATTTTCAGTTAACAGGGTAAGACAATCGTCAAATATATCCATTTTTAAAGTTTTTAAACTTATAGAATACTAGTTTATAAAAAAAATCATAAGAATTTAAATTATAAATTTAAGGATTGTTTTTAAAAACAAATCAGCAAGACTTAACAGCTGATTTGTTTAAAATTATTTTAATAGAATTTTTATTTATAAAACGCATGAGCAAATATAAATATTTGAAAGTGCGCGAAAAAAATAAAATTTAAACTACAAAAAACAATTTTTCTTAAAATCTTCTTAATTAGTAATTTATATCACTTTGATAAAGAACTTTGTTTGTAGTTTCTTTATAGATGAAATGAAATATGCTGTTTATAACAAAAGGAGATTTATTTTTTTAAGTATATGCTTCAATTTTTCAGTTTGATATAAACCAATAGCTAGGTCTCTGAAATTTCTCAAATTAGGTTTATATTCACAAATATAATCAAACTATATCAAGATCAAATCTAAAAATTGGCCTAAATGCTATCAAAATCTAAAATTAATTATTCAAAATAATATTTAAGATGTATGAACTAAGATTGTTTGTAACAATATCTATCATTAGTTTTCTTTTGTTAGCAGTAATCATGTCAGTTGCTGATGAATTAGTATCACAGTTTAATATAATTTTTTCTTTTTATGTACTTACTCTTATAAAGAATCTAAATTTTAAAGGCTTATTTGGAACACTGTTTAATTTATTCTGCTTATATTTCAATAGTTTTAGTCATTCTCTTTGATTTTAATTCAAATCTGTATTTTGAGATTAGTATCTTAATGTTTTTACTTTTAAACTAAAGTTTTCAAAAATCATCAACATTTATTAATTTTTTATTCTAAATATAATGCTATATAATTTAATAAAAAAATAGTTTAGAATTAAATTACAATTTTTAAAATCATTCAAAATTATAATTTTTCATCATTTGACAATAATGATTAAATAAAGCTTTTGAATTAATTGGTCAAATAAATGTATGGGGAAAATTTTTTTCAAAATTTTAGCAGAGTAATTAAAAATAAGATGAAAATTAAAGTTTGAAAAATAATTAAAATAAAAAATAAAGACTCGTAGTTTTTAAAAGCCAATTGAGAGAAAAAAAAATTATTATCCATAAACTCTTTCTTTTTCTCAGCGATACAATCTTGTTTTGATGAAAAAAAAGCTTTTCTAATATAAATTTTTAAATCTACATCAAATTTAATGAAAATTCCTAAGCTAAAAATTAAACTGAAACTTGAAATAAAAAGTTTTTTAATTTTTTTTTGTTTTAATTTTCAAACAATAAACTTACTATTCATCAAGATATTTTCTTTTAATTAAGTTTAAGTTCTTATTATATGGAAAAAAATTTAAAATTGTTGAAAATGGTTCACTTGTTATCCATATTTTATCTTTCTCAGCACTGTTTTGAAAAGCATCTGAACAATAAATTGGTTCGTAAACTTGTAAAGATCGATCTTCAAGTATTACAGCTAAATTTTTTCTTTGATAATGTTGCATACATCTGAAATGAGAAAAAATTAGTTTATTTAAATTGATTATTTATTAGTTTTACTCCATTAAAGAAGTTAAAGATTCTGCTTGTTTGCAACTATTAGGATGTATTGTTTTACTTATTTTTATTCTTCTGCATATTTCCTTTTTAACTTTATCATCATGCTCAGTAAAAAATTCTTCAATAGCTCCTCTATCTATTTTTGGCTCATAATAAGGATTTTTAGATAAATCTTCTAAGTTAGTCATAAAATCGGATTTATCGATTTCAATTAATAAAACATTTAAAGAACCAAGAATATAATTCGATAAAAAAAATGATAAAAAAATAGTTATAAGTATTTGGTGAGTCTTTTGAGCAATTTTCTTCTTCAAAAGTTTGAATATAAAGTTAATTAAAATGACCAGAAGAAGCAAAAGGATAATCAAATTGCTAATTTTTTTTATGTTTGTTAAGATACTTGTTTTATTATACTTTACTTTGAAAAAATAATAAAATAAGTTGTTTTCAAATGTAAGAGCTACACTATAAAGAAAATCTTCAGTTAAAGCTTGTTGCTTAGCAAAAAATATTGAAAAATCTAAATTCTAATAAAAATTAACTTTAGACTAATTTAATTTAAATTTAGAATTTTACATTATTTGCTAAATCACCGTATAGCCCATCATAAGTACCATTATTTTGCTTTGAACCTAGAACACAATTTGATGTTGGATATAAGCTTAAACTAAGAAAAATAAGTTAAAATTTATATTTAAAAATATAAATTTACTTTAATTTTTTTTTTGGAAAAATAGAATTGAAAACATATCCTAAGTTTCCTTCAAAGTTATAATTTTTGTTTTTAGATTGTTTTACAACGAACGGTAACTTTAAAATAAAAAATTAAAATAAAACTTAAGTTAATAGAAAATAAAAACTTACTCCACAAGTTACTGAATTAAAGTTCATAGTATTTTTTTATTAAAAAGATGATATTCCTTTAAATACAACAGAGTCTATTTCATTTTTGAATTTTATAAAAATATAATTTTTAGTTTTTTGTTTTTTTAATTTTTTTTTTTATTAAATTTCAATATTAGATTTCAATTTTAAAAGTTGGGGACATTAGTGCAAGGTTTATTAATTTCTTCATTAAATTTTTATTCAATTTATTAGTTAAAAATTTGAAAAATGTTTTTGTTTTAGTTAAAAATAAATTTTTTATAACTTAATATTAATAGAGTTTCAAAAAATTTTAAAATATTCATTATTAAAATATGAGTTTTTAATTATTTTCGAATGCAAAACTTTCTTAAAACTTTCTTACTTTCTTAAAATTCTAAAAATATATTTCAAAATAGTTTTTTCTAATTGTGGTTGACATTAACTTAGTTATTAGTTTTCAATTGAGAATTAATTCTAATTTTTAATTAGTGTTTTACCTGGTATTTTTTTGTCTTAATTTTCCTTTTTTATCTATAAAATTTTCTCACTTAAATTCTATAAATAACCAATTTTTTAGGTATTTCATTATTTAAGTTTACAAAAATATGAATAAAAATTCAAAAAATTTGTTAAAAAAATTTATTTTAAATACTGCCATCTATTTTCTTATAGAAAAAAAATAAATTTAAATTTTTAACTGTTGCTATAATTTGAATATTATGTTTTATATAAAAACTATTTATAAGTTTAGAAATTTGAATGAAATCATTTTACAAAAATATGATAACTGAATTGGTTTTACAAAAAAATAAAAAACTTTGAATACTAATAATCAATTAATTTATAAAAATCATTATCCCCTGTCATGTAAATATGACCTTCATCTGAGAGAAAACTTAAAGCTTCTTTTATTTTATCTCGAGGATGTGAATGTACTGCATGACAAATATCTTCAAAAGATATTCCTCTTTCTGATTTATCTTCACCAATAACTTTTAAAAACAAATTTTGAAAATCATTTAAACCTATTATAGTACGTCCATTACCCAAACCTGACCCTTGTACACCACATGAATTTGATTTACCAAATAATTCATTTGTTTTGTTCTTTTTTAATTCTTTTTCATGATATAAAACTTCTAATAAATGTATTGTCATTTCATTTAAACTATCTAAAGGTTTTATTTTTAATGCAACAACATATGTATTACCAAATTCATCTACTCTTGAACTACCAAAAACTTTACAAAAAGTTTTTTCCATCAATACTGGCATTGAAGTAATTTTTTCATCATTTCCTTGTCTCCATAATGCAACTTCAATTGATCCAGTTCTATCAGTTATAAAATATTGAATTTTTGTACTTTGTTCATTGATTGTTAAAATTTCTCCAACTAAAACAAAATTAGTTATTTTTTGTCTATGAATAACTAAACCATGATCTTGAGTATTTAATTTTTTAATTTGATCAATTGTAACAGCAACAAATTTTTTAGCAGACATTTTTAAAAGTTTTAAAATTTAAGAGAAAAAAAAATTTAAAATATGGCGTCTATTTTATGTAAACAGATATAAATTCAAATTTCGGCTTTAAAAAAAATTAGTTTAGCTACAAAGGAGTTTGTTTTAAAAACTCTTTAAAGCCGATAAGCTTTTCTTATAAAACTGAGTGAAATGCTAATAATTTTTCTTTCTAAATTTATCATTTTAAGGTTTTATTTAAATTTGATTTCAAAATTATGTTTGAATTTTAATTTAAACAATTTTCTTATTTTGTATGAATTTTTTCTTAAAATTTTATCAAACTAAATTCTTTATCCTAATACTTGAATCAGAACTTTAAATTTTAATTTTTATTCAAAACTTTATTTCAATGAATAATTTGTATTCAAAAATGTTCTTAGTAATCTTCTTTAAAACTTGTTGATTCATCTAAAACAATCCAATAAAACTTTCTTTACCCTTATTTTTATTAATTTTTTAGCAAAAAAATTTTTCAAATAGATGTTGATTTTTTCTAAAAACTATTAAACTTTTTTTAAACAGTTTTTTAACAATTCTTTAATTTGATTTAACTAGATTTCAAATTATACGCTCGTTCTAAAAAATAAGAGAATAAATCTTATAAAGAAAAGTCATTGTTTTAAGCTATAGAAATTAAATTATTTTTAATTTTTTATTCATCTTCTAATTATAAAACGTGAAAAGTCAGTTCATTAGCTAAAACTATTTATATAAAAAAGAAAAATTAAAAGATAATTTAAAATTGGTTTCAAATTCAGGTAAAGAACGTGAAAAAAATTACCGAAATTTGTTGATTTAGTTTTTTTTTATAAAAAGTAAAAAACAAAATTTTAGATAATAAAAAGTTTAAGCACGAAATTACGCCTTTATTCTTAATAAGAGATATTAAGCTTGATCATGAAATTTAAAAAACTATTCTCTAATTTCATTTTTACAAACTATTTTAAAATCTTTCAAAGGTCTAAACGATTATTTTATCATAATTTCATTTAACCTAATTTTTTTCATTTATAAATTGTTTCTTTAAAAATCAAAAAATATTTTAATCAAATTTAATGTTTTTTCAAATCAAAAATTTGAAAGAAAATTATTAATAATTTCAAAATAATTTTGTGTATTAAAATTTGATTATTAAATTGATAATTCAGAACAAATAATTTGTTTATGATTACTGGAAACTTATATCATTAAGCTTTATATTTTTTAAATTTGATCAAGTTCATAGTTTAAGAACTCGTGATCTTTGAAAATAAAGTGTGAAAAGATATTTTTCAATATAAATTTTATTGATTTCTAAATCATTAGTTTATATAATCAAATAGGTTTGTGAAACATCCTTATTTATTAAGTATAAACATTTTCATTTCATTAAGTATAATTAATTTTATTTCGTAAAATATAAAAATTCTTATTCTATCTGGTATATACGTGTTTATTTTATTTAGCATATAGATTTTTATTCTAATCATTATAAAACGTTTTAACTTGGTTTGATATGAACATTTTATTTGATAATCAAATTATTTTGGTAGTCAATACGAAATATCTTTATGCTAAAAATAATTAAGAGATAAATCTTTTTTCTTAACTCAAGTTTTCTAATTTGAATATTTATTGAGAATCAAATTTAATTTTTCATTTAAATCATTTTTTTCTTAAACTTAATTTTTTTTCAAATTTTATACCATTTTTACTTTTATAGTTTTTTCGAAACTTTATCAATTTTTTTATTCATATTTTTCAGAATATTGTTATAAATTAGTTTTGATCAATTTTTTAGTTAAATTGATTTAAAAAAATAAAAATCTTTAATTGTTTTTTAAAGAAATTTTTCTTTCTTAACTTTTCTAATTAGTTTTTTGAGAAAAAAATTTTCGTATGTGAAAAATATTTAAATAGTAATTTTAAAAAAAAGCTGAAAAATTTGTATTTTTGGAACTCTAATTGAAAACTTTTTAATAATGCAATATCAGTATGAGTTATTTTTTTCTTAAAGCTTAATGTTTTCTAAAATTATTTAAAACTAAATTGAATTTATCTTAATTTTTGTAATTGATGTATTTTTAAAATTTGAAAATAACACTAATCTTCAAATTATTTTCATTTGAATCAACTTATTTTTAAAACAAAAAATACTTTTACATTTTCTATGAATTGAGTTTAACTTTTTTAAAAATGTCATTTTAACACTTTTTAAATAAAAGGTTTATATTAAATAATAGGTTGTCATTAAATAATAGGCTGATTAAAAATGAATTGTAAATGAATCTTCAATTTATATTTTTTAAAAACAAAAAAATTGAAAATACTTTTTTGTTTCAAATAAAAATTTAGCTTTGAAATTGAATCATGTATTTCAATTATTGTGTAATTTTTAAATAGTTAGAGAATTAAAAATAAAAAAAATTACTTTCTTAAGATCAACACTTAATTGTTAGATAAATTAATAGTGTAAAATAAAATTTCATTATGAAGAGACTTTAAATGGTTATAAATTAATTTTTAGCAAAAAAAAATCCTCTATAACAGGTCATAATATTTATTTAAATTTTATTTTAATTTTTATTTTAAATTTATTTTTTAAAAATCATTTTTTAAGTTTATTAAAAAGTTTGGTTAGTGTTTGTAAAACTTTAATTGTTTTATACAAGAATTTAAAATTGCTTAAACTGTTTTTAAATATAAAAAAAAGTGTAATAGATGACTGAATTACTAAATAGAGTGAAGACTTGCTTGATGGCCAAAAAACAAAAAAAAAAAAGAAAAGAAGAATATATTTACAACTAAAGCTTTTGGTGTTAAACACGACTTTTAAAACTGTTCCAATGAAGATCTCAACAATAAATTTGGTTACAGAACATTGATTTTTGATATAAATGCAAAAATTAACGCTTCTAGTATCCAGTTAAAATGTTATTCCAAAAATGATTATAATAATTTTAGATCTTTAAAATAATATTTTTTTTTATTTATAAAAGTTGACGTAGACAAACGGTCTAGAGCTTAAATAACTAAGATTGCTAAATTGTTAGACCATTAAACTGTATATTAAAATAACCTGTCATTCGAATATTTTTTTAATTTTCAACTTTTATTTATTTAATTGTTTAAAGAAGTTAGAACTTGACCTATACGACTAACTTTTTTTTTTGGAGTTTTTCATTTTTAGCTAAAAAAGTTCTTCTAAAATCAATAAAAATATAGAAGATTTTAAAGGTTATCATCATAAAAATCTTCTTTTTCATGATTCTTAGTTTAGGATAATTCATTTTAAAATAAAATTAAATAGGGAAAAATAAACTTTTAATGAACTTTTGAGTATTTTTTATCTTAATTGATAAAACTTTTTGAAAATTTTTTCTTAATTTTATGATATACTTAAATTTTCTTTTTTTTTTAATTTGAGATCCATATTCAATCATGTAATATACTTTTTGTTTACTTTTGAGTTTTTCTGTATAATTTCTAATTTGAATAGAGTAATAAAAGTATTAAACAAAATCATTATTGAACACACAAATTGTTAAATGAATTTTTAATGTAAAATAAACTTCTTTTTTTTCAGGAAATTTTTCTTCATCATAGGTAATCTAAATATTTTTTTAATAACCATTTAAAATGATAACTGATGAAAATCAATTAAGCTACATTAGAAATAAGGTTATTTTATCTTTGAATTTTAAAATTTTTTTTTATTTAAAATTTGCCTGTTTGAACTATTTTTAATGAATTGAAGATACTATTTTGATTTTGACTTAAAATTAATTGTTTTTTTTAATCAAAATAATCAGAATAAAATTTCATTTTTTTTAAGTTTATTAAAATGATAGCTTTTGTTAAACATGGATAAGTTTTATTTTTAAAACTTTTACATAACTTAAATATTAAGTCCATCAATTAGAATTAAAGTTATAAATGACAAAGATATAACTTTCAATTGTAAACTGATGATTAATTTTTTTTTTTAAAGTTTGATATTTAAGTTTTTTGAAATAATAAATGATGAATGTTTTATAGTTGCATGATTTTGCTTTTTTATACATACAAAGAATTTTTTTGCTTTACTGACTACAGAAAACTTTTTTAAAGAAGAATAAATATATCTCCCAATAGATCACTTTTGAAATGGTTTAATAAAAGGGGTTGACCTATTGTTACACTTGACCAATTTACATTAAATCAATATTAAATAATTGATTGTATCTATTTTAAAGTAAAATTTATTTTTAGTTTAATTGTGTTTTAATTTTATGCCTTTAAAACATTTAAGCATTTAAAAAGTGAATCTTTAATTTTTTGGAAAAAAAGAAAAAATTGACACAATTTGAATTTTGTTTTTTATAAAAATCTCACAAAAAGTTAATCAACTAGATAAACTTTCTTTTATCTAATTTATAAATCAATGAATAGTATCAAACTTCATCAATAGTTTTTAAAACAAAAAAATTTTAAATGTGATTTTAATTGAAAAAAAACTTTGGTTTTTAAGTAATTTTCTTATTAAAACTAGTTCATGACTAATTACAAAAAAAAAGTTTTCAAAAAAAAATTTCTTTAATTACAAGTATCATGATTTTTTTACATCTACAATTAACATAATTTAAAACAAAATGATGAAAAATTTTAAATGCAAATTAATTATTTTGTATTTTAAAATTCAAAGTTTTTTACTTTCTTTAAACTGTTTTTAGATTTTTAATTTACTATTATCATTTATAGTTTAATTCACTGTTATCAGTTATGTTTTAACTTAGTATATAAAATTATCTTTTGTTTGGTATTACCAATTTATCTTCAATTAAGTATCAATAATTTTGTTTTAGCATAGTACTATCTATTTTTCTTCAACATAAAATTATCAATTTTTCAAAGCTTAGTATCAATTTTTTTATTTTAGTTTTACAGGTTTTGAATTAATTTAAATTAACTGATTTTTTATTAATTCAGTTATATAAAATTTTATATTTTTGTGTAGCTGATTTTTTTTAATTTAGTCTCATCAATTTTTTTAGTCTTAGTAATCTTTTTAGTCTTAGTAATCTGTTCAGTCTTAACAGTCTTTTTAGTCTTTTTAGTCTTAATAGTCTTTTTAGTCTTTACATTTAGTCTTAACGTTCTTTTTGAAATTTCAACATTCTTCTTCAATTTAGTTTTACTTTGCTTTTAACTTTACCACACATAAATTAAGTTTTACCAATCTAAATTTAATACCACAAATTTTACTTTAACGTACTATCACCATTTTCACATCAATTTCTAAATTGAAGTTATTAATTTTTATCTGATAAACTTTTGTTTTAAATTTAAAAAATAATAATTAATTCAGTTAAAGGAAATTATTGACTTGATTATTAGCTTCTAATTTAGGTCGATAAAGATAATATGAAATAAATTCAATTTTATTTGTTTTTATAAAAAGAATAAACTCATTATAATGAAAATTTGGAAAGATTTTTTAATGTTAAGGATAAATATTTGATTGCCAATTCAAATAATAGATTTATTTAGTCCGTTTTTATACTATCTTTACTTAAGCTATTCGTTAACAATAATTTAAATCTTTTTGGTCTAAATAAACTATAAAGTACTAAAATGAACTTGCTACTTATTGTATATTTATTTCAGCAATTTAACTGTTTAGGTATGTTTATTAATCTAAATTTAAAATTGAGGTCTTATTTTGAATAAACTCATCTTTATCTGTTTTTTATTTTTTTTTTTTTTTAGCGTGATGCAATATCTTTTAACACTACTTTTTTTAGCTAGTTTTATCAAATTAAAATTTGCAATAATTAATTAGCTATTATGAAAATTAAGAACTCTTTCTTTAAACATATTTAACAACAATTCATTTATTTTAGAAGAAAGTGTTTGATTGTTAAGTTTTAGTTAAAATTTTATTTCACAATTTTTATTTCTTAATTTTTAGACTTTTTATAGATTAATTATAATACATTTTCTTTTTCTTCCTAATTATACTTTATAATTTTGAAAATAATTTTGGTCTTCTTCTTATATTTTATGCCTTTCTTAAATTAGTTTGTTCATTTTTTTGATAAGTTTACTTATTTACCATCAAAACTGTTACTTCTTTATACTTAAATTTCTTTACTAAGCTTTTTTCTACAAATTTGATACTTTTCAATACTTTTCTTAATTAGTTTGGTGCTATTCATTTCAATACATTTTCAATTAATTTGGTATAATTTATTCTACTTGTTTGATATTTTTTTTCAATACTTCTAATTACTAATTCAAATTCTTTTTAATTATCAGTTTAAATACTTCATTATAACTTATTTAGATTTTATTTAAATTCTATAATTTAGCTAAGTATTATTTAAATGATTCATTTAACTAAATACTATTCAAAATTTTTGAATTAAACTAAATACTATAAAATAGTTTTACTTTTTATGCTTTATTTAAACTTTTTTTATATTTGGAAATAAATAAGTTCTATTGAAAAAATTTGAATAAATTTTCTCATATAAGGAATACTTAATCAAAAATTATTTTGATACTTTTCATTTCAATAGTTTTTGAATAAATTTTATATTCAATAACCATTTATTATTTAGATAAATTTGGTTTTTGTTTGATTTTCTACATTGAAGAACTTTTTTTTTTATTTTGAAATTTCAGGTTTATGAATTTTTTATCTGTTGAGTTTATTAAAAAGATTAAGTAAACTTATGTTTTTAAAAATGAAATTATCATTGACTTTAAATGATTACGTTTATTATGAGTTTTTAAAAAGATAAAATGATATTGAAAAAATAATTGAGTTTTAATTGTTTATATTAAAAATTTTTAATTTGAAATCAATTTTCAGATTATTTGAAAAAGAGTTAAGACTTTTCATAGTGAATAATTGGAAGGATCGCCATTAATGAATTTTTTTTCTAAAAAAAGAAAGAAAAAAAGTTAATTATGAAACTTGCTAAAACAGTTCGTGTCAAAGAACTAGATCAAAGCTCAAAAAAAAGAAAAAAAATTTTCAAGTAATCACATACAATTTCAATAAACTTGCTTATACAACATCAATTTTTTTTTTAATAAAATTTCAAAGCATTTGGATTAAATAAAATTAATTAAACAAAATTAAATTTTATTCTTTATAAGCATAAAATTGTCAGCAGCTAGAGCGTATCCTTTTAATGAAAACAATTTTTTCTCTTGTTTAAGATTAAAACGGATAAGAAAAAGTTTCAATTAATAAAAATCAAAAAAAAAATATTTGGATGCTCTTATTTAAAAAGTTTCTTAAACATTTTGGTTTAATCTTTTTTACTTAGTTTTATTTAGATTACAATTACTAAATCAATTCTTTTGATGCAACTAAAATCTTTTATGTTGAAATTTAATTAAGTTTTCAAAAAAAAACAAAAAGAACAAAAAAAAGTAATAAGTACAATATGGTCATTCAAATTAACTTTGTTCACGTTTTTTTTGTATAAAAAAAACAGTTTAAAATTAGATGAGTTTTAGTGTTATAAAGATCATTATCAAAAATAATTTTTTGTATCACTTCGTTTTATTTACTAATTAGGTTTTTTAAAAGTTTACTTTATCATAATTTAAGCTAATAATAAAACTATTAAATTAATGTATTTAAAAAAAGTTTTAACAAAGAATTTTTAGATGATTATCTTTAATGTCAATTTAGATCTTTATATAAAACTTAGATCTAAATTTTAGATTTTTATATAAATTTTTATGAAAAAAATTTTGATTTCCACTAAAATTTATCTTTACCAAATATCATCTTTAGAAAAATATTTTGATTTTAAAAAAAAATATTTGCGAATTATTTATTGAAATTTAAAAATGTTAAATGAAAATTTAAGAAAAGTTTTCATAGTTAATAGATATGAAAATAATGAGTAGTTTTTGAAAAAAAAATGCATATCAAATTAAAGATACTTTTTAAACTGTTTTGATACTCTAAAGTATTTCATTTTTTTTTCAAATTATTTTTGACAAGCATTTATGTTTATTTAAAAATTTATTTTTATCGATTTTTCAGTTTACTACCTGCAGATTGATAATTTTTTTTTACAAAAAATTACATCAAAAATTTTCCATCAGAAATATTTTTTTTAATTCATCATAATGAAATTGAAAATATTTAAACTAAAAAATTATTTTAGAAAAATTTTTTTTATTAAAAAAAGTTCTTAATTTGACTTGATTTTTTTTCTCTCAAACTTAAAAAATGCTTGTATAACAAAGTTGAACACAATGTTTAAGTTTAGAAATTGATTTATAGTTGTTTCAACATCTTTGTACTCATCAATCTTTAAAAATTCTTTAAAATCATTAAATACAAAAACTTTTAAGCTTCTTTTTTTTTGAAATAGAATTCTAATCAATAAAACGAAGCTATTAAATCTTTATTTAAAAGCTTATTAAACTAAGTTATAAAGATTTATTGTTAATTAATCTAATCTTTTTAATTAATTTTAAGTTTAAAGTTTTACTAAACTTTATTGTCCAAATAAACTTTTACAAAAGCTTTAAATATTCTTATTCAATTTTTCAATTAGTTTTTAATTTAATTTATAATTAATTTAGTTTTGTAATGCAGATAAAAATTGAAGATGTGTTACACTTTTTTTTTTAATTTTTAATTATATTTTAATTACTTAAAATCAAAACTAATTCACAAGAATCTTTTGTTAATTTCATCATTAATTTTCATTTAATTTACCTTAGTTGTTGTATAATTTGTTTTGAATTTTTGATTTAATTTTTTTTTGATTTAACTGTTTTAAATTAATTTGATTTTTAATTTAGTCTACTTTTCAGTTAAATTTGAAAATACTTTTGACATTTTTATATATTTTTTGTCTTTTTTTAATAATTGTTTTGAATATACTTTCGTCTTTTTTAGTTATACTTCGATTTTAATGAGATATACTTTAGTCCTTTTATTTAAGTTTTATTCTCTTTAGCTTTTTTAGTTATAATTTAGCTTTTTTTTTTTTATTTTTTTCAATCTTTTGTGACCATACTTTAGTCCTTTTTGGCTCTTAATTCCCTCTTGTTACAGTATTTTTCAATCTTCATTAATTTAGTCAAGTTTTTTTCTTTAGTTTAGTTTTTTTTTGATTTTTTTTAATATTTAAACCTTAATATATTTGTTTGCTTGTTTTACCTTTAATTAGCCTTGGATTATTTCGAAATTAATTCAAATTTTTTAAGCCACCCTATTTATGATGCTTTAAACTTTTTTTTATTCATTTTTAAAATGATAAAACAAATTTATCTAACTTGAAATTTTTCAAAAATTTCTTCAAAAATTAAAATTCATTAGAAATGATAAATTTTTAATCAATTATTAGACAATAGGTGTTAAAATGATGAAAGGTTTCTATTGTTAATTGAATATTCAGAAAACTAAACTTTGAATTATTGTTAAATGATTAATATTTTTATTATATAAATTGCTTTTTTTTGTTTATCTTAAACAAAAAATGCATATTTCTCAATACTGCAAATTAACACTTAAGAACATTTTTTTTTTGATTAATCATTATTAATTAGTTTTAAATTTTAAAATTTTATTTAATGATTTAACTAATTAATTATTTAAATAGAATAAAATTAGTTAAATCAGTTTTGGTTAATTTATAAACATTATTTTCTTAAAAGTTTAAAAAAAGATTCAATGTTTGTTGAGCATCTGTTTCAGTTTTAATATATTAATGCCAATTATCCAAACACTTGAATAACTTATCAACAGGTGTTTATTAAATAGATATTTTTTTTTTGGCGAGAAAACTTTTTTTAGTTTAACAAGTTTTAGATTTTTTTATTTTAGAAAAAAATTAAACTTTCTATTCTTCTTCAATAATTTAGGAAATTTTAATTTAAAAATTTTGTTTCATAGTTTTGGCTTAAAAATATGTAATTTTTTTGTAAAAAAAAAAAAATTTTACTCTAAAATTGAACACAATAATACACGAAAAGAAAATTTTAAGAAAAAAAAAACAACTTAAAGTGTATAATTTGATTAAAAAAAATAATTTCAAAAGAATAATAGAAATGATAGATGATGGGTAAAATAAATTTGGTGAAATTAATACGAATGATAGGTTAAAATAAAGTGATAGGTACAGTTTAAAATTGTAGAACTCAATTTGTGGTCAAAATAAAAATAAAATTAAGTTACAGAACAAGGTCAATGAGATCAATAAAAAGACTTATTTATTTGTTTTCATCTAATCAAGCTTTATTTAAAAAAGAAAAATCTCTTTTTGTCTCAATTTTCTTCTAATTTGATTTCTTTATTTTTTTTTCACCTAAAAATAGATAAATTTTAGTCGTTTAAATTTTTTCTAAAAGTTTACATTGTTTTTTAGCTAAAAATAAATTTTAATTTTTTTTAAAATTTTGTTAAACATAATCAATTAGCTTTTAGTCAAAAAGTTTTTGTATCGAAAAATAAGAAATTAACTTTTTCGAGTTAATTTAAAAATCAATTTAAATTTTTTACAATAAAAATTTGTTTTTATGATTAAGATAAATTATATTTATATCTCAATTAAAACCTCTCAAAAAAGTATCAAATATTATAAACAATTGTTTTTTTTTCTAATCTTGAATTACCATTTGACCTTTTTTTTCCTAAATTTTACTAAAAAATATTGCTAAAAGCTGTTTTAGATAAAATATTAAGTATAATCAATAAATTTTTAAATTAGTGACAAAGAACTTTTAACACGAGTTAAACATATTGAATACCCTCTAGACATTAAATCGTGAAAAAATTTTTATTAAGCTTTAATTTTTATAAAGTTTTAATTTTTTTTTTAAGGTGAAAGCATGAATTTCTGGTTAACTTTAATATTTTTTTAAGCTTGTAAATGATAATTAAACTTATGTTTATCATAAATTTGTAAAAAATTATTTATTCAGCTTTAAAATTTAGATTAATATATCAAGTGAATATTACTGAGAAAATAATTAAATTTATCTTTTGACTGTAAATTTTAATTTATAATAAGTGATTTATTCCTTTTAATCTTTCTTTTTTTTTAATTGAAAATTTTTTAAAATAGATAAAAGTTTTGAATTTTAAATTTAGTTCAATGGATTTGTTGGGTAAAAATTTGAAATTCTAAACGTATAAAACGTTAAAAATAAAAAATCTAAAAAGATTTTCTCATAATGGTCAGTTAAAATTCAAAAAAAAAAATAAAAAAAAGTTAATATAAGACAAAATTTCTTGCTTGGTCAATTGACAATTGATAAGCTAGATGGATTCAAGTTTAAGAGGTAATTTCTTTCCGCTTCTGATCAGATAGTAAAACTTCAATATAAAGAATAAAAAAAAATCAAATTACACTTTTTTTTTGATGCTTAAGTTACGCTAGAATAGTTTGTTGAATATCACTTTTTTTAATTATCATTAATATCTTTTGTAGATTATTGTATTCAACATAAAGTTTATAAATTGCGGATGTCATTTAGCACATTGTACACTATTATTAATTTATTTTTAAAAAAATAAAATCATGTAGAAGAGGTTAATCAATGTGTCATCATTTACAAACCACCATAAGTAATGAACTTTATTTTTATAAATTAAAAAAAAGCTGCTTATCTTTTAATAGAAAAATTTATTTACATTCTCAATTTTAGATAATCTGCTTTTTTAAATTCTATCAAAAGAAAAAAATTGATGAATAAAAATTTTATCACCTCATAGTTATTCTTAAATTTTATAAAAGAATTCTTTTAATATTTTTTAGAAACTAATTTGGTAAAATATTTTATAAAAAAAATTACTTTCCTCATAAAAGTGATTTTCAATAGTTTAATCAAAGTAAGAAAAAAATTCTATAAACTGGAATTAGGTTTTGGTTAATTAATCAAAAGAAAAAATTTTTCAAATTATTTTAACCATTTTATGAAACTTGTTTTTTGATTTTTTATTTAATTTAGAAATTCTATTTAATTAAAATTATTAAAGTTGACAACAAAATTTTTTTCCAAAATTAAAATAACTAATTTGTGAAACTTTTTCAACTTATTTGGTTTTATAAAATTTATCTTCTCAAATTTATATTAATTGAGATTTACAAACATTTCACATCAATTTTATTTGATTAAGAAAATTTTTTTTTTTAGTAATTAAATTAATTATTCTTTTTATTGTTTTTAAGATGTTTTAAACAATAAAAAATTTATTTTATATTTTAATAGTGTATTTACCATAACTTAGGTACGGTTTTTAGCAAACATAAATATTTGTATAAAAAATTTACAAATTTTAATAACTCTTTAATGTTAATTTCTTTTATTTTAATGTTAATTTTTTTTTTGGATTAAACTAATTTTAAATACTTAAAAAAACTTATTTGTTTATTTCAAAACTTTATATTTTCATAAAAATTTGATGTTTTAAAAATTAAAATTTTTACATGTTTTTTATGATTTTAATTGTTGATGTTTTAAATTTTTGTTAAAGATTTTAATTAAAAATTTATTAAAAAGTTATTTATAGTTTAGTTAAATTAAAGTTGATACAAATCAAAAATTTTTTACTATGTTTTACAGCTTATAAAAGTTTCTTTATTTAGAATTTTTTTTAATAAAAATTTTAAAGCTTTCTGTTATCAGATATTTTGTATTAAAATTACTTACATATTTTGTATTCAAAGTTCTTAAATTTTATTATACTTTGTATCAAAAATTCTTAATCCAAAAAATATTTTGTATCAAAAGTTCTTAATTCAAAAAATATTTTGTATCAAAAATTTTTTCATTATAAAGTACTTTTTTTAAGTTTTCATATTACATAAAGTTATTTTTATTTAAAACTTTTTAATTATAAGTTTTTAAATGTAAATTTTTTTTAATTTAAGTTTTTTGATACAGTTATCATTGAGATTAAACAAAATATTAACGCAGACCTTTGAATGCTTAATTATATAAATTAAATTTAAATTACCTTGAAAATTACAAAATTATTAAAATTTATAATCAAATTTTATCAAATTAATTAGTATTATCTTTTGATTAAAAATGATTTTTCAGTCTACCTAATTAAGATTTTCATTAGAATTTTCTTTTTATTCATTTGATGAATTATGCTTTAAAATTTTATATTTCAAAAGTTTTTTACGGTTAATTAAATTATTTCATTAAAAAAATTACACACAAATTGGTTAAAAATCTTACTCTCTCTTTAGATGAAATTGAAAAAAAAAAATTTTTAAAGGTTGGGTACTATTAAACTAGTGGCCGATTTATCGATTCATTGGTTTACCAATATTCGGTCAATAGGTAGTCTTTTTTACAAAACTTTAAAAAAATTTTCAATTTTGATATATGAATCTTACTTAAATCAAAAGTAAAAGATTCTTCAAAAAATAATCCAAAAAAATGTACAGTTTTAACGGTATATAAAATACCGGCACACTAAACTGGTCCTTGATCTTTTAGCTTTTTTTTTCTTATTCATTTTATGCTAAAGTAGGAGTTTTTAAGCTTAAATTTAAAGCAAAGTCAGACCAGCCTTACCTTATTACCTGTTTCTTACGTTTTTTTAAATGAAGCTTCTTCATAAATTGAAAAAAAAAAAACAGTTATCTTTTGAACAGCATTTTGATACTTTAGTTTTTTTAATTTATTAAATATTTTTTTATGAATCATGTGATTTTATTAAGAAAACTAGTGAGTAAAAAATTTTTTATTCTTCGAAAGGAAGCTTGTTTATACTTTGTTTGATACTTTAAATTAAAATTGATATTTTATTGAATATTTTAATTAAAAAAATTTTTGAAAGTCTAATTTGAGTTAAGAAAAGTTTTAAGAAAAAGTTTTTGATAAAATAAAAAACATTGTGGTTAAATGTCAAAGTTTATGAAACTGTTTTGGATTTTTTAATAAAGAGAAAACTATTTTGGATATTTCAATAAAAAGAAAACATAATTAGATATTAGATCAAAAAAATTATTAATTTGAAGAAAAAAATTCAATTAAAACTTTTTTTTAATTAAATTAGTTTTAAAGTAAAACTTTTTTTCAACAAATCATCATTTAAATTGAAAAGAAAAAATACTTAAAAAATTGTATTCAAAAAACTATTTTGTGAATATTAACTTTAATTAAATCGAACTATTAAAATCTAACAAAAGTTTGTTGAAAAAAAAATTAAAAAGTCTTTTATTATAAAAGTGTTTTTTTTAATTCAAAAGAAAAACCAAGCTGTACGGATAATATAAAAATTAAAAGAAGAAAAAAAATAATAACTTGACTTAGCTTTTTAAAAGTTAAAGGTCAAGTTAAATAGCTATTTAAAGTGATAAATTTAGAACTATTTTAATCGATATAAAAATTGAATATGAATTAAAGAATTAAGCAACATAAGACGATCATTCAAAAGGTAAAAAAAAATTTTATAAGATGTAATTTGAAATGTTTTAAATATTTAAAAATATTCTAAAAATTTTAATCTCCTTTTTTCTTAAAATTAAATTTTTTTTGAAAAAAAGTTTCTGTTATTGTGTGATAATATTTAAAATTAACTTATTTTTCCAGATCTAAAAACTTTAGTTTTAGATTAGTTGAAAATAAATAAAACTTAATTGATACTTTATTTTTACCTTAAAAAAAATTCTCATATTTTGAATCCAACTGAGTTCATTAAAATATTGGTATGAAAATATTTTTTATGTAAGTTTAACGAGTTTTTATTTCAACTAAGATTAAATTAGTTGTTTTAAAGAAAAAAATTGTCTATAATTTTTCATCAAAAAGCCAATTAAAGTTTCAAATACACTAAATTTATGAATTTCAAAAGCTAATTAAATAGCTCTTTCTTTTTAAAAAAAATCTGATGGCTAAAAGATGGAATAAATTATATTTATGAATTAAAGTTTCAACAAGCATAGATTAATTATAGTGAACAAAACTTAACACCTAAAAAAGTATCATTGAAAGTTTTTTTTTGTTTTTTTTATTTGTCAAAAAGAAGATACAAGATCAGAATACTTTTACCTTGCATTTCATAAAAAAATTAAAATAAATATTTTAGTTTTGTATATTTAAATCAAGGTTTTAATCATTTGTTTTAAAATCAAAACTCTTCTCTTTATTAATGAATTGTCTTTTTGTCATAATTTAAATATATTTTTTTCTTAAATTGGAAAAAAAAATTCTCAAATTTAAAGTTTGATCTTTTGTTCTTTTTTCAAAAAGTATAATCTTTAGTTTTATTTAAATTTTCTCAAACTTTTTTAATCTAAAAATTTTTCTTCATTATTTAAACATTTCAGACATTATCAATTGAATTAAATTCAAATTAAATAGATTTTATTTAAATTCAAAGTTATAAATTTTGAAAAGATTGAAAAAGATTATTTTAGATTACCTCATATAATTTTAAAGTTTTTTTAGTTTTGTCTTTTTCAAATTAACTTTTATTTACAAAATTTTTAAACTTTTACTAAACTTTCATTATGTTATTTTAAGAGAGATTTTTTAAAAACTTTTTTAATAAAATTCACATTTTGTCAACTTGACTTAATTTTTTAATTTACATCTGTCTTCAAAATTGTCATAACAATTTGCATGAATGAAAAAAAAAAAAAAAGTTTAATTCAATTTTAATTAAAACTTTTGAATAATTTTTTTTTTGCAAATCTACTGATAAACTATTTTCAAACCTTAATTTTAAATATAAAAACTACTTTAGATAAGAAATTAAAAAAAAGTTTGCAAATTTAAGAAAATTTTCCTTTTAATTAATTTCTTGTATCAACTATATTTTAAAATCAACTTAAAAAAACTTTTAAAAAAATAAGATTTTAAACATTTTTTCAAGTTTAGTTAAAAACAAATATAATACTTATGTCTACTTTTAAACAAATATTAATAATCTACTTCTAAATAAATGTTAATAGCCTACTTATTTAAAAAAAATGTAAATAGACTACTTTCAGACAAATAATTTAAAAATACATTTGATCAAAAATTTAAATAAAAAAATTACTTCTAATTGAATTAAAAATTTCAAAGTAAAATAGTTCTACATCTTTTCAAAAACTTAATTTTTATTCAAATTCACTTTTGAATAGCTTATATTCAAATAGTTTTTAGTTTATTTTTTTGAATAATTTTTCAAAGCTTTACAAACTTCTTAGTTTAATTTTAAAATATCTTTTTCTTAGTTTAATTAAGGTTTTACTTTTAAGTCTAAAAAAATGTTTACAATATCATCAATGAAGTTAATTTGTTAATTATTCTAATTAAAAAATTTTAAGGTTTAATTTTATTAGTTTGATATTCAAAAAGATGAATAGAATTTTCATCTTTTTATTGCATTTTTATTCATTAATCAAGTTTATTTATGAATAACATAATTAAAAAAAGACATTTTTTCAATTAATACGGATTTGTAAAAATAATTTTTTTAACAAATTTAAATGAGACATTTTAATCTTTAAGTCATTGAGATTTCTAAAAAATATTGGATTGTTTAAGCTTTAATAAACAATTAAGTTTCCTTTATTATTTAGAAATAATTTTTACTTCTGCAAAAACATTTTTTTTTGAATATGACCTTCTCAATCTATTGTTTTTTGTTTTGTCCATCGTTTATTAGATTTATTTTTACATTGGTGGCGCTGAAAAAAAAAATTTCGAAACAACAATTAAATTTAAAAAACTTTTTTTTTATTTTATCGAAAAAAAAGTTTTATTATGAAAAATAAGTTTTGAATATGAAAGTTTTGAATATGAAAGTTTTGATTATGAAAGTTTTGTTAAAATAAAAAGTTTTGATAAAAAATTTTTTTTCAAATCTAGTGAAGTTTTTAAATGTTTTTTTGTTTTTTTACCTGAAGAATTTAATTAAAATTATGATAATGAACTAATTAAAAATCAATTGAATTTTTATTAAGTTTCTTTCAGTTATTGTGTTTTAATAGTTAATTTATTAAAAATTTGCTTAATCTAGTTCAACATATTATGTTCATTAC
Organism: Anisodus tanguticus; assembly: GCA_034509755.1. NCBI lineage: Eukaryota > Viridiplantae > Streptophyta > Magnoliopsida > Solanales > Solanaceae > Anisodus > Anisodus tanguticus. The sequence goes on along the minus strand of JAVYJV010000131.1, from coordinate 538,446 downwards.
GAAAAAATTTATGAACTTTTAAATTATTTTGAAAGAGTTTAAATAATGCTTATTATCTTGTAACTTCAAGAAAAAAATATTCTTGTAATTAAATTCTTTTAACTAAAATTAATCTAAGTTTTTGTAAAAATGCTCTTGTAACTAAAGAAAATTTTCTTGTATTTAAAAAATTTTAGGACCAATTAAGATTTAAATTTTTGGTTTTTTTTGAAATTATTTTGAGTAATTGTTTTTAAATTTGTTTTAATAAGTTCTAACTAAACTTTAACAAAAAAAAAAAATTTCAACAACTTAGAATCCATTTATATTCAACATAAATAAGAAAATCTTTTTTTGAAAATCACAATTATAAAGGTAAATTTTTAAATTCCTAAAGCTAATTTATAAAAAAAAATTATACCAATTTAAAAAATACTTCTTTTTCAATCTTTTACAATAGAATTTCAATGTTGATAAGTAAAAAAAGAATTTTTTTATTTAAATTTCAATTTAACAAAATTTAAAATTAGCTAAAAATAGTTCAGCTAATTGCAACTTTTAATAAAAAATCTATTAATTTTTAAATAAAGAGTTACTAGGCCATTATTTTTAGACAAAAGAACGTGACTTTAATGAAACTATTTCATCAAATTCTATTAACAGTATTGATCTTTGTTTAGAAACGATAAAAAAAAATTTATTCAACAATCAATCGAATTAAAAATGCTTATTAAAAAATATTTAAACTTTTTTTTTCAATTCTTTAAAATGTTTTATCTTTAAGGTTTGTTTCTTTAAATTAGCAGGTTTTTTTATTAAAAAGAAAAAATGACATTTTTTTAAAGTCAAGTATCAAGTTATTTAAAACCTAGTTATTTGAATGAATAATGGACCAAAAAACTGTTTTTTTTTTCTTTAAATATAATTAAGATGCTAATCCTAATGAATTTTTTAAGGTTTGAAAAGATAAAATTAATAGAACAAGTTTTTATTAAAAATTTTCATAAAGTTTAAATTAAAAAAAACATTAAAAACTTTAAATAATTTGATTAGTTTTCATACTCAAAAATTTATTTATAATAAATTATTACTTGTTTGAATATGTTCACTAAAAAATATTTAGAAATATTTAAGTATAAGTTAATTGTTACTAAAAATATTTTATTATCAAGTTCAAGAATTATCAAAAAAATTCATTTAACTTTTTATTATTCATAAGTCTGAACTTTTTAGAAAATTTATTGACTGAGTTTTGTCAGTTTAAATTTTTTAACCTTTCCATATTTTGTACTTGTTTATCTTTTTTTTTTATTAACTGTTTACCTGTTAAATTTGTACTTTTTAATATTTTATTTTTTAATTTTTACCTTTATTTCATCTTCAAAAATTTCTTTCTTTTTAATTTTAGCTACTCGTTTAGATGCTTTTCTTATTTTTTATATTGATGCTTATTTTTTTACCATTAAATACTCTTTTTTTTCTTGTTGCTTATTTTTTTGGTTTTTACCTTTACTTCACCATTTTTAAATGCTCATTTATTCATTTTTCAATTTGCTCATTTTTCACCTTCAAAATTAACTGTTTTAACACTATTTTTCTTTAAGAAATTAAATTTGAATCGAGTAAACATTTGACTTGAATGCTTACACAATGACTTGTTTTATAGATGATTTTAGGTGTTATCTGAACTAGAAAAAAAAGTATCAAGTTTCAAACTTAAAGAGTTAAATTTTTAATTAAAATACATTTAAGAAACGATAAAATTGTCAATTGATTTTTAGCTTTTTAGATTTAGTTTAATTGATAAATATTTTTAGTTTATAAGTTTAAACCTTGATCAAACTTCATTAATTCGAGTTTAAAGAGAAAATTTTTTAATAAAAATTATCAAATTTATACTTAATTTTACATTAAAAAATAGCCTAAAGTTTGTTTTTAAATACTTATTTCAAGTAATTGTTATTTAAAACAATTAGCTTTGAAAAAAACTTAAAAAACTATTTTTGATAATTTTGAAAAAGTTTTAAATAGTTTTAATATGATGTAAGAATATAAATAAAATTTTTTTTGAAGAAGAAAAATTTTAATTAAACTAAATTTACATTTGAGAATAGAATTTTTAAGAATAAGGAAACAAATTTGACTAAAAAACTTAAATATAAAAATAATTTCTAAACGAAAAACTTAAGTTTTCTTTTATTTTAATGTTAAAACTTGTGAATAAAATTTATGTTGAAATGAAAATTTATTAGAAAAAAAATTTCGAAATTCACGTATAAATCAATTTTGTGCTCAAATTATTTTTTTTTTTTTTCAACTTTTTTTTGTTCGATAGCTTCGGGAAAATTTATCACTATAAATTGTGTGATAAAAATCATTTTGACAATCGATCATTAAGCTTAAGTCTAAAGAAAAAGATTTTTTTTTACCCAATTAAATAATTAGAAAACTTAAGTTAAAAAAAAACTAAAAAAAATATTATCACTTGATTTAAAATTTTAATTATTTAAAGAAAGAAAATTCTTATATTTGACATGTTTAAAGGATGAATAAGTTTTCTGTTTCAAAGTTTTAAATTATTGTCTCTGTCAATAAATTTTGGATAAAAATTTAAAAAAATCTGAATAAACTTTTTTTTGTTTTTCAAAATAATTCGAAAACAATTTAAAATTCAGAAATAATTTAAAAATGATTAAATTTTTTTTAAAAAACTTTAATTCATTTTAGTAATTCGTGTACTTGACTATCCTTTATTCAACCAATGAATTTTTTTTTATTAAAAACTTTGAATTTTAAATTTTTTTAACCAAATAAAATCATATTTTAAAAATTGACTAATTTGACTTTTAATTAGTTTTATTTAAAAGTTTTAAATAATTAGATAATCTTTTTAAAATATTCATTTGTTTTTATAGATAATTAATTCAAAATTATTTAAATTGAAAAGGTTATGTAATCAAATTTAGGTAAAGCTTTGTTTTTTTGTTAATAAATATAATTAAAAATCAAATTAAATATATTTATAAAAACATTATTTACTAAACAATTTACTAAACATAAGTTACAAAAAACTTATTTAACATAAGTTATAATCAAATTAAAAGCATAATTAAGATTAATCTAACTTTTAATTTTTATGCGATAAATTTTGATGAAGTTTAAAAAAAAAAAGAAGGCCATGAGAGAATTTATTGAACCATCAAGATTTTTTTTTAAACTTTATCTATTAGTTTAAAAAGCGTGCAATGCGTGTAGATTCAAATAAAAATTTTATTATTGTTTTACGTTAAAATCTTGTAACGATACCTTTTTTTTCATAAATAAAAATAGATAATTTAATTTTGTTTAAACTTCTAAAATACTAAATTGAGCTTGAAAAAAATTAACTGTTTTTAAAATTATTAATTAAGATGATAATTTTTTATCAAAAATCTTTTTCAAGTTATCTTTAATTTGTGTCAAGTTTACCGATAAAGTTCTCTTCAAAATTTTTTGTGTTCATTTTTTTTTTAAAGTTAAACAAAAAAAGCTCAATTTAATTAAAAATAGAAAATTGTTTGATAAAAAAAGTATTTAAAGATGTTATTTAATATCAATCTAATTAAACTAAAAAACATTTAGTAATTGAGAATTAGAGAAAAATCAAAAACTATACAAAAACAAGTTTTTTTTCAACTAATTTATTTAGTTTAAGAATACTTTAAATAGTTTTTTAAAGAGCTAAAAATTTTCTCAAATATCATTTAAAAGATTAAACAATTATTTTTAATTATTTTTTTATTTATAACTAAACAAAAACTTTAATTAAACTTCAAAAATTAATTTTAAAGTATCAATGTTTTTTTTGATTTAAGTTTGATTAAGTGTTTAAATTAATTTTTAAGAAACACTTTGAGTTTTCTTATGAAAATTTTATTAGTTTATTTAATTGTTAAATTATTAACTTTTTAATAAAGTTTTTTTTAAAATTAGAATTTATGTATTTTAGGGGGTTTAAAGGTAATGAAATGATTAGAAATAATGAAGTTACAATTTATCTTTTTTTTACTTGAAATAATCATTTTAATTACGTTATTAAGTTTTATCAATTTCAAGTTTAAGCATTTTAAGCTCATCAATTTAAATTATGTATAATTGAAGTTCATCAACTTAAAATTTTATATATTTCTTTAATTTATCAGTTTAACTTTTTTATATTTTTAAATATTTATCAGATAAAATTACGAAAAGTTTAAAAAGTTGAACCAGTAGTTTCAATGTTTATCAATTTAAAATTTAAACATCTAAACTTGACCAATTTATATTTTATTAAATTTTAAAGTTTATGTATTTTAAAGTATTGAGTTAGATTTTCAGAAAAACTTTTTCAAATTACTTTTTCTAAAAAACTTTTATTTAGCATCTAAAGTTATTTAAATATTAAATTAATTTAAATATTTTAAAATATAAAAAGTAAATCAATGTACTAAATAAGTTAAGTTTAAAGTATTATATGTCTACACATTTTTAAATTGTAGTATTTACTGTTTATTGTGTGTAGTCTTTTAAGCTCACCAAATAAAGGTGTTTTTAAATTATTATTTTAAATTTATGTATTTTGAATTTCATACTTTAAATTTATGTGTTTTAAATTTATACGTTTATGAGTAAATGAAAAAAAAATTTTAGAAGCATAATGATTATTCTTATATCTATAAGTTTTAAGGTTTTTTTTAACCCTTTCAATCTAATACTTTCATTGTTAAATATTTGAAATAAATTTTAAAAAAAAAACATAAAAACAAATCGGTTTTTAGTAAACAATTTTTAAAGCTATAAATTAAAAAAAAACAATCGTCAAGAACTTCAATTAACTATTTAATTAAAATTTTGTTAATTATATTTATTTTTATTAAATCAAAAAATAGATAGAAGATGCAGAGAATAACAATTGAATAAAAAATATGAACTTGAAGATTCTTTTTTGATACATTTTTTTTAAAGAAGAATACACAAGGTGATGAATTTAATTGCAGAGGTTAAGTTTTATCATTTTAAAAAAAAATTTATTGTTTTTGAAGTTATAATTTTCTAATTTTAATTATTCTTTTAAGTTAAGCTGATTAATGTTTCTTAAAATTAAACATAGTTTTTCAAACAGTTTACAGGGTAAACTTTTTTGCTTAAAAAATTATTAAAATAATTACTTAATCTCTTCTAAAAACATTACTTGTCAATGAAATGTTATTTTAAGACAATTGCTGTATTATTTGAACTAATTTTAAAAAGTTAACCTTTAACTATTTTGAAAAAAAACTTTGCATAATTAACAACTAAATCTTATACTTCGTTCATCAAAATAATTGAACACAATTTTTAGAATTTTTTTATCTATTTTTGTAAAAAAAAAATCACTTAACTTTGAAATATCATTTTTTGCTTATTTTAAAATATGAATTTTTTATTTGAAATATTCAGAACATCTAAATTAGCTAAAGTTTTGATAAAATTTTTTAGATGAAATATTTTAGATGAAAATTTGAAGATAAAAATTTTAATTTCTAATTTTAAAATTAAAATTAAAGTTTCTTAAAAAATCTTAAAGTATCTTTGAATTTTATGGTTTTTGATGAATTTTTTATGACAAAAAGTTTTTATCATTTAAATTAGAGTATAAATAGATTTCAATAATTTTATTGATTATAAACTTTGTTTTTAGGCTAATTTTGATTGATGTTCTTGTTAAAAATAATCTAATTTTGTTTAAATTTTTTGTTAAAATTAATTATCAAACAAGTGATTGATATTTTTACAAAAAAAAAAAATTTTTTTCTAATTAAATTTTGAGAAAAAAAAAATGAAAAAAATTAATTATCTTTTGAATAGAGGAAATTTTAAGTAAAGAAAACAGTTAAATTTACTTGAAATCATCATTAATAAATAGTTTTACAGGTTGCTATATAAACAAACGCATTTTAGAGACAGAAGTTCATTAAAAAAGATCAAAATTTAGGTGGAATAGATCTTTTTTAAAGATAAACTTTTACTTTAATGTAGGCAAAAAGCTTAAAAAATAATTATTCTCTACACTTAAAATTCTCCGGTTATTGGCCAGAAAGAAAATTAATTAAAATTAATAAATGAATTTTACTATTTAGTTTATTTAGAAAAATAAACTGCTATTAAAATTGATGAAAATAATTATTGAAAAAGAAGAATTTAATTTGTTTTTAAAATAACCTGTGTATTAAATTCTACTTGTTATTGCTTAGACAATTTTAATGGAAATTAATTTAATTGAATAACCTAAATAGTTTTATGTCTAAAAAATCAATTTTTTATTCACCATTAAACTTAGTAATAAAATTTTTTCCTTCAAATTAAATAAAAAAGAGAGTATTACTTAATTCAAGACCAGACACTTTGGGTCCGGTATTGTGCAGTAGACCGAATATTTGAAAAACGGTTACTGGTTTTTAACCTGTTGACTTCTATCAATAATATGATATAGGTATTCAATTTAATGTAAATACTTAAGCTTTAAAAAATTCAGGTGAAATAGCGTTTTTAAGTTAAAATTTCTAAGTATTTAATTTTTTATTTCTTCTTGGTTGGAAAGAAAAGCATTTAACCTTAAAGACAAGCTAAGCAAATCAAAAAAAAAAAAAAATTTTTAATACAAAGATTTAGATGTAAACATTAAAAAAAAAATTCAAAGCAAATAGCTAGGTAATAGTGATTTAATTTCTTTTACAGGTTAATGTTAGATGAGCATAAAAAACTAATTTAATAAGATTTAAAAGAATTTTTTTTCATAAAAAATTGTTAAAACATTTTTTTCTTAAATTTTGTGTATCAATGTTAATTAAATTTTTTTTTTAATTCACTTTAAAACTTACAAATAAGATTATATTTTGATTGATACTTTAAAAACAAAAAACTAAGTCAAAGTAAAAAAATCTTTAAACTCGAATTAAATGAAAAAAACTAACCAATATGCATTTTGACAAAACTTTCATAAAAGCTTAATCAGTTTAATTTGAAAAGTTTTGTAACTTATTTGACAAGTTGAAAAGTATTTAAAAAAAAACTAATTAGTTTATTTGATACTTTTAATAAACCAATCAAAATCTTGCAATTGCTTATTAAATTACTGAAACAAATTATGAAGTTTCTTCATTTTGTTTTTTTATAAAATTTCAATATCAAGTTTACTTATTAAGTACAGTTGATTTAATAAAAATTTCATGTAAGCTTATTAAAATATAATTTTTTTATATTGAAATTTGATAAAATTTTTTTATGAATTTTGGTCTTCATTTAATGTCTAAATTATTAGAAAAGTTTTCTAAAAAATTTTTCTAAAAAAGTTTTCTAAAAAAAGTTTTCTAAAAAAAGTTTTCTAAAAAAAGTTTGAAAAAAATTGAGAATCTTTATTGATTTTAATCACAATTATTTTATTTGAACTTAACTATAATTATAGTAAATATAATTTCTTCTTTCTCTAAATTCAATTAAGCTTTATAAATTACCCATCTCGTTTTTAAGAAAAAAAAATTCAATTTCTTGTCAAAATTAAAAAAGCTGTAAAACTAATTTTCTTTTAGAATTGAAAAAAAAAACTTTATCAGGACTTTTAAAACTTTTTTTTCAAATTTTTAAATTGATTTTTAAAAAATTTTTTTTTGACTAAATTATTTTAAAAATGGGTAACTGATAAACTATTTCATTTTAAGACTCAATGACAAGTTTATCTTTTTTTTTCAAATAGTTTTTATTGATAAAAAAACATTTTTAAAATTTGCTTAAAATCATATTGAAGTAATCAAAATAGATAAATTTAAAAAGTAATCTTGAAACATAAAATTTTGAGAATAAATTCAACTTGATTACATTTGAGTCAAATTAAATTTCAATCAAAACAAAACATTTTTAAAATCTAATAATTTGTATAATTTTTTTTCAAAATTTAAACAAAAACTAGTAAGGTTTTAAATGAAAATTTTTTTTTAAGAAAATTTCAATAAAACAATTCATCAACTTTTTAATATAAAACATTAATCTGGTATAGTTTTCAACTTGTTTAAAATTTTTTTCTTTAAAAACTAAACAAAAAAATTTCATTCTTTTAAAATTAGCTACTTTATCATTTTAGTGGTAGAAAATTAATTTATAACCTGAATTTTAGAAAGATATCCTTTTAAAATTTTGGTTAATGAATAAAGAAAATCATTTAAAATTTCTTTATTTGTTTATTTTGTTTGCTTTTTTCTTATTCTTTAAGTAAAAATGTTTTTTATTCTTTAAACAACAATTCAATTCTGTTTCTAAATAATGAAAAAAAAAGTTTAAAAGATGTTTTTTTTATCTAATTTTTTTTAAATACTATTCATCAGTTGTTGAAATGATACAATTTTTTTTTAATTCTAAAGAAAAAAAGATAAAGTTACAAGTAAATATTAAAAGCTTTTATAATTATTCTTCTATTTTTTGAATGATATATTTAATAATCAATAATTTTAATTTAGCTTAGTTCAAAATACTTAAATAGATGAAAAATTCTTGTCAAATCATTTTTAAAGTTTGATAAATTAATCTTTAGTTTAAAGAAATTTTATTGAGACAAATAAAAAATTAGGAGATTTTACGAATTTTAAGGCAAAAAAATATATAAATGAAAACAAGATTATTTAAAATAGAAAAATAGAAAAAAAAAGAAAAAGAAAGCATCAAATAAAAAATACCAAACAGAAAGCATAAAATAGATAATAACAAGTAGAAAATTCTGAATAGAAAACAAGAAAAAGAAAAAAAAATAGAAATTAACAAGTAAACATCATAAAATAGAAAACACCATAAAATAGAAAACATAAAAAATAGAAAACTTAAAAAATAGAAAAAATAAATTTAAAAATTAGAAAAAAAGCTTAGTCAAATAGTTAAAGATAAACAAAAAATTTCCTTTAATGTTTAATTAAGTTCAAAAAAGGTTTACAATAGACTAATTTTAATTAAAAAAAATTAATAAAATATTTATTAAACTAAAACAAGAAAAAAAATCTCAAATAAAAAGCATTTTACCTACAAATAATTATTTTTAAATGAGTAGAAAATTAAAAAAAACTATTTGAATTTTAAAAAGAAAAAGCTAATTAAAATAAGTTTTTAAAATTATTAAACAAACTATTGATTGAGATAAAAAATAAAAACTGAAACAATAAAACTATTTTCAACTAATTTTAGAAAAATTAACTTTTAGAAAAAAAGGTTTAAGAAAACTATTTTAGAAAAATATTTTAAATACAAGAAATTATTTTAATACTCGTTAATTTTTATTAGTTTTCTTTTGAATATGAAAAAAGATTATCATCATCATTATGAATTATTTGCCCGTATCATCATTTTTCAAATAAGCCTTTAAACTCATTTTTAATAATCTTTAAAATTATTAAGTTCTAACAAAAACAAACAAAAATTCAATTTTATAAAAAATTTAATTTTAATAAAATTTTCTCTATTTCAGATCAATCATCAAATTAAATGTTAATCAAATTAAATGTTTTCAACAAATTTTGGACAATAAAAATTTTTTAATTTTAAATCAAAATTTAGTTCAACTTTAAAATCTAATAAAAATATTTTCCTAGTAAATCAATTCAAAACTTCAAAAAATGCATTTTTCAAAATACATACGCCAACATTATTTTTCAAATAAGATGAATAAAAAATCTTTAAATACACTTTTTAATTATTATATAATTTTATATTTTTTTTTGGCTATACAGGTAAATCTTAAATTTCAATGTTTTTTACTCATTTTATAACTGATAACAAATTTATCATTTTATTCAAAACAATTAAAGTAGGAGCCTAAAAATTTTAATTTAAAAAATAATTCTTTAGATTAATTCATCTAAATAAAGATAATTAATTTTTAAGCTAAGCTTTAGTAATTAAAAATTTTAATATTACAGTGAATAATCAAATTACTTTTCTTACCTTAGGTAAACGCTAAAGAAATAGATAGTAAAACAGATTTATTACAAGAAGAAAGCTTGACCGCAGAACATCGTTCTTATGATAGAGCTCATCATCATCGTAAACATGGTTCAAACCATCAAGTTCAGCAACATTACAACGATGAATTTGGTTTAACTACTGGAAATAATTCTACTTGGCCAGCAAGTAAACCAGAAATAAGTCAAATTAAACAACTTAATGTAAAATGTGAAAAAAATCATATGAGAGTTCACATTGAATTTGACCGTCCATTTTATGGTCTTATTTTTTCAAAAGGTCATTTCAATGATGCAAAATGTGTTCATTTACCTGCTGGTTCTGGACATTTAACAACTAATTTTGACATATTTTTGGGAGCATGTGGTATGTCATCTTCTGGTGCAAATCAAGGTCAATTAATAACTCAACCAGGTCAAACATCTGGTTTATATATTGAAAATACTGTTGTTATTCAATATGATCCTCAAGTTCAAGAAATATGGGATCAAGCTAGAAAGTTACGTTGCACTTGGTATGATTACTATGAAAAATCAGTTAGTTTTAGACCTTTCAATGTTGAAATGCTAGATGCTGTAACAGCTAACTTCTTAGGTGACAATATACAATGTTGGATGCAAATTCAAGTAGGTAAAGGTCCATGGGCATCAGAAGTAGCTGGCATTGTTAAAATAGGACAAACTATGACAATGGTTCTTGCTATAAAAGATGAAGGTAAGTTTTACAATGTTTTTTAGAATAGTTTTAACTAATTTACATTTTTTTAGAAAATAAATTTGACATGCTTGTCAGGAATTGTATTGCTCATGATGGAAAACATCAGCCAATTCAATTAGTAGATGAATACGGTTGTGTTGTAAGATCTAAAATTATGTCAAAATTCCAAAAAGTTAAAAACTTTGGAAATTCAGCAACAGTAGTTTCTTATGCATATTTCCAAGCCTTTAAATTTCCAGATACCATGAACGTTCATTTCCAATGTGTTATTCAAGTATGCCGATATGAATGTCCAGAACCAGTTTGTGATGGAAATTCTAGCGGCGAAATACAATCATCTGCAAATCCTAATGCTCAACATTTATTGACAGCTGCTACTCAATTACAAGCAGATTATGGTAACTCAGGAAATAACCAAAAAGATTCCTCTAGCAGTAATATTGTAATGGGTAAAGTTTTAGCAGGAACTAATGGAGCTACACCAGTAACTTCCTTCCCTTCTAATTTACTTTTAAATAGAAATGGAGATTTGAAAACAAATGAAATTAAACTAACTACAGAACAAACGCCATCTATAAGTAAACAATCTGATTTACATTTAACATTAGCTCAACGTCAATTAGCATCATTGTTTTCTGGAGCTAAACCTCGTTCATTAAAATTGTTAGAAAATGCTAACTATACTGATTCACAAAACTTAACAGCTAAATTATTTGAGAAAGGACAAATAAAATTACGTTCTAGACGTCATGCCCAATTCAAAAATGTCCATACGGAAAAAATAATTCAAGTTGTTGCACCTGGTGATGTTGCTTTTGCAGCTGATATTGCTGTTCCTTTAGAAGGTATTCCAAATGATGAATTCTTTAATGATGAATTTAGATCAAAAGCTGTTTGTTTATCTCAAATTAGTTTTGCTAGTGGTTTATTATTTTTGTTATGTTTATTAGTTGTTTCTAGCTTAATAGCTACATTTTTATTTTTACGTATGAGACAAATAACAAGTACTTTAAGAAAACAATATATTCCAAATCATATGTATCAGTAAGTCGATCAAGCTAAATTAAATTTAAAAAAAAAATTTAATGATTAGAAATTAAACTTAGTTAACATCTTTATATAACTTGTCAATAAAGTCAAATTATAAATTGTAGAAAATTAAAGAAATAAAATTTACCATCACATCATTTGCACACATAAAAAAAAAATTTTAGCTTTTTAAAACATATACTCTCACAATTTTAATTTAAAAAATATGTATTTTTTATCACATCATTTATCACATTTATTTATAAAAATTAAAATTTACTCTTTATTTTTACTCCTATTTTATGAAAAAAAAGTTAAAGAATCAGTTATTTAATTAGAATGTTATAAATCTTTGTAAATTAATATATAAAGACATGAAGTAATAAGTCTGTAAAATTCTTTCAAATAAATAAAAACCAAATTCTCAAAAAAATTCAAAAACATTTTTCAAATTATATGGACTTATAATTTTTCTAAGAAAGTTATTAGCTTCAATTTTCATTGCGTTCATTATTCTTAATTTAAATGTATTTATTATTGGATTTACTATTAATGATTGGATAAATGGTAAATCATGTTTAATTTCGAAATGCTCAAAATCAGATATTTCAACTGCACTAATATCAATTAACCATTTATTATAAAAATATTTTATTTCAATAATTCCAACTAATTTAGTATCAATTGTGGCATTAAAATCAAAATTAAAAATTCCATCTAATTTATTTTTTAACCTAATAAAAGGTTCAATAGTTAAATTCCCTTTAAATAAATAATAATTATCATCAACTTTATTTTTTAAATAAAATTGCGAAGATCTTTTTAAAGACATTTTTTGATTTAATTTTTTAGAACCAATAGTTGCATCAGTAATTACAAAAGGTTTTAAACTATAAACTTCATTATTAGAATTTTTTTGTAATTTGAATGGCTGTTTAGCATGTAAAATTTTTAAATTAACTAATTTAATTAACAATTCAGCAATACCATTACCATTCATATATTCTTCTAAAACAGGACGATTTTCTTTACGTACTAAATATAAGCTATAATTAGAAAACCAATTTGTATGTTCATCTAATGCACTTTTTAATAAATTTAATTCTGAACTTTTTTTTATTTTATCTAAATCTTCTAACCTATCATTCTCAAACAATAAATGTTTTCTTAAACAATTTAATTTGATAGCTTTATTAAAATCATAATTCTCTATATTCTTTTTTATTTCTTCTTCAACTTTATAAATTATTCTTTTACGTAAAATTGAATTTGTTTCAGGTTCTAATAATGGATTGAAGAAAAAAGTTTGAACTTCATTGTTATTAATTTCATTTACATTCATTATATTTGAATTATTGTTATTTAAAAAATCAAATAATTTTTGATTCAAATCTAATAAATCACTATCAATTGTATCAATTAGTTTATCTAATTCATAATCATAATTTTGATTAAAATAGTAATCTTCATCTTTTATTAAATAAACTTTTCCCGTAAGAAAAACTAAAAAAAAAAAACAATTTAACAACATTTCTCATGTAAAAACTTTTCATTAAATAGTTTTGTTTAAAATCAATAACTAATCAAACTTTTTTTACTAAAAATTTAATTTTAACTAACTTGAAGCTTCAAAAAATCAAAATAATAAAAATTTAAAATTTAAATTTATTCACCTATTTAAATTTTAGATAAACATCAAATTAAGGTTAATTCAATTTAAAGCTTAATTTGAATAAAGATTCAAATAAACCGTTATTCAAATTGATAAAAAAAAAGTTGAATAGTCTAATTAGACATTGACATTTTGAATAAAACAATACTTTTACTTAAAACATAATCTTGTTTGAATATTTGAAGTTTCAATTTGAAAAATTTCTTAAATAAAGAATCATTAATTACTTACAAAACAATTTTATTGAATGATATTAATAAAATCAATAAGAGCTTTTTATTGAATTAAATGTGTACAGGTCAATTAAAAAAAAAAAGAAAAATTTAAGCTTGATAACATGATATAGTTTTTAAAGTTTATTAAACTTCAAATAGTGTGATGAAAAAATAAAAAAAAAATTGTATAAAATAGATGAATAATTAAAAACATCATATTTATGGAAAAAAATTCTAAATTGTTTTTGATGAATAGAAAAGTTTCTTTAACTTTTTAAAAAATTAATGTTTATATCTGTTATTTTTATTAACAATAATTACATTTTTATTTAATAAAATTTCTTTAACCTGGTGTTGTATGATGATGTGTTTGGGTACATGGGCAAGTATCACAACAATTTACAGGCCAATTTTGATTAAATATTTCATTTTGAAATGAACAATTAGATGTAATAGATTCTTTTTCTATTTTATTTGTACAAATTATTTTTTTTGTTATTAATGATGTTGTTTGTTTTAAACTTATTGGTTGATTAATTAATTCATTTTGATTAGTTAAATTTGAATTATGTTTTAATAATGTGTTACAACAATTTAAATTTGATGGCTTTATTAATAAATGTGAATGAGGACCTTTAACAACTGGGTGATAAATCTCATTTAATTGAGCAATTGATAAACTTGAGTTATTTTCATTTTTACAGTTCTTTGTATCTATCAATGATGAATCAGCTAACTTTATTGTTGAGTTTAAAATATACTCAATATCTAAATTTTCATCTGCTAAAGGATTCATAATCAAATTTTGTTTCTCAATATTATCATTTGATTTTATTTGTTGAACAATTAAACATTGATCTGTAAGATCAGGTATATCTGGTTCATTTCTTCTTTTCTTTAAATAATTTATTAATGAAACAAGTAAAATAGCTATTAAAATTCCAAAAGTAAGAGGCACAATTACAAGAAACAAATTTTCATTATCTTCTTTGAATTTTGAAAATTCATTTGCAACCAGTGCTTCTGCAATAATTTTATCATTTTTAATTTTATCTTTATGTATATAATTTAATTCATTAATATCATTTGATTCATGTTTTATTATAGCAGAATTTAAATGATTATCATTAAGCCAAGAGTACTTTAAATTACTATCATCTTTTTTTGATTTATTTTCATTCAGAACATTATCTTTTTGCGAAAATTTTGAAGTTTTTTTGAAAATTTGATTAAAAAATTTATCTCTAAACTTTTGTAATTTAGGTTTCTCATTGTCTTCATCTAAAAATAAAGAGTAAAAAATTAAAAAATAATAAATAATTAAGAAATATATTTACCTTTTAACTTTAAAAAGGCACTTTGATAATGAATTGATGTACCAAAATTAACGCAAAGATATTCTCCTAATTCATTTTCACTATTAGGATCTGTTTGTATAGTTAATTCACTTGCATAACTGTAAGCGCCATCTGGTAAAAATATTTTCATATTTTCAATATTATTGACATTAGGTAAGCTTATGAAACTTAATTGATTAAAAATTGATTGTAGAAAATATGAAAAAGGTTGATTAATAGTTGTATGTTGATAATAAAAATTTTGGTTATTTTCATTCAAATGACCATAGTTTTTTTCTTTTAATGATTGATAAGTTTTAGAATTTACAATTAAAATTACATCTGTTTGATATAATTGGTTGGAAAAATCAATTGATACAGAATGATTGTCAAAAGACAATTCTTTTGTTCTCTCATAATATTTCCTTTTTTTGAGATCTTCATATTTTCCAGAATTTATTTTGAAAAACCACTTTGAAAAAAAAAAAACAAAAAATTAGTATAAAATTGGCACAAAGAGAAAAATCATTTTCAAGACCAATGAGTTTAAAAGAACAATAAATCATAACCTTAAATGATAAAATTTTTAAGGAAATTGTAATGAGCAAAATTATTTTTTTAGCTAATCAATGTAATTTTTGTTAAGAAAAATAATTTTAAATGTTAAATCTTTAATGAGTCAATATATAAAAAAAATTAAGATTTTTGAAAATGTATTAACAAAATGACTCAAATAACTGACCAATATAATTTAAAGTTAAATAAAATTTGATGATTCAAACCTTTTAAAGTTTCTTTGTCATTTTTATGTCGAAAATCATTTTATTTTTATAACTTTAATTCTATTCACAGTTAATGAAGTTTATTTAAACGATTTTTTTTTAAATTTAAATTTAACTTACTTTAAAATGTGGTTGAGCTAAATAACCATTAATAGCACATCTTAATGTAGCTTTTTCTCCCAATTTATCTAAAGTTATATTTTTAAAGCTTAGAATTGTCTGGTTAGCTGAATTGTTCATTAAATTAATATTTGCTAATGATTTTTTAGATCTATTTGTTGTTGAATTTTTCTCTACATTATAATTTAATTTTTCGTTTAGATTTTCATTTTTAAATGCAGGTAATACTTTTAATCGATATAAAAGAGATGTACGGCCTAATGAGTTCTGAACAACACATTCATAAACACCACTATCATCTGGTTTAAGTAATTTTAATTGTAAGCTCCATTTAAAATGTTGTGACATAGCTTGTTCAGTAAACTATTGATAAACAAAAAAAAATTAGGTTTAATTAATTATACGTTTTTACAAAAAAAAAGAGTAAAAAATGATTAATTACTATGTTTTGATAATAAAAAATTAAAATAGTCATAAGTAATAATTTGTTTTGGTAAACAAATAAAAAAAAACATTAAGTGATCATTAAATTAAATGAATTTATTGAAAGAGAAAATAGACAATTGAAAAGAAAATTAATTAAAATTGTAACGAACCTAAACGACATTTTAGACAATTGAGACAATTATTTTCTGAATTATAAATATTTCAAAGCTCATGCGTTATAACATTAATAAGATATAAATTTTTTTTTTATTATTTTTCAAAATTTCTTGTCCAATGTCCAGTTAATTTAAAAAATCGAAAACATAATGTTCTCAGACAAATTAACTCTTTTTTATCTATTTCTCTTGGGACAAATTTATTTGAACAAAAAAAAGCTTAATTATAATTGACGCTTAGCATTCATTATTTCAGCCTGTTTATTTTGAAAAAAATCGTTTCAAAAAGTAATTTTTAAAATGGTCAATCCATAAAACAAAAAAAAAAAAAAACTGTTAAAATCAATTAAGTTTAGTGCAAAAAAGAAAAATTTAGATTTAAAATTGTTAATTGATTGATGTTTAAAATTTTAACACTAAGTTAATAAATGTTAAACTTTTTAATTACTAGACACAATGAATAAATTTGAATTTTTTTAGAAATGTGTTAAGAAAATAAGAGAAAAATATTTAAAATGTAAAAGTTAACTAATGGTTTCAAATAGAAAACATAATTTGGAATTTATAACTAGAATTATGAATTAGAGTGTATAACTTAAAAACATGATTTACAAAATTCAAATTTTTAAATTTAATATTTATTCTGAAAAGGAAATTTAAAAAAAAAAGTTTTAGAAAAAAAATTTTTAAAAGAAAACCTAAAAAATGGTTTATTAATAAAATAGTAATAAACTAAAATATGACTCAAAATATACTATTAAACGATCTGGGAATAAACTAAAGAAATTGAGAAAATAAAAAGAATTAGAAAATAAAATGAATTAGAAAATAAAAAGAATTAGAAAATAAAAAGAATTAGAAAATAAAATGAATTAGAAAATAAAATGAATTAGAAAATAAAATGAATTAGAAAATAAAATGAACTAGAAAATAAAAAAAGAAAAATGAATTAGAAAAGAGAAATAATTAGAAAAAAATTAGAAAATAATTTAAAAGCTAGATAATAATTTTTATAATAAAAAATGGTTTTTTAAGTATAATAAGAAAATGATCTTTTTAATAAAATACTTTAAAATAGTGATTTCAAAACAATGAAATGAATTTAAATAAAAATAAAATACTTTTTTAAATTTTTTTTAATTAAGTTTAATTAAAAACTAATTTTTGTTAATAGAAATTTTATTCAAAATTAGATATTTGTTTTTTTTATAAATAAAAATACTGTTTAATAAAAAGTTTAATAAAACTGTTGAACATCTTAACATTTTGTATGAAAAAACGTGTAAAAAAAAAGATAATTTAATTTAAGACATTAAATAAAGATCATTTTTTTATATGAAATAATATTGTTTAAACTTTGAAAGCTTTTCTTATTTCATTTGTAAAAAAAAAACTCATTTTCTTATAAATTTTGCTTTAAAAAAAAAGATGATTAAATATTTAATTAGCTTTCGATTTTTTTATGCTTAGATATTGAAACAGCTGAAATTTCTTTTTTCATTACAATTAACTAAATTTTCTTATTAAAAAAAAATCTTTGATTTGATTTTAAAAACTAAGATTCAATTTATAAAATTCAGCTTGATTTAATTTGAAAAAAAAAAAATTAATTTTATTTTAAAGAAAGAAACTTTTAATTTTTGAATTTTTTAAAAATTTACCTTTAAAAGTTTTTAAAAATAGTGAAAAGAATGAATAGAAATAGAAAAGAGTTTCAGAAAATAAGAAAAAAATTTTAGTTGGCTTAAAATTAGAAAACTAAAATTTAGAAAACGAACTTTAGAAAAAAAAAATTTAGAAAAAATAAATTTAGAAAAAAAAGTTTAGAAAACTCAAAAATTATTTTAAAAAAAATAGAAAAATCATTTTAGAAAATTTAATCAAATAGAATAAATTAGAAAAAAAAATAGTTTTAAAAAAAAAATCAAATAGAAACAAATTTTAAAAAACAAAAATTTTTTTAGAAAAAATTTGATTTTAATGTTTTTTTTATAAAAACTAATCAAAAATTAGATATTAACTAAAATTGATCTAATCAAGATATCTAAAAAACAAACTTAAAAAGAAAATTCGTAAATAGTGCATTAAATAGATGATTTTTTTTTCATAAAAAACACAATTTTTTAGTTTATAAACAATTTTTTTGACAAATCACGTTTCTAATGAACCAATAAAAATCAAGTACAAAAAAGGAAAAACTTTTTTTTTTACACTGACCAATAAAACCCAAATGCATTTTATGCTAATTAACATTTAAATGATAAAAAGTCTGATACTTTTAATTTTGATTTTTCATATCATGTCAATCAGCCTTATTAAAATTTTACTTTTAAATTTAAAAAAACATTTTGAATATTTATGATTTTTCTTCTAAAATATTGGGTTTTAAAAAATTTTCACTTTTTTATTAAAAAGTTCTTTTTTAATTTAAAAGTGTTTAAAGTTGTTTAAAGTTTATTCAAATAAAAAAAGTTTTATTGTAAAATGTGATTTCTAGAAATTATAAAAAAAAATAAATTCAATTAATTACTATTCAAGTAAGTAGCTTTTTTAGTAAATTTTATCAAAAGTTTATTTAAACAAAAAAAAATTGTTAAGCAGAAGTAAAATTTTTTTTTTTATTTAAAAATGCTGAATAAGGAAATGTCTTTGAATAAAAATTCTGCTGTCAATTTGCAGATTTCAAGCTTAAAAACAATAAAATGCATGAACACGTACTTTTTTTTATGGCTGATGATGTACTTAACAAGTGCTTACATTTATTTTTTTTTTAGCTAGCGGCATTTATGTATAACAAGAAAAAATTTTTTATTTATTCAAAGCTGTTTCTATAATTTGTTAATAAAATATGAAAATTTAAAGAAAAAAAAACTCTTACCTTTATTAAACTACCATTTTTATACCAACTAACAGTTGACCGTGAAGGAGCATGAAATGCTGGTAAACAACTTAATCTTAATGGTTGTCCTTCTTTTCTTAAAATTCTTAATTGATCCCCACTAGTTACATGTCTTGGTTTTAATCTTTTGTTTCTTTTATAAAATATTGGTCTACTTATTTGAATATTATTATTTAGCTCAATTTTTCTATCTATGTGTTCATTTAAATTTTTCAATTTTGTTGAATTTAAAAATAACTCTTCATTCTTATTTAACTTAATTTCATTAATTGAATTATTTGAAAATACATTATTATTCTTAAGTTTTGATTCATCATTTTTATCCTCATAAAAAAAGTTGTTAAAATTTTCTTCATATTTGTTGACAAAAAACTGATTATTTGAACTAGTTATAAATGGCATTGATGAATGTTGATTTAAAGTTACGTTATTAAGAAAGCTTTTAGCTGTTTCATTTTTAAATATATTTTTATTCTGAAATTGATCTTCTATTTTAGTAAATAATGTTGTAGATTGTCAAAATTAAATTTAGATGAAAGAGAGAGAAAAAAAAAATTCAAATTAATGACATGATTAGTGACAAGTGATTGATTTTAAACAAAAAACAAAACAAAAAAATTTGATTGATTTGATTAAAAGGTTATAGATGATTAAGTTTTATTTATATTTTTTCCTCTTCATTTAATTCTCTAATTACTTTTACTATCTAATTTCTTTAAAAAAAAATTGCTAAATACTCTTCCTTATTTAAAACTGTATCATTTAATTCAAATTAATTTGAATTATTTTATTAAACAAAAAAACTTATGAAATTCAAACTCTTGTGCATTAAGAAAGTTCTTTTAAGAATTTTTTTTCTAAAAAATTTTTTTCTAAGAAATTTTATTTAAAGAAACTTATTTTATTAAGCTTTTTATTAGAAAGAATTCATTTAAAAAAATTTTTTAATTTTTACACAAATTTCATTGAAAAATCAAAGAAAATTTTTTTTTATAAAACGAAATTTTTTCTTCATTAAATAAAGTTTTGTAATTTAAAATTTGAGAACAAAAAAAATTAAATTTAGAATAAAATTTTTTGAGTTCATTATAATAGTTTTTTAATTCATATAAAAGTTTATAATTATAAAAGAAAATTCTAAAAATAAGTTTTCATAAAAATATTTCTATTAAACAATTTGAATAATTTAAGTAACTTGTTTTACAAAAAAGATCAATTTTTCTAATTTAAGTTTTCAAAAAAAATTACTAAAAACAGTACTTTCTATTAAACTAAAATATAATTTTAAAATTAAAATATTCATTAGATAAGAAAATTATTTTTTATATAAAGCTAAGAAATGGAGTTTTTTAGAAAAAAAAACTAAGAAAAAAATTTTTTGCTTCTCAAATACAAAAGGATAGATTTCTTTTTTGAAAATACTATAAAAAAGATATTCTATTATTTAAACTAAGGAGTAGATATTTTACTAAAAGTACTAAGGAATAAATGTTTCACTAAAAGTACTAAGGAATAGATGTTTTATTGTAAAAAATAAGATATAGATATTTATAGTAAATACTAAGAAACAGCTTGTTTATTGTTAATAAAA
This sequence comes from Anisodus tanguticus, assembly GCA_034509755.1. Taxonomy (NCBI): domain Eukaryota; kingdom Viridiplantae; phylum Streptophyta; class Magnoliopsida; order Solanales; family Solanaceae; genus Anisodus; species Anisodus tanguticus. The sequence goes on along the minus strand of JAVYJV010000131.1, from coordinate 517,507 downwards.
AGAAATAGTATTTCTTCAAAAAATACTTAGAATAGATTTTTTTGTAAAAATACTAAGGAATAGATTTATTATTGTAAAAGCAAAGGATTAGGATAATAAAAACTAAGGAATAGATATTTTACTATAAAAACTAACTAACAGATATTTCATTATAAATAAAAAGGAATAGATTTTTCATTACAAATATTAAGGAATAGATATTTCATTCTAAATAATAAGGAATAGATATTTCATTATAAATAATAAAGAATAGACATTTGATTATGAAAAATAGATTTTCTGTTCCAAATAGAAAAAAATTATAAAGAAGAAAGAATTTTTTAATCATGAGAATAAATTAAACTAAATAATTGATTTTTAAAAACTAAGAAATTTAAGTAACATAAAAACAAGAAATTAGTTTTACAAATAAAACTAAGAAATCATAAATTAGAAAGATTTTTCTATAAAAATTTTCAGTAAATTCTCTTGATAGAATCTTTAATAAATCTCTTTACAATTAAAAGTTTTCAATAAAAAAACATTAAAAAAAAAATTCAAAACGTTTGTTTGTCTTTTAACAAAAAATTTTCAAATAAAAAAATTTCAATTGAAAAAAATTTTCAAATAAAATTTAAAGTAAAAGTTTTGAAGTAAAAGTTTTCAAGCAAAAGTTTTGAAGTAAAAATTGAGAAGAAAAATTTTCAAATAAAAATTTTTAAATAAAAATTCTCAAATAAAAATTCTCAAATAAAAATTTAGTTCATTAAGATTTTTTTCAGACTAGAAGATTTTTGACAATTTAAATTTTAAAGCACACGTGCAAGTCAAAAATAAGTTTTATTAAACTCTAAAAAAACTTTTTCTCTAAAGACTTACATTTTTAGAACTTTTTTTTTTATTAAAATCGTTATCTTTTAAATAGCATTTACATGTAAACATTAAGTAAAAAATAAATCTGTTTGAAAAAAAAAGTAAATATAGAACTTCTTAAAATTCAAATATTTTTTTTACTTTAATTGACTCAAACTTTATATTGAATATTTTCTTTTAGAAGATACATTATTTTGTTGATAAAAAGCATTTAAACAAATAAAATAACAATAAATTAATAAAATAAGTTTTAATGGTCAACTTGAAATATTTAGTAGCTTTTTTGTATAAAATGTTTTACTTATAATTTAGTTTTTAAAACTTTTTATGAAAATAACTTATAGGTTATCTATATAAATTTAAAGTTTTTTTTTAAAAAAACTTGACTTTTTCATCAAGAAAATGATCATTATAAATCTAATTGATTTCTATTAAAATAATGAAATTTCAAGCATAATAACAAGTTCGTGTTAATGAATTTAATTAAAAAATCCACATAAAAAAAACTCTTGATTTTTTTATTGACCTGTAAAATTTTTATTTAAATAAGAGAACTAAAAAAACTGAAATTATAATTAGTCTAGTAATTTAAAAAAAAAGCTATTCAAGGCTATTAAACTACCTTTAAGCTTTGTCAAAAAAAAAAATATTTCAATTAGAAGTAATTTTCTTGTTAGTTTCTTGTTAGTTTTAAAATGAATATTTAGTAAAATACAATTAAAAAATTAAAGAGAAAAGTACTAATCTTCTTAAAATCAAAACTAATTTTCCGAAAAAATTAATAAGAAAATTTTTCGTATAAAGATAAAAACTGTTTAAATTATTAAAAGGAAACAGATGGCGCGCACCGGAAAACGTTTGATTTTTTTTTTTGTATACCACAAGGTGACAAGTAAATGACAGATTTTTGAAAAAAAAAATTTTCAATTTTAAAAAAAGAAATCTGACATATTTATATTTCTGGTTTTGTCTTTTTTATTTAAATAAAAATCATTAAAAAACTTTAAAACTAAATCAAAGAAACTTTTTTTTTTAGTAATGGACTTGAACATCCGCTTTTAATTTTTAAATGTAAATTTTTATAAAATCAAATTTTTTTTGATTAAACTTGAATTGTTATTTTGTTTTGAAAGCAAAATTTCAATAATGATCAAATTAATTTGAGTGAAATTTTAGAGCTAGATAAATTTATTTGAGTGAAATTTTCTTTTTTCATGATACTGAATTAAGTTGAAAAAAGTTAATTTTTATTTTATTATGTTTTTGAATTGAAATTTGTTGAAAAAAAAATTGATTTTTTAAAAATTGCTTCTAAGGTCATCTGCCACAAATCATGATGAATGACCGCGAAGAAAAAAAAAATAAATAAAAAAAGGCGTATGTATTTGATATTTAACTAATCAATTACAATATTCAAAACAACAAAACATTTGAAATTTAATCTACCATTTCCTTACATTTAAATATCAATAAAATTTAAATTAAAATTTTTTTAAAAAGAAAAACTTGAAAAGATTTGAAAGAATTACGTAAAAATTTGTATTAATCAGTTATACGTAAATATAGATTAAAGTAAATATTAATAAAACTATTTAAGAGTTACACATTTTATCAGACAAAATTTTTGATACTTTACAGAGTATGGTGTTTGCTAACTTAGATAGTTATAAACTTTGATATCTATAAACTTTGATAGTTAAAAACTTTGATAGTTATAGACTTTGATATTCATAAGTTTTAATAGTTACAGACTTTGATATTTATAAGTTTTTATAGCTACAGATTTAGATAACTACAGATTTTGATATTTAAAGATTTTAATATTTACAGATCTTAGTAGTAAAAGATATCTGTATTTACAAGTTTTGAAACTATAGTATTTAAAATTTTAGGTCTTAATAGAACAAAAAATATTCAAGTTATAAAAGAAACAAATACAGAGGATAAAAAAACTGAAATTAAAATTACTGAAGAAACAAATACTAAAGGTAAAAATCTGGAAAAACAAATAGAAAATGATAAAAATACTAAAGAAATAAATAGTAATAGAAAACATACATTAAAATATACAAACATTTTAGATTTGAAAGAATAAATTGATTATGTCAGGTGAATTTACTTAGTAAATAATAGATAAAAGACAAAATTTAAATTTTAGTTAGTTTTTATAAATAATTTAAATACAATTAAAAAAGGCAAAATTTTGAATATGAATTATCATAGCGATGAAACTAGATTCAAAAGAATTACGTAATTTTCTATTTATAAAAAAAATGAAAAAAAATTGAGAAAAATCTAAAGAAAAAACTTGATAAAAGTTAAAAGGGTACACTTTAGTTAACTTAAATTAACAAATTTAACTTAAATTATTCAATGGTTACGCAATGTTGATTTTATCAAAAAAAAAAAAAAAATTTTTTTAACTGACCATTTCATCGAGCTTTTTTTGTTTTACAGAAAAAAATTTCATAGAACTTTTAAAAATCATTATTTTTGTCACTTTTCATTAAAATAATGAGCAAAGAAAAGATAAAAACATGAATTTGATTGGATATTAAAGAGTAAAAATAAAAAAACAATTCTTAAACTTTAATTATAAAGCTTTTAGTCATTTTTTTCAGATAAATTTTTTCAATTCTAATTTATTTTTAATTTTGTTTTTATGATTAGCCAGACAAAAAAAAAACTGACGCTTCAAAACAATTAACTAGCTTTTCACAAGTTTCCATTCAATTAAAATGTAGGGGGTTTTTAAAAGAAACTGATTTTTTGAATTTTTGAAAAGAGAAAATCGAAAATTCATTTAATAACATCTTTTTTTTATAAATTAAATGATCAACCACAATTTCCTAAATAAAAAAAGTTTATTTAAAATTATATTTTGCGTAAAACAAAATAATCAATTGTTTGAAACACAAAAAAGAATTTTAGAAAAATACTCTAATTAGAAAAGTTAAAATAAGGTGAGAATATTAATTAAAGTTTTTTTAAATGTTTAACTAAAGTTTAAATACTTCAGTGATTTTAGAAGAAGATTTAGATATAATTATCAAAAGCTGTATCTTTAAAGGTAATTTTCTTCACAAAAAAATCAGCTAATTAATTTTTTGTTTTTAAAAAAAAGTTTAGCTAATTTACAAACTGAGCATAAAGATAATCAGAAAAAAATTAAAACTAATTAATAAAGAAGAAAATTTTTTTTATCTAAAAGGCATAAAAAGATTTTTTTCAATCAATTGCTAGTTTAATTGAGATAATTAATAAGTTCGAATTTAAGTAAAAATTCAAGTTTACAGTTAAATTTTTTTTTCATATTAGATTTAAGCTTCATTAGTTTTAGTAATGTCAACTTGATAAAAGCTTTTAATTATTCAAAAAAGGACCTTTGATGATAAAAAAAAAATTAAACATCTGGTGTTTATACCTGATTAAAAACTAGACTAAAATAAAAAAATTGCATTTTAGTTGCAAATGTTGATTGTTTTAATTATGAGCATAATTAAGCAGAATTTTTTTTAAGCTTAAAGTCAATTAAATTTTCATTATAAATCACTGCCGATTGAGTAAACATTTGAGTAACGAGTTAAATTAGTCAAAAAAGTTATGTTGATACTTAAAAATTTGATTAAAAATTCAGCTAATGATGTTTTTTTTGTAAATAATTTTAGCTGATAATGTTTTGAAAAGAGCTAAAAATGTATTTTTTAAACAAATTAAATTGAAATTAAATGCTTTTAAAAAATTCAAACAAAGTATTCTCTTACTAAATTAAAAACAAAATTATATTCTTTTTTCAAATTAAAAACAAAATTATATTCTCTTAACAGACAAAATTCTGTAAATAAATTAAAAACAAAGTTCTTAATGAATTTAAAGTTCTCTTTATAAATTTGAGAAAAAATATTTCACATGAAAATGAATTTACTTAAAATGATTTTTCTTAAAATGAATTTTCTTGAAATGAATTTAATAGAAATAAATTCAAATGTATTTTCTTTAAAACAAACTAAAATGAAAATGTATTTTCTTAATAAATTTAAATTGAAATGTATTTTCTAATAAAAAGAAATAAAAATGTTTTTCTTAACAAGTTTATATAGAACTTTTTTTAATAAAATCAAATAAATATTCTCTTAAAAACTAGAATTATTTTAAAATTGAATCATTTTAATTTTAAAAAAGATTTCAACTTCAAAATTTATTATGTTAACAAATTTTAATAAAATTGTATTTTTCTAAAAAAATTCATTCTAAAATATACTAAGAAACAAATGCTTTAGAAGAAGCATACTTAAAAAAAATTTTGATTTTTGAATAAACTAAGAACAAATAGTTTTAAAAAACTGAAAAAAAATTTGACTAAAAATGAATTTTAAATAAAGTTAGTTAAAATATTTAAACAAAAAAAAAGTCTGAAAATATATTTTAAAATAACTTTAAATAATTTAAAAAAATCATCAATTGTAAAAAAACTTGTTTTTAAAATTAAAAATTTTAATCAAGTTAATGCTTGAACAATTAAACAAATATGCAAATATTCTAGTTTATAACACAACATATGTTGAATTAAATTAAAAAAAAAAAACTGTCAAAAATTTAGACAAATAAAATTATTAAAAAAAAATGTCAAATTTTGAATTGATTAGTAAATTAATATTTAGTTTCTTAAATGAAATAACTTTAACTAAGACAAAAAGTAAGATTTTATTTACTTTTAATTGACTTTAATAGAAAAATAGAAAAATCTAAAATAGAAAAATCTAAAATAGAAAAATCTAAAATAGAAAAATCTAAAATAGAAAAATCTAAAATAGAAAAATATGAAATAGAAAAATATGAAATAGGAAAATATTAAATAGAAAAATATTAAATAGAAAAATGAAAATAAAACTAAATAGAAAAATCTAAAATAGAAATATTTAAAAAAAAAATCTGAAATAGAAAAATTTAAAATGAAAAGAAAAAAATAGAAAAACTTAAAATAAAAAGAAAAAAATTCAAATTGAAAAATTAAAAAAATTAGAAAATTTAAGAACTAATTCAATGTTTTGTATTACGAAATCTTTTTTTTTGAAAAAAAATTCAAATTTACATAAGAATTTTATAATTAAAATTAGATAGAAGTTAAATAATTCAAGTTTTTAAGTAAACTTAAAAAATGGGTAAGTTCAAATAAAAAAAAAAGTTCAAAAGAATAATTCTAAAATGATTCATTTATTTAAAATTCAGTCATTTAAAAAGTTGAAAATTTTTTAATTGTTTTTTCTTTTTTTAGAAAAATAGATCTTTTTTAGAAAATGTTTAGTGAAAGATTTATTAAAGTATTACATTAATATTCAATTGATTTAAATTTTCTTAAAATATTCTTCAAAAAATCTAAATTTTTATTTAATTATAGAGATTTTTTTCATTTTGGTGAATTATGATTTATAATTTTGATAATTATTTCAACTTTGTTATTAAGTTTTAATTAAAAAGCTAAAAAAAACTATAAGTTAATGATAAATAACATTTGGTTATACTAAAATAGCTTTTGGTTATATTTTAAAATAGCTTTTGGTAAAACAAAAAAAAAAAATTTTTTTTGGTGAAGCTAAAAAAACTATTGGTAAAATTAAAGAAAATTTTGATAAAACTAAAGAAACTATCGGTTATATTGAATAAATACTTTGGTTAAATCAAATAAATTTTTAGTTAAATCAAATAAATTTTTGTTAAAACAAAAAAATTTTTTTCTTTTAGTAAAACTAAGAAACTTTTTTGGTTAAATCAGAGAACTTTTTTTTGGTCATAATAAAAAAATTCTTTGATTAAATTAAACAACTTTTTAGTTTTATTAAAAAAGCTCTTGATTATATTAAAAAAAAAAGCTAAATTTGGTTAAAAAGTATCAAAAAATTATTTTCTTTTCAAAACAAATCAATTGTTTGAGATGATGTGCAGCTTTATAAAAAAAACTTGTGAATTTACTATCAACCAATTAAGTTTTGTTTTTTTATATTAAAACTATTAAAATACAAATAAAAGGGTAATTAATTTTTCTTTTTTGAACAATTACTTGAGAAAAATTTAATGAGATTTTCTTTTTCTAAATTAAAGTTAAATAAAGCTGATTGAACTCAATTGTTTTTAAATAATATTTTAGTTTAAATATAGTTGATCTTATCTATATTGAAGTTTAGTGTTTAAATAAAATTTAAAAAGTTTAACGTTTTAAATCAAATAATAAGCGAATCAAATAGAGTGTCTTAAAAAAAAAAAAATGTTTAGTGATATTTTTTTGTCTTAAATTCAATACTTTTACAGTTTGTTTCTGCTTCACCACTTCAACTCAATGTTTTTAGATGATATTTTTTCTTAAAAAATAAAAATTTGTTGCAATAGTGAAAGCAAACTTTCTTTGACATTTAAGTTCAACGAAACGAAAATAGAGATAATTTATTGTAAGGTGATAGTTTACAAAGAAAAAAAAACAAATCAATTTTAAAAGTATAATAGTCAAATAAAAAAGTATTTTAAAAAAAAAAATTGTTTTCTTTTATGAAAAATAACAAAGAAAAAACTTTGTATTAAAAGTTTTATTTGTTGCCATGTGATAACCCTTTTAAAAAAAAGTTCAATAAAAATAATAAAAGTATAAAACATCAATGAAATTAAGTGAAACCTCTGAATGAAAAAAAAATTAGGGTGACAAGTTAATATTTTCCTTTTTTAACGTTTTTTAGAAGAAAAAAAAAAATCAACATTACAATATGTAAGGCAACAAGAAATTTGACAAAATAAAATTAAAACGGAAATATGAATATTCGTAAAAGACGCCTATTTGCGGCTGTCAGTAAATCAACAAATTTTTAAAACTTAAAATTAGCCTAAAAAGAAATTTTTTAAATGTGATTTCAATATTTAATTCAATAAAAACCAATTGAAAGGTTTTTTAACTATTTTTAACGTTCGATTTTTATAAAAAAATTTGTTTTTATTTATAATTTTTATGATTAATTTTTTCAAATTTAAAAAACTTTTACAGAGAACTTTGAACCTTCTTCTGAATAAAACTTTTTATCACAAACTATAGATTTTGTTAAAATTTTATTTAAAAATATCAAACTTTTCAAAATTATTAAACATTAAGTTTAGAATTGAACTAAAGTTTAGAATTGAACTAAAGTTTAAAACTTTTTATTAAAAATGTCTAATTTTGTTTTATGGATTATTTTATTTTTATTAAATAAAAATATTTTTGTAAAAGGGAAAGAGAATATTGTTTTACATGGAGGTAATCATTGTCGTGGCGGAAATGCGTTAATATATGAACATGGTAAAGGTAAATAATTTTTAATAAAAAAAATTTAATATCGACAAGTATCATTCAAATATTCATAAATTTTATTAAAAAACAAATTTAATCAAAAAATAAATTCTTTAAAAAAAGTTTAATAAAATGTTTTTTAAATTATCTGAATAGGTAAAAAAAAAGAGAATATAATTATAAAAGATGATAACTTAATAATGAAAGATGGAGAATCAGATGGCAATATTATAATGGATGGACACAATTTAATATTTAAAGAAGGTAAATTTAATTTTTTATAAAACTTAAAATCAAAATATTTTAACAAGAAACTTAAAGATCATAAACTTAAAGATCATAAACTTAAAGATCATAAACTTAAAAATCAAAAACTTAAAAATCAAAAACTTTTAAAAAAAATAAACTTTAAAAAGAATAAACTTGAAAATAATAAAATTTAAAAACTATAACTTTTTAAAAGGATAGCTTTTTAAAAGGATAAACTTTTTGAAAAGATAAACTGTAAAAAACAAAGTTTCAATAACTAATTTTAAAAATTTCAATAAACAAAATTAAAAAAAGTTGAGAATAAGTAAATTGAAAAATATAATCGAATACTTTAAATAAGACAATATTTTTATATTTAAGAAAATACTTAAATACTTCAAAGCAATTTTTTTTAACAAGAAAATAAATTCTTATAACAAAATTATAAAAATAAATTTAAATTTAGTTCTTGATTAAATAGACCTTAATTTGTAAAAATAAAATTTATGAAAATTGTTTTGCTAAATTGATTATTATTTTAAAAATAGGAAAAAAACATGAGAATATAATAATAAAAGGAGGAGGAGGAGGAGGACATTGTAATGAAGAACATCATGAAGAACATGAAACGCATCCAATGCATGTACATATAAATCCAGGCCATACAAAGGAGCATAAAGTTTATGTTCCTGTTCATCATAAAAAAAAAGTTATTCATCATCATCATCATAAAAAAGAAGTTCATCACAATGATCATTGGAATAGTAAATCAAGAAAAGATGATATAATTGAAGAGGAAGGTAAAAAAGAAAAAAGTTTTTTTACTTTAAAATTTTAATTTAATTTTCTTTTTAAAAAAAAAGTTGAATCTAGAGAAGAAAAAGGAATAATTCGTAAATTAAAATTAGGTGATAAATTATCATCTGAAGAAAAAGAAAGATTAAAATTTAAAAAAGTAGATAAAAGATTCGGTTTAAGTGGATTAGCAGGAAGAATGATTAAAAAAATAAAATGGAAAAAAGGTAGTAAGTTAAGTAAAACAAAAAACAATTATGATAAAAAAGAAGAAAACAACAAAGAAGAAAATCAGGAATTAAATGAGCAACAAAATGAACAACAAAATGAACAACAAAATGAAGAAGAAGAAGATGATAATGCTAATTCAAAAGATCAAGAAGACGATGTAGGTTCTAATAATCCTACTTTATATGACAATCCTATAAGCTTTAGTTCTTTATATCCTGGTATAAATTCAATATCTGGAGGTTATATGGCACCTGGTTATAACACGATGTTTTTAAATCCTTATCAATCAGAATTACCAAAACTAGCTGAAAATGACTTTAAAAAAAAATCTAAAAAACATAATACTAAATTAAATAGTGAAGAGAATAAACAAGTATCTGAAGAAGAATATGAAGATATTGTTGATGAAGTAGATAATAATAAAACAAAAAAGCCTAAAAACAAAATCGATAATTTATCTTCACCAATTAATTTAACTAATCAAGAAAAAAATAAAAAATTATCTGGAATTCCTCAGCCAGTTTTTACATTAGATGAAAATCAATTAAGACCAGCTATTTATTCAATTTTAGCATTAGCAAATAATCTAAAGCAGCCTAGTTTAAAACAACCATTATCTAGTTCAATTAATTCTTTACCATTATATACACCTAATAAATCTTCTTTAGATACTTCAGATGTATCATTATTACTACCAATTATAACTCATCAATCAAAAAAACAATTGCAATTAATAAAAAAACAACAAGAAAAAATAATTTTACAGCAAGCTGAAAATGAAGCATTATCTAAAAAATTGCAACAGGCTAAATTAATTGGTTTAAGTAAAAAAAAATGGTTAGAAGAAGACATAAATTTAGATGAAAAAAATTTCAATAAAAATCCAAATGAGAAAACAGATGATGATTTTGAAAATTATGATGAGCATTTAAATGAATTATTATTAGCTAAAGCTAAAAATAATGAGAAAATAAAAAACTTAAATAAAACAGCAAATAAATTAAATAGACGTACAACAATGTTAAATAAAAAGGATTATATAATTTCATCATATGATTACAATAAAAATTTAAAAGATATGAATGAAAATTTTTCAGATGATGAATTTGATGATAATTTTTTAAAAAGAAAAACTACAATAACAAAAAGAATGTTTATTGATCAAGATAATAAATTCTTATTTAATAAACTAAATTTAAACAAAAAACATATTAATAAGGTGCAACTAGATAAAAATGCTACTTTATTAATTTATAACCTATAAAAGAAGCACGATTTATGTTTGAAATTTAAAAAAAGTAAACATGATCAAAATCAAAGATCATTGAAATGACATTTCAAAAAAATATGTGTTTAGAATATTAAAATTCATAGTTTTCATTAAAAAATACAGTTGTATAAATTTTTAATTAAGCATAGTAGTTTTAACCCACTCAATTTTTTTATTAAAAAAAAAGCCTTAAGCTGTTACTACACAATATTTAAACTAATAAACTAAATTATAATCCTTTAAAACTTATCTTGTTTTAAAAAAATTTCATTTTATGCTACAAATTTTACTGATCATTATTCTGAGTACATGTTTTTTTTAGATCATATTTGAACGGAAGTTCAAAATTTTTAAACATTTTGATTCAAAGAAACAAATGAAAATATATAAGAAAAAATTTTTTTTACTAAAAACAGCTTAAACATCAATAAAATTTTTGAATTTCAAAATAACTATTTATAAAAAAGAGAAGATTTTCAACAAAAAAACATAAATTTACTTAAAAAACAAGATGCTTTTTACATGATTTGAAAATAATTTTAAATCTGAAAAAATTTAAATTAAAAAATCCTAAACAAAAAGAATGTAAAATTAAAAGTCAAAGTGAATAAATAGAAGTTGAATAATGAAAAAATTAGCTTTTTAAAATTTTATTTCCAAAAAAAAAAAAAAAGATATCAAATCAAAATTTTTGAAAAAGAAGTTGAAATATAATGACCAAAAACTTAACATGACTTATCAGCATTTTTTGATAAACAAAAGTTTTGAAAAATTTTTAAATTAAAATTTTGTTCACAACTACATAAATATTTTTTAAGGCTATTTTAGAACTAATTTATTTGAATTAAAAAAAGCACTTCAAAAGATAGTTTTTCATTTCAAATAAATTAAAAATTTCTAAAGGCTTTTTTCATTTTAAAAAAAAGTTATGTAAAAAATTTCCAACATTTAAAATGTTGTAGCTTAAAATAAAGTGAAAAAAAAAACTTTTTTTATAATTAAATTTTATAAATATTAATCATAGTTTGTCTATAAAAATGATTAGCGTTGTGATTATTAAAACTCTTTAATTAATTAAAAATATTTGAAACGTTAGCTAACTTTAGAAAAAAAAAGTTTTTCATGTGTTTGATTATATTTGTTGATGTTTAAAAAGACTTATTTCAAACATGATAAAGTTATTTGAAATCATTGAACAAAGTTAACAGAAAAATTTTTGAATTCAAATTTCATTTTAATAAAAAATAACTTTTTAAATAATCTGTTGATAAAAAAAAAGAATTAATTTTTTCATTTTTAATTAAAAAAAAACTAATTTATAATGATAAAGTTAAAAAAAAAATACATCTTCTTGACCGAAAGCAAATTTTAAATTTACTTTTAACAGCTAGTTCATTTTTTTGAATTCACTAGATTTTTAAAATCAAAAGTTATAAAAGTTAAACGAAAAATATTATTGAAAGAAATATAGTGTAAAAATAATGTAAGTGGTGGTCAAGTTTAACAATTGATTGACATATCAAATCTAATTTTAAACTTTATTTCAAAAGTTCTTTAACAACACCGCACATCATTCTTAATTAGCTTAGGAAAAAAGAAAAAAAATAGGTCGAGATTTTTCCTTTTTAATCTAAAATTTTTTCACTTGAACTTTGATAAAATAACTAAAATTTTTTTTTTGTTTTAAAATTTTAATCGATTAGAAAGAGTTGTCTTACACGATAAATGTTCAAAAGTTTTTATTTTCCAATTAATTGAGTTTTTAAAGTATTTTCATTTGTTTATTCAAAGATTTTTAAAAAAACTTATTTTTTACAAAATTTTTTTTTAAAAAGTCAATTGCTTATAAAAATCTTTAGCTTTTTATTTTTAGTAAACATTTAAAAAAAAAATCTCAAATTATCCTTTTCATGTACTTCCGGTCAAAAAAAACTTCCGCTTTTAAAAAAAGTTCTCAGTTAAAAAATCAATAAATAAATTGATTAATTGCTGTTTTATATAATAAAAAAATAGATATTTTATTATCTTAAAATTTAAAATAATGTTTAACTAGGAAAATTTTTATTTGAACATAAGAAATGAAAAAACATTAAATTTTTATCTAATTAGAATAGTTTATAAAAGATAAAATTATCTATATCACGAACTATTTCTTTTTTCTCAAACTATTATTAATATTTTAAGTTCGAAAATAATATAATTGTGTTACATTCAAAATTTTGAAATCAAATCAAAATCACAAAGGAAATGAAGAAAAATTTAATTTTTTTCTTCCATATGATGATTAAAAAGAAAAAAATTCAATTAATCATTTGAACTTAAAAAATTTTCACAAAAAAAGTTTTAAAATATTTTTCAGGTCTAAAAAATTTCTATTAGGTATTTTTTCAAATTAAAATATTAGCTTTAAATAAGTTTGACTAAAAATATTTAAATTTTTTTTTTTGTAGTAAAGATGATCAAATTTAACATTGATCAAATTAGAAGCAGATTTTTGAAGAGCAGCCGATTTTATTTTGTTCACTATAAAAATGTTTTAAATGTTTGCAATTTAAAAGCTGCTATTTGAATTCAAAAATAATTTTATTTTTGCGGACGGCATTTTTCTTTTTGAATAGCCTGTATTTTTAAATTACGCAAAACTAGTATTATTTTTTTTAGTTAAAATTTGCGTTTTCTATTAAAAATGACTATAAAAAATTTTTTATTTAAAACTCAAAATAATTCAACAATTGTAACAAAAAAAGAACTTTAAAAAAGATATCTAATTTTTAAAACAGATTATAAATAGTTTTTGTGATAAGTATTATCTTAAATTATGAAAATTTTTTAAAAGCAGCTAAAACCAAAAAATTTTTTCAAAAATTATATTAAATTTTGGATTTGAATCAAAATTTTCCTTTTTAAATTTTCATTTTTTAAATTATATTTCTCTTATTGAAATTCATTTTTTTTATTTTGTTCTTTTTTTTTTAATTTTTTTTAAAAGATTTTAACTTTTAAACAAAATGACATTCTTTTTTCTCTACCTAAATTTTTTTTTCCCTATTCAATCGTTTTTTTTTTACTATTTAAAAGCTTTTTTCTCTCAAAACAAACCTTTTTTTTAGTTAATTTTTCATTCTCTTTTCAAAGATTCATTTTTTTAGTTAATTTTTTTTTTTAAAAACAAAAAGATTTTGAAGTAAAATGTTAAATTGAATTAAAATAATCTTCAATTTATTATCTTTTATAGTAAAAAACAAAATTAAATTAAAAAAGGTAATATGCATCTAAATAATTGAAGTATTATTGTTTACTTCTTAAATTTTATTCAACTTAACAAAACGCCTTTTTTAACTTTGAGCTTTTAAAAAAAATTATTCTCATTTTGTAGAGAAAAAAAATCTTTAAATTACTGTTAGAAAGAAAAAAAATTCAAATTTAAATAAAGAAAATTAAAGTTGAATGATTTGATTTAATTTAAAACAAAAATTTTAATTATAAATTTAAAAAATTTTTATAAAGTTGAATTCAAAATGAAAAAAAGTTTTGTGGTATAAATGATTTGAAAATATATCATTTCTCAATTTAAAAAAAATAATAAAAACTTTAAATTTCGTAACTATGGAAATAAGTTAAAATGACCAGTAACACCAATCACAGAATTTGATGATGATCCATAAGAAAAAAAATCATCTGATCTAACTTGAACTACCGGAAGTGAATCAGAAAATGAAAAAAATAATAAAATAAAAAAAAATAAAAGTGAGAAAATTAAAAAAAAAAAAAAATAAGATAAAAACGGATTCATGGATAACACGTTCACATCCGATTTTAGTGCTCACGAACTAAATTTTAAAAATTCTTTAGCCTTTTATAACAATTTAAATGAAATATTTTTAAGAATTTTTTTTTTTTTTACTTTAAAATCTAATCTCTAACAAAATTTGAAAAACTTTTAATTAATTTGTAGATTTTTCTTTTTAAATTACTAACAAAAGTTTTTTTAATCTTTTTACTCTCATTTTTCTAAAATTACAAAAAAAGGTTGATTAAATTTAATTAAAACTTTTTATTAAACTTTATAATAAAAAAAAGTTGAAAACAAAAGTCTAATTAAATATTTTTTTCATAAAACATTTTAAACAAGATCTCATAAAACTAAAGATCTTAATTTAAATTATATTTAATAAAAATTTATGGAAAGTATTAATAAAAAGAAATTTAATCTAAAAAAGAACACGATTAATTTATAATAATAACTTTGATTATACAAATAGATCATTCTATATTTAAATAAAGTCATTAATCTTTTAAGAAAAAATCAAAATAGTGATATAAAAACTTTTTATAAGATATTTATTAAAGTCATGTATGCTTATAAATTTCAATTAGTGGTTTATCATTGAAAAACGTGTAAATTAATCATTCATCTTTTATTTCAACAAGTAAATATAAAAATTTTATAAAACAAATTAATTTTAATGAATTTAAAAAGAATTAATAAAAAATACTTAAACTTCATTTTAACAAATCAACTCTTTAAAATTTCTGTATGATTTGAAATATATTTATAAAAACTTTTTAAGTTTCAATTCATTTTTTTCTTAATAAACTTTTCTCTCAATAAACTTTTCTCTCAATAAACTTTTCTCTTTATAAACTTTTCTCTTTATAAACTTTTCTACTTCTAAAAATCATCTAAAAATTTCAAAAAATTCATTCAAATTTTTACTTCAAAAATTTATTTAACTTTTTTTCATCTAATTCAATTTTGACAACACTTAATTTTTATTTAATGTAAATTAATTTTTAGTACTAAATGACATTTTATTTTCAAAAAAAAAACTTCAATTAAACAATCATCAAATAAACTAGAAGAAAATAAAAATTTAAATAAAAAAGATAAGAAAATTGTGTAAATAAACACGATTAATAAACTTGAAGTTTATCAACAACAAATCGGCTTTTTGTTGACACTTTTGAATGTAGCCAAAAAAAAATTTTTTTATTTTGACGAATTAAATAAAAAATAATAAATAAAATGAAGAGATTTGTCAAGAATAATCAAGTATATTTTTTTTCAATTTCTTCTCATCTCATAATACTGAAAATGTATTAAGTATTAATAATTATAATTTTTAATAAAAAACAAAAAAAAAATAAGTTCATTGAACTTTGATTTAAAAAACATTTTTCAAATCATCAATAACACATTAAAAAAAACAGAGAAACCGGAAATGGATTTCTATTATTCACGCGGTACTTTTTACTTATTTTAAATTTCTTAAACTTTTCTTCTTTTTTCTCATTATTTAGCATGTAAAAAGTTTATTTTATTTTTTTTATGTTTCAGATCATCAGTTGCTTATAATAAAAAAATTAAAGAAAATTATTTTTTCATTAAGAATAAACTTTTTACCTTAATTTTTGTTCATTTATTAATCATTTTTTATCTTGTCAAAAAACTTTTTTCTAATGTTAAATTTTGATTAAATTGAAATCTATTTTATTCAAAACTTAAAAAAGTTTTATTTTAAAAAAAAATAAGATTGTTTTTAAAAAACTAAGAAAAAACAGAATATTTAGTTAAAACTAAACTTTAAAAAGGTGAAAATGATTTTAATAGAATATGAATATAAAAAAAAATAATTAAAAGACTTCAATCTTTATCTGTAAAAATTTATTAGCAAAAAAATATTAATTTGTATTTATAATAACTGAAAAAACATAATTGGATTGCTTAAACAAATAAAAAAAAAATAATGAAATTTTATTAAAAAAATTAAAAAAAAATTTATGCTCAATGACTAAAAACACTGAATCAGTGAATAAAAAAGAGAAATCTTTCCTAAAATTTAATCAAAAATACTTTAAATAAAAATTAAAAATTCTTTCATTGAACTGGTCAACCCTCATTTTGTATAAAAAAAAAATTATTAACCTGCATTTCATAAATTCAAACAAAAAAAAAACTAATCTTATTGGTCTTTTTGAAATAGTTAATAATAAAAAATTATAATTAATCAAAAACTAAAATTTCTTTTTGTTTGAAATTTCTTTTCAAAAAACAACTATTTAAAGAATAAACTTTTTTTTAAAAAAGTTTAATAAAAGAAAAATTAATTTTTTTTTCTAAAATTTTTTTCTAAACTTTTTTTACTTTGAATATTTTTCTAAGTTATGTTAACTATGAATTTTTTTTCTAAAATTTTTTTCTAAAAACTCTTAATACATTTTTTCTTAAATTTTTTTTCTTCTTTTGAATATATTTATATGAGCTGCTTTTTAAAAAAAATATTTCAGAGATTTAGCTTTGCTTTAAATTCTTAATAAATAAAAAACAAAAAAAATTGAAAAGTTAATTCAAATTCAATAAATTTAAAAAAAATGTATTTGAACAGAAAATTTTATTATTTTTCAATTTAGCTCTAAGTAATTAGATTAAATTTTTTGATAGTGTTCAATTAAATAGAATTTAAAGATAAAACATATTGTTTTAAGAGATTTTTTTTTCTGAAAAAAAATTGAAATAAAAATAAATGTGACATAATGTCTAAAATAAATTGAAATTTTTAAAGTAAATAAATAGTAAATGAAAGATAAATTTATAATTAAAAATTTATAATTATAAATAAGCTTCTTAAAATCTTTTTTTCTTTTTTAAAAATTTGAAGTGATTTAAAATATTCAAAATTCAAAAAAGAATTTTTAAAGGGATTTATTGAAAAAGATATAAGTTTTGAATAAAATTATTATAGAGTTTTAAATCAAAATTGTGAGAATTTTACAAAAATATGTCATAAAATTGAATTAAGATTAAGTTTTAAAATAAATCAAATACATGTAGCTTTATTAAAAAAAAGAAAAAAAACTTTTTTTTTATAATTAAAATAAGAAAAAAAGAATTTCAAAAGCTAATTAATTGATTTTTTGGCCTATATTTTTAAACTTTTAGCTATAAATATTAAATTAAAAAAAATGAAACAATCAAATAGAAAAAGTAATTTTTTTTCTTTTTTTAAAATAGATAATCATAGTTTATAATCTAAAAAGTTTCATTTTAAATTTTAAACTAGAAAAGAATTATAAAAGAATTGGTGAAGCTAAAAAAATATCAAACTTTATTGTGAAAATAAGTCTAATAAAAATGAAATTAGTTTTAAAATAAAACTATAAAAATAATTAAAGAAAATGAATAAAAAAATCATTATTTTAGCATAAGGCTAAAGTAACACAATAAAATATTGATTGAAGATAAAAATAAAAACAAAGTTAAATATATAGAAATACTTTTATTAGAAAATAAAGAATAAAACTCTTTTAAAAGTAAGTTTATGGATGAAGGTAATAAACAAATAAATTACAAATAAGTAAAAGAAACTAACATTTATAATAATTTTATTTCTTATATTTAATTTGAAGAAAAAAAAAAAACTAACTTCCGGTTTTATTGAAAAAAGTATTTTTAAACTATAAAAATAAGGTTTAAAAACGTGTTAATTGAAAATTTCAAGAAAAAAATAAGTTACTTTTTATAAGTTTTAATAAATTGATACATTTAAGTTTAAATGTAAAAAGGGGAAGAAATATATAAAACAAAAAATTGTCAAAACTAAAATAATCAAATTTAAATTTATTTAAAATTTGAAAAAACTATTGATATTGAAAATTTTTGAAAAGATTTAATAGTAAAAGTATATTTAAATGTCAAAACATCTAAATGTTAATAAAATTAATCGTTGAGATACACCTAAAAGCTGACATAATAAATTTTCGATATATCTAGAATTTAATATACTTAATCGTTGGTAAGTAAAAAACTTAATTTGAATTAATCTTATTGTAAAAGCTAGATCAAGTTTTTAATTTTGGTATTTTTAAACTAAAAATACCTATAACTTTGAATAAAAAAATTTTAATTTTTTAATTTAACAGTCAACAATATACATAAATGAGAATGTAAAGTAGTTTACACCTAAAATTTAATAAAATAAAATTTTAATTTTAAAATGCATTTTGACTTTTTTTTATTCAGAAAACTCAATAAATCAAGGTTTAATAAAGTTAAAATGTAGTGAAAGACTCAAACAAAAAAACTAATTGTGATAGAGTATTTTTTTTAACATCATTTATCATTTAAATAATGTAGTAATATTTTTGTCATAAAACTATTGTGAAACAAAAAAATTAAAACTTGTTAATAAGATAAATAAGTTTTTAAAGTTTTCACTCAATCTCAAACTAGAACAGTTTTATAAAAAAAATTGAACGTTTAAGTCAAATTGTGAATGTTGCAAAAATTAAATGAGGTATTAAAACTTAAGAACTGAGAGAAAAAAAACAGAAGAATTTAAAAACTAAAGAATTCGAAAAACTAATAAAGTAGAAAACCACAACTTTTAAAAACACAAAATAAATAAGAATACAAATTTAAAAAAAAAAAAAGTTAAATGATACAGAATAATTAAATAAGGAAAATAATATTCTAAAACAAATAGTCTTATTTTCATTAACAAAAAATTAATTAGAAAACTAATGAAAAACTATTTTTTTAATTAAACTTAAACTATATTTAAATATTAATAATCAAAATGAATCTAAATTCATTAAAACTAATAGTATTAAAATTAATACTTTAAATTCAAAAAAAAAAAAATCTAAAAACTATGTTACAAAAATTTCATCAAATAAAACGTCAAATAATAAAAACAAATAAACATACCTTGGACGGTGTGGTGTAATTGGGCATTAATAACCAAAATCAATAAAAATTTTAATCTACTTGTTAATAAGATTGGTATAAGTTGATGAAACATTGTTATTAGTTTTTTTTTTATTAGGAAAAAATTTATAAAAACCAATTATTGAAGATGAAAATTTTTATTAAACATAATATAAGTTGAATGAGTTCATTTTATTGATTCAATTTCAATTAAATAAAAATTTTTCTTTTATTTTTATAAGTTTATTTTTGATAAATTTTTTTGTGTGAATTTAAAAGTTGAAATTTTTGAAGAAAAAAATTACATTTTTTGACTTAAAAATTATAATAATCCGATAATTGATTTTTTATCTTTATTTAAAAAAAATTTAAATTTTCATTTAATTCATCAATTATTAACTAAAATTATTAATTTATAATAACTAAAATCTATATATTAACTATAAAAAATTTAAATAAACACTAATGAGAATTTTAAACGACATTAAAGTTTAAGAACTGAAATTTTAACAGCTTTTAAGATTTTCATTTTATCACATCAAAATTTTCATATAAAAAAGATTTGAAGTTAATGATTTTTTAGTAATCTAGAGAACTTAAAAATTAATTTTTAATTAGTTTTTATTAAAAATTCACATTTTTGTATTTAAAACACTTAAGATTTGAAAATTAAAGAAAGTTTTTGATTCAAAAAAAAAATTTTTAAAAATCTAACAATGAGTTGTAGTTTTAAACTAAATAAATTTTAAAAGAGACGTTGATTAACAAAAGAATTTTTTGTAAGAAAAGAAAGTAGAAAATTAAAACACAACTTGTAATTAACCAAAAAAACTGATTAACTAAGAAATGTAAATAAAACAGCTTTTACTAAAAGATTAGAAAAAAAAACTTTTACAAAGATTTTTCAAATTTGATGTCAGACAAGTTAGACTGTAAACGGCAAACTGTTAAATTCTTAACGTTTTTTATACCGCAACTAAATTGAACATCTTTTTTTATTTAAATACGCATGTATATTTCATTGCTTGAACAACATAAAAAAATGGGCTGTATCAACATAAAATATCAACTTTTTTTTTTAGTAAAATTTTAAAATAGAAATCGATTCTTGCTATAGATAAATGATATAGTAAAAATTAGTTGTATTTCATTTGTTTTTAACTATATCATAGAATAATGCGTAACAAAAGGCTTTTTAATATATAAAATAGAGAATTTTAATAAAAAAGGATTAATTCATTTAAAAAACATGTAATAGCAATTAAAAAATAATTTTTTAATGACTAAAATGTTCATTCTAAAAATTAGTAATAAAATTGTTGATTTTATTATTAAAAGTTTTAATTTTTATATTTAAACTATTTGTGGTTAAAAAAGCAAAAAAAAAAAGCTTCAAATTAAGCAATTTTTATGATTTTTCAAAAACAATTATTTAATGAACAACAGTTTAGTAATTTATTTTTATAAAAAATTTTTTGCTTAATTTTCTTTTATATTAAGTTTTCATTAAATAAGATTCGAATATTTTTTTATTGAATAATCTAAGTTGTTCATGATTAAAAACTTAACAATCATTTAAGAAAGTACATTTACAATTTTTTATTAGAAATTCATTTAAAAATTTACATTTACACTTAGTTGTTATATTTCTAAGAATTACAAGTAAATTTACTATTTTGAGAAAAACATAATTTTCTTAAGATATTTTAAAGTAATTTTTAAAGTTTTTAATCAATCGAGTTTTAAAAACACACGTTTAAACTTTTTCCATAATAAACTTTATTTATGATAAAAATTATTTTTAATAAAAAAAAAACGGAAGTACAAGCATTTGACGCGGAAACAAAAAGATCAAGTATCTTTAATTTAATATTCATGACCATAAGAATAGACATATTTTTATTTAAAAAAAACAAAATTTATTTGTATTTTTAAAAAAGTTGGTCAAATTTCATGTTACGAATATTCGAATATAATTAATCGGAAAAAACAATAAATCAATAATTATTGGTGTATAATAATTACTTTTTTTTATTTTCTTTTTTAGAAATTAAAATTAATAAGTTTTATTGTGAAAATGAGGTTAAAGAAATATTTTTTAGCAAAAAATTCCAAATAAATCGACAATTTTTTTGCACTAAAGTCAATCAAACATTATAGTATAATATTCTTGTTCTTTTTAAGATTTTATGGTCAATCAAATGTCTAAAATGTTTAAATCAATTAAAGAATTTAATAATAAAATTCAAAGTTAATTTAAAAATTGAATTATAGATTCAAAAAAATTGAATATGTAAAAATGAATTTGAAAAAAAAATTTCTTTCAACTAAAAATATATATAAAAACGCAATGTTAAAAAATCAAAACTAAACTAATTAAAGAATAGTTGATTACAACTAACTAAAAATTAAGAAAAATTTTAATTGATTAGATAGATATATAATTTTTTTTTCATTTAAATTTAACACTAGTAATCAATCAAAAATGACTTTTTATAAGTTTTGATATATCCATTTTTCAAATTTTTTTTGTTTGTTATTTTTAACATTTTTTTTTCAAAAAAAAAAATAATCTGCTTCAATTGAACTATAAAATCTCTTGAGAAAATATTCATTTAAAAATTTAATCTTTTTATTATTTCATGAAACAAAACATTTCTACCACAGATAATTGACTAAATTTTAAATTGAGTTTAGACAAAAAAAAGACTTTTTTAATTTATTCTAAAGTATTTTTAAATCAATTAGATAATTATTATTGTAAACAAAAATTTTAGTTTTGATTTTTGTCAAACCTACATGTATCAAAAAAAAAATTTCAAAATAATACTCTTGTGGGTGTTGAAATAAAAATAAGTATTGTGGTTATGTTTTTTTTCAAGTTAATTATTGGCATTATTATTAACATATTGATGCAATTAAAATACGTTTTAAAATAAAGACCCAAATCTTTATATTCAAAGTTGATTGACATACATTGTTCAGTACAATTCTAAATTTTTATTGCCCTTTTATTTGTTATCTGTAAATTTTCTTTTCTTCCTAAAAAATTATACAGTTCTTTTTTAATGTATTTTTCTATGGATTTTATTTGATATTTTTTTTTTATTTTCTATTTTTAAATTTTTATTTTATACTTTCTATTTCTTGTTTTATATTTTCTATTTTTTACTTTATACTTTTTATTTTTTAGTTTATATTTTCTTAATTTATATTCTCTAGTTCATGTTTTTCAGTTTTAAATTTTTGTATTTTTTAATTTTTTTATTAAATTTTCTTTTTTTGCTAAAACAAAGTTCTCTTTTTTAACAAGTGTTGCTAACAAACATTTCCATATAAAAATTTAAAAAAAAAAAATTACAAAGATTTAAAAAAATATTTTTCAGTTAATTTGATTTGAAAGAAGACGTTAAGTCTTCATTCAAGTAAATATCTTTTTAAAAAATTTCTTCAAAAAATTATTGAAAAAAAATTTTTATTATAAATTTTTGAATTGAAATTAAAAAACTTCTTAGAAAAAATTTCTAAAAAATAAAGTTTTCTATTAAACTATTTTTCAAAAAATAATAAATAAAAAGTTTTTTTGAAAATAAAGAAAAATATTAAAAAAAAAAGAGTTTAAAATGAAAAAATTCATATTTTAAAATCAAACTTTAGAAAAAAAGATGAAAAAAAATTTTAAGCTTAGAACAAAAAAAGTTGTTAAAGAAAAAGCTTTTTTTTTATAAATAAAAAAATATTTAGTTAAAAAGAATAAAAATTAATAACATCAATAGCAATTTAATTTTTAAAATAATTCAAATTTAGAGAAAAATTTTTATTTATAAAAACTTTCAAAAAAGCAAAATGTAGACATTAAGAGTTTTTTTTGGGTGTGTGTAATCTAAGAAAGTTTTAAAAAATTTTTACTGTTAATTTTGAATTGCTTATCAATCATAGTAATTAAATTTATCAAAGTCGATCTAACTAAATGAAAAAATTAATCTTTAAACATAAATATTAAAGAATATAAAGAAATTAAGAAACTATGTATTTTATTTAGCAGGTAAATTTTTATAAAATAAATGATAAAAAACCAATTTTTTCGAAAAACTTTTTCAAAATGAAGTTGAATAAACTTTGCAGGTAAAATTAATAAATAAATTGAATAGAAATTATATTCAAAAAAACTAATATTTTTTAAGAAAAGGATTGGACATTAAGAACTGTCATCAACATAAAAAAAATGTTGCCCAATGAAACTTCAATTTATCTTATTTGTTTTAGCGTGTTGACTGAAAAAAAAACGATAAAAAACTAAATATTTTTAGAAAAACTTTTAAAAAAAAGAACAAATCAAGTTAGAGGTATTCTAATTTACATATGATTTTGATATTTAGAAAAAAATTCTAATCTTTTCTAATTTTTCTTTTTTTTTTTCTTTTTTTCAAAAATTTATTTTTATCATTTTAGGAAATTGGTTTTAAAAAATGATTTAAAAAAATTTATGTGTTTTAGCAAAGTTTATTTAAGATCAATCTTTGCTTTTAAAGATAAACATTAGAATAAAAATAAAACAAAAAAAAAAAAAAGGTAAAAACAAGAAAAGACTTTTTTAAAATAAAAAAAGAATTTCAAAAATAAAAAAAAGACTTTTAAAAAAAGTATAAAAATGACCAAAAAAAAATTATATGAAAATGCAAAAATGATCAAAAACAAAAAAAATCTGTTAAAAGAATTCTTTTAAAAGTTTTTTTTTAAAAAAAAAAGAATAAAGGAATTGCAAAGAATAAAAAAGTATATTCAAATATATAATTAGTATAAGAAAAGAATAAAATTTAACCAAGATGTCAACTTATTATTAGGTCAACATCAAAAACTCAAGATTTGTTTTAAAAAGTGTTTTAGTTGTCAGACGTGACTTGTTAAAGCTAAAAAAAATTTTTATTTTAAAATAAACACCTTGTTTTTAAAAAATAATTCATTTAAAAAGATTTCTTTTTTTTTTTTGTAAACAATTGCTTAAAAAACTAGTTAAACAAAATTTGCTACTTGAAAGCAGACAGGTCTTGAGCTTATTTATGAAAAATAATTATTTTAAATTCAAAAGATTGAAATTTAAAATTAAATTAAAAAATCCTAGAAGATAAATATTGTAAAGTTTTAAAATAAATTTGAATTAAGTGAAGGATTATGAAGTAAAAAAAAAGTTATCATAAAGAATAAAAGTAGTTTAAAAAAAAATTTTATAAAACATCTTTTTTTAAAAAAGATGTATTTGGCATTTTTCTACTAGTTGGATTATTAAATTTCTTAATCACTGAACTAGTTGAAAAAAAAAAATCAAATACAGGGCGTTGTAATTCAGGTAAAATAAAATTATTGTTTAGTTTTTTTGAAAACTAAATAAGCTGCTTGGCAAATATTCTCAACCTAATTTACTAGTAGTTATGTAGAAAATTTAAAAAAAAATTTTCTTAAAATTGTCAAAATGAAAACACCTAAAAATTCAATAAAACTAAAATATTGAAAATTTTTATAAACAATTGACCCTAAAACAGTAAAATAAAGTTAAATAAAAAAAACAAAATTATGTTAAAAATTCAATATCAATGATATTAATATAAGAATATTGAAAAACACTTTCACTAAAGAATAAATAATAAAACACATTATCAGTAACTTGAATAAATTTTTTTATTCTTTCCCTAAATTAATAATTTTTATTGTTCTCACAAAAAAAACCAAAATAAAATGGTTTTGAGTTCAAATTAAAATAAAAAAAATTATTTTTTCTTTTACAATTTTGTTAAGCTTAAACATAACA
The DNA here is from genome assembly GCA_034509755.1 of Anisodus tanguticus. Lineage (NCBI taxonomy): Eukaryota > Viridiplantae > Streptophyta > Magnoliopsida > Solanales > Solanaceae > Anisodus > Anisodus tanguticus. The sequence continues at coordinate 492,288 of JAVYJV010000131.1, read as the reverse complement.
AATTTCAATTTAAACAAAAAGTAAAAAATTTGAAATAAGGTCTATTAATGTATAAAAAATTTTGTCAATTATTAATTATAAATTAAATAAGCTAGTCTATGAATCTGTTAATATATGATTGAATGTATTTCTAAAAAAAAATTCATTTGAAATGTGGTAACTTAAAATATTAAAGAGACCGGAAATTGTTTAAAAACTGGGTTCAAAATGAAAATAGTTTTAACCGGAAACTCAAACATTTTTATCATTTAAAATAAAAAATTTAAACTTAACGATTATTAAAAACGAATAAAAAAAAACTAAATGTGAGAACAATGAATTATAAAAAATTGATAATTTAAAAAAAACAAAAATTTTCTAAACTAATTAAAACTTATTGTTTATTTGCTGGGTATATGAATATTAAAAAAAAAAATTTTTTTTTCAAAACTAGAGAAAAAGAATTGAAAAGTAAAAATGAAATAATTAGCTTTATACACATTCAACTGAATATTCAGAAAGTCTGATTTTTAATTTTAATGCAGATTTGAATTGGTTAACTTGTAAAAGCTAACGTGTGCAAATGATGCTATGACTGTGAATGGCCGCCAGAAATAAAAAAATTTTTTTTTTTAGATTTTTTTATATATTAATTTTTTAGAACAAGATTCAACTTCAATTCTCATACAGTATATCATTAAACAATTTTTTTTTTGATAAAGGTTTATAGACAAATTAGAGCTTAAAATAAAGACTATTCAAATTTTTGAGTGTTAAATTTAACTAAGCTAAAAATTATCAAAAAAAAAAATTGATGTTTTTCCAAAAAATTTTCATCTATAAAGTCTAACAACAATAAAAAACAAACTTTTTAAAAAATAGTTCATCTTATAATTTGAAAAAAAATTTTAATTAGAATAGTTTTTTTTAATGATTTTCTAAGATAGTTTTCAAAAAAAACCAGATACTTAAATTTAGTTTAACATTGAAAAATTGATGTTTTTTTTCAAAGTTTTATAAATTACTAGTATTCAATAAAGTCTAAAACTAACTTCTATCTAAAATAGAATTTGAAATAAACTAATTTCTCAAGTTAACTGAAAACATATTTGAAATAAACTATATTCAAAGGTTGATTATCAATATTTGAGTTTTGTAATCACAAAATTGAAATAAATTAAAATTTTAAAAATGATATAAATGAAAAAAAGTAAAATTAAAAACAATCTGTCAACTGTTAGCAAAATATTTCAAAAAAAAAAATCGAAATGTTTTGAGCTTAAAGGTTAATTTTATTTTCTTTTCAAAGTCATAGAAATTTGAAAAAAAAAATAGAAACCTTAGAACTAATAAGTTGAAAAACTGCAATCCTAATAAAATTAAAAACTGCCTTAACCTATTTTTCATTTTTTTTTTCATACTTTTACTTGCTCACTATATTTCTTAAATGACCAATTTCATGCTCTTTGTCTTTTTCAAAAAGTTTGTTTCACTAGGGATTTTATAAAACTCTAAATTGATAAGTCCAAAAATAACAAATTTACAATCGACAATAAGTCCAATTTGTTTTCTTTTTTGCTTGACGGCTTTTATTCTCATAAACTAAAATGTTAAAATATTTTTGTGCAGAAAAAACTAAAAAATATAAGACGTTAGAAATTAATGTTATAAAAAAGAGTAAAAGTTTTTTTTAAAAATTTTTAAACCAAAAGTAGATAAGTAAAATGTGTTTTTAAATTTTTTCATTTCAAGCCAATTAAATTAACAAATAATTGCAAAACTCAATAAATTTTTAGAAAATTTCTTGTTAGTGAAAATAGACTAATTAAAAACAAAAGGTTAATTTCACAGTTTTAATAGTTTTAAAAGTTTAGTAAATTGCTATTAAAATGATCTATAAGTTTGAATTAAACCATTATAGACCAAAAAATAGATTATGAAAAATAATTAATTTTTTATTTCTCAAAATATTTCAAATTTTATTGTGAAAAAATTCTTAAAACTTAATTAATAAAAAGTCTAAGGAAAGTTTTTTAAAAAAAAACTATTAAATTTTTGCTAGAGGAAAGAAAAAAAAATTATAAACAAATATAACAATTGAAGATGATAAAATTAAAAATTAATATATTTCGTTTCTGATATTACAAAACAATTAGTTGATTTTCAAGCTAAATTAGATGACTAAATTATTAATCAATTTGATATAAAAATATCAAATTCAATAAATTGATTTAAGAATTGATTCTTCATTGAAACAGGTACTCAATAGAAGTTTCATTTTAAATGTTTTATTTCCTGCTCATACTACAGTTAGAAAAATTGAAAAATAACTCAAATGTTTTTTAAGTTTTCAAAGTTTAAAAATCTGAAAGACTTAAAAACATTGTTTTAAAAAAGTTTGAAAGGTTTGAAAATCATCTATTAAAAAGAATATAAAACGTTCAAAAGAAAAATTTAGAAAAAGATTGAAAAGACATAGAAGAAACTAAAAGTCTAAAAAAAATTTAGTTAAAGAAAATTTTAAAAAGTTTTATAAAATAGTTTAGAAAAAGATCTTTTAAGTTTGAAAAAACATAAAAATATTTTAAACAAAAAGGTTATAGATAAATTATTCAAAAAAGTGTTGCAAAGTTAAAATAATTATTTTACCTGAAATAATTTTTTTTAAAACTTGATAGCTTATTAAAAACTATAAATCATACACGTTTAAAAAAATTTTTTACAAAAGATTGATCTTTTTTTATGAAGATAAAACCACTTATGAAACAAGATGTATAACAACAAAAACTTTAATTCAAAATAACTAATTATATTTTAGAAAATTTTTTTTTTTCTAAAAAATTACCATTAATAGAGTTAAATATTCAGGATTTTATAAAATTTGATTAAATTTTCAAAAATTAAACTTTCATCTTTTATTTTAAATATTTTTTCAATAAAATTTAAAATTTTAATTTGAAAATGATTAATTTTTTTTTAAAGAAAACAAATTTAAAAAAAAAAAAGAATTAGAAAGTGTTATCAGAAAGTGTTATCAGAAAGTGTTATTAGAAAATGTTATTAGAAAATGTTGTTAAAAGAAAAAAATTATTTAGAAAAAAATTATTTAGAAAAAAATTATTTAGAAAAAAAAAAAATTATTTAGAAAAAAATTATTTAGAAAAGTTGAGAAAATTTTAAAAAGGAAACTTAAAAATATAAGAATTCAAAACAAAGAAAATTATCTGATATCATAGAAAGTTTAAATTAAGAAAAAAAGTAGAAAAATAATTCTAAGAAAATTAAAAATTGTTAAAAGAAAAAAATTTATTAAAAAATAAAAGCTTTGAGTTAAAATTAAATTATATTAAAGAAAAAAAATATATCTAATTATTTTGACAACAGAACATTAAAAACAAAACAAAAAAATCATACAAAGAAAAAAAAATTAAACTTAAAAAGAACAATCATATTAAAAACAAAATAAACTATGAAGAAATTTTCTTTAAAATTTCAAACAAAGTAAAAATTAAATTTTACAATTCAACATTGTAAATGTTTACTAACAAGAAATAGATTAAACTTTATTTTAAAAATCATTAGATTTATTAAGTACTGATTAGTAACATGAAAATAATTTAAAACAGATAAACAAAATTAAAAATATTTTTAAAATTGCTCAATTAATTCAAATGGGAAATGTTTTGAAGTAATTATGAAGCCATGTTTAAACAACCAGATCCTATACCAAAACCTACACCTTTTGGTCCATATTTACGACCATAGCATTGCTTACAATAAATTTCTAAATCATGATTAGCAACATTTGTTGAATCGACACGTTTATTACATAAACCACATTTAAAACAACCTTTGTGATATTTAGCTCCAGCACACAATACTTCTTCAGCTGCATATACAGACTTGTTGCATACTGGGCATTTTGATACTTGAGGTGGAACAAAAGGCATTTTTATCTGAAAAAAAAATGAAAAATTTCAGCAACACAAAAACACAAATAATCACAAAAAAAAAAATCGATTCTTACAAATTAAAAATTAATCAAAAAAAAATTTTTTTTTAAAAACAACTGAAATTAGCTTTTTATCTCTTTGAGAGTTTAAGAATTAAAATGATTAATTTTTAATAAGTTAGTTCTATTATTTATACTTCAGAATGAAAGAAAGAAAAAAAGATGAAATTCACAAGACAAAACTTTTTTTCATAAAATAAAAGCTTTATGGGATGAGTTATCACAAAAGCAGATTCTTTAAAAATTTTGTTGATTTATCATTTTTTAAAAAGATAAAAGTTTATTTCAAATTAAAAACGAAATTTTTCTTTTCTTTAAGTTTATTTTTCAAAAAAAAATTTTAAATTAATTTAAAGCTACAAAATTTGAATCATTTTGGCAAAATTTTTCATTAAAAAATTTTATGCTTATTAACTAATTTAAAGAGACCTTAAACTTGTTTTTGATGAATAAGTTTAAATAAAATCTATTTAAAAAAAAATTTCTTTTAATAAAAGTTTTTTGATAAAAGATTTCTTATTAATTAAACTTCAATAATCAATCAGCTATTATTAATGTTAAACATTTATAATGGAAAAATCTTAAAATTAGCTTAGTAATCTAACAATTTTAAATTCTGCTAAACTGCCAAAAATCTTGTAAATAACTTTAATGGCATTGCTCTAAATTTTATTTATGAAAATATTTTAATTAGTTTCTTATCATATAAATCTGAGTTTATTTTAAATGATTTAATCCTAATAACCTTGAATTATTGTTTGTTTTTGAAAAATTTTATAAACAAAGAAGTTATTTTAAGTTCAAATAGTCTAAATTGTTTACAAAAATTTAGAAATATTTACAAATTCAAACTTTTACAAAATGAGTCAGAAGTTGATTAAAATTTGAGTAACTTAAACAAAATAAAAACAAATTCTAATTCCAAAACTATTAAAAATTTTTTATTTATATTTGTACATTTTTTCCTAATAATTTTAATTTTTTACTAAAAAAACTTTTACCAAATAAATTCAATTAATTATTAAAAATATATTAAAGTATTAAAAAAATTAGTACAGACTTATTTAAAAATTAATAAATTTATAATCCTAACTACGAGACAATCTTCTTCTTTTATCATCACGATCTTTTCTATCTCTAGAAACACTTCTTTTTCTTTCTCTTCTTTTATCATCACGATAACTTCGATTTCTTTCTCTAACATTACGTTCTTCACTTAAATCTCTTCTACTTCTATCATTAGAATTATCATCTCTACCTGAATGCCTAGAATTATCTTCAGGTCCACCACGACGTCTTCCACCTAATCCCCCTCCTAAAATTTAATTAAAATAAATCATAAATAAAATAAAAAAATTAGAGAAAACAACAAAAATAAAATACCTAATCGTCGTGGTAACCATCCTTTAACTGTTCTACCTCGTTCAACATCAACAAGAACTCTACGACCATCAATTTTTTTACCATCAGCATATTTGTAAGCAGCTAATTTTTAAATTAAAATTTAATTTATAATGTTAAGATTAAATTTTTGAATAAATCACCAAAGACTTATTTTTTTTTAATGAAAATCAAAAAATTGGTTTTTAATTTTAGAACAGAGAAAATTTTTCTCAACTTTTATAAAACTTACTAATAATATAACCACACTTTACACTTACAATATCAACTCGTTTTACTATGATATTTCCGCAAAAATTTTAGTTTATATATACAAATACAAAAAAAATTTTTTACGGTCTTACCCCTCAAATCCATACACTAAAATTAAACTTACGTATTTTGACAAAAACTGTTATCCATTACAAAAACTAGCATTTTTATTTATAAAACATATGAAAAGGCAAATATCTTACCTTTAAACTAACCTTTTTTAATATCTCACCTCTATAATTACCTGTTTATTTAAATTCATCATAATTGTTTAAACTTACCATATATTTTACTATTTCAAAAACTACTATTCACTAATTTGATTTTTTTACTCATCAAAAAATTAAATAAAAACTAGTTTTTCTAATTAAGACTAATTAATTTTCACTTTCACTCTCAAAAAAAAGATAACTTTTACAGATAAAATTAATTATTTAAGGTGAAGAATTAAAGCTAAAAAGAAAAAATATAATCTCGAAAATAGAATTCTAATTTATCTCTAAATAAAAAATAACTCAGAACTTGTTCAAAATAAATTACAAAAAAAAAAAATACAAACTTTTTTTACATAATTAGACATTGATGAAACTATGTTTTAATAAATATATGAAAAAATAAATTAAATACTTACCATGCATATCTCGTTCATGCTCATATTCAATAAATGCATATCCTCTTGGTTTACCATTTACTCTATCCTGTATTATATTTACCTGATATTTTAAAAAAAATTTTGTTTTACTTGTAAAAAAAAATTACAATTTAATACCTTTTTTATTGGTCCATAGGTTTCAAATTCTCTTCTCAATTTAGATTCTGAAGTGTCGTAATTTAATCTAGCTATAAACAATGTTTTATATGCATCTGAACTAGGATCTGCGTTATTATGAGGATCATCTGAATAAACAAAATTTATTAGTATAAAAATTTTAATTTTTTTCTAAATTTAAAATTACATAATGCGATTCCTTGTTCCAACTTATAAGCTATTTGTTCAGCTTTTTCTTTTTTCTATAAACAAAAAAAATTTAAGAAAAATTTATCAATAAATTCAAATATACTTACTTTACGCTCTTTTTTTTCTATTTTAGTTTCTACTTTAATTACTGAAGGTGTATATTTTTTGTCCTAATAAAAAGAAAAATTAATTCATTTTATAACTAAAATTAAAAATAATATTACTTCAAACTGTGACAAATAACTAGATACTCCTGAGTATCCATTTGTTTTTTTTTCAAACGGAAGTTTTTGAACTGGAGGTAGATAAGGTATTGGCTCTCTAGGAGCAAATAAAGCTAATAAATTAGGAGGTAAATATTGAGTCATCTGAAATGATTAATTATTTTAATTTCTTGAAATTTTAAATTAACAAGATAAACAAAAAACCATTTTTATGTGTAAGTTAGCTTTTGAAAAAAAAAATCTAGCGCTGTTTTTGAAGCGCCACGCTATTATTTATTGTTTGAAAATAAATTTTTAAAAAAAAAATGTAAATTATTTAAATTGATTTAGTTTATTTATTTTTTAACAAGTTAGTAAAGTTAATTTTAGTGTTAATAATAAATTTTAATTTATTACATTAAACAAAATTAATTTTAATAAATTAAATTGATTTAATTTTTTTTTTATTTCTACATATTCTTTTGTAGAAATTACTAAAAATCAAAACAACTAAAGGTTAAAATTATTTAAAGAGTAATTTTTAATTAGATCTTTATTCATTGAATTATTAGTTGCTTAATTTGATTTAGGTACTAAAAATTAATAAAAATGGTTTTCTTAACTCATATTTTGAGAAGTGAGTAGATTTTTTCTTTAAATTTACATTTTTTTTATCTTAAAAAAGACTAAATATAAAATAAATTATGTCTAGATCAAAATGTTGAAAAAGCAGCAATGGATGGTTTTAAAAAATGGGTTTTCAATCAAAATATCCATAATAGATACGGTTTATATTCTGATGATATAATTGAATATGATTTTCGTCCAGAAGTAATGGAAGCTGTTAGAAGATTACCAGAAGATGTACTTTGTGAAAGAAACTATAGATTTGTTAGAGCTATTCAATTAAATATACAAAAAGATTATTTACCTAAAGATCAATGGATTTCATATGAAGAAGATCAAACAAAAGGAAAATATTTAACACCTTATATAAATGAAGTTTTAGCTGAATGGAAAGAAAAATTAGATTGGGAAAACAAATATAATTGTTAAATGTATTTTAGATTTTTTCTTGTCAAATTAAAATAAAACTAAGTTATTAAATTTTGTCTCAAATTTTATTAATACTTATTTGATTAAGTATTTTATTTTTACATAAATTTACACATTTTCAAATACTGTCTATTGAGACAAAAAAATTAAACTATTTTTAAATGTATTTTAAAAACTTCAATTAATTTAATTTAATATTAATTAAAATATCAAGCTAAATAATCAAAATTTTACAACAATTTATTTTAAAATAATATTTAAACTTATTTACAAATTAAATTTCACTTACAATTAATCAAAATAATTCCTAATTTATTTCAAAGATTCTTTTCACTAATTTAATAATTCTAATTTGTTATTCAAAAAATTTTAAATCAAAATTTTATCCCTAAATCTGATCAATTTTTTTCAAAAAAAGTGAAAAATTACTAAAATATCACAACTTATTCAATTTTCTAAACTTAGTATTGATTTAATCAACAAGAGGTAATGTAATTCTAAAATAAAAACAATGTATATTTTTCATCCAAATAAATCAAAACAAAATTTAAAAAAAAAAATAATTAAACATCTATTTAGATTTTGTAAGTAGTATGTCAATTCAATATTGTGTTTTGTATATAAATATTTATTTTTTATGTTTCTAAGCAATTTGAAAAACAAAAAAAATATAAAACAAATTAAAAACAATTATTCAAAACAATTATTTTTCTTCTCAAAAAAAGTCTTAAAAATTATTTTCAATTTCTTCATCTTTTGATTAATAAATAATTTGCTCAAAATAATTTAATAATTAAACAAAAAAAAATTTTCTTTTTTAGCTATTTTAATTAGCTCCTGGGGTAAATGTTTCATTTGATGCTTGAGCTGAGAAAACAAATGTACTACTAGCATTCATTTTCATTTCTTTGAAACCATTTACTAAACGATTTTTGTTTTCAATTAAATTTTCATTTTCTAAATAATTATGTAAATCATTTTTATTTAAATTGTCATTTTTAGTCAAATTTATTAAATTACTTTTGATTGCATCTTCAACAACATCCGGTTTTATATCTAAATTTTGTTTTAACTGATTTTGTTCAATGATAAGTTTATTAGCAACACTTTCAATAAAATCTTGTTGAGAATTTTGCTCTGATGCTTGTAAATTTTCTGTATTTAAAGAATTTATTTTTGCGTTATCTTGATTTTTACGAGTTCTACTCATTATTGCATTTAATCTCTAAGAACAATTAAATAAAATAATTAAAACATAAATCTAATTAAAATAAAATAATTTACCTTTTTTCTAGCTATTCTTTCTTCTTCATCTTTTTTTAATCTTTCTTCCATTTCTAATCTTGCTTTTTCAGCTTTTTCTTTGGTTTTTTTCTCTAATTCTTCTCTAGCAATTCTTGTTTTCTCTTCTTCTATTAAAAATTTCTTTGTAATTTCGTCATTTTCTTTTTTCAATTGCTCTTCTTCTTCTTTATTACTTACATCTTCACTTGAAACTGAATTTTTTACAATATTCTTTTGAGGTGAAGATTCATTATCTAAATTATCAGTTTTAATTTTCTCATCAACAGTTTCATTATTTGGACTTTCTTCAAAAGATTTTATATCAATTAAATTTGCTTCAAATGTTTCATTTCTTTCAAATAAACTATCACTTTCTTTTTCTTCTATTACCTCAGTTATGTTTGGATTTGTTGTAGATTTTTTCATTTTATCAAAATTGTCATTAATATTTTGTATTGTAATACGAGGAGAACTTTGAGATTTCTTAATTTTTTCAGTCTCTTCTTGTTTTGCTTGTTTTCTAGCTGCAGCAGCAGCTTTTATATGAGCAGGTTTTTTAGGGGGGATAGGCTTTGAATTAGGTGTACTAACTATTGATCCATCAGTACTATTCACTAAAGAATGTCTAGAGCTGCTTCCAGAATTCATTAATTTTTGATTACTTAAATTACCATAAGTTGGCTTTGCTTTAACTGATAATCTATTAAATTTTTCAGTTATATGATTTGAAGATGATATAGTTGAACCTGCATAGCTTAACGGTCTAGCTTTTTTTGTTGCAGATCTATTTCTTAATAAAATTGTTCCATTAGAATTATTTGTATTATTAACAGGAGATAATTGTTTAGGTGCTAAAGACATAGATGATGTAGGCCTTGTAGCAGAAATCATAGTATCTTTTGTTAAAGAAGCTCTAATTTTAAGAGCTTCTTCAACATACCTTTGCCTAGGTTTAGCTAATTGATCTAACCTAGTCATACTAAATGCTCTTTTAGGTATTTTATTTGTTGATTTTTTAGTATCCTCATTTTTTTTTGCTGGTGTTTCTCTTTCTTTTAGCATAACTGGCATTAATTCAGTATGACGAGTTCTTCTGTAAGGTGGCACAATCAAACTTCTAGACATAATATCAGCTAAAATAAAAAAATGATTTTAAATTAAAAATTCATTTAAAATATGAATAAATTACTATTATTTTTTTCTTTTGCATCTTTAATACCAAGAATAACAGGTGTTAATTCTGGATGCCTAATTCTTCTATAGGGCTGTTGAATTATTAAACTTTGAGTCATCAAATTTTCACCTAAAAAAATTAAATTAATTTAAAAGTTAAATTAATATTTTTTTACATACCATAAGCATCTTTTTCAGTATCAGGTAGAAATGAATACGTTTTTGAATAAAAATCATTATCTAAGTTATTTAAATTTACTCTTTGCATTTTTAAATTATTTTTAAAAACTAGATTAAATTTAAATGAAATTAAATAAAAAAGTATGGTCAAATTATGACCATAAAATTAAAAAAACGTTATATAAAAAAGAAAATGAATTTTGGTTGAATTTGATAGTTTAAAATAAAATTTATTTTTTTTAAAATTAAAACAAATAAAATTCAAATTAAAATTTGTTGATACATATTAAAAAAATGAAAAAATATTTTTTCAATAAATTAATTATACACCTGGCTAAAACAAACGAGAAATAAAAAAAAAACAAATTTTAGCTTAGACAATTATCAAATCAACCTTTAATTACTTTTCTTCTTTTTTAGAAATAAATAAAAAAGGCGTTTCCTTTAAAGACGCTTTAGGGAATGTGAAATAATAAAAAATAATCTGAGAATGCGTCAATTTTTACAATATATTAGTTTTAAAAAACTTCAGAATAAGTAAAAAAACTTTTTATTTAAAATTGATTCTAATGTATTTTACAAATTAAATTAAAAAAAACTATAAACTTTGATACAAATTTAAATTAATGATTATATTATGTTCACTTTTCTAAGCTTTCTAAATAAGTTTGATATTCTTTAGATAAACGATTTTTAACTTCATCTCTAACTGGAGCATACCTTTTAAATTCCATCGAATATTCTCCTTGTCCTTGTGTTGCTATTCTTAATTCAGTTGAATATCCAAACATATCATTTAATGGTACTTCAGCAATTAATGTATAAAACTCATTACCTTGTATCAATTGAGAAATAATACCATTTCTTTTATTAATTTGATTTGTAACCTCACCTTGATAGACTACCGGACATGTTACTTCAACTAACATAATAGGTTCTATCAATGTCCATTTACCATCTATAAATGTATTTTCTAATGCACCTTCTGCAGCTAAAAAAAAAGCTATGTCATTTGAATCTACTGGATGATTGTCACCATCAATTAACCTAAATTTAACTCCTGATATTTTATGTCCAGATAAAGGACCTTTTTCACAAGTAGCTCTAAAACCTTTTTCTATATGAGGAACAAATTGTCTAGGGACATTTGTACCAACTGTTTCGTTTGAAAATAAAATATCTTGATACTGATTAGGTGGTAAAGGCTCTAAAACACCTATAACACGTCCAAATTGTCCTCTACCTCCCGTTTGTCGTTTATGTAAATAATTGAATGTACATGGACTAGTAATTGTTTCTCTAAAAGCAACTTTTGGTTTTTTCAGCTCAACTGGGCAATTATATTCTTTTTCAATTCTTTGTGAATAAATTTCTAAATGTAGTTCTCCCATTCCAGATAAAATAGTTTCTTTATTTTCTTGATCATAAGTTCTATGCAAAGTTGGATCTTCATTACAATATCTATTTAAAGCTTTTGAAAATTGATCAATTTTATTTTTATCTTTAACAAATACCGACATAGAAATAACTGGTTCAGGAATAAAGATAGGCTCCATTCCAATTTTTAATGTGTTTGTTGGGAGAACAAAAGTATCTCCTGTTGCACATTCGATTCCTGACAAACCTACAATATCTCCAGCATAACTTTCTTTAATGTCTTCTATTGTATTAGAATGTATACGTACTAATCTAGGTACTTTAATTCTTTTATTTGTTCTAGTGTTTTTTAAAAAATCACCTTTTCTTATACAACCTTGATAAACTCTAAAATATGTTAATTTTCCAAATTTACTGGTTTCATTTTTGAAAGCCATAGCAATCGTTTCAATCTTATCTGATCTTTCAGTATTTATTTTTACTTTTTCTTTAATACTACCATCATTATCATATAAAATTGCGTAATTTTCTACTTCAGATGGATTTGGCAAATAATCAATTACACCGTCTAAAACTGGCTGAACACCTTTATTTTTTAAAGCTGAACCTGTAAATACAGGTACAAATTGTCTAGATATTGTTGCTCTTCTAATAGCTTTCATTAATTCTTCATCAGATATAGGCTTTTCATTTAAAAATAATTCTCCGATTGTGTCGTCAACGTTTGAAACAGCTTCAATTAAAGCTTGTTTTTTAATTTCACGTTCTTCGATAAATTCATCTGGAATTTTATCTTCTCTTATAATTGTACCTGCTGGACCCTCAAAATATAAAGCTTTATTTTTTAAAATATCTATGACACCTTTATTTTGACTTTCTAACCCCATAGGTATATTAACAAAAGCAGCATTATAACCAATTCTTTCTTTTAAATGATTTAAAACTCTATCATGATTAGCATTTTGTCTATCTACTTTATTAACAAAAGCTATACAAGGAACATTATATCTACTCATTTGACGCGTAACAGTAAAAGTTTGAGCTTGAACACCACCAACAGCACAAAGTACAAGTATTGCACCATCTAAAACTCTAAGTGCTCTTTCTACTTCAACTGTAAAATCAACATGACCAGGTGTATCAATTATATTGATAGTATTGCTTTTCCAACTAATATAAGTTGCTGCAGATTGAATTGTTATACCTCGTTGTCTTTCTAATTCCATAGAATCCATAACAGCTCCAACTTTATCTTTACCTTTAACTTCATGCATTTCATCTATTTTACCAGAATAATACAATAAACGTTCTGTTAAAGTTGTTTTACCAGAGTCAATATGAGCTGAAATTCCAATATTTCTAATCAAATTTAAAGGTTTGATTTTTTGTTTAGAACTAGTATCATCTTTTAAATCTTTTGAAGATTCTTCTAAAGAATTTTTTTGTCGTGTGTTGTAACATAATTTTAAACTTCTTTTTAATTGTAAACTACAAAAATGACTTTTATTTAAATTTTGATAAACTTTTAACATGTTTTAAGAATTTAAACTCGATACTAAATATTTGATTTGTGAAGGATAAACAAACCAGCGTGCAAAATAAAATATTTAAATAGATGGAGTTACTAGTTTTTGAAATTTTGCGAACTTTGTAAAAAAACTTTGAATACTTTTTTTTATCTTTATAAAAATTATGCTCAAAAAAAAGTTTATTTTGTAAAAATAATTAAATAACTTTGATTATATCAAATTTTTCATGAACTAAAACTCAAATAAAATAAAAAAAAATCTGAAAAATTTACAAATATTTTGACTAAAGAAAAAGATAACAAATTTAAATTAAAATTTAAGACAACAAAAATTAAAGAAACTTATTTCAAATTATTGAAACTCATTATATTATTTTATAAAAATTAATATAAAATTTTAAAAAGTTTTTTTTAAGGCAACGTAGAAAATTATCTTGATTTACTAAGAAAATTTTTTTCTAAAATAGTTAAACTTTTTTAGCGCGTTTTCTAGCTATTGCTTCATCTATCTCTTTAAGCCTTTTTAATAATTCTTTACGTGAACAAGAAGCTTCAATTTTTTTTGTACTTTTTTCTTCTTTTGTACTTTCATTTAAATTAGATTGAGTTTCTGATTCACTTTCTTCATCAAACTCATTTCTTGTACCATTTAAGTTAATTTTTTTTTTCAAACTAATTTGCTTACGCATAAATGTCATTTTAATTGGCTTTTTTTCTTCTTTTACTTTAACTTTTTTATTATTTTGTGTAGAGTTATGTTTTTTATGATAATTAATTTCTGAATCTTGTGAATTTTCTAATTTTGTTTTCTTTTTTGAACCTGTTATAGATTTTGAATAAGTTGGTGAAAGAGGGCTTTTTTTTTCATTTTTATTACTATCTGAATCAGAAAAAAAAGAACTACTAGAATTAGTCCATGAATCACGGCGACGTGTATTTTGATAAGAATTATTTAAATGGTTATCTGAATCATTATTAGACAAATATTTTTGTTCATATTTTTTATGACTTTCATAAGAACTATTATCACTACTAAAATCTGAAAAAGAACTACTAGCTGATGAACTATTACTAAATGAGTTTTTACGACTAAAGCTAGAAGCTGGACTTTTGTTCAAACTATTTTTATCAAAACTTCTTTTATAGTCTTTGTTATATGGTCTTTTATCATCGTCGTAAAAACAACCTTCTTCAAAATTAGAATCATCTTCATTCCAAGGTGCTGATTCAAGAGCTAATCTTCGTTTTCTTTCATAATCTTTAATAGAAGAACTTTCATTTTTTGAATAATTGTTATGCTTATTTTCGTATTTATCTCTCGAATAAAAATTATTACTATTTCTTATATTATAATTAAGATCTACTTGATAATTCGAATTTTGTTGATCATAATTTGATTCTTGAAAATTTGAATTGTCCGAAAAATCATTATATTTGAAATGTTTTTGATGAAATTTAAAATTATTACCTCTAGTAGAATTAGTTGTTGAAGAATTAAAATTATTTTTTATGAAATTGTTTTTTGCATCTTTGTTTGTTGATGATACTTTAATTAAAAAGGAAAAAAATTAGCAAAAAATTTTAATAATGGATATTGATTTATAATATTACCTGTTAAATCATCATGAATAAATCTACAATTATGACCCCAAGTACATGACCCTTTTATAAAAAATTTACAAATATTTTTTTGTTCATTATCATTATTTTGTTCGTTATTTTTAATTAAACCTTCATCGTCATCATCATCTTTAACTTCTCCTTCTTCTAAATCTTCATCACTACAAACTTCTCCATCTTCATTATTAATATTTTTGCTATCATTTACAACATTTTCATCATTAGAATTATCATTTTGATAACTAGAATCAAGCCCTTCAGTTTTTAAATTATTATGAACACTTTCATTTATTGTAGATGAACTTGATGAATTTTGATTTGAATTTTCTTTAAAACTATTTTTAACGTATTCTTTTTCTGAATAATCATTAGATTCATTTTCTTCAAAATCTAATTCTATGAAAAAAATATTAAACATTTAAACTAGAAAATTATCTTTTATTTTTAACATACTTTCTTGGGATTGATCATCTTCTTTATCATCATTTTCAACTAAACCTTGTTCTTTTCTTGGAGAAATCATATTTTTTGAAAATAAATATATTTAGAATGAAATGAGTAAAATTTTTTTCTTGTTATTAATTTTTGATTATAATTTTCCTGAGTTAATTTAAAACATAAATTACTGTTTAAATACTTTTTGGATAAAATTTTATTTATACAAATATTACAATTAAAAAAAACTCTAATCACTAAAAAAAAAATCAATAAATTTAAAGAAAATTAATTAATCTAGCTAACTATTATAGAAAGAAACATTGCTTAAAAATTATAATACTAAATTATAAATACAAGGGACTTTTTTTTTTTTCATTCACATAAATAACAATAAGAGACCAATGTTCATCTAAAATAATAGGGATAAAAACAAGATCATAGTTTAAAAAATTTTTTCTTAATTTAAAATCACCATCACTTTTTGCTTCAATTAGTTTAGCAAAATATAAACTAGCAAAATAAAATATTCTTTCATAGTGTTTAAAATCATCATTTAAAATTAGTTCAAAATAATAATCAACTACACTGTCGTTCAACCATCTTTCATCTAAAACAGTTTGTGCATCACTATAACATAAATTAAAGTTTAATTTTGTTGGAAACTTTAAAACTCCTGAAGTAGTTCTAACAATTTTTACGATTTCGTTGAACAATTTCTCTTGATCAAAATTAACTTTTTCTACAGACTCTTCATCACTTGAAAAAACTTGTGAAAATTTTTTTTTTCTTCTTGAACAAAAATACTTATTACTTTAAAAAATGTAGGAAAATTTTGATTTTCAGAGTCAAATAACTTGTATAAATAATAACCATATTGTTCTAAAACTTCATCGCCAAAATCAATTTTATTTAAAAGAGTTAAATCTTTTTCAAAATCTACAAAGTTCTTTACTTGTGTAATTTTTTTATGATTTTTCAGTTGACTCCTTTTTATTGTTTTTTTTTTGTTGAATTCATCTTTTATTTCAATATAGTCTTCAAATCTTAATCTTTTACCTAAAGTTACAGCTAAATTTATTCTGTTCATCGTTGACCTTAAAGCTTTTTTACATTTTTGATGCTTTCTTTCGAACCTTATTGTAGAAAAATTGTACAAAGGTCCTACTAATTTGATGAGCTCTACGTAATGCAATAGATGGTGCATTTTAAGTGTTGTGTTTATTTCCAATTTTTCACACAAATTGAAAAAAGTTTTAATGTCATCTTTTAATGGCTCAAAATCTTCTGTATAAACTTCTGAACAATATAAAAAATTTGTTATTTTTTTTAAAATAACTGAAAGATGATTTAAGTCTGATTTTAAATAAGTTTCTATATCATTACAAATTCTTTTTTCTATTCCATCTATTTTTTTATAAGATTTCTTGTTTAGCCTTTTAAATTCTTGAATTTCACTTTTATTCAATTTTAAAGTTAAAATAAAATTGAAGCAATAAAAAAAGTTTGTAGTCTGTAGAAAAAGTAAAAATTTTTTAATGGAATTGAAATTTATAATAAAATTAAAGTTTAATAATTACTTGGTTTCCTGTACCGCTCACTTTTTTATTTTTGATATTTAGATGAGGTAAAAAAATTTTTTTATTTAGCTTTTTGAAGATTTTATATTTGAAATCAATTATTAGTAATATTTGAGGAGTGAAGCTATTTAAAATGCTATTAATTAAATTAATTATCAAACCTTCATCTAAATTATGAAACAAATCTGGCATATAAAAATATTTTTCTTCAATAATTTTTTGGAAAACATTTTTGATGCTTTTTAAATTTCTTATTTCACCAATAGTTCTTGAACATTCGCCTCCAATTAACTTGTCACAGATTTGACAGCATCTTGTTTTAAAAAAACCTCTTTCTACTTCAATTACTTTGTTTAAAGCTAAATTATCTGCTATCATACAGACTACTTTTAATTCTAAAACCATTATTTCGCCAGTGCTATTAACAATTTTGAATGGATCATCATTTAAGCTTAAAATTTGATCAATAACTGGTTTGAAAAAAATATCATATTTTTCACTATTTTCTCCAGGTAATTTTTTGATTTCGGATTCTTTACCAATTGCTAAAACACTAATATCTTTTCTCTGACATTGTAACTTGTAGTTAATATTGCCAATGCAGAAATAAACCACAGTCAGCTGTGTGTTTTCTGAGGATCCTTTAAATTCCTTAACATCAAAATCATCGTAGTATAAAAATATCATAACTTTCAATTTTTTAGTAGTCTTATCGCTTTTTGAGTTTGGATAAACATCATTTATATTTTGAATATAAGTTTTGCTTTTTTCTCCTAATATAAAACAATTTAAAATTTAAAATACAAAAAATTTTTTTTTCTAATAACTTACTTTTGTTTTCATATAAAATTTGTTTTATAATATTTTCATTTTTTAAAATTTTTTCAATTTTTTCTTTCAAATTAAAATAAACAAAACCATTTTTTAGCTCGTAATCATATTTTGAACAACAATTTTGTTGCTTTGTTTGAGATGAACTAATTCTAAGTAATTTGTCAACATCTATTTCAAGAGATAAAAAACCAGCTTCTTGGAGTTTTTTAAGATACAAAGCAAATGTATGGCCGGAATAGTTGATATTTTTTTGACTCATATCCATTGTCATTTTCATTTGAGTTAATGTTCGACCAAAATCGGTATAAAGATCACTTTCTTTAACGTTTTTCATAAATTGTGGTATTAATCTGTATTCATCATCTACTTCAATTTTTTCTTCTTTTTGATGAATTAATATACCATTCAATAAAATCCCTTCATCATATTCAATTTCATTTTGTTTGTAAGCTATTTGAATTTTCTCAGGGATAGCTTCTACATCTTTTTCATACACTTGTTCGATTAAATTATTTTTTTGTGAATTTTCCAAGTTTGGAAAAATTATTTTCGCTATATCAAAGTGATCTTTTTTTAAATGTTTTTTGAAGCTTCTAATGTAACTATAAGTGTACTTTCTTTCCTTATCTTTACATAAAGTACACTTATAATTTTTAAAATTTCTATGAAAATTTTTAAAATGCTCATTCATAGCCCACTCTGTTACGACATTTTTGCCACAACAGGTATACATTTTAAAAATAAAGAACTAAGAGCTTTGTAAAAACAGAAAGTACAATTTGATTTTAATAAAAATTATGTTTTGAAATCTAATTGGCAAAAGTACAAAAAAGTAATTATAAAATTAGTGCATTATTAAATAAAATCAACACAGAAATTTTTTAAAAAATTTTATTGCTTTTAGTTTTCGGTAATTTTTAAATTTCTTTAGATCTAAAATAAATTAAAAAAAGAAAAAGTTTAATTTTAATTGGATCTTTGAATTTATTGATAGTATGCCGTTTAAATTTATTTAATTAAATATTTTTTACAGTTATTTTTTAATAATTAAGAAAAACTTGTGGTTTCAAAAACTAAATTGAAAATAGATTTCAAAATTTTAATTAAATTACACTTAATTAATATCAAAGTTTTAAAAGTTTAATTAAAAAAGTTAAGAAAACTCAAAATTCAAATGACTTCAGAATATTATTTTAATCAATTAATCATATAAATCGTTGGCCAATTAAATAAAGGACATCTAAGTAAGTACGACCCAGGTTCGAATCCCCTAATACCCAATCTTTAAATCAATTAATTTTCTTATTGTTCCAAAAGTTTCTTCTTCTAATTAATATATCTAGATCATTAAAAAGATAAAACTATATTTAATTAAAGCATTAATACAATTAAAAAATAGTTAAATTCTTAATTAAATTCTTCAGGCTATATAGTATTAAATTTTTTTTAATTAAAAAAAAATCTTAAGTTTTAGGGGTCGTTTAAAAATCTCATTTTGTTACTTTCGCGCTAAAGTTTTTTAAAAAATAAAAGTGCTGCTCTCTACCAGTGAATATAAAAAAAACTAGCATCGGCAATCTGATTGGCTAATTTTTTCCTATCTCTTATAATGGGAGCATTTCTCTCAGTGTAAAAATGTGAATTTTTTTCTCTAAAAAACGCCATCTTCTATTTTAATTTGAAGACTTTCAAAAACTAAACATACAAACTTTTAATGTTTAAAAATTAAATAGATAATGATTTTTACTTGAAACATGAATTTAAATTCATAAGTTAAAACTTATTTTCAAAAAGCTAAAATAATTAAACAACTAAATGTTTTTCATGAAAATAAATCAATCTTCCTTGATTAGTTTTTTTAAATTTCTTTTTTAAATTTTCTTTTAAATTTTTTGAAGTTTTTTTTTCTTTTAAATTTTTTATTAAAAGTTCATTAAATTTAATTTGTAAGTGTTTAAAACGTTTAATCAAATTATTAGGTTTTTCAATATAATAAAATTTTATTTGAAAAAGTTAAAACTTTCATTTAGAAAATTTGTTGGAAGAAATGTTTCTTTCAAAGTATTAATCTAGCATTTTATGAAGATTTTCTTTAAATTTCAAGAAAATATTACTTGATACTTTACTAAATGTATTATTCTTTATTACACTAAATTTGTTACTTTGTAAAATAGTCGTTTTCTAAACAAGTTAATTTAAGAAAATTAAGTTTTCTTAAAACTTGTTGTGCATGCGCGGGAAAAGTTTTTCATTATCATATCATTTATTTTTTTTGTTAAACTTTTTGTTAACAGTTTTCAATAAAAACAAGACTTTTTTAAAGTTGTTTAAAGGAGTTTTCTTTCAAAAATTAATACTTTTTTACAAAGTTTAAAAAATTAGAAAAACTTTTTTATAATAAAATAGTCTAAAATTTATTTTTCAAAACTAATAATATTTACAATTAGATGCATCGGTCATAAAATAAAATTATTTTCTACTAAAAATAAGTAATGCTAAGAAATTAAAAATAAAAATCCACGCAAGTGATGATACATAACCTAAATAAACTTCAGGGTGAGATAAATCCCAAGCTCTAGTAACAATAGACCTTATAGCCTTGACAGCAAAAGTTTGTGGTAAAATATAAACAACTTGATTAAATATTTGAGGCATAGCTTCAACAGGCCATATAATTCCAGATGTAATTAAAGTTGGATAAAACATTCCAATACATAACATAATTGCAGATCTTTCATCTTTGCAAAGAGCAGATATTAACATTCCAAAACTCATTCCAGCAACCCCTTCAAAAAAAATTTAATTACTTTTAAAAGAAAAATTTTTTTTTTTACTTACCTTGAACTATTGTTAGGGATACTACAAGCGCCAAAGAACCATTCATTGAAACTCCAAATATATTAAACATGCAAAACAACATAATAAAAGTTTGAACAAGCATCATTACAAACTCTACCATAAAATGTGCAAAAAATATATGAATACTTAAAACTCCTATAAATTAAATGACAAATTAATAAAAGTTTCAATTTAATTATCATATTTACCTGAAACAAGAGAACGTTCTAATAAACCTTCTTTTCTTTCAGATACAAACGCTAAAGCAGTTAAACCAACTGACATAGCATAAGTAATTGCTAAAACTAAAGCTGGAGCAATGTAATCTCTGAATGAAATATCATTATTACCATAAATTGGTTTCATATTTTCAAGTAATGGAGCTGATATAGTTTCAGAATTTATTTCAGGCAAAATTGTTTTCACTACTTTTGGTAAAAAATCAACAACAGCACTAAAAATATATTCTAAACAAATAAAAAAGAAATTAAAATTAATGATTTCTTTATAAATTAAAAAACTTACTAGCAAAAGTTAATTGCACAGGCATCTCAGTTTGATCTGCGTAATATTTAATACTACTTTGTGCTAAAGAGTCATTCGATAGTTCTGAATAATTTTCTATTCTATCCTTTAACGAATAAGAATAATTACTATTTACAATTAAAGCTCCCCAAGTTTTTCCTAATTTAACTGAATTTATGGCATCATCTTCTGTATCAAAATATTTCTTTAAAAAAAAAGAGTTAAACTTTGAAAAACATTGAAAAATCTTTTAGCTTACTAGATTGATATCTTTTTGTTCTAATTTTTTGAAAAAGTTATGAGAAAAATTATAATAATTAACTTCACCATTATAAACAGCTAAAGACATTCCTTTAAGATCATTTCCAATACACAAACAAAAGAAGTACATTGTTATAGCAGGAAGCATAAGCTGAAATGACATTAAACCTGAAATTTGATGGATAAGAAAAAAAACAAAATTATTAGGTTAGTTGTACAAATCAAGTTTAAGAAAAAAAAAGTTCAAGGTTTTAAAAGATAATTAAACATTTTTTAGAAAAATATTCAAAAGTTTATAAAATGAAAAAACAAATAAGCCTACCAATATTTCTTTGAGTTTTTACGATTGATTTTTTGACTTGTGAGTTAATTTTATTATAATGGTCATTAATAAAATCAAAAAATTTATTCTTTGAAGTATTTTTTCTCGGTTCAAAAACTGGCTTTTCATAATTTGAACGAGCTATTTCAAATGATTGACAAGTTTTTGTTAGCTTTTCAGCAAAAGATGAATTCTTATTATCTACAGTATTACAATTAACTATCAATGCAGATTCTTCATTTACATTTTTATCAATGCCTAATGCTTGATTCGCATTATTATTAGTATCATTATCATTTGTTTCAACTTTTAAATGCTCTTGTAAGTGACAAACTTTTAAAAAAACATCTTCTAAACTTGAACATGAATATTTTCTTAATAAATCATTTGGATTATCTTCAACTAATAATGCTCCTTGTCTCATCAAACCAATCTAAAGATAAAAAATTATGTTTTATTGAAACTTAATTTAGCTTTGAAAGATAAAAGATTATTTTTATTAATTAAGCATTGTGAAACAATTTATATCTTGATACAAATATTTCGTTAAATGTTAACAAACTAAAAAAGAAAACAATTAAAACAAAAACAATTCTTACCATGTGAGCTAATCTAGCTTCTTCTACGTAATGAGTTGTAATGATGATAGTCATCTGTTCAATTTGAGTCAATTCATATAAATGTTTCCAAATGCTAATGATAAAGCATAATCAAAATTAATTAAAGTAAAATTTGATCAATTTAAGGTTAATAAGAAAATATTTTAAAAAATTAATAACAATCCTTGTCAATTAATAAAAATATTAATTTTGTTATTTTTTTAAAAACTTTATCATAACCTTAAATTAAATTTAAAGCTAATTTATCTAAATTAATTAATTTGAGCTAAAAATAAAAAATTATAAGTGTAAACAAAATAAAAAGCTCTTAAACCAAAAAATAATTCAAGTAGCAAATAAATAGATATTTTAGATTTTTATATTGATAATAGAATTAGATTGTAACTAATTATTTTTAATGAGTATTAAAATTTACCTTTCACGAAGTAAAGGATCTACACCAACAGTAGGTTCATCTAAAATTAATAAAGGTGGTTTATGTACTAATGTTGCTGCAATTGATACACGTCTTTTTTGTCCTCCACTATTTTTTATCAAAAATAAATCAATAATTAGTTTACAATTTTTTTTTTTAGATAATTGAAAATATAAGTTTTCAAGAACAATTTCCTTTTATTTAATTATTAAACTTGATAAAAATAATTATTTTAAATGATCAATTTCTTATAATTTCAACTTTCAGATGAAAATTAGTAAAAAATTAATTTTTCAAAAAGAAACTATTTTATGTTTTTTAAAAAATATAATATTCAAGAACAAATAAAGCTTACCTTAAATTTTGAACTCGTTTATGTTTATCAGGCAAATCTAAAAATTTCAATAAAGCTTCTAATCGACTTTTGCGTACATTTTTAGATAAGTTAAAAATTGTTGCAAAGTAATATATCGTTTCTTCAATTGTAAATTCATTAAAAAGCGCAAGTTCCTTTAAAAAGAAAAGTTTTATTAAATAATTTTTTCTGAAAACTTTTTGGGTTAAGATAAATTTTTGAAAAAAAAATCTCTAATCTCCAAACTAATAAAAGTATACATGAAGGATTTAGATAAATTCAAAAATTTAAAAACTATTGATAAAATTCAAAACTAAAATTTATGCTTAAATTGATTAAATTTATCTTTATAATTTGAAAATTAATTCAACTACTGTTCATTTTAAATAGTTGCTTTAATTTAAATTATCTGGTAATTAAATTTTAAATACCTGAGGTAAATATCCTACTCCTGGACCAGGTATTCGACTTTCTTTTGTTCCAGGTTCATAACCAAATACTGATATTTTTCCTGAACTAGGTTTTAAACGACCTAATATACATCTAAGAATAGATGTTTTACCACAACCAGATGGTCCAAGTAAACCATATCTAATCAAATAGAATATTATAACAAAATGAGTTTTAAAAGATAAATTCTAAAACTTTAAATATATTTTTTTTAAACTTACATTACACCTTTTGGTATATTCATATCCATACCATTCAATGTTGGTTTTGATTTACGTCCATATTGTAATTTTACATCTTTAACACAAACACCTGATGAATTCATTTTTTTTTTATGTTCAAAAAACAAAATTTAAACTACATATAATAATTGTGAAAAAGTTTTTGATCAATTTTCATAAGACCACTTCAAATGTTGCACCAAATTAATTTACTGATAAGCAATTCTATTTTTTTGCAAATTTTTTTTTTACAAAAATATAGCTTTATAATGAATTTTTTTCTTTAAATAAATAAAAAAATTAACATCATTAGTTAAATTATTTTTATAAAATAAATAAAATGTTAGTTAAAACATTTCAAATAATTGAAACTTTTTTATAAAAACTAGTTTAAACAAAAAATTAAAAGTTTCAATGAAAAATTGAAAATTAAATTTTTAGAAGTTCAAATTTATTTTTATTTTTTGCACATTTTTAAATTAAGTTGATCTGAGAAAATGAAGAGAAACTAAAAATGAGTATTTGATTGTTTTTTTTTTAGATTTTAAGCAAAAAAAAATCTTGAAAATTTTAAGCTGTTTAAAGTCAACTAATTCAATATAAAGATAAAATTTTAGGAAAAGATTTTTAAAAAACTAACAAACCCGGATTTTTCACTTTTTTTTAAACAAAAAAAAACTTTTTCATTGTTGAATTTATAATTTTTGGTATATTCAAAAGGTCAACAATTTTTAGACCAAAACTTTACCAAATATATTCAACTCTATTCATACTCAAATGATTTTAATAACTTTGAAGATTTTTCTTTAAATCTTTTAAGTAAAGCTAATTACATTTTCACATTCTGATTAATTTTGGTTTTAAATTCATTAAGGACAATTAAAAAAATAATATTAATTATCTTATCTTTTATAAGCTAATAATCAATAATATTTTGTATCAATTTTTAACTTAAAATTTAGAATAATTAAAACTTAAGTTTTGCTGAGGGCTTTGACTTTTTTCAATAAATTTTTTGTCAATAATATTAAGTTTAAACTATTGAAGCTTCAAAAAAGTCATAAAGTTTTCTAAATTATAAAAAACTTATTTCCAAATATATAAAAAAATTTTCAAAAATCAATACAACCATTAAAAATTAGCCTGATCTTTTAAAAACCAATTTTTAATATGACTTTTTAAACTTTAAGTTTACAAAAAACTTAGAAAAAACTTTTTTATGAAAAAATATTTAGAAAAACTATTATACAAATTTCTAGTTTCAAAACTTACATAAATTGAAGTTTTTTTTTTTAAATTAAACAATTTCAAATTTTAATAGAAGAAAAATTTTTAAAAAAATAAAAGTTTCTATTAATATTTTATTTCTAAATAAGCTTGATTACCTGATATAACTTGAAAACCTAATAAAAATTAAAAGCTAGAAAAGTTTTAAGCTTAGAATGAATCGAAATCAAATCTTTTAATAATTTTTTTTTTTCAATAAATCTCTATAGTTTGAACAGTAATTAATTGTTTTTTAACTAAAACTTAAATTTTAATTAATTATATAGCTTAATAAGATACCTAAGCTTAAAAAAATTTTTAGACATTTTGCAATAATAAAAAAAATTATCATTTGGTTTAAGTATTTCATCAAACCTTGAAAAATTTGATGATAAAAGTGTTTTATTAAATTGATTTTACTAAATGCTCAAAGGTTTTGTATTAAAAATGATTAATTATTTAAAAATAATTAACTTTTCTAATTAAATAAAAGGTGTAGATTTAAACTTTTGATATGAGCTAATAGTAAAAAAAAAATTTCAATTTAAATAAAAAGATAACTTGACAAAAGTCACTTAAAACTTTTTTATTTTGACTTTCAATATTAGTTAATTTTTGAAAATTTTAAAAATAGCTGAAAATTAATTTCATAGAATTTGGAGACAAAGTAGCAAGTTTTTTCTTTAAATTATAAACCTGATTAAGCGTAAAAACAATATTCAATAAAAAAAATTTCCTAATTTGCTTTTAAAGAAAAAAAGTTTTCTAATAAATAAACTTGTGAAGAAAATAAACAGCTAAGTTAAGGAAAATTTTTTAATATTGTTCATTATAAATAGAAAATTAATAAGAATAATTTTCCATTTGAACTCATGAATATAAATTAAATAAAATATAATATTATCAAACAATAAAAATATGAAAATACTAAAAATAAGAAAATACTAATAAGAAAATTAAAAATTAAAAAAAATAAGAAAATACTGAAAAAGAAAATAATGAAAAAGGAAATACTGAAAAAAGAAAATAATGAAAAAGGAAATACTGAAAAAGAAAATACTGAAAAAAGAAAAAATATGTAAATATAAAAACATAAGTTATAAAAATATTTTTAGAAAAATATTAGGAAAGAAATAAGTTTTAGAAAAAATATTATTTAGAAAAATGATAAAAAGAAAGTTTTTTATATAAATATAATATATAAGACGTGAAATAGATTAAAAAAAAATATATGTTCAAAAAACTTAATTAAAGTTTTTATTAAATTGACATTACAAATATTAGCTAAACTATAATTAAAATTAGTAAAATACATTTTTTATCAATAATTTAATTCATAAAACAAAAGAAAGTTAATACACACCTCAAAATTTAAAAAATTAAGTGTCACAACTACATTTAAATAAAAAAATAAAAAACACAAAATTAAATAATTAAATTTAGACTAAATTTAAAATTTAGTTAATCAAAATTTTAAAATCGTTTCAACATTTTGTTATATTTTTTTGTTTTTTGTTCAAAAAGAACAAATTGAATGTTTCTAATAAACAAATGTTGTTCTTTTCGAGTTTATTTTCTAAAATATTAGAGTAAAAACGCATGATCTAACCAAAAAAAAAAGAAAAAAAATAATAGAAATATCTACGCATGTCATCTAGAATAAATTTAAAATTAAAATAAAGAAAAATCTTAAAACTAAAATTACTTTGAATTAAATTTTTGAACTCTTAACAACCATCAAATTAATTCTTAAAATTTTTTTATTGTCGGATTTGTATTAAAATTTTTCTTGGAAATTTTAAAATCAATGTTTCTTTTAAAAATCAAAAACAGAATAACATATTGAGTTTTCTTAAAAATTAGAATCATTAATTTTGTTAAGAGAAGAAAATCAAAAAAATTTATTGATTCACAAATTTTCAATAAAAACAAAATTATTAAAAAAAGAAGTTTTAATTGTTAAAAAATGAATTCAGAAAAAAATCCCTAAATCTACTTGAAAATTTGATTAAAATAAAAAATTTCTGATTTAGTTGAAAACTCAACTAAATTAACAAACAATTAAAACTTAATTAAAAAAAAAATTTCTCAACAGTTTAATTTTAGTTTAAATCCTTAGTGACAATATTAAATCTTAATTAAAATTATTTTTATATTTTGTGTCAAAATACTTTTCAAATTTCAAAATCAAACAGAAATAATTATTACAACGAATTATAAACATTAATCATTTGAATAAGAAATTAATTATTCAAATCAAATTAAGAAATTCTTGATCTTCAAAATAAAGTTGAAAAACATTTTAATCTTCATAAACAAAATATTTTCAAATCAAAATACATTTTCAATAATTTTAGTCAAATTTAAAAAGAATTTCTAATTAAAATAAAATTCAATCTTAAAAAATAAACATTTTTCTTAATCAAATTGAAACACATTTTCATAATTCAAATAAGAAAATTCTTAATCGGTTGAATCAAATCATGTTTGAAGTTTGAGAAAAAAATTGAATAACATTTTAACAAGACACAATTAAATATTAGAGACACAATTTAAAACAAAGACAGAAATTAATCATCTTCAGTTTATAAATTTCAATTTAAATAAAAAAAAACATTTACCATAATTTTGATTCATAAATAAGAGATTCAAACAAACTTTGACTAAAAATTAAAAAACATTTTCACTATTTAAAGTTTGAAAAGATTTTGTTTTTGAAATTTAAAAAAGAAACTTAAAATTTATGTAAAAAGACAACTTTTTCTTAAGAAAATATAAACTTACTCAAATTTTAACTAAAAAAAATTACAAAATTTTAGATAAAAAAGTTGCTAAAAACTTTCAGGTAATTAAAAAAAAGTTGAATAATTTAAAAAAATTGGTTAGTAAACTTTTCAACCAAAATTAAAAAAATTGAAGGTTGACTTATTAAAACAAAATTTTCAAATACCTTTAACTTAATGATGTTTTTTTTCTAGGCTTTTGCACAATGAAATTGATGAATTTTCAAATGAGGGTGTATAAAACTAAAAAAAAAAACTAAATGAGTTTAATAATTAAAAATTTTTTCAAACAAAAGAAATTTTATTTAAAAGTTTGATAACTTTGATTAGATTTTGAAATTGAATAAATTGATGAAACTATATCTTTTAAAGCTAATTTTTCATTAAAAATAGTTGGTTATGTAAAAATTTTTATGCTCAAAAAATTAAAAATTAAAATTATAAAATTTAATTGAAAGATGCTACTTTAATTAAATTTTATGCCAAAAGAAGAATCTTTTTTTAACTTAACTCAAATCTTTTATTTTTCAATTTTTGTTAAAACTTAATTTATTTTTAAAATTTTTGTTAAAACTTAATTTATTTTTCAATTTTTGTTAAAACTCAATTTATTTTTCAATTTTTGTTAAAACTCAATTCATTTTTAAATATTTTTTTCTCATAAAGTTCTGTTCATTATTTCTTTATAATTTTCACTTTTTACTCAATTCAAATCCTTAATTAAATTTGTTTTCAAATTTGAAAATAATTTATTTTCATTAAAACTGAATTTTTTAGAAAACTTTCAACTTAAGTTTTTACTCTATTAATTAATTTCTTAATTCAGTTTTTCACTTTGTTGTTTTATTTTTAATAAACCAAATCAAAAAGATTCTCTAATTTTTATAGCACCTAAATTTTAGAATAATAGAGCAAATTATAGAAGATAATAGATTTATAAATCAAATATTAATTTTTTGATTAATTTTATTTATTTAGGAATGAAATAAAAAGTTTCAAAACTGTAAATTAGATTTCAAAAAAAAAAAATTTAAAACTAAATTTCATTTTTGTAAACTTATAAAACTCTTAAAACTGTAAAGATGAAAAAGTTTAAACAAAAATTTTAAATTTTAAAACTTAAATAGTCACTAATTGAATTAACAGAGCATTGTTCTTAATTGAATATAAACTTAATAAATTTTTATTACTTTCTCTAATAAAATATTTAAACATAAACCAATTTAAACTGATTAAAAAACAAGATGATAATTAATTTATCAATTAAATTGTTTAAAAGTTTAATCGAGAACAAAAAACTTTGTTTTAAAAAATTAAATGAAAAAAAAATCAAACAAACCTTTATACCAATAATCATTTAAATTACTAAGTGATTAATTTGAAAAAAAAAAACAAAAAAAGATGAAAACCTTGTTAAATTGAAATTTTTTTTTTTAAGACTAACAAAATTTTCTCATGCAACAACATCTTTTAAACTCAAGATTCATCTAATTTTAATATTTTTTTTTCTAAATATCCTTTGAAAATCTTCTTAATTTTCCAAAAATTTAATTAAGGATATTTAATTAACTACATAAATTAATGTTTAAATCATTAATTAATTCAAACCTTGTTTTAAAATCCAAAATTAAATTCAAATTGATTTAATGTTTTTTATATCAAAAAATAATAATTTACCTTTTGGGTAATTTAACTATTGTAAAAATTTTTAAATACTTCAACTTTGTTTCATTAAACTTTTTTTAAATATCTTAGTTTTTTCTCAATAAAATAACTTTTTGATTTAAACCTTGTAAAAATTCAACGAAAAATGTGATATTGAAAAAGTTTTTTTAATTAATCTGTTATTAAAATTAATCTAATAAAAACTTTGCATCTTGAATTTGACTGGTATTGTCTTGAAATAAAAGTTTTAAGCTAATTTAACTTTTATTTTCAAATTATAAAAGTTATAAAAATTTACCTTAAAATTATAATTACTTGATACTTTTTGACTGCAAATATTTTTATTATAAAAAGTTTTTGAGTTTTTAATTATAAAAATAATAAAAAAACCATTCTAACTGTTGATTAAATTATTTTTTTTTTGTTCAAAATAGTTAATTTTTACTGTATAAAATTTTTGAAATATGGGAGAAATGGTCTGGTATAAAAGTACTAACAAAAAAATAACCATGGTCAAATCCTTCATGTAGGTAATAATTAATAGGCACATTAGATTTTTGACATGCTTTAACAAAGTTGTCAACTTTTAATTGATCATTTAAATAAGGATCATCAGCACCTTGATCAATTCTAATTTTCAAATCTGGTCCTTTATATTTAGCTACTAATTCTGATGCATCATAATTTGCCCATAAATTTTTATTTTCTTCACCTAAATAACCAGAAAAACATTTTTTACCCCATAAACAATTGATTGGATTAGAAATAGGTGCAAAAGCAGCAGCACATTTAAATAAACCAGGATTTTTTAAGGCAGAAATTAAAGCACCATGTCCTCCCATTGAATGGCCACTTATTGCACGACATCCTTTAATTATAAAATCACCAAAGTTATCTTCAACTAATTGAATCAATTCTTTAGTAACATAACTATACATTCTGTAATTATTTTTAAATTTTTCTGTTAAAGAATCTACATAAAAACCAGCACCTGTACCAAAATCCCAATCAGTATCTTCTCCTTCAATATTACAACCTCTTGGACTAGTGTCTGGATTTACAACAATAAGTTTTAATTCAGAAGCATAACGTTGAAAACCAGATTTAATAATAAAATTCTGTTCTGTACAAGTTAAACCAGATAAATAATAAAGTACAGGAGCTTTTTCCTTGTTATTAGAATTCAATAAAAACTCTGGCAAATAAATTCCAAAATTCATTCTACAGTTTAATTCTTTACTAAAATGGCTGTATACTTTTTGATAGCCACCCCAGCATTTTGAACTACTTTCTTCTCTTAAATCGTACATTACTTAGAAAATCTAAATATCTAAAATTAATCAAAATTTCTAGAAATTCTAGAAAAACACAAAAATAAGATTTAATTAAATTCTTTGTTTATTGAATTAAAATGAAAAATTAAGCGTAATAAAATACTTTTAAGCTTTTTAGTAAAATTAACTGGCTGAATTCGATACAAAGTGGATGATCGGGTTTGCTATACAAAAAAAACATGATTAAGTTCTTAAATTAAGAATCTATATAATTTTCCTAGTTAGAAATCAAGTCGCATTAATCTTTTTTCGAAAGAATCATTTTGCTTAGAATTTTTTTCTAAAAATAATTTTCTAAAAAATTATCTTTAAAAAGATTTTCTAAAACTCATTTTCTAAAAAGCTATTTTCTAAATAGCTATTTTCTTAAGTTTTGTGAAATTGATTTTTTAAAATTTAAAACTTACAAGAAAAAAAATCAAAATTATAAATCAAAATAAAAAATAAAAAATTAAAAAAAAAAGAAGAAGAAATATGTTTAGTAAATTTTTTTTGTTTGTTTTATCATTAAATTCAACTAAACTAAATGTAAAAATAGATAAATTCAAAATTTAAATAAGCATGCGCACATTTAATTTGTTCTAAACATCAATAAAATTAACATCATTAAAAGTTTTTTGAATTTAAAAAAATTTAAAAAACCAAAAATGTAATTTAAAATCCTAGTCATTTCCATGAAAAAGTATAATCATGAGTTAAAAAAAATTTTAAATTAAACTTTCGGAACTAAAA
This sequence comes from Anisodus tanguticus, assembly GCA_034509755.1. Lineage (NCBI taxonomy): Eukaryota > Viridiplantae > Streptophyta > Magnoliopsida > Solanales > Solanaceae > Anisodus > Anisodus tanguticus. The sequence continues at coordinate 460,629 of JAVYJV010000131.1, read as the reverse complement.
AATCTCAATGTTAAGTACAAATTAACAAGAGATAATTGGTTTTTTGAATTTTTTTTGTGAAAAAACTCAAATTTTAAAATTTCGTGTGATTAATTTTAAACTTTTATTTGAGTTTGAACTAAAAACAAAAAAAATTATTTAAAAAAAATTATTTTTATTTCCGGTTTGAAGGTGAAGGTCAATTTATATGGTAGGATAAAAACTATGCCAATAATCTTAAATGTAACAAGAAAAAAGTATATTATTACATCTATAATTATATAGTCTTGTACTATAGTTTATTACGTTTTTTTTTTAATTTTCTTTTATTTTAATCAGAATTTGAATAAAAATGTCTAATATTTTTATAAATTTATTTTTGGTTGTGATTTGAAAATATTTTTATATAATTAAATTGTTGAAAAAAAAACCCATTTCTATCAAGTTAGTTGACATAATGAAAAAATTATATTTTACTGTGATTATCAAAACAGAATAAATCGGTTATATTTATGAAGAATAAAATAAAAAATTTTCAATGGTCTTAAACAACCGATTTATTTACTTATTTTTTAATTTACTTATTTAAATCAATGTCCTACATTGAGACGGTAAATAAATTTTTATTACTTAAATCAATTGTTAGTAATGCGCATTCTCAATATTTATAATTAATTTTCATAAGTTTAGGGTTGGAATATTAAATCTGTAAAACTTCATTTGTTATCGATTTTAATTATTAAAACATCTAATTAAAAAGTTTTTTTAAAATTAGTTTTATTAAGTTTTTACAGTTTAAACCAAAGCTAAATAAAAAAAAACTTTCAAAGTTTTTATGCAAAAAAAAGGAACCAAAGTTTTAAAGAAATCAAAGTTATATGAAAATTTTTAAAAAGTTAAATTGTTTTGTTTTTATTTAAAAATGTCAGATTTAAGTTTATCAAAAAAAATGTTTTGTGCAGGTAGTGCAGCTTGTATTGCAGATATAATGACATTTCCATTTGATGTAGCCAAGGTTAGACTTCAAATTGCACAAAATAGTAGTCAATCGACAAAAAATGGTCTATTTAAAATTTTAATAAATATTGCAAAAAAAGAAGGTATTGGTAGTTGGTGGAATGGTATTGTACCTGGTTTACAAAGACAGTGTGTATTTGCATCAATTAGAATAGGAATGTATGATAACACTAAAAATTTTTATACAAACTTATTACATACAGGTAAGAATAAATTGAATAAAACTAAAGAACATTAATTAACTCTTAATAATTTAAGATGAAAAAAGTAAATTTTCTGTAATGGGAATTAGAATTTTATCTGGTATTACATCTGGTGCTGTTGCAATTAGTTTTGCTCAACCAACTGACGTTGTAAAAGTTAGAATGCAAGCAACAAAAACTTTATCAAACTCATCGAATTCATCAATAAACATGTATAAATCTATTTATTCAAAAAGTGGTATAAAAGGTTTATGGGTAGGTTTATTGCCTAATATGGCCAGAAATTCTGTTGTGAATGCAACTGAATTAGTTGCATATGATTCATTTAAAGATTTATTAATTAAAAATAAATTGTTAAATGATGGTTTGACTTGTCATTTTTCTTCTGGTTTTGCTGCTGGTTTTATGGCAACTTTAGTTGCATCACCTATTGATGTTATTAAAACACGTGTAATGAATAATAGTGAAAATACAAATTTCATAAAATGTGCAAAAGAATTAGCAATGAAAGAAGGATTTTTTGGATTTTACAAAGGTTTTACCCCTTCTTTTATGCGTTTAGGTACATGGAACGTTTGCATGTTTGTAACTTTTGAACAATTAAAATTATTGACTCAAAACACATCTTATATTAAAAAAATACCAATAGATTTTGAATCAATTAACTTGATTGATAAGAAAAAAGTTCATTGAAACAATAAACAATAGCAACATTGTAAATATCATTTTATTTTTTTAAGTCTAAAAATTTAAAATTTACTTAGACAAAAATTTGTTTGACACAAAATATAATTTATTTTTTTGCTTTATGACAAGTTTATAATTAAATAAACTTTTTTGTTTAGTTACATTTATGAATCTTGTTTTTGATTCATTCTCAAAATAAGCCTTATTTACTGTGAATTTTATTTTTTTTATATAAAACATTTTTTAATTTGAATTTAATTTAAGTGATCATAGTTTTGATTTAATTAAAAAAGAAACCTTTATTTTGATTTACTTAAACGAGAATTTTGATTTAATTTAAGAAGGGAAAATTTTTTAATTAAAGAAGAACTTTAATTTTAATGGAACTTTACTTTAATATTGGAATGAACTTTATTTTTTGATTTAACATTGGAATAAACTTTACTTTTTGATTTAATATTGGGATAAATTTTAATTTTTGGTTTAACATTGGAATAAACTTTACTTTCTGATTTAACATTGGGATAAACTTTAGTTTCAACAATAAAATGAACCTTATATTTTGACTAAACATTGGAATAAACCTTATTTTTAGACTAAATAATGGAATAAACCTTATTTCTATTTTTGTTTGAGTAAAACTTTTTTCCTGTTTATATTTTAAAATAAACTTTATTTTTTGACTAAAGAAAAATGAATAAACTTTTTTGACTAAATTAGTTTGACTAATAAGAATTTAAACTAATAAGAATCTAGACTAATAAAACAATTTTCCTTTTTAAATTTTAAAAAGAAGATAAAAATTAAGATTGGAAAAAACTAAATTGGAAAATTCAAGTAATTGGAAAACGAAACATTCGAATTTTTAATCAAAAACTAAACACGAGTTTTAAAAAACTTGAATATGTTCTGATAGAATAAAAAGGAAAAATGGAATTTAGACTTCAATTATAAAATGTTTTTAAAAACAATCAACAAAATAGGTAATAAAAGATAAATAACTCGGACTTTAGATTTGTAAACTATACTTAAGGTTCATAATACAAAAATTAAATTTTTTTATTTGAAAATAATATAGCTAATAGATAATATGAAAGCAAAATCAATTGGACTTTCATTTATAAAAGTTGATTAGAAAACCGAAGTTTAATAAAAAATAGTAAACAGTTGTAAAAGCTAAGACACTTTAAGGAAAATTTACTTTGTAGTAAATATTTAACAGAATTTTTTTTTGTGATTTAAACTTAATTGATAGTTTAATACTAAATTAAATTGAGAATAATTAATATAAATTATGTTTATTAAAAACAACTTTTAAAAACATTTAGTAATAAAAATAAAAATAAATTATTTTAAACCTAAAAACCGAGAGCTCATTTAATTGAATAGTACTAAATATTTTCTAGGTATATAAAAAGATCAATTTTAGGTTTATTAAACCCTAATTTTAATATAAAAAAAAGAATTTTGATGTTAAGAATTTTTGATTTTTAAATTAATTTAAGCCAAAAATTTCTTTTTTTTTTACACAATTTATCTAGAGTGTCAAAAGTTTTTTTTTACTAAAAATCTAATTTAGTAAATGGATTAAAAAACAAGTTTATTCCTTTTTATCGTTTAAATAAGTAGGCTCAATTGTAATACCACGCCTAATTTGACCCCAACCAATTAAACGCCAATGTCGATCTATTCTTCTTGATAATGAAATACTTTCTCCAATATCAACACATACTGGTGTTATTAATTGAATTTTAGCTAAATCAGCTTTAACAGCTGTTACTTTACCACCGGTTGCTTGAGTACCAATGTTCAACATTAATGCTTCAGCCTTTGCTAATTTTTGAACTTTAGCAGCTTTTTTATCACCTTCAGTTCTTACACCTAATAATCTTCTTAACAAATAATAAGTTATTTCTAATTCACTATAAATTGCTGGTAATGTGCCTACAGCACCTAAAACTTGACCAACCATTCTATCAGCTCTTGTTAACATAGGATCAATTTTAGTACCTACACCAAGTAAACCACCAGGAATAGCAAATTCCAAATCATTTTGATCCGCATATAAAGATGTAATTCTACTTAAAATTGGAGAACAACAAACTTTACCATCATCTTTTTTTGTAATTAAACCAGGTCTAATTTCAATTTCCATTCCTACTTTTAGTACACCTCTTAATAAAGAACCACCAGCAACACCACCTTTCAAATCTTCTACTTCAGATCCAGGCTTATTTACATCAAAAGATCTAACAATAATTAAACGTGGTGCAGATGTGAAATCTCTTTTTGGAATTGGTATTTTATTACATATATATTCACATATTACATCAATATTGTATTTTAATTGAGCTGAAATAGGAATAACTGGACTTCCTTCTGCTACAGTTCCTTGAACAAATTTAGTGATTTGTTCATGTTGTTCTCTTGCTTGACTTTCCTTAACTAAATCAATTTTGTTTTGTAAAATTAAAGTATTTCTTAGATTCATAATTTCAATAGCAGCTAAATGTTCTGAAGTTTGTGGTTGAGGACAATGTTCATTTGCTGCAACTAACAATAAAGCAGCATCCATAACAGCTGCACCGTTCAACATAGTAGCCATAAGAATGTCGTGACCAGGACAATCAACAAAACTAACATGTCTCAATAATTTGTATTTACCTGTACAATTAGGTCTAAGACATGGAAAAGAATCTTCTTTATTACTAGCTGCAGAAATAAAACACCTAGGTCTAGGACAGTTTTCATTGTCACATTGGTAAATTTTAGCATTGGCGTAACCTTAGAAAATTATTATGTTAAGTAAAACAAAAATTTTTTTTTCAAAAATAATGCTTACCTAATTTAATAGTAATATTTCTTTCCAACTCATTCTTAAATCTGACAGTTTGAACTCCAGAAATAGCTTTAACTACAGTTGATTTACCATGAGCTACATGACCAATTGTTCCTATGTTTATTGTGGCTTGTTTACTAATGACTTCCGGTGTTAACGGAGTCAATTCTTCTATTTTCAAATTTGATAAACTCTTTGAATTATTAAACAGGATTAATTAGAGAGAACATTTAAATGAAAAACAGTATTTTTTTAATGTAAATTTTAAACATAGAATTTACTGCATATTAATCATTGAACTTACCATGATGGACAATGTCCAAATTGATTAAAATCACAAAAACAATTAAATTGAAATCAGTTAAATTTTAGTGGAAAAGGAAACAAAAACACGTTTGAATTTTGTATAAACGATATCCCCGCCCTCTTAACTCATAACTTCAAAAAAGTCCTAGCGCAAGTTTTAAATTATTTTTGTTAATTGAAAAAAAAAATTTTATTCTTAATTATTCTAAATTTAGTTTAACAAGAAGAATTTCACTTTTGAATAAATAATTTTAAGTTAAGAACAATAAGTTAAATAAAAAAAAATTCTCTTGTTCTTAGAAAAATAAACATTTTTTTCTATGTTGCTTAGAAATTTTTTTGCGACTAATAAGCCATCTACAGGCATGATTAATGTAAAGAAATGTAAATAAACAAAAATTAATTTTAATAAATAAAGAAAATGTTGAGACACTTTTCTAAATATTTAAAAAGAGATTTTATTTATTTACCTAAAAGGAATAAAGTTACAGAAAAAAAAAGAGATTCAATATTTCAAACATACAAAAGTTCAGAACTAGAAAATAAGAAATCTTATGTTTCAACTTATCACCTTAACTCTATGTTAAAATTCTTTGTACATAAAAGACCTTTAGATGAGACAAAATATGAAAAAGAATATAGAATTAAACATGAGAAAGTTCAATTATGGAATCATCAATATTGGTTAAAGAATAATGAAAATTTTTTCAAAGTAAATAAGAAATTAAAATTTTAATCTTCAACTAAATTTTATTTATCTTTTTAGGGTAAAGAAAAAATAAAAAATTTTCAAGAAACAAATGAAAGTCAAGAACAATTATCAACTTTTTATAAGAATTTTTTAGATTCAAATTATAAAAAACATGTAAATTACAATATGTAAGTACTAAAATTGCATAATTTTTTTAACACGTGTTTGCTATAATTTTAAATTTAAACAGGGAATGGTACAAGAAAAATCTTGAGTTATTATTGCCAGCTATAAAAGCTAATTTATCGCGTCTATATATAAATTTGAGTTCTAAGACATCAAAAAAATAAATCTTTGATTGGCAAAACTTTAAATTGTAAATAAAACAATAAATACATTTTAAAAAATAGAGGAAAAAACTTTTTTATAAGGTATCATTAGTTAAATTTTTATTTATAAACTACTGAATTTTGACCAGGCATAATCAAATTGCCAGGAGTAGCATAATCTCCAATCATCAAATTATTACTAACAGGAAAATTAGATGTATTTAAAACTGGATGAAACACAGATGGGGAAATACCACCTCCTATTGAAGAAGGCTGTAAATTATTTGTTGTCCCATTGGAATATACTTTTGAATTTTTATTTAAAGAATTAGGACTAAGTAGATTATTTTCAACTAAAATAGGATTTTGGTGGTCTACATTATTCATGTAATTAATTTGTTGAGGTGATGATAAAGGTTGCATTATTAGAGTATTATTGACATCATCAATTACATTTCCATTTACAACACAATTCATTACATTGTCAGGTAAAGTATTCATTGTCACTACTTGAGATTGAGCAGCTAATTCTTGTTGTTGGTCTATTGTTGACCAAAGTTGTTGGCTTGGAGATTGTTCAAAAGAACCCGTTGGTGGTTGAACTGGTTGACCAGTATAACGGAAAATAGGATTTTTCAAATCTAAAGAGTTTGTTGATTTTTTTCCATTTGGTCCAATAACTTCAATTTCTACATCATAACTTTGCCTTTTATTTGATATTAAACGTACATGACCTGTTAAAATTTGATCTTTAAAAAGTAAAATAGGAGTTTCTAATAAACATCTTATTTGATACCAATGAGTTAATGGTTGAGTTGGATTCGTTGATAACCAGACAGATTTTTCTGAACCTAAAAAACCTACTTCAAACCAAAATGCTAAACCATGTACATCACCGTTTTGATTAATTGTAAAACTAAATGGTATAACTATATCATGTAAATCAGATTCATTTGCTGTCAAAAAATCTACAGTATGGCAATGAGATTTAGCAACACAAATATTAATATCAAAAGTATCTACAATAGGTTGTCTCAAATATTCTTTTTTGGCAGCTTCTTTTAATGTAGTTAAATCTACACCATGAAAATTTTGATGACTCCAAAAAGTTGATTTACCTATTTGTTCTAAATATAATGCGAAATCACTAAAAGGAGCAAAATGTAATTCTCCTCTTGTTGGAAACATTTTACCATTAGGTTTTAAAAATTTTTTTGCGTGTAAGTAAGTTTCTAACATTCTTTCATTGAATAACATATAACCCATTGGTTCTGAGATAATAACATCTACTTGTTCTGGTAAATTAATTTCTTCAATTTTACCTGGCACTACAATTATTTTATCGTTTAATTTATTGAACTTTACTAAATTTTCTGCATGTTTTGCCATCGAACTTGCTTCTACAGCATAAACTTTTTTAGCACCAGCTTGTGTTGCAAAAAATGATAAGATACCAGATCCAGCACCAACATCAAGTACAATTTTATCTTTAAAATCTATAACATTAGATATTATCGCTTTTTGATAAGTTGAAGTTCTTATATAATCTTGCAACATATTTTGTTGCTGTGATAAATAACCATAAAATTGAAAATAAGAAGAAGCACTAGATTCATCAGTTCTCTAAAAATTTAAATTATTAGTTTAAAGTAATTTAATTATAAAACTGAATTTAATAAACTCACTTGAGTAAAAACTGATTTTTTGTTTCCACTTATAAAATCTTCAACTATTTTCATGAAAATATTCAAATTATGAATTGAATCAAAACGTAAAATGAATCCTTTTTCATTATTACTTATTAACATTGCTTGTTTACCATATCTTGCACAATCGGAATATTTATAGATTTTAAAATCAACTTGTTTTTCATCTATACATGATTCTATTTCTTTTACTTGTACAAATAAATCATCTTGTTCATCTGATATTTTAATTGTTACTGGACAAACTGTTTTTTTTTTTACAGAACTGTCTTCTTGTAATTCACTTATTTCAACATCCTTTATTATAAAGGCCATTTCGTTGATAAAAACTGTAAAAAAAAAACTTTTTTTAAAAGTTATGTTTAGATTCAAAAAAAAAAAAATTTCAAAACTAAATAACAACTGATTTTTTATAACCGATTCAAAAATAAATTAGTTAAACATTAAGTTACACTTAATACTAAAACAAAACTATTCGAAACACATGTTATCATCGAAAAAATTGTCAATTAATTTTTAGATAATTAACATCACTAAATTGAACGCATGTTCATAAGATAGAAAAATGAATAAAAAAAAGATGTAGTTCAAATTAACGTACTTCTCCTTAATTAAAATATACAATTTGAGAAAATTTGATTTAAAAAAATTTGAAGTTTAAAAAAACTGCTTTTGGTCAAAATTGATACAAAAAGTAATTCTACTTAGCAATGGTATTTGAAGAAATCAAAGAATGTTGCCAAAAAAAATTGTGAATAGAAAATATAAAAACCACTGTAGATAAACAAAAAAAACTTGTTTTCAAGAGATGTGTAAGAATAGAAATTGCGGAAATTATTTCATTAAAAAAGAAATTAGTTTAAAATCAATTGTTAAATGAGTTTCATTATTTTAATTATTTATATTCATAATCAACTTATATGCTAATCAGTTTGTATTTTAATGATTTAAATGATACAGTTGCTTGTGAGAATTTTTTTTTTTCAAATCTTACTAGCAGTTGATTATTAAATAGGAATGAAAACAATAGTTTTTGTAACATTTTTCTGTACATAAGGTACAATTTATTAGCCGTTTTTCATAGCCGATTTTTCAGCTTTTAAAACTTTTTAAACTTTTTAATTTTTTTTTTAACTCTTATTTAATTTAGATTTTTCTTTATTTTTTTCAATTTGAAACTTAATTTTAAACATTCATATAAATAATTTTTACCTTTAAAAACTCTCCTTAATTTTTTTCTTTCAATTGAATTCTAAGTTTAGCAGTTTTTTACTATTTTATTAAGCTATCTTTTATGGGGAAATTTATTTAATTATTTATTTTTTGTCTATTTAAAAAATCAATTAATATGTTGTAAAATTTGAAAGAAAAAGTTTAATTAAACGTTTTTTAAAAAAAAATTATAAAATTTTTTTAAAATAAGGTAATCAAGTTTCAATTTGAAAATATAATTGATTGGCAAATCATAAATTTTCTTTTAGTTAAACAACTAATATTTAATGGATCTTTTTTTTTTTTAAAATAAAGTATGAAATTTGGATTGTTTATAACACCTATGCTTTTGAAACAAAAGGGATTTTTTATTTAGAAAAATGTATAAATAACTATCTATTTTCACAAAAGGTAATTTCAATTGGAATTGTTCTTTTAAATTTGGTTTTCATTTTTAGTGAAATTTCAATTTAAATAATTGTTTACGATAATAGTTTTTATTTCATAGGAATTTATTAATTTTTTCAATAAGTTTAATTTTTAAATATACAATTTTAAATTTACAAAGTTAATCAGTGTAAAACTTTTATCAAATCTAAGATTAATCATCATTTTGAATAGTTCATTAATAATTAAATATTTATTTCAAAAAAAAAAGAAAAATATCTGACTTTGGTTTGATTATAAATTTTTTGAAAATTTCTTTTCCATTTTGATTAATTCTTACAAGTTAAATTGTACGTGTAACAATGTTCTCGGTAAATTTTTCTATTTTTTTGTTTCAACAGAATTATAATTCTTTTTAATTTCAGCAGTTTAATTTTTTTTTTTTAGTTAAATCAGTCTAATTTAACTAGAATGGTTTGCTCTTAATTTCTTAATTAAATTTAATTTTAAAATATTTTTTCTAAAAATTAATTTTCTAAATCTTTTTCTAAATTTGCTTAAATCATTTTCTTTTATTAAATGTTTTAATTAACATTTTTTATATGAATCAATTAATAATTATTGATTTTCAGAACCATCATCAATTTTTACATTGTAATATAGTAAAAATTCAATTCTATTTCAAATAATGTTAAAACTAATTTTATTACTAAAATAGAAATAAATTTAAAAGAAGATAAATTTATTCTTCCAAAATATTATGAACATCTGCAACACACCTTAAATTTCATAATTTTCATTTTACTATTCATTCTTAATTCTTTTTTGAACTTTGTTGTAAAACTATTTTTGAAAGAGATATTTTTATAAATTAAAATAATTATGAATCATTTGTTATCAACTTTTGCAAAAAAAAAAAAATTTTATTAGAGAATGATTTAAACGTTTTAATGAAAAATATGTTGAATAAGTTTTAAAATGTGTTTTAAATGTTTTTTGAATTTCCTATCAAAATTATGTTAATTTTTAATGTTATAAGCTAATATTAAATATCTAATTGAAGTTGTAACTTTTAAAAAGCTAATTAAGAATATAATTCTTATTTTTAAACTACTAAACCTAATCAACAAGTTCATCAATTAAAATTAGTCATTTACAAACTTAAAAAAAAAAAATTTGCTTTTTTGAAGAGAAATTTAAAAAAAAAATAACCAATAAATTTCTTGGTTTCAACAGTTATAATCCATTTTAAGTTTAAATCAAGTTTTATTAGTTTGAAGAATTGTTTTTAGAAAGAAAATTTTCTTTTTTTTGTAGTTTTAGTTTAAAGACCAGATAATTTAAATATTTTTAGTGTAAACTAATAGAAAATTATGTTTAATATTTCAATAGATTTAATTCAAATTAACAAAAAAAACGATTACAAAAAAAAATAAACAATCCACTTTATTAGTTTTGGTTTATTAGCTATATAATTTTTTTAATATTTGAATATACTTCTTTTAAGATTTGGATAATTTTAGATATTTTTTAATTAATTTATCTACTCAGTTTTTCTGCACAATTTTGTGTTTTTGTTAATCTTTATTTTGGTATTTTAAATTTATTTTAATTTTTAACCTTTTTCTTTTTTAATTTTTTACCATTATTGAGCAACAGGAGAATTTTTTTATTTATTTTTTTTTCTAATATCAACAGGTATAAAATTTTATGGTTTAAGACTCATTTAAAATTCATAAGTTGTATTTGAAGATAAAACTAAAATAATAAATTTAAAAAAAAGCAATATGGCTAAAACTTATGATTATTTATTCAAATTGTTATTAATTGGAGATTCTGGAGTAGGAAAAACTTGCATTCTTTTCAGGTTTTCAGAAGATGCTTTTAATACATCTTTTATTTCAACTATAGGTAAGCTTTAATTATTTTTAGATTTTTTTGTTTATTTTAATTTTTTTTGTTTGTTAGGTATTGATTTTAAAATAAGAACTATTGAATTAGAAGATAAAAAAATAAAATTACAAATATGGGATACAGGTAGGATTTTTTATTATTCAATTATATTCTCTCTCTCTCTAATTAATTTTTTAGCTGGTCAAGAAAGGTTTAGGACAATAACTACAGCATATTATAGAGGTGCAATGGGTATAATGTTAGTTTATGATGTAACAAATGAAAAATCATTTGATAATATACAAAATTGGATAAGAAATATTGAAGAACATGCAAATACTGATGTTGAAAAAATGATTTTAGGTAATAAATGTGATATTACTGAACGTAGACAAGTTCCTAAAGAAAAAGGAGAACAGGTAAATTTTTAACTTATTATTTACAATAAATAATCTTTTTGTTTAATTAAATAGTTAGCTATTGAACATGGAATTAAATTCTTAGAAACAAGTGCTAAATCAAGTTTAAACATAGAAGAAGCTTTCATTATTTTAGCTCGTGATATTAAAACTAAATTAGAACAAAAAGTGGTAAATTTTTTTCTATTTAACTTGTTTATTTCAATTTTTAATTTTTTTTTTCATTTCATTCAACTTTAAACTTATAAATTTGAATCTATTTAAACAAACAATTATTCCATTCTGTTAAATTAAATTATAAACATCAAATTATTCAAATTACTAAATTCAATTATAAAATATAGAAGGTAACTTTTTTATTTAAATTTTATTTGTATCATTTTAGTAAAATTCTCTTTTTTGTTTTAGGAACAAACTAATCCTCCTAAAGGTGGTCATCATCTTCGTGCAAATGAACCAATGAAGAAAGTAAGCCGTTGGTGCTTTTTATTATAATTCTTTTGAATAAATATTTATTTGAAAATTAAAGACATATTTTTTGAGTTTTTACAAAAGAAAAATTATTTATATCCATATCAAAAATTTAGTTATTGACTTAATTAATTTTTCATTAACATATTTTGATATTTTGCAGTTTTTAAAACATTATCCATAAGCAATTTTAAGAATGTCATTAGTTTTTTATATTTTGAATATTATTGAAATTTTTTTTTGTTTTACAATCAAAATGTTAAAAAAATCAAAATTTTTTTTTATTTGACCATTAATAGAATTAAATTAATTGTTTTTAGTTTAAAAAGTTTAGTTTTCTAATTGTTTTTGATTTAAGAAAGATGAAATTTTTTGTCAGATATTCTACTATAACATCAATTTGAAAATTTTTTATCAAAAAATAAATTTTAACGCTCAATATTAGACTCAATCCTAAATTACCTCTTTTATTTTATTTGGTAAGATTATTTATGAATTTGTAAAAAAAAGAAAATTCTTCTAATTTTTTTCTAAATAAAAAAAATATTTGACTTAACAATTTCGTTTAATTAAAGAATATAATTTTAATTTGAGTAATTTAGAAAATTAATTTTACAAATTTTTATGAATATTTTTTCAATTATTGACCATTTTTGAAGATAAAAAAATGTTTATTAAATTTAAAGTTTTTTCTAAATTGCGTATTAAATATTTTCCACTTATTCAACTGTTGATCTTCTTTTTTTTCCATTGATTAATTTGTTTTTTTTTTTTCTAAAAAATTTTTTTATTTTAATTTTCTTAATTTTTTATTAATTTAAAATTAAATTTAAATTTTATTTAAGAATTCGCAGAGAAAAAAATTTTAATTAACACTGAGAATATTTTAAATTTATAATTCAAATTTGCCTCCTCTTTTTAATGATGATGAAAAAACCTGACAATTGAAAAAAATTAAATCTGTAAGTAGCATAGACATAGACTAACAACTATACACACTCAAACAACGATTTGATGAAGTAGTTCGAATTGTTTTGATTTTAGTTTTCTTTTTAAAATAATTTAGAAAACTATTTAATCAGTTATTTTAATTAATTTGTTTTCTATTATTAATTTTCTTTTTTGAATAAAATTTCAAAGAAGAAACTAAATTTGTAAAGAAAATTATTTTATTTAATTTTATATTAAAATGGTTTTCTAAATTTTTGTTTTCTATTTTTAAAAAAAAGAAAATTTAGTTTGAAGTTTTATATTTTTTGTATATTAATAAGACTTTTTTATGAAAAAATTCTGTTTATAAATAATTTTTCTATTTCTAAATTTCCAGTTTTTCTTAATTTTATCAACATTTTTTTTTGTTCAAAATTTTAAAATCATTGAAAATAATGTTAAAATTCATATTTAAAGGATGCTTGGTCAGTCGAGCAGCATTGCGTGTTAAGTTTTTGTTTTTAGTTAAAAAATAGTTACGTCAATTTTATTAAGTGATAATCAATATCATCAATTTAAATTTTTTTTTTTAAAACAGATTTGATGGAAATTAAAAATTAGTTTATTAGCAAATAAATTTAACTTTAATTGTTCTTGAAAATATGAATTAAGTGAATTCTTTTAATTGTTTTACGAGTGATTTTTGGATTTTAATGTTAAAAAGAAAATAATAATTTTCATCAATTATTTAACAATTTTCATAAATTATCTTTTAAAAATATCAACTTTAGTCATTTAATTATTTTTGAATTGTAAAATGGACTTGTAGAAAGAGTTATGTTTGATTTATTTTGATTTCCTAGTTTAAATTAATCTAAAGATTTAAAATTAAGTTTCAACATTTTAATTAAATTAATTAAAAAAAAAATCATTTTATATTTAAAAATTGAATTCATATTTAAAAATTCAAGTTTTATTAAATTAATTTTTTTTCATAAAAATCAAATTAATATATGTGATGAATTGAGTTCTTTAAAAAAATTTTTTTCAAAAAAAAAACTTTTCTTTATCAAAATGTTAAAAAAAAAAATTTTTTTTTGTCTTATAACTAAATGTTTTTTAATTAAAAAAAAATACAAAGCAACTCTCAATTAAAAAATAACTATTCATCTTTTTGAAAAAAAATTTAAAAAAATGTAAAAAAATTAAATTAAATTTATTGAATTAAAAGTATTAATATTAGAATTGAATTTATAAATATTCGAGAAAACTTGAGAACTTGCCTAACAAAGAAATTGATGTTTATCGGCATTTAAACTCAAATTCACTTATATAACACTAATTCTTGTATATAAAAAAAACGATAAAAGATGGTTAAAGAAAAATATTGTGCGTTTTGGATTAATAATTTTTAAATGATGATGCTAGCCAAATAAAAAAAAGTTTTTTTTGCCAAATTTAATTTTGTGTTATGAAAAATTGAAAACTGCAAATGAAGATTAATTTGTAAGATACTTTTTTTTTTAAAATTATTGTCTTTCTTAAATTGATATCTTAATGAACTCATCGATTGATGAGTGTTTTAACATTTAAACAAAATTGATTAAAGTTTGTTTTATAATAAAAACTTACCTTTCATTCATTTTTCTTTTTTATAAAGTTAAATGAAAAAATCAATTTCATTTTAATCATTTTATCAAAAAGTTAGTTCTTACAAGTTAAGTTTTATTTAAACTTGATAATTAAACTTAAATTTGTTTATTTTGAATCATAAACTTATAACTTTTTCAAACCAACATTTAAAATTAATTATCTATCTCAATTTATCTTTTGTAAATATTTTGAGAAGATTGTTTAGTTTTTGGCTTTTAAATCAAATAATTGTCTAAAAAAAAAAATTTCTAATTTAAAGAAATGTTGAACTTTTATTTTAAATTTTAATGAAAATTTTCACTAATTTTTTCTTCTTTTTCTTTAGATATCAAATTTCTTTTTTAATTTAAAAATTAAAGAATGATTTACATTAAATTTAAAATTAGCAAATGAAACAATTAAACTTAATTAAATTAGTAACAAATTTGAGAAATTTTGATTTAATCAAATATTTTTTACTACTATTTTTTTAGATAAAAAAATTTTTTTTTTTATTCTCATCTTTTTAACATGTCCTCTTTTTATGCTAAAACTAATAAAAACATTTTAAATAAAAATCAAATTTCTGCAAATTATTTCGAAAATAATATTAATGGACTTAATTTCAATGAAAATGAAATAAACAAAATAAAAATTAAAGATGCAGATTTTAATAATAATTTACCTGAAGAAACTAATAAAACAGATAAGTTACGTAATTGTGTTAATCAATGTATAAGGTAAGTTTAAATTTTTTTATTTTTTAATTTCAAAAGTTTAAAAAAATTTTTTAAAACTTTCAAAACTAAACAAATCATTGATCAAGTTAAAGCTTTCCAAAAAAAAAATAATAAATTTTTAGATTAGATTAAAAACTTTTCATATAAATTTGTTGGAAATTATTTGGTTTTATCCAATGATTAGGTTTAAAAGCTTATTTATAACTTTTTCAATTAAGCTTTAAGTTTTTAAATTTTTTTAAAATGAAATTGCTTTGAATTTGTTGCTTAGTAATAAATTTATTAAAATCAACTCTTTTCATTTTAATCTTAAAATTAATTATGGTATGAACATTAAAATTCAAATCTTGAAAATAAAGTGATAAGTCAAAAAAAAAAATAAACAACATAATTGTAAGTTTTTTTTATTTTCAAAAACATCAGTTTAAACTTTTTTTTTAGGATAATGTGACCGAATTAAGTGATATAGAAAAAGTTTACCTTTATTTAAATTTACCCACTGGTTCTACTGATGAAACAGAAAGCTTTAAAATGTATGTTTTTTTTATTTTTCAATTTTTTTTTTTTAGTTTTTTTTAAAACAGAACTTCTTTTTTTTTTAAATTTTAGTAAAGGAGCTGGTAATCCATTTGGTAAGAAAGCTGATGCTGAAATATCTCAAACATATACTTGGATTCAAAGTCATTTAGAAGAAGATAGTACAGTATCATTACCTAAACATGAAGTTTATGAAGAATATAAAATTTTTTGTGAATCAAATAATTTAGAACCTTTATGTGTTGCAGATTTTGGTAAAGCAATGAAACATATGTTTCCAAATGTAAAACCAAGAAGATTAGGACAAAGAGGTAATTCAAGATATTGTTATAGTGGTTTAAGAAAAAAAATTTTTTTTCAAAAGCCAGAATTACCTGATCTTTATAAAGATAAAGATGAAGAATTAATTGATAAAACCAAAAATGAAAAAAATGATAATGAAGAAAAAGTATTAAAACATCAATTTAGTGATAATCTAGCATTAAATGATAAAAGTTTAATATTATCAGCTTCTTCTCATATTGTTCTAGAATGGGCAAGAAAATTTTTCAATTTTAAACTATCAAGTATCAAAGATTTAGCTAAATATTTAATTCATCAAAATCATATAGATAAGGAATCGATGGCAGCTTTAACAGTTATCTCATCAGAAGACATTATTGAAAAAGAAGAATTTAATTTTAAAACAGATCAAAAAAGTTTTGAAAACTTTAAGAGCTGTTTGAATAATTCTTTAATAAAACAAGAAAATACAAAGAAAAATATTTATGAAGCTAAAAAAGAAAGTTCATCAAAAAAGAAAGATCAACTGAAAATAGGTTTGAAGAATACAGAATCATCAAAAAAGAATTCAAAAAATGTAAATAATAAAATCAAAAAACCAAAAAAGAATAAGATGGGTTCAATAAATTTACAAATAGATAAAAAAAAATGTAAAGTAGAATTAGTTGAAAGTGAATCTAAAGTTAATTTTCAAGAAAATATAAGTTCAAAGATAAATTTTGATGAAGAAAAATCTGATTTGAGTAAAAACCAAATTGACATAAACGTATGTTAAAACTTATTGATAATTTTACTTATCATTTTGCCTAAATATTTAAATTGAAATTTATCATTTTTTTTTATTTTCTAGAAAAATATAACAGAAACAACTTTTATACAACCAAACGATGCAATAAAAAATGATTATCAATATTTAGAAAACAATACTCAGTCAACATATAATTTAAAACGTCGTCATTCAACAAATGGTTTTATAACTTATTTCGATAAATTAAATCAAATTGATACACAAAATACATTATCAGTTACAGATGATAGTAATTTTAGATATCAAATAAAAAGACCAACTAATAATTTAGATTTTAATTCAAAGAAAAGAGCTCTTATTACAAAAAATTCTGATTTGGTACAAAAAAATATTTATATGAAGAATCAAACAAATGAATTTAACGATGGTTTTAAGAAAAATTTTTCTTTTGATTTATTTTTAAATCAAAATGATTTAAAAGTTCATAATTCAAGTTTTGTTTCAAATAATGAAAAAGAAATTTTTGATTTTAAAACAAATCAAAATGCTTACAAGAAATATTACGAAATTAATAAAGATATAAATCAAAATGATTTAGATTTGAAGACAAATTTAGAAAACTTTAAAATTAATGATAAGATTAATTTTATTAATACTAATCAAGCGTCTTCAATGACAATTATGCCTATTCCAATTGATTCAACATTGAATCAAAATTTACCAATAAATGATTCTGATATTTATCAATTAAATAATTTATTTGAAGAAACAAATTTAACTAATTTAAATAACTTTAATCAAAACATTCAAAATCAAAATTTAGCTAATCAAAATTTAGCTACTCAAAGTCAAAACTTAGCTACTCAAAATCAAAATATAACTAATCAAAATTTAACACCTCAAAGTTTAAATAATCAATATGTTCATAGAAGAAATATTGGTTTCAACAATTCAAATTCATCTAATTTAAATATTTGTAATCAAATATCATCTGTTCCACTAAGTCCAAATTATCAAAAAGATTCATTTTCAAATAATTTAAACCATTTCAATCAAATATCAAATTTTAATAATAATGAGGAAATTGATTTTAATAATAATTTGTCTAATTGTTCTTCAATTGTTTATCCAAAACATAAATCAATTTCAACTACAAATGAAAATTCTAATGAAAATTTTATAACTTCTACTGATATTCAAACAAATAATGATTGTAATAGAATTTTTTTGGATAAACAAAATCATCAAAATTCATCAAAAATGTTTCTAAATTCACAAAATAAAGTTATTAAAAAAAGTTGTACAGCTGTTATGAATAATAATCGTTCATTGAATAGAGTTAGACATAGTTCGGGACCTGGACATCCTTATGGTTCTATGATATATAATAATAGTTTTATTTCAAATAACAATATAAACAATTTAAGAAGTAATTCATTATCTCCATTATATGAAAATTGTGTTGATTTTAACTTAGAACAAAAAAATGACTACAATAGACAAATTGATTCAAATTTATTTAAATTTTCGTTTGATAAAAATTTCATATCTAATGATCAAGTTCAAAATAATACCTTATTAAATGAACCTGTTAATAAAGAACATACGATTACATTACAAGCCCAAAAATTTAATGTTGATGATAAGGATAAAAACATTTACAGTAGTTTAGATTCATCAAAGTTAAACCAAAATAAGAAAGAAAATTCTGAAAGTTTATTTTTAAAATCGAATTCAAACGAATCCATTGTTTGTCAAAATAGAACTAATAGAGTAAGACATGTTTCAAGCCCATATATTGGTCCAATGATTTGTAATAATAATTTAAATTTTACAATTACTGATCAATCAATTAGTTCTATAGCTCAACCTACAAATGAATTTAATAATGAAGTATTTATTCAAAACAATACCATTAATCAAAATTTAATTGATAATCCAACTAGTAATTTGAATAATTTACAAGAGAATTTTGTTCCAACAGTTAACTATATTGGTACTAATAATAAAAATTTTAAATTTTCTTCATCTTCACCAAGTAATAATGAAAAAATATTTGTTAAACAAAAGACCGATTCTAGTTTTATAGATAAAACAATTATTGGATGTGCAAACAAAAACGACATAATAAACTCTAATCAAAATAATTGGTCTAATTTGCCTTTAATGATGAATTTAGATTTACAAAATAATGATTTAAATTCAACTAATGATGTTATACCTAATCAAGATTTCAATTTGACTAATAATAATATTTTAGAAAGACCATTATCAGAAACTGTATTAGATGATTTACAAACTACTTTTCAAGATCTAAAAGACTGTGATAAAGATTTTTCAAAGTTTGTTTCTCAACAACTTGATGATCAATTAAAAGGTAATTAAAAAAAAAATTTTTAATTTTAATATTGTTAATTAGGATAAAAAAAATTCATATTCATTGACTAAATAGGATCAAGTTTTAAAATAAGGACCATAGGATAGTTTAATTAATTTTTTATAAATCGTTCAAATAATTTTTAAAAAAAATTATATCATAGTTATTTAGTTTTAATTTATTTTAATTATAAAATTGCTTTTTGTTATGTTTATTTAGAGATCTATATAATAACTTTAATCAATAAATTTGTTGTTTTTGAAAAGTAGGCTTTTATATTTTTAAATTTTAAAAACACTTCTAAAAGCTTTAAATTAAGTTTTTTTTAAAGTTATCATAATATACATAAAAAATCTACTAGTTTTTTATCGCAAAATTTTTTTTCATTTTTGATACAAATTTTATTTTTTTATTTAACTTTTTTTACAAACTAATTTTGAATAAAACTTTTTTTGAATTTTTTGTAAATTTAAGTTTTATAATAACAATTTAAAAGATTCCATTAAAATTTATTTTACATATGAAAAAAAAATTCATCATCAATAAAATTATAAACTTTTTGATCTCATAAATAAATTTATTTATATTTTAATGTTTTTTCTAAAATTTTTTTTCTTATTTTTCTAAAATTTTTTTCATAATTTTGTTTCTAATTACTTTTCTATTTTTTTTTTTTAAATTTTTCTAATTTTTAAATAACAGTTATTTTCTAAAAATCAATTATTCCTTAACACTTTATTTATAACTTCTTATTTTTCTTTGTATGTAAATTCAAGTGAAAATAAATATTTCTTTAAATGTTAATATTTTTCTAAAAGTAAATGTTTTTCTAAATAGTAACTATTTTTCTAAATGTTAATGGGTTTTTTAAAAAATAAATATTTTTTTAAATGACTGTTCTTCTAAAATAATTTTTTAATAAAATAAGTTTTATGATTAATTTTTTTTTTTAACTGAAATATCTTTTAAATTGAATAATTAAAATTTTCATATATTTATGTTTCAAATGATTTATAGTCTAATAAAAATTTTTAATTAAATAACGATTTTTGTTTTAACAGTATCTATTTTCAAATTTTTCTATTTTTAAAATTCTTTTTTTAATATTTTGTTTAATTAAAAATTTTATATCGATTTGAAGAAAATTAAAGATAACTAAAATTAAAAATCATTAATCCATTATTCAAAAAAAGTTTAATTTTGAATAAAATTTTTTGAAATTTAAAAAATATTTCTTCTGAAAGATATTTTTTAATCAATTTTGTTTATCAAAATTTTAATATAAACTTATAAAACTTAATTTATGAAACATCTTATAAAAAAATTATTAAGAATTAATTAATTATAGCCAAATTTTAAAAGTTTTTTTCGATTCAAAACCAATTTTATAATTATTTAATTTGGGGGTTAAAAATATGTAAACAAGATCACGTGATTTTTTTGTGCGCAAAATCTGATGTTAAGAGGTTAAAAGAGGAAAACCAAAACAAATTTTTTAAACCATCTAATTGTTTTTTAAGAAAAAAATTGTTTTTTAAAAAATATAAACTATTCAATTTTAGTTTTTTTTTCGATTGCCAATTGATTTTAATTTGAATAATAATTTGAAATTTGATAAGTGATTTTTAAATCCTATTGAAAAAATAATTTTTTTAGGGAATGAAATTTTAAAATTGTTTTTAAGCTAAAATTAAAAAATTCTTTTTTTTAATTGTGTAAGTTGATTAAAACTTTTTACTTTTAGTTGATAGTTGAAAATAATCATGGAATTTATTTTCTTAATTTGTTTCATTAAAAAAACTAACAATAACATTAATCTTAGTTAAAGTTTTAACTTTAATAACTTAGAAAAAAATAATTTATCTCATTAAATGAATGTTAATTTTAAATTTTACGAATTACTATGTATCCAACAAAATTAAAACAAATTAAATTTAAATTTACAAAAATTGATTGTCAAATTTTAAAAAAATATAGATCGGACAGATGAATTAAAGACGAAGGAAGTTAAAAAAAATTATAATAAAATTTTGTTGATAATGTCTTGTTATTTAGATGACGTGGATGCTTGATTTAAATCAACTTTTCCTTATCCAGTAAGGCTAAAGTAAAGAAAGAAGAAAAAAAATTTAAGTAAAAACTATTTATATTTCGAGTTGCTGATGTATAAAACTCTAAAAAACATTAAGTCTGTATAACATTATTTTTTTCTTATTATATATTACAAACTAGTATTAGTTTAACCAAATACGAGAATACCTGTCCACGAATTTGGCTAATTTATAAAAGCAACAAAATGCAACCTTAAACTGGAGAGATTTATACGATAAATTTAGTTTAGTATTGAGTTTGCTGTCAAATTGTGTTCTAACTAATCAAGTTGAAAGAGTCGTTTTTCAATTTTTTTAAATTTTTTTTTTGAAATTGAAGAGACGTTAAAAGAGAACGTTTTTCTGAAAATTGTTTAGAATTTTTTTTTTTGTTCAAAAGTTTGGTATTTATATAGCTCTTTCTTCATAAAATCACAATTAATTTATTCTCAATAAACTATTATTCGAACTTCATTAAACTACTTAAATATTATTGGAAAAGTATCAAATTTTAAATTGTGTTTTTTTATAAAAAATCTTTTTAGTAATTTTTAGACATTTTTTAATATGACTGACAATGTAAGTTTATGAAAAAGTTATTTTTTATGTAATTAACAAGTGTTTCATTTATAAAGTCTGTTTATATTGTTTCATGTGCAAGAACACCTGTTGGCTCTTTTGATGGCTCATTATCAACTCTTACTGCTGTTGATTTAGGTTCTTTAGCTATAAAAGAAACAATCAAAAGATCAGGTATATAAATTTATTTTTTTTTTTTTAAGTTTTTAATCTATTTTTTTTAAAGGTATAAATTTAGATGACATAACAGATGTTTACATGGGCCATGTAATTACTGCTGGCTGTGGACAAAACACTGCAAGACAAGCTGCTTTAAAAGCTGGTTTATCAATTACAACTTGCTGTACAACAGTCAATAAAGTATGTGCAAGTGGAATGAAATCAATTGCTTTAGCTACTCAAGCAATTAAACTTGGTGAAGCAGATATTGTTTTAGCAGGTGGTATGGAAAGCATGAGTAACGCTCCTTTTTTAATGAAAAGAGGTAAACATATCTATGGTAGTTTTAGCCATGAAGATGCAATAGAAAAAGATGGTTTAACAGACGCTGAAAGTGGTTTATCAATGGGTGAGTGTACTGAGGAAGTTGCTGAACGATTGAATATAACTAGAGAAGATCAAGACAATTATGCTATACAAAGTTATAAACGTAGTTTTGATGCCTGGGATAAAGAAAAAGGATGTGTTTTAGCAAAAGAAGTTTTTGAAGTTAAAGTAAGTTTAGAAAATTTTTTTTTTAAATTCTTGTTTTTAATTTAAAAATATTTTAGGTTGATCTTGGACGAGGTGTAGAAAAAATCATTAAAGAAGATGAAGCATACACAAAAGTAAATTTTGAAAAATTAAAAACTCTAAGAACTGTTTTTAAAAAAACAAATGGTACAATAACAGCAGGAAATGTAATTAAATCAAAGAGAAATAATGAAAGTTTTATTGAATTATTTTTGTTTAAACTATTTAGGCAAGTTCATTGAGTGATGGAGCTGCTGCATGTGTTTTAATGTCCGCAAAAGAAGTTGAAAAACGTAAAATAAAGCCTTTAGCTAAAATTATATCTTATGCAGAAGCAGCTGGTAATCCTAAAGATTTTGCTATTATTCCATCTCAAGCAATGCCAAAGGTTTTTGATTAAAATAATAAAAAATTTTTTTCTTAATTTTAAAATTTTGTTTTTAGGCTTTAGAAAAAGCAAATCTTAAATATGAAGATATAAGTTTATTTGAAATAAATGAAGCTTTTAGTGTAGCTGTAATTGGTAATTTAAAACTTTGCAAGCTATCAGAAGACAAAGTGAACGTACACGGTGGTGCTGTAAGTCTTGGACATCCATTAGGGTAAGTTTTAACGAAGAAAAAAATAAAATTACTAACAATTTACTTTTCATAAGAATGTCTGGAACTAGAATAATAAATACTTTAGCCATGCAATTAAAACCTGGTCAATATGGTTTAGCAGGTATTTGCAATGGTGGTGGTGGAGCTTCTGCAATGGTTATTCAAGCTATTTAATTTTATGTTTATTGATGCTTTTTTTGAAATAGTTTTTCTACTTATTTTTTTTAAGAGATCTGATTTTTAATTGAAATAAGAAAATTCTCTTATTTGCATTTTACTAAATTTTGTCAATAGTGATGAAAGTTTTTTTTTGTAAATTAATTTTTTTTATAATTTTCTTACTAAATTTTTAGATTTCTTTTTACAAGAAATGAAATTCTTGAATTTTTTCAATTTTTTTATTAATTTTAAACAAAATAAAATTTGTTTAGAACTCATATTTTATTTTAACTATAAGATCAAATTGTCTTGGGTAAAAAGTTGTAGAATATTAGGTTTTTAAATAACAAATAATAATTTTTTTTTAAACATCTAAGTGCATTATTCTTGGGTCTTCAACGGCTGCTTTTATTTTACGTAAAAATGTAACTGCTTCTCTACCATCAATTAATCTATGATCATAAGTTAATGCAACATACATCATAGGTCTTATTACAATTTGCTTATTGACTACAACAGGTCTTTCTACAATAGAATGCATTCCTAAAATAGCTGATTGAGGTGGATTTATTATTGGTGTACCCATTAAAGAACCAAAAACTCCTCCATTACTAATTGTGAATGTACCACCATCCATATCTTCAATTGCTAATGAATTTGTTTTAGCCTAAAAAGAAAATTTTCATTTAAATATTTTTATTTTTGAGAAATTATTTTTTACTTTTTCTCCTAATTGAGCAATTGCTTTTTCAATTTGAGCGTAATTCATGTTTTCACAATTACGTAAAACTGGTACAACTAATCCTTTTGGAGTAGCTACTGCTACACTAATGTCAACGTAATCTCTGTAAATTATCTCTTGATCATCAATAACAGCATTAACTACTGGTTGATCTTTTAAAGCAAAAACGGAAGCGGCAACAAATGTAGACATAAAACCAAGTTTTAAGTTATGTTTTTTTAAGAAAGCATCTTTGTGTAAATTTCTCATTTCAATAGCATTAGACATATCAATTTCGTTAAAAGTAGTAAGCATTGCATAAGTGTTTTGAGCATCCTTTAAACGCTGAGCGATTCTACTTCTCATTCTATTAATTTTAACTCTATTTTCACTACGACTTCCAAATTGAATATTTGTTTCAGGACTAGCTTTGCTTACAGGTATATTTGAAACATTTTTGGTTTCAATTGGAGCGGATGGTGTTGGAGGAACTGAAGGTCTTTGAGTTGGAGGAGGAACACTAGCATTTTCAGCTTGTTTTTCTGCAATTTGGGGTTGAGGATCAGATTTGGGTTTTGGTGTTTCATTTTTTGGTGCAGATGATCCACCGGCACCTACTTTGATTTCAGCAATGTTTTGTCCAGGTTTTACTGTAGAACCATCTTCAACTAAAAGTTTTTGAATTACACCAGAAGATGGAGAATTTATAGGTACAGATGTTTTATCAGTTTCTATTTCTCCTATTACTTCGTCAACTTCTACTGAATCTCCTTCTGCTTTTTCCCATCTTATATCTCCTTCACTTATTGATTCAGCTAACTGAGGAACTACTAATGTTTTTAATTCATCAAACCTTAGACTACTTAAATTTAAGAATCGGCAATTTAAAATTGGTAAATTTTTATTATTTTGTTTTAGCAAACTTGAAATCACGTTTTTTTGCTTAAGGTGTGCAACCTGAAATTGAAAAAAAAAAAAACACAAATAAATTGAACTCAAAAAATTAAATTTTGAATAAATATTTTGATACTTACAGAAATTTGATTTATCAAAGCTTCATTAGAGAATTTTTTATTGAATAATTTTGTTTTAATTAAATTAACTCGTTGATTAGAAGGTATGCGTGTAAACTTATGCATTTTGAAAAAAAATCTGCTCAAAAAAAAAAACAAAACTTTATTAATTTGAGATTAGATAATTATTTTATCAAAATACTCTTAAGCTACAAAAATAAAAAACAAATGAACAAAAGTTAATAGGTCTTACTAGTTTACTTAAAGCAGATGATATTTATCAGAAAAGTTTAACCTTTTTGCGAAAAATTTTACAAATCGAAAAGCGACCTCTACAAACATTAATTTTTTTGTCTTAACTATTCAGATATTTTTTTATATCTAAGTATTCGATTTAACAATTGTCAATAAGTTCCTTAAATGTTTGTTTTAAAATGACTTTAATTTTAGTTTTATGAAAAAGAAAAATTATTTTTAACTGAAACTCATTTTTACTTCAGAATTGAATTTTTATTCAGCTAAAAAAAATTATTTTCCACTTAAATTTTATTTGACTAAAAATCATTTTTATTAAGTTAAAATATCTTAAGACACAGATACATGTCTTCTTAAAATTCTTCTAATTTTAATGCTGATGCTTAATTAGAAAAGTATTTTTTATTTTCGAGTTTATTAAAATCCAACATTAAAATTGATATTTTACTCATAAAATAAATATTTCATAAGTGATTTCATATTTGGTTTTATTTTTAGCCTCATTTTACTTGAGTAGAGCAAACAGATTATCAACTTCTTGTTTGCTGACAACGGTGCTATTAAATGACTTTAATAATTTGGCTCTACCTGATTTGCCCTTTGCTCCTAATGGTATTTTTCTAGTATTTGATGCCATCTTGTATCCCAGATCTTCGTAATCAGGGCAGATATCTGCATCTTAGAAGGATGGTATAACTGGTCTGGATTTATTGAAATATTTGTAGACTCCTATACATATGCTCATCATCATGGGCATATGATATGTTCTTACTTTGGAATAAAAATCGTCTGAAAACATACCGCTCCAGCTTCGGCGGGCCCATTTTTCCCACTCTTCTGTTCAAGTGTCATCAGGAGAGTCTATTAATTAAAGAACTAATGGACCAATAACATTCATTTCTACATTTGATGTGGTATCATATGCATAGCGGGCAAATGTTCACCAGCTCATTCTTATTGTTGCCATGGCCTGTATTATGTATCTTACTGTGCAAATATTGACATATTTGAATGCCACCATACACTCCCAATTTAGATAATTAACCCTGGTGTCAAATGATTTATTTAGCTCGGTATAGGTGTCTAAGATTATGGCCATCACAGGTCTTCTAGTATGGTGTTGTTTCAAAACTGCACGAACTGCTCTTATCAGAGAGTCATTTATTAAGTTATAATTTCGATCTAAACCCATTGAGTCTTCTAATAGGGCATACGCTGTATGTATGCTTTCGTATTTCTGAACCAAACTTTTGAACCAAACTTGAAAGATTCCTGTTTGACCATTTGAAAAATTTTTGAATATGTGTCATATGCTCTTCAAAAGTTTTCGAAAAAATAATAATGTCATCTATATAATTTATACAAAAACCAAACAATTCATATTTTTTTATCAAATTTGAAACTATACGTTGAAAGATCGTCGGCGAGTTCTTAAAACCAAAATGCAAGTCATTATATTCATATTGTTCTGGTTCAGTTACAAAAGCCAATTTTCTTTTATCCAATTCTTCGACCTTAACATTCCAAAACGCACTATTTATATCTAGTACACTAAAATATCCACAATCATATACCGTCTCAATCATATCTTCAATTCTAAGAAACGGGTATGATTCGGGCACAGTTTCTTCATTTAATTTTCTAAAATCAGTACAGAACCTAGTCTTACCCTCTCCCTTCTTCCACGCCAAAGTAGTTGCGCTGAGAAAGAAAATTGTTATATCAAATAAATTGGGAAAGAGTTTAATCAGATATTATCATAGTAAGCTGGGTCATATTGGAATAGATCAATTATATAGGATTCTAAACGAAAATTATTATTTTGACGCAATGAATAGATTGATAAGAGAACATTGTGAAGCATGTGATGTATGTGCAAGATGCAAAAGTAGAACGATAAGAAAAGTGGTGCTTTAAAAAAGTTTAGACCGACAGAAAAGCCATTTGATATAATGAGTTTTGATACAATAGGAGGTTTTAAGAGTAAGAAGAAATATTTGCACATTTTAATAGATCATTTTACTAGATTTTGTTGGATGATGGCTTCAAAAACTCAAAGAAGTTCTGATTTTGTTAAACTTTTGAAACCGATTGTAGAGAATCATTCTGTAAAAACAATTTTGGCCGACAGATTTACGGGAATCTATTATAATAGTTTGATATGTTATTTGAAAAAGAGTAATGTTAACTTGGTTTTTAACAGTTTATACAGTTATAAAACCCATAGAACCCATTAGTTAATTGATTTTCTTTGAATCAAGCTTTTTTTATTAGATCTGTAGAGCTAAGTATTTTTGTCTAGATTTTCTATAAGAAAACTTGTTAATTTATTAATTCAAAACAAAGTATCTACAAAAGTTTTACAATGAAAAAATTTTCTTCAAAGTTTTGAATAACTAATATTTGAATATACTAAAACAAATTTATGTGTATAGTTAACTTGAAAAATTAATTATTTTAAACCAAATCATCTAATAATCTATTTATTTATTGAAATTACTTTTTAACTATTTTTCAATTTTTATATGGTTTTCATGAATTAATATTTTAAAAAGAAAATACTAAGTTTAACCAAAAACAAAAGAAAGATTTTAAAAGATATTTTTTCATGTCTTTTAGGTGTAAACTCATACAAATTCAATTTATTCACATAGATTTCTATTAGCATTATACCTCAGTTTAACAACTAAGCTGGATTTTTTTCTGTATCTATACACAGTTTTATTTTTACGTATTTTTGAAAAGACTTTTTTTCATTAGTCTTTTTAAAATTCAATTTTTTACTTTAATTTATAAAGTGAAGAATTAAGTAGTTTGAAAATCATTGAACAAGCTTTAAAATTTTAAAAACTCTCGAAGAGTATCTAGTCTAAAATTCAGTTAAAAAAAAATAACGCAGTTTTCAGACATAAAAATTATTTTTATTAAGCTTAAAAAAACTTTCTTTGATATAAGAATTTTTATGAAAAAAGTTTTATTAACAAAAAACTATAAATTAAAATTTACCAGACTGGACAGCCTAAAAAATTTTTAAAAAGTTCAAAAAATTTTTATTTAAAATTACCGCTTCAAGTTATTTGAAATCTTAAAAAAGGTGGCGCTTATAATGAACAAGCAGTTTTTGTTTTTAGATATTCTCTTTTAAAAACATCAATTCTCAATTTTTAAATAATTCTATTAACTTTATTTTTAATTTAGTCAGTTTTTATATATTTTAAGTTTTTTGGAAGTATTTGAAATGGTAATTTATAAGTTTGAATTTAATTTCATCTTATGTTTTTAATATTTTTATTAATTCAGTTTTTAAATTAAATTTTTTATTAGGGACAAGGACAGTCTTTCAACTTTGGTCCCGGTTCTGGTCAAGATAGAGACCAAAATAAAGATGATAAGAAGAAAAGAGAACGTAAACCAGCTCCTATGCCAATTCAACGGGGAAGAAGACATGGTAAAAGAGGTAAAGGACCTGAATTAGCGTCAAAACTTCCATTAGTTACTCCTCACACAAGATGTAGATTAAAGCTAATTAAAATGGAACGTATTTTAGATTGGTTAATTATGGAAGAAGAATTTCTAACAAACTGTAAAGCATATGCTTCTAAAATAGATAATGAAGATGAAAACGATGAAAGAAGTAAAGTTGATGATTTAAGAGGTAATCCTATGTCTGTTGGAAATTTAGAAGAAATCATAGATGATAATCATGCAATAGTTTCAACTTCTGTTGGTAGTGAACATTATGTTTCTATTTTGTCATTTGTAGATAAAGAACAATTAGAACCAAATTGTTCAGTACTCATGAATCATAAAGTTCATTCTGTTGTAGGAGTTTTAAGTGATGATACCGATCCTATTGTAAATGTAATGAAGCTTGAAAAAGCTCCTCAAGAAACCTATGCAGATATTGGGGGTTTAGATCAACAAATACAAGAAATTAAAGAATCTGTTGAATTACCTTTAACGCATCCAGAATACTATGAAGAAATGGGTATTCGTCCTCCAAAAGGAGTTATTCTATATGGTCCTCCTGGTACAGGAAAAACTTTATTAGCTAAAGCTGTTGCTAATCAAACATCAGCAACATTTCTTAGGGTAGTTGGGTCTGAATTAATTCAAAAATATTTAGGAGATGGTCCTAAACTAGTTCGTGAATTATTTAGAGTTGCAGAAGAACATGCTCCTTCTATTGTTTTTATTGATGAAATAGATGCAATTGGTACAAAAAGATATGATTCAAACTCTGGAGGAGAACGTGAAATTCAACGTACAATGTTAGAGTTATTAAATCAACTTGATGGTTTTGATTCAAGAGGAGATGTAAAAGTTGTTATGGCTACAAATAGAATTGAGACTTTAGATCCAGCTTTAATAAGGCCTGGTAGAATTGATCGTAAAATAGAATTTCCTTTGCCAGATGAAAAAACAAAACGTAGAATATTTACAATTCATACTTCTAGAATGACACTTGCAGAAGATGTTAATTTTGATGATATTGTATTAGTCAAAGATGATTTAAGTGGAGCCGATATTAAAGCCATATGTACAGAAGCAGGTTTAATGGCTTTAAGAGAAAGAAGAATGAAAGTTACAAATGACGATTTTAAGAAATCAAAAGAAAACGTTTTATATAGAAAAAAAGAGGGTTCACCAGAAGGGTTATATTTGTAGGAATTTTTTCTATTTTATAGTGTTAATCTTAATTAAAATAATTTTTTAATTAATCAATTGTATTTTTAAACTTTTTTAAATTCATATAAACTTTTATTTTAATAAAATAATTGGTTATTATAAGTTATTCTGAAGACGAAAAAAAGAAATCTAGGTATTTTTTAAAATAAAAAGTTAAAATGTTTTTTTGAAAAGTTTTGTAAATAATGTTTTAAAATTAAATTCTCTCTCTAATCCTGTAAATCACTAGATGGAATTAGAGTTTAGCCGGTTTTTAAGAGTCCGCCTCTATCTGTATTTTTATATTTGTTTATATAAAATAAGAGACAGTTTTTACTGATCAGTCTAGTGATGCTTTATTATTTTTCAATTTTTTTTAAGTTTAATTTTAATTTAATCGAACAAAACTTGTGACATAAAATTATCTACTAAATTTTTAATTTGCTCAATTGGCACAAAAAAATTAATTTTTAATATACAGTAAAAAAAGATACAGCCAATATTTATCTTTAAATTAACTATAGTAATACAACTAAGTAAACTTGTTCAAAATATTTTTTTGAGCTGTTCCACCAGGTGTAAATTTTATTGTTTTATAAATTAAATTTAAAAAATCATGGTGTAGATATCATTTTAACTAAAAGTGAGTATAAAGTAACTACTTTTTCAAAGTTTTATATTTAAAAATGTTTTGTTATTCAAACAGTGAAAAAATTTCTTGTTAGCTTTTAAAAATTTTTAGTAATTTAAGTTTTTAATATAAAAATTTCAGTATGATTTAAATTCATTCAATAAGTCAATTTTTTTATAATTTAATTTAGGCGTTTTAGGATTAACATTTTTGTTTTGTAATGAAATATTTTTTGAAGATTCTTAATTTTGATTTATTTTAGTTCAGATAAAACTTTTTAATCAAGTTTCATTCAGTATATGCTTATTTATTAAATAAATTAATTTAATTTTTATTTTTTTTAAACTGTTTTATACAGACTTAATCAAAAACTGTGATTCAAAAAATTTGTTTATAAATTGTGATATTAATATTTTCTTAAATTAATGATGTCTTCATGATTTAATTTTTTAATTTCAACCCTTTGATGAACGATTTTTATAAAAAATTCTGAAAAAGTTTATAACAAGTAAGGTTTTAATTTTTTTTTTTGAAGTGTAAACAATCTGATTAAACTAGTTTAAATTGAATTTTTTTTGTCAAGTTTTAGCTTTTTTTTTAAACTTTTAAGACTTATTAGGCTGTTGAATTTTGATATAAATCAAGTTTATTTAAATTATACTAAATTAAAATTTTTTCGTTTTTTTCTTTTTTTTTTCTAAAACACTTTAAACTTAAAGTTCTAATTTTTATTTTAGATTAAAACTTTATCTTTCAAATTAAATTTAATTAATTCAAATCTTAAAAATTCAAATTTACATAATAACTTAATAGAACTTATTTGAAAATTTAGAAAAAAAATTACAAAAGTTCAGAAAAAAGAAAATTATTTTTTAAACAGATTTTCTAAAAAAGAGAAAAAATCTTAAGAATAAAAGAAAATTTTTTTCTAAAATATCTTATTTTAAAAATATGAGAATTTTTTTTTCTTTTTTTATTAAAGATAAATTGGCTTTCTACCAAAAATTTTTATCTATTTTTAAGTTTAATTTTTATTGATCTTTTTTATTTTTAAAGTTAAATTTAATTAACAATTTTATTTAAAAGAAAAATACATTTATATTTATTTCAATTTTGTGTTTATTTATTAGTATTTTTGTTTTGGTTTAGTTTTTAAATCTTTTAACAAATCAATTATTTGTTTTTTTTTATAAAATAGCTGAAGTAATAAATTATTTTTTAATTTTTCAATGAAGTTTATTGAACATGTTAGATACTTAAATAAATTTTTAATATGAATTTAATTGGAAATTTTTATTCAGGTTTATAAAGTCTCCGTGTTTAATTGTTTACATCTCTTATCAAATTTTTTTAGCTTAGATACTCTAAATTTTTTTACATTTAATTTTTTATCAAACAAAATCATAGCATTCAAAAATCATTTTAGTTTAATTGTCGATTCATTTTTTTTTTAGGGTTAACAATTGGTTAGAATGAATTTTTTTGTGATGTAAATTTTTTGACAAAACATTCTTCAAAAACTTCAATAAATTAATTATTTTATCATTTAATTTTTTAACTTATCATAATTATTAATATTTCAATAAAATTATGAAACAATTTTTTTGTTAAGTTTAAATTAATTTAATAGAAACAAATTATGAAAGAAATTTTTGTATGTCAATTTGAAAATTAAGTCAACTAGGTAAGTTTTTTTTTTTTTTTTTTTCTTCAAAAATAAAGCTTTATTTTTTTTTATTTTTAGTTTTTCACAAGATTGACTTAATTTATCAACTTAATCAAGTGATGTGAAAAGTTCAATTGTTTTAAATTTTTTAAAAAGAAAATTAATTATGAAAATGAAAATAAAGTGTTAAATTTATAACGTGTATTATCAAGACTTGAAATTATTTTTAATAATTTAACTAACGTGACTTATAAGATTAAAATTTTAAAGAAAACAATATTTGAAATTTTAAGAAAAATTTTTTTAAAATATTGTTTATAAAAGACAAAAATCAAAACTAAGATGGCTTCAGTAAAAGTTGCAGTAAGAGTACGTCCTTTCAACAAAAGGTAATTTTTTTTTTACTCCTTACTTTTTTATGAAATTTTTTTCAAATATATCATTTAATAGTTTTTAATTTTTTATTCTTTTGAATACTTTCATTTTTAGTTTAATAAAGTCTATTTTATTTTTTAAAAAAAAAACAATTTTTCTAAATGAAAAAATTTTTTTTAAATTAACTCTTTAAATATTAAAAAAAAAATTAGAAAGCAAAAAATTTTATTTAGATTTGAATTTTTAAGTATTATGAAGCAAAAATTATTAACTAGCTTTAAACAAGATAATTAAAAAAATGTCAATTTTAAAAATATCGTAAAGATCAAATTGAACTGGTTTTTTTAATTCAACTTAAGCCATTTGATTCATTTGATTAATACTTATTTAAATTGTTTTAACTTTTTCAATAATTTTTAATTGTTGAGGTTTAAATAATTTCAATTGTTAAAAATATGTATTCAATTTTTTGATAAAATTTAAATGCTTGAAGATTATTTTAATTATTTTAAACTTTTTATTTTAAAAAAGTATCTTTAAAGACTATTTCTTTTTAAGAAACTTATTTTCTGATTTATTTTAATTGACTTTACCTGTTTTTTATTTTAAATTTTTCAATTAAAAAACTAATTCCTGTGAAAAAATTAATTTTTTTAAAAAAATTTTATTAAATTCATTAAATTTGTATCTTTTATAAATAATTATGAAATTTCAATGAGTTGTTTTCAAATATCCAAAAATTTTAATTGAAAAATGGACAATAATTACTTTTAAACAATAAAATTTGACCATGAAAGTATTCAGCATAGTTTTTTTATCATTTCTTTACTATGCAAAAAGTTTATTGAAAATTTAAGATTTAATTTGTTTTATTAAAAAAAAAAAGAATTCGAAAAAACAATTTTTTCATGAAAAAGTACTCAAACTAAAAAATTTTAAGTACAACATGAAAAAACTCATTAAAATGAATAAAAAAATTATTGTGATCATTAGTTTGTATTAAATATAATCAAGTACAATTTTGAAAAAATATTATCTAAAATCATATAGAAAAAGTTTTACCACTATAAAGCTATCTAATTTGACCATTGGTTATTTAAATTTTATATCAAACTTTTAAAACAAAAGTTTTTGTTTTAAAAAATTAAAATAAAAAACTCTTTTATCATATCTATTAATTAAAACTTTTTTAAAAACATTTTTGTTTTATAATTAAATAAGTAATCAATATAAAAGATAAGCTGTTCTATATTACAAAAAAATTTGTTTATCTTGTTAATCTCTAGCTTATCATTAAATTTTCCAATACGCTTACAAGATAATTTTAGATCATAAAAAACTGTATTTTGATCTAAAAATAAAAAAAAAATAACAAGTGTTTACATTTAAATGGTATACTTTTTTTATTCAACAAAATTTAAAGGAAAAAGAAAAATTAGTTCTAAGTAGGACACTATTGTAAAAGGGTGCTTTTTTAAACAATTGGTTTAAAACCAAAGTATATAAAGCTATTTTAAATTGTTAAAAAGCTTTCTGTTTAAACTTTTTTGTAAAAACTTTTTTGATAATAAGTTTTAGTCAAAAAAAAAAATCTTAAAGTTTAAAACGCAGTTACAATTTTAAACTTAATTGTTTTTTTTAGATTTTTCTACTTCAATGTTTTTTTAGTACTGCGCAAAAATAAAGTTCTTTAAAAAATAAATCATCTTTTTTGCATGCTTTTTGACAAAATATTGTTCATTTATGTAGCTATAAAATTTATTCTCAAATAGATAAATTGAAATGTTTAAAACTTTTTTAACACATTTTACATTCAAAACTAATTAATTTTTTTTTTTCTATAGAGAAATAGAATTAGGATGTTCTTCAATAATTCGAATGAAAGGCAAGAAAACTTGCATTCTGAACCCAAATCCTAAACCAGACATTTTAGATAATAATGATCCTGTTAGAAAAGAATTTACATACGATCATTCTTACTGGTCAGTAGACCCAGATCACGTAGATTTTTCAAGCCAGGAACAAATTTATAATGATTTAGGTAATAAGAACAATAAAAAGTATTTAAAAAAATTCTAAAAAATTATTGATGTTTTAGGTAAGGAAGTTGTAGATGCAGCTTTTACTGGCTACAATGCATGTATATTTGCTTATGGACAAACAGGTTCTGGTAAAACTTATACTATGATGGGTAATCCTGAAGATGAAGGTTTAATACCAAGAATTTGTCAAGAGCTCTTTAGAAAAATGCAAGAATCAAAACAAAACGGCTCTTCCTTTAGAACTGAAGTTAGCTATTTGGAAATTTATAATGAGAAAGTGAAAGATTTATTAAACAGTAAAAATGGTTCCGGTCATGGAACAGGTTTAAAAGTAAGAGAACATCCTAAAACAGGACCATATGTGCAAGATTTAACAAAGCATTTAGTTACTGACTACACAGATGTTCAAGAGCTAATGGCTAGAGGTAACGCTAATCGAACAACAGCTTCAACAAACATGAATGATACTAGCTCTAGATCTCATGCTATTTTTACCGTTACATTTTCTCAGGCAAGTTTTGATTGTGAAGATACACCAAGAGAAACTTTGTCAAAGCTTAATCTAGTAGATTTAGCTGGATCTGAACGCGCTAATGCAACAGGAGCAACAGGTCAACGATTATTAGAAGGAGCTCATATTAATAAAAGTTTGGTAACATTAGGTTCTGTTATAAAAGCTTTAGCAGGTTCTAGTTCTAATTCACGTAAATCTCTTCAGTCGTCTTTCATTCCATATCGAGATTCAGTTTTGACATGGTTGTTAAAAGATAGTCTAGGAGGGAATTCTAAAACAATAATGATTTCTACGATTTCTCCTGCAGATGTTAATTACGGTGAAACATTATCTACATTAAGATATTCTAATCGAGCTAAAGACATTATCAATAAACCTACTATTAACGAAGATAGTAATACTAGGCTTATACGTGATTTAAGATCTGAAATAGAGCGCTTAAAATCTTTAATTGTAGAAAATCCTAACATGATTGAAAAAGTACACGAAAATGAAGCAAAAGTTAAGTTATTAACAGAAGAATGGACAGAAAAATGGAAAGAAACACATAGGATTTTAAGTGAACAGAGAACTTTAGGCTTAAGAAAAGCAGGAATCGGAATTGTTTTAGATTCAGATCGCCCTCATTTAATAGGAATCGATGATAATTTGTTATCTACTGGCATAACACTTTACCATTTAAATGAAGGTATAACAAAAATTGGTACAGAATATGGTAATGAAAAACAAGATATACTTTTAAATGGTGTAGATGTTGAAGATGAACATTGTTTAATTGAGTTGACAAAAGATGATGAAGCTTTTTTAATACCTTTAAATGAATCAGTTTGTTATGTAAATACAATACGAGTTTATAATAGGACAAAAATAACTCAAGGGTGTGTTATTTCTTTAGGTAGAAATAATATGTTTAGGTTTAATGATCCACAAGAAGTTAATCGTTTGCGAATGGATAGTAGTATAATGTCTGGGTCCAATGGGGAATTTACTAATACACAAGTCAATTTGAGTAGAGTTTTTTCTCAAAGCTCAGATTTAGCGAAATCTATTGAAAACATTTGGACTCAAATGTCTAACAATAATAATGTTGACTACTCCGATTTAGATTTGGAAGAAAAACGAAAAGAAATAGAAGAACTTGAAGAAGAACATAAAAGAGCTGAAGAAAGAAGAAAAGAAGAAGAAAATAAAGCAGATGAAGCTTTGAGACGAAAACGGGCAGAACTTTGCATGCTGAAAGATGAATCTGAAACTTTGCATAAACTTATTGAAGATTCTATAAAAAGAAAAGAAGAAACAGAAGCTGAACTTAAAAAATTAAATGAACAACGAGATCAGTATAAACAACTTGCTAACGATAATTCTTTAAATTCAATTCAAAAACTTGATAGAGTGAATTCAACAGAGCTTATTTCAATTGAATTAGATGATGAACAAGACAATAGGTAAATTTAAAAATTTTTATTATAAATTTTAATTGATTTTTTTTTAGCCAAGATAACAGTTGTCAAAACCAATATTCATTAGATTCTAACAACAAAAATGAAATGTTTGAAAAAAATATAATAGATTTTAAGAAAGATGAATTGCGGTCCAACAATTCCGATATCAGTGATTTATTGATTTCTTTTGCTCAACGTTTTAAACTGAATGCAGAAGATGGTTCAATTGAACATCAAGTTGATATTAATGACTTGGAATTAAATGAATCAGATTTTAAACAAAACAGCATCAATGAACAAAAAGCTATTTTAAATCATTTTGAAACTTTGATTAATACTAGATTTAAAGAACTAATACATTTTGAAGATCAGCTCAAAGACTTAGAAAAACAGCTTAATCAACAAAAGCAATTATTTGAAATGCAACGTAATAAAGAGTTAGGTGCAATAGAAAAAGAAAAATATAATTTGGAAAAAATGGAAAAGCAAGTAAAATTAGAAGCATTAATTGAAAAAGAAGTTCAAAGACGTTTAAAAGAGCAACAAAGTAATTGGAGATCAGAAATAGAATCTCGAGCAACAAGTTGTTACTTACGAATAGCTGCAACACCATCTCCTCCTAGTTCTCCTCAGACACAAAGAAAAAAAATTAACAGCATATCTTGTCCATCCCCAACTAGTTTACTTTTAGATAGTTCTTGTATTGATCAAAATATTAGTGTTAGTATCCCATTATATGTATTAAGAAGTGTAAACTTTGATGCACATTTTGAATATGAAGTTAAAATAAGTCTTAATAATGGAGAAGAGAAATTGACTATTTTTCGAAGGTACAGACGTTTCAGAGAACTACATTTCTATTTGTTGCATAAATATGGTTCAGATGGAAGTATTGTTTTACCTGCATTTCCTCCTAAACGCTGGATCGGAAATCGAACAGAAAAATTAGCAGAAGAACGACGTAAAAGTTTGGAAAGGTATTTACAGTCTGTGATAAATTTATTTCAACGTGTGCCTGATTCTCCATTAAATTGGCGTCATTTAGGTCAAAAATCTATCAAAAAAGAAAATTTATTTGATTTTTCACCATTTTTTCGTCGATTTTTTGATGATGGACGACAATTTACAGGATGAAAAAATAATTGAAACTTTGAATAATTTTATGACAGCAATTAAACGTCAAATATACAACTTTTTATATAGACTTATCAGAACAAATTATTATTAAATTATGATAATTTTAATCAACTTTTCTACCCCAATGCTCAAAAATTCTTAATATAGTTTCTACAAATTAATTTGTTGTTATAGTAGGAACATTTTATATTATCAGTTATACTGATCAACTTTTGTATATTAATAAATATTTCTAATTATTTTATTTTTTGTAAACTTTTGATAAATAAAAAAAACAAGTATTAAATTATAAATTATAAAAATATTTATTCAATGTTTAATTTTTTTAAATACGAAAATGCAATCTTCTTTTGATCAAAAACCGCTCATTGACCAGAATATGTTCCTAAAAACTTGATTCATGAATTCAAATTAAAGGGTTTTTATAATCTTATCTTTTAATTGAAATTTAATTTGATCTCTTATTTTGAAATGCTTCTAAAAATTAACATAAATACATATAAGTAAGCTTTCAAAATTTTTTTATTCAATTTTTTTAATTCCTTTCTTGAATTCTAATCGTAATACCTTAATTTACTAAAAAAATAAATAAAATATAAAAAAGTTTTTATCAGTTCTTTAAGGGTAAAAATAAATTATTTAAGACCAAAAGATAAACAAGCATCAAATAATCTCGTTTTTTTATAAAAAAATTATAAAACTATGTATCAAAATTAAAATTTTCAAAAATTAAATTATATCACAATCAAATAAAATTATTTTTAAAAAAATAACAAAATCTTATTAAATTAAAGTTTTTCGATTTTTTGTTAATTTTCTATTTATCTGATTTACGTTTCAAAAAGAAAAACAAAATTCCAGCTTGAGCCATAACATCTATTGTACCAGCAGTGAATTGGTCTGAATTAACTGAATTTGAATTTGAGCTAACACTTGTAGTATTATTATTGCCTGGATAAATCATTGTTGGACCAAATACTGTAGCTAAATTATTTAAAGACATTTTGTTATAACTTTCATAGTTATATACATTAGTTAAATGCTCAATCAAGAAATTAATTGTATTTTGATTAACAAGTGGCAATTGTAAAAAAAGCTCAATTAATTTACTAGCTTTTTCTTCTGTGTTTGAAATACCTTAAACAAAAAAAAAATTAAAATCTACTTAATTAAATTTTTCATCAAATTACTTACCGAAAGCATCAAAAAATTTTTTGTATAATGCATTTGTAAACAAAGCTTCGGGAAGTTCTCTTAAATACATTTTTAAAAGACCAGTTACTGCATGAATATCTATTTCTTTTAACAAATGCTCAGCTTCATAAGGATTTGTTTCAAAAGCTCTTTTTAATTTATGAACATCAGAAGACAAGCCAGAAACTCTGTAAACTCCTGTCTCTTTCATTCCTCTTCTTTCTACTTCTCTGACACAACCTATTATTAAATAAGGAATGTCACTTTTTTCTTTTTTAGAAACTTGTTGAATTGGCACACCAAACGCTCCATACACTTTACCTGCTGGAAAACGTATTGTACTTGATTCTGAACTAATAAATTTCAAAGTGATTGTTAATAGACTATTCAAAATATGAATTTCTTTTGTGACAACTTTTTCTTTTAACCAATTTCTTGAAAATTCCATCGTTGCTTTTCCTCTGTAAATTGGTTTTTCTTCTAAACCTATCTCCTCAAAAAGAAGAAAACGTATAATTTGTGTCCCGTCTAAATCAAGAACAAATTCTTGATTAAAAAATAACTCAACTACTTCATTTCCACAACAACTTAAATCATCTGTACTTGCTGCATCACTGAAGCTATTTGTTGAACTTAAAGTACTGTTATTGGAATTCATCGTGTTAGTCCTAAATTGAAATTTCCTAGAATTATTTCCTATATTATGTACATTAGATTTGACTGTTTTAGTATAAGTTTTTTGAAAAAAGTGTCCATATGTGTCAGTCTCAATGGCTATGTAAAAATCACCACTTCTTTTAAAATTCGATAATTTAATAACGTTTAAATATAAATCTCCATAAAGTAACTCTTCATCTTTAATAGATCTCAATAAAAATGAGCCAACATTTGGATTGAGATTTTTTCTACAAGTCTCAATCCATGCTTGCAATTCATTGAAATTAACAGGAGATTGTTCATGATTTATTGCTATAAAAAAAATTAATTAAAAAAATATAAAAAAAATAAAATAATAATAAATACCTAATTGTTGTAAAACTCTAATTGATTCAACCCATTGTGTCCTTTCAAATTCAGATGATAAATAAAAATTATAGTGCTTTGAATTTTTATGCAAAATATTAAATTGGAGTTGAGGTAAAAGTAAAACTAGCTGACCTTCTAAATCAGCTTGTTTTTTTTTTAGTTTTTCAAATAATTTACTATTAGGTTTAGTTTTTTCAACTTTGTAAATTTCATCTCTTAAGCTACTGACTCTAGATCTCAAATTCATGATTTCACCAGAATTTTCTTTTGATGGGCTAAAGTCATCTGGTAATGTTATTTCTGATAATGGAGCATACCATTTAACATCAAAAGTGAATTTTTGTCTACTTGAGGGCTTATATTTTGCACAAACTATTATGTCATTAAATAAAATTAAATGCCTTAATTTACGTTTTGAATCACTTAATTCTATTATAAAACTTTCTTTTACAAGTCTTCTTTGAGCTTTATCTTGAACAAGGAATAAATTTTCAGTTGCAGCTATATTCAGTTCATTTAAGAAACATTGAGTCATTTGTAGAGCAGTTTGTAAAGACTTGTATTCTTCTGAATGTTGGCCAGTATATTTCAATAAATCATGTAAGACTAAAGCATTTTTTTGTACCCTTGCAACTGGCTTATGGAGTAATTCTTCCAATGTAGTACTTTGTCCTTTCATTGATTTAAGTTTTATAGATTTGGCAATTTCATTGAACTGAGAACTTTGAGAACAACATTTGTGTAAAGTTTGAAGAGCATTAGAATAATTTTTTAAATATTTTGAATAAACTTCTAACTGTGAAGCTAGTGTTTTAAAAAGATCACCAAGTGTAGGAGCATTAGTTCTTATTTTAATAATCGAGTTATCACCAGAAGAATGCGACAATTCTTGTACACCTGAAATAAACTCAGAATGAATACTGTACAACTCTGGTATTTGATAAAATATACACTCAAGTTGATCAGGTCTTAAAAGAGGTTGAGTAGACTCTGTTGAAGATTTCAGAGCTTTTTTATATTGAATCAAAGTATTCAAACAGTCAATGTAAACACTTTCACTTTCAATTATGTTTTGTATAATACTTCTGTACATTGATAGCAGTTCAGCTTCTGTTTTAATTACATCATCATTATCAAAATCACAATCATTTGAGTCAACTGATAAATGTGTAGATAAAACATTATTTTTTGTCTGTTTTTCCTCTTTTTTACTATCAAAAACTTCATCGTATGTTGTATTTAAATTACTTGCACTTAAATTATTTTTAGTTTTTTCTGAAGTATACGTGTACTTTTTTACTTTCTCATTATTTAAAGAAGCATCTAATAATTCACTACTTGAAGAATTCATTTTATTCATCGCAACAGAATCATCAACATCATGATCAGAAGATAGGCTTTGAGACATTTGAGTTTCACAATCATCAGAATCATTTTTAGAACGTAAAAAATAATCTATATTAACATAATTTGAGTTGATACGATTATCTACATTGGAATAACTGTCACTGTTAATGTCTAAGTTTTCCATACTTTGATCTATAAATCGATTTTCAAAAGAGTTTTTAATACTTTTAACAAGGCTAGTTTTTTTATTTTTATTCACTGCGAAGTTATTTGAATTTAAAAATGTGCTTACACTACTCGTACTAGTATTATTCAAATTAACTTCATCAGGTGCAACAGTGTCATAAATTACTTCGTCTTCTGTTTCTACATCTTTTTTATCTAATTCTTCTTCTGTTTCATAGTTTTCGAAATTTATTTCTCCATTGTCATCTAAAGATTTTTGGAGTACTGATAATTCTTCTTCATCATAATTGTCATTACATAAATCTTGACTTAACCTTAAGTTATGTTTATTATCGTCGAGTGTTTTATCTAAAGAACTTTTTCTTTCAAAATAAGTTTTTTTTTGTAGTCCTCTATTCAAAGCATCAGTAGAACCATAACTTAATAAATTATTATGATTAGGACTTTGTTTTTTAGAGTAATTATTTTGAGAAGAATTAAGCTTATTATTAACTTCATTATTAGTTGGGTTAGATATTTTTGAGCGTAATTGCTGATTTGAATGCAAATGTCTAGGATAAGAATTATGTAATTGATTTTGACCTGAGTTATTATTTATTATTTTACTATTTACACCAAAGGAATTTAATGTTGATTTAGAATTAAATCCTAATTCTTTTATTTCATAAGCATTTTCTTCAGTTTGATCTTTATCTAAACAAGTCTCAGTATATTTTGCATTTATTTTTGATTGACTTAATAATTGATTATTAATTATTTGTTTATTAGAGTTATTTTTTGAAATAGATGCAAATGTAGATGAAGCTCTAGTAGGTGTGATTATTTGTTGAGATGGTGACTGATTTTTTTGTTTATTTGTTAAAGAATTATTTGAAGAATTTGTTGGTATTGATGTATAAGATGCACATATTTCAGATGAGTCTTTATTTGTAGGTACAAATTGGAAACTATGAAAATTACGAGTAATTTTAGGTTTTTTAGGTGGTGTTGGAGGTCTTTTTTTTTGTAAAGAAGAACCTGTAAGATTTTGTTTTTCATCATTATTTTTTGCTGATAAATAATCTTCATTAGTGTAATTTGCTATCATAGGTGATCCATTACTGTTGCAATTTCTGATTAAGTTTACTAAAAACTCAATTATTTTTTTACATAAATATATTTCTTTACTACTTTTTTGTCTTTCTAAATCTTCTGTTAGCTTAAGAGCCATTTCAGTTAATCTAACAATTCCATAATTATCTATTTGATCAGTTATTTTCTTACAGAAAATTTCTTCTATCTTTTCTTCTATATCATTTAAATTATTCATTTTTGAAGTAAATTGTCTTCACACGCCTAAAAAAAAAAATTTCTCATCAAAATACCTATTAAGTTGATCAAACTTCAAAAAGATGCTATAGAAAATAAAGAAAATTACTTATAAAATTTATTAAATAATACATCAAATTAAATTTTAATTTAATTACTTTAGATAAACAAATACACTGCGTTTGAAATAAAAATTGCAGTTTTTTTTTTGTTGTTTTTACTTATTGAAGTTGTAAAATTTATTTTTTACGCATGCGCTTTTTGAATCAAAAAAAAAAGTTAAGACCCCTAGTTCTAACTCAAAATAAAAAATAATTTTTAATAAAATGGATTTGAAGAAAAAAAATTAACCAAATAATTTGCTTTTTCTTTTACAAAAAAAAAAAAAAAAATTTATGAAAATGCTCAAGAATAGATTCTAAATTTTGAGATGGCGCTAAATTTACTAGTGATAATTATCAAAACAACATGTAAAAAATATGATATTTTATAATCTTAATAATTAAAAGTATAAATTATTAAGACGCCCTGAACAAAAATTTTCATGTATATTGAATTATTTTAGTATAAATTAAAAGTTATTTTTCTTACCATAATATCTATTCAAATTACAGAAGAAGTAATAAAATTTTTAAAATCAAAAAAGAAAAATCTTAATTATGAAAAGCATTCTGGTTTCAAATAAA
The DNA here is from genome assembly GCA_034509755.1 of Anisodus tanguticus. Classification (NCBI taxonomy): domain Eukaryota; kingdom Viridiplantae; phylum Streptophyta; class Magnoliopsida; order Solanales; family Solanaceae; genus Anisodus; species Anisodus tanguticus. Next base: position 416,871 of record JAVYJV010000131.1, on the reverse strand, counting down.
ACTAATTAAAATTTTGAAATTAATTTAGAAAAATTTTAAAAAATGCATTTAACAAAACAACATTCATAGTAGTTTATATTAATTTAGCTAAAATCAAAAAACTTTAATCTAAATTTTGTAATAAATCAAATTCATTTTTTAAAATAAATATGTTAATTGTTTATTTAAAGTTTAAATCTTACCATTTTGAATAATATTTTATAATAAATTAAATTTTCACTTGTTTCTTTTAAATGAAGAAACTATTACTAAAACACTGATTTACATTAAAATTCATAAAAAAAAAAATAAATTTTCACTTATAAAAATTAAATAAAATTCTCACTTTGAATTAGCAAAAAAATAGAAATACTTATAAGAATTTGAATACTATGAAAATTTTACAAAGAGTTTCACTTAAAAAAAGAAAAAAAATAATTTAATTAAATACAGTAGATTTTTAGTATAAAGTTTGTTTACAAATAGAAAAATAAAGATCAGCTTTGATATGAAGAGGATGATCAAATAAGCCTAAAATATTTAATGCGCAAAAACATCATTTAATTGTTTATAATCTTAGTTTTTGTATCGTTGCGCATGTTAAGCCAAAATTGACAGCTGTTACACTCAAAAGAAATTTTAACTGTAATGACAATAGCGTCCTCTTGTGTATATTTAAATTATTTAAAAATGTATTACAAGTCAAAATTTTTTTTTTTATAAAATTAAATGGAATCATTAAAAAAGTTTAATTAGAACTTAAAAATTAAGATTTAATCAAATAAAAAAAAATATCAACTTTAAGTAAACATAAAAAATTAAAACTTAGTCTAAACACAATAGAATTAGAGAAATAATGAAGGACAATTTGAAAGAAAATCCTTAAAGTTTATTACAAAAATAAAAAAAATTGATTTAAGTATCTTTAATAAACAGAAATTTTGAAAAAACTGTTGCAAAAAAAAAAAAACTTTTCTCATGATGACAGTTGGTTATTTCATAGCAGATGTTCTAAGAAAATTTTATTTAAAACTTTTTCTTCAAATTGAATTAGCATTATAATGTGAAGATAATTTTTATTTGTTAAAGATTGTTAATACATAAAAAATAATGGATCGGTTTTAAAAAAAAAATTGATGTCAGTAGTTTTTTCATCTTAATTAATTCAATTTGATTAAAATAAATAGACAAAATTTTTCAGAATTTTGATTAAGTTTGTATAAATTTAAATAAAAATGAAAGCTTAAAAAGAAATATAACAAAAGGATAAACAAGTTTTAATTTCTTTATACATGATACTTACGAAATCGAAAAAATTTTTTTTATCGAATTTTTAATCTTAGAAATAAAAATAGAACTTGATTAAGGTTTTTAAGATAAACTTATTTGGAGTTATTTTTACTAAAATTAGTTAAGCTGGCTTTTAAGGGAAATTCTTTTTAAAAAAAATTTTTTAAATTTTTAAGTTCTTTAGCTGTATAAATCTTTAATTAAAAGTTGATTTAAGTTAAATTACCAAAGTAACTATTTGTAATAAAACTTTTTTAATGAAACATAAATTTTAAAATAAGATAACTATTGATGAAAATATTTTATTGAGGATTTGTTTTTTTAGAATCTAAACATATAGTTACAGGTCCATCTATATCTAATGAAATAGTACGATAAGCTCCAAATAATCCATCTTAAAAATGAAAGTTTATTAAAATTTTTTTTTTAATTAAAAAAATGTTACCTTTAACTAAATCAGGATTATAAAGTTGTTGAATTTTATTAATAAAATTATGATACATTTTTTCAGCATCTTCAGTTTTCATAGCATTATGAAAATCTACTTTGTTACCCTTTATTTTATTGTATAAAGTAAACTAAAAAAAAAAACTAATCAATTTTCAACTCTAAAAAAATAAAAAATAATTATACTTGACTTATGCAAAGTATTTCATAGTTTTTACTTTTAACACTTAAATCCCATCGTCTATTCATTTCTTCATTATCAAACAAACGAATATCTAAAACTTTCTTTGCCCTTATTTAAACTTTATTATTAATAATTAATCATTGTTCAAAAACTATAAAAATTACATATAATCAATATCCTTCTGTTCATCATCATGTGTAAAACCAATTAAAAGTGACAATCCATTTTTAATAGAAGTTTTAATTTCTCCATTTACTTTAAAAAAAAATTATTTCTTTTCTCTTTAAAACACCAAACTCTTACCTAAAACTTTACCAGATTTCACCCTTTGAATTACAACTTTCATTTTTTCGAAAAAATTCTTAACTTAAATAGAAAATTAACACGTTTTGTTTATAACCATAGAGGGATTGTTTATAAATAAACAAACATCAGCTCAAAAAATTAATAGAAAAAGATAATTTTTGTTCAAAACATTTTATTTCGTTAAAATAAAACTTCAAATAATTGTTAATAAAATTTTTGACTTTCAAAGCTTTGTTAATTTTTAAGTTTCTTATGAAAAAATTAGTTAAACAAATATATATATTTATAAATCTAACAATTTTTAAAAAATAGTTGTTGTATGTACAAATTGTTATTTGTTTTGAAAAGTATATACAGATGATGTTTTCAATTAAATCCTTTTAGAAAAATTTTGAATCTGATTTTTCATCTGACCTAAAATAAAATTCTTATTAGATAAAATTTAAAAAAAAATAGTCATAAAAAGATTTTTACCTAAAGACAGAGTGATTTCTTATGAAAAAACTGTTATTGAGTTAGTTGTTAAAAAAAGAATAATATAAAGTTAATAATTTAATAATAGTTTTGAAAGATTAAAAAGCAATTTACCTTACAACTAAATTGTTTTTAGTTGTTGTAGATTCAGGAGCTATATTTTTGAAATCTGAAATTCTATCAGTTTGAGTTGTTGAATTTGAAGTTTTTTTAGATCCTGCTGTTTCGTTTATATTCAAATATTTAGTCTGAAAAAAAAATATCAATTAAAAGTCTATAACTATAAATTTTCAAAAAAAAAAATTATAAAAAAACTAAATTAAAAATTAAATCGAATTTCAACTACTAATAAAACTAAATTTTAAATCAAAAATTACCATTTGTTGTTGTAAAAGTCTAATTGTTCTATCTTTTTCTTCCATTTGTTGTTGTAGTATGGCAACTTGTTTTTTAAGGTTTTCATTTTCTGTTTCTAAATTTAAATTTTCATTTGTAAAACAAAATTCATTTACATTATCTTTTATATTTGAGCCATTAGATAGATTTTGATTTTTGGTCATACTAGCATTCAAAATATTTTCAAAAGGATTTTGAGTTTCAGACTAAAAAAAGAATAAATTTAATTCTCAAAAATTTCAATAAAAATTTATCTTACGTTTTGAACTTCTCCTTGTAGCCTGAATAATAAAGTTTTAATTCCATGAATATCCTGCATAATACTTCTAAAAGAACTTCCATCTAAAGCTAAGCTACCATTAACAGATTCAACAACAGATAAAGGTCTTGGTTTTCTAAATGTTTTAATCATTGAGTTTGTTTGTATTTGAGAATTTTTATTTTCATTTGAGCTTGTTAAATCATTACTTGAATTTTCACAAAAACTTTTTTCATCTTCCATTTGTAATGATGAAGACATCAATAATTCTTGCTTTAATTTTAAAGAATCTAATTCAGAAATACTATATCGTAAATTAGTTTTATAAATATTTTCTAACATTTCATTTTGATTCACTTCGTCTTTTGAAGGAGATTTTATATTTCCATTGCAATTATTTTCTTTTGAGTTTAAAAACATTAAACCAGGCTGATCACAAATTTCATCATCTATTAAAAAATCTGTACGATTATGTTCTGGAGTTATTTTATTTGAAGAAAGTTCTGGACTAGATGATAAATTTGAGCTTACTGGATCTTCTAAAGAAATTGTATTAGAATCATTTGAAGACTTTCTATTTGGAGATGAATCTTTTTTCTCTAAAATAGGTGATATATCTAAATTTTTTTGTTGAAAATTAGATTCATTTAAAACTATTGGTTTTAAAGTATTTTCTTTTTGATTTGAAAAATTACATTGAATTGAGGAATCTAAACTATTTGTTAATTTCTTATTATCTATATCTGATTTGAGATTCTTATCTAATTGATTAGTTAAGGATTTTGAATTTTGATGATTTATAAAATCAACATCTTTATTATAAGTATTTGGAATTATTTTATCTTGAGAACTTTTTTCATTCCAATTGTTTAAATCTGACTTAGAATTTTTAATTATTGTTTTTTGAGGGAGACCAGAATATGAGTGAAGTTTTTTGGCAGGTAAAAATGACTTATTTGTTTGTTTTTCCAAGCTATTGTAAGTAATTTTGTTTTTTAGATTCGATTCAGATAAAGGATAATGTAATTTATAGTTTAATTTAGATTCTTGATTAGATAAATTTAACTTAATAGGCCTTTTATAAGGTTGAAAGTTTTCATTTGTATTTTTTAAAGTTAAAGGCCTTAATGATTTTTGGTTGTCTAATCCATTTTGATATAAACTATAATTAATAGAGTTTTTATTTTTTAATGAATCATGATTTATTTGGTTTAAAGCTTTTGGATTAACTCGTTCAGCTACTTGAGGTTTTGGTATGCTTGTAATTAAAGTTGTAAATTTAGATGTTGGTAATTTGGTAGAAGCTTGATTAAATGATGGCTCTTTTTTATTAACATATTTAATTTTGTCTTTCCCATCATTTAATAATAAATTATTTTCATTTTTAACAGGTTGAGTACTTATTATTTTATTATTTGTATTAAGATTAGTTGCTTTTTTGAAATTACAACTTTTATATACAGAACTTGAAGTTGAAATTAAACTAGGTTTTTTATAAGTAAGTTTTTTTGAAATATTGGAATTATTAGAAACTACAGAATTTGTAGATAAAGTTGATCCACAACTTGTTTCACTATTGCTTAATGAACTATTACTTGATTTAGAATTTTTTGAAGCTAAACCTCTAAAATTATTTTTAATCTTTAAAATGTCGTTATTAACAATTTTAGTACCAAAATGGTTTATTGTTGTTATATTTGGTTTACTAGAATCATGAATTTGACGATTTAAACTGAATTTTGGTAGTTTTGATATACTTTTATTTTTATTGACTGAATTTATTTCATTCATAGACATTTTAATATGATTTTTAGAATTATTACCATTTAAATGAAATGAATTAAATTTTTTTTTAGGTTTAAGATCATAAGTTTGATTATTTAAAGTAATTAATTTATTATTACTTATTGTCGCTAAATAACTAGGAGTTATCAATTGATGACAATTTTGAGTTTGAATAGTTTTTTCATATGGCCGCTTAATTGAAGAATTATTTGTTTCTAATTTATTAGTTGAGTAACATGTACCCATTAATTCGCGATTTTAGAAAACGCGATTGACTTAGATATTTTTCTATGATTAAAACAAAGAAAAATGTAAAAATTAAAAAAATAAATAGTTAATAATTAATAAACTTAATCAGTTTTTAATAATTCATATTGCACTTTTAAAACGTAATTTAACTTGAAGTCAAAATACACACAAAATAATATTCATAAAATTTACTAGGATATCATTTTAATTGAAATAAAATTTTAAGTAGTTCGAAATTTTAACTTAACTTTAAAAAGAAATAAAAAAGAAATTTAAACAAAACAGAAAGTTAAAATTAGAAAATTTTTTCTTTTTTAACAGATTGTTTGAAGATTTAATTAAAATTTAAAAGGATATTTAATAATTTTAATTATTATTTAATATTGTTTTTAATTTTTCATTAAATTGGAACAAAATACACAAGTTTAAAAATCTTTTTTTTTTCATTACGTAAAACAACTAAAATGGATGTTTGTGTATATACAATTTGCAATAGAGTAAATGGATTTGAGCTGGCGCTTTAAAAAAAAAATTTTTTTTTCGTTTTAAAGCCAGCTATCGGTAAAACTAATCATCTTAAAAAACTTTACAATTCAAATATTTCTTCTTTTATTATTTTAACTTTAATAATTTATAATTAATAAAATTAAATTAAAATTAAATTAACTTAATTTTTTTAAATACAATTAAACCGGTTAATTTTTTCAAATTTGAAAAATTTATTAGTTTTACTAATTTATGGCGCTAAATTTAAAAAAATTTAATTTTTCTCTTTTTTTTCCGATTTTTTAATATTCTTGAATTTGAATAAAAAAAAAATAATGACTTTTTTAAATGAATAAAAATTTAAATAAAAGAATTGATGTATAAAAGCTGAAAAAAAAGTATAAAATCATTTTAAACAAGATTTTTATTAAGTTTAGAACTTGTTTCTTTTACCTGTTCTCATTCAATTGGAATATTTTTTTTTAAATTACTTAGATTTTCATAATTTAATTGATTCAAAAATAATTAAAAATTCTTTTTTAAACGTTTCTACATGTTGAATCTTTCTTTTTTAAAACTAAATGTTTTCTCAAATTAAGTAATTTTAAAATTAGATAGATGATTAGTTTTGAGAATATCAATCAATCATAAAAAAAGATTTTTAAGAATTCTATTTAATTTAACATTTTATTAAATTTTGAATATTGAAAAATATCTTCAAAATATTATATTACATTTGAATGATAATTAATTAAAGAAGAGGAAAAAACTTTGAGTTTGAAACAATTTAATAACTTTCTGGCTCTTTTCTAAGGTAATCAATTAATTTTTCAACAGGAAGTTGATTTTTTGCAATTAAATTAACTGCAATAAATAATGGAAAACTATCTTCTAATTTTTTCTCTTTTAGTAAAACACCAACTTCTTCTGCTGTTTGTGGACCTTGTAATTTTTGTCCATTTAACATTTCAGCTTCTAAAACTTCAAAAGATTTTTTTTGTTTTACAAATTGTTCTGATAATCTACGATTACGTCCACCATAACATGTTGTTATTAAATCTGCAACACCACAAGATTCAAAGAATGTTGTTGTTACATGACCAGCTGGATAAAATGATTTACAAAAACGAATCATTTCTTTTAAACCAATTCTTATTACAGCAGCTTTTGTATTATCTCCTAAGCCTAAACCATCACAAAAACCAGCTGCACAAGCAACAATATTTTTTAAAGCACCACAAACTTCAACAGTATATGTATCTTCAACAATAGATACACGGAAATTATCTGTTTGAATTGCATTTTTTAATAATTTACCAAAACCAGGACATTTAATTCCGATTGTTGTTTCACAAAATTTATTATCAGCAACTTCATTTGCTAAATTTGCACCCATTAAAACAGCACAATTAATATCTAATAAATTTGTGATCATTTCAGATACTAAAATAATACCACCATTTGGTTTTTCACCGAAACCCTAAAAAAAATAAAGTTTTATTGATTGTAGATATTTTTAATTATTTTTTATAATTAAAATTTTTAACATACTTTGATCAAAGATAAACCAAAGGCTTTTTTCTTCAATTTACCAATTAATGGTTTACAGGTGGGTTCAACAAATTTATGTGGTAAAACAAAAATTAGAATATCAGCATCACTAGCTGTTTGTACAATATCTGAACATGCAACCTATAAAAACATTTAAAAAAATAAAGATTTTTAATTAAATTTAATTTTTTTATCTATCATTAACTTACCACGTTTGCAGGTAATTTATGACCAGGTAAATACTTAACATTTTCATGTTCAGTATTTATTATTTCTGTCAATTTTTTTCCATTTACTATTTCTTCATAAACATACATTTTAACTTCATTATCAAAATAATCAAATTTTTGTACATTAGAACCAACAATTTTTGCAATAGCTGAACCCCTAAAAATGATTTTCTTTTTTAAAAAAAGCTTATAAATTTAATTACTTCTTGTTTAAAACTTAATTAAACAAAAGTTGTAAAAAAGTTAAAACTATAACTAATTACCAATTTCCAGATCCAATTAAGCAAATTTTATATTTTTCATCTCTTGTACAGTGAGAATCTGAATGTTGAGAAGACCTAAATTAAAAAAAAAAATGAATTTTCCATAAAAATTAAAAAAAATTTTACATTTTCCTAAAAAATAATTGAAAATGAGTAAAATTAAAAAAGTTCTAAAAAGAAAATAAGTTAAAAGAAAAGAAGAAAAAGTTTTAAACAAAAAATGCCTTTTTAACTAAATTGAACATTTGAATTAAAAGATGAAAAATTGAAAATAAAGAAAAAAATAAAATTTAAAAGATGAAAATAATTTTAACAATGTCAAACATAATGTTATTTAAATTAATATTGAAGGTCTGAATTGATAAGAAGCCAAAGTTTAAGAAATAAATTAGAGCTTAAAGTTAATAGACAAAAGTTTGTTTAAAGAATTATTTTCAAAGTCAATTTTATAAGTGAGTTATAATTTAAAATAAAAAAAAAAATAATTTACATGATTTAAAAGTTTAAAAAAGTTTATAACAAAACTTATGGACAACAATGACTTTGGAACAAAAGTTCAAATAAAGAACGTTCAAAAAAAATTGATAAGTTTAAGCTAATTTTTTGAAAACTAAATGAATACTTTTAAAAACAACTTAATATTTTAAGATTTATTTAGACAAAAAAAATTAATGTTGATAGATTATGCACCAATTTTAAGTTTAACTAATCAATGATAATGAAAATTATCTATTTATATACTATATTTGAATATTGTTGATGCTCAAAAATAAACTGCGCAACATGGTTACCTAGCAAAACATATATAAATCAATAAAGAGAATTCAACCATCTGTTAAACCCAATGGTTTTTTTCTTTTAAGTTGATTGTCAAAAACTTAAAAAGCCTGTTTTATAAGAAATTAATTAAAATTTGTTTTCTTTTTTTAAAACAAATAACTATCCGATGAAACGTTTTGAAATTTTCTGTAAACAGAATTTTGAAACTTAAAACTTGAATTCTTAATCTTTATGGTCTTAATATTTGATAAGAAAACTATTTTCAAGTTCATTGAAATAAGTTCGATTTAGTTTAATTAACTTTTAGAGTAAATTTGAAAGTTTTATCTAAAAATAATTTATCTAAAAGATAAAAAACTGGTTTCCTTTTTTTTGAAAAAATCTAATTGGATATTTTAAGAAGATTAATCAAATCAATCAAAATTCTTTTAAAATCTTAAACTTGTAAACAATTAATTTTATAGGACTAAAAATATGAAATAAATTTTATTTAAATAAAATTAAAATGAATCATTTAGTTGACAGTTTGTTTAATAAAAGCTTTTAATTAAAAACTTATAAAACAAACAAAAATTTTGTTTTTTAAAAAAATGATTATCTTTTATCAAAAATATTAAAAAATTTTATATATAAATCTAATTAAAATTTGAAAAAAAATTAAAACATTAATCTATGTCAATGAAGAGTTGAATTCTTTGAAAAAAAAAATTTTATTTTAATTAACTTATAAATCTAATTATACTTTAAAATAATCCCTTAAATAAATATTAAAACTAATTACGAAAATGATTCTTTTTAAATCAATTACAAAGAATGATCCTTTTAAAATAGATTACAAAGAATGATTCTTTTAAAATTAATTATAATCATTTTTTTTTATAAATAAACTATTGATTTGTAAATGTATTATATAATTTAATTAAAATTAATTTTGAATTGACATTAAAAGTTTTATTTATCATTAAACTTGTTAAAAAATAGAAAATATTTTCCCAAAACAATAAAAATTTTCCAAAATAGAAAAATAAAAAAATTGTTTGAAATAGAAAATATTTTTTTAAATAGAAATTGAATAAAGATAGAAATTTATTTAAAATAGAAAGTTAATGAAGATAGAAAATTTATTTGAAATAGAATATAAATGAAGATAGAAAATTTATTTGAGATAGAAAATTAAAGAAAATTTGTTTTAAATAGAAAAATTTAAGAAGATAGAAAAGTTGTTTTAAATAAAAAAAATTAAGAAGATTGAAAAAAATAATCTTAGTTAATTCTTTGGAATAATAAAATAATTTTGAATAAGAATATGATAAAGATAAAAAAAAATTAAATCAAGTAAAAAAAATTAAGAAAAATAAAATCTATTAAGAAAAATATTATTTAACAGAAATTTATGAGGTATTTACAAAAAGTTAAAAAAAATTTAAGCTTAAATTGGAGTTTACAAATTAAAGTTTAAAAATTAGCAATCTAAAAAATGCGTTAAGACGTTAAAATAAAAAATTAAATTAAGAATTTAAAAAAGCGCAATTTTCAAATTAGATGAAACAATTAAATTAGTTGAAAATTTTTTTATTAAAAAAAAAATATTTTAAGTAAATTTTAAAGTATCAATGTTTGAAAAATTTTAAATCTAAATCTATTTAAGTCTAAAAGAATATTAATTAAAAATTAATATCAAAAACTTTAATTATTTTGTAAATGAAAATGGAAAAAATTTACAAAAATTTAAAAAAATTTTTTAGACTCTTTTGAAATTTAAAATAAATAAAATTCAAAATTATATATAATAACAGGTAGTGATAAATACTAAATAAAAATTTTCTTTAACAATTTTTTTTTTAACAATTGGTTCGTTATAAAAATAGTAAATTTGTTTTCAAATTATGGATATGTTTTACTTGACTTAAATTATCAAAAAAAAAAAAGAAGAAACCATAAATGAATTTAAAAATAAAAGTTTAGAATAAAATTACTAAACAATATCATTATCACTATACACAAAAATACACTAGTTAAGATCATGTTCATTTAAGTTTTGATAAACTCTTTTTGAATATATAAAAAACTAACTAAAAAATTTTGTTTTTTTTGAATTTTCTTTAAAGAAAAAATATTTAGTTAATTTATAAAGAAAAATTTTCATTACGCCAATATAAAATAAAAATTTTTATAAAGGCTAAAATAAATGTAATACCAAATGTTACTTTAAAGAATGTCCAATTAGGTTCATAATTTCCTTCTTCAACACGAGCTTTTTTGTGCTTATTTGTATCTAAATTTTCTGATTGTAAACGTTTACTAGGTGTATGTACTGTATCTAAAAAGTTTTGACTTGTTTCATCTACTTTATCTGGTGTATTAACCATTTTTGGCATTTGAAAATTGAACCTAAAATTACTTTCTTTACCAAATTCAGTTGCAGATGGATTTACTTGACGATTCTTTTTTGAAGATTTATTATTTACTTTTTTTAAATCATCTTCATTATTATCTGAACTTGAATCAACTAAATTACCTGATTCATTTTCAATATTAGCAAAATCATCATTTAATTTTTCAGTAGAAATTAATGAAGGAGCTTCAAATTCAAATTCATCTTGATAACCATTATCATTTTCTTTTGATGATTTAAAACGATTTCTTAAACCATCTTTAGTTGAATCTAATGATATATCCATTTTAAAATTATCTGAAAAATGAATTAAAAATTAAATAATGAAAACAATTAATATAAAGTGTGAATTAATAAATTAAAACAATGATTTTTCTATTTGTTTTTGATTAAAATAATTTAAATAAAAACTTGAAAAGATAATTAAAAAAAAAAAATTAAAATTAACGAACTTTTCTTTGTATAATAAAATCTCACAAATAAAAACCTTTAATTTTTATTTTCTAATTTATACTAAAAGTGAAATAAATTTAGAAAAAAAAGTAAACAAAAATAGAAAATTTTTTGATTTCTAATTTTTACCTTATAAACAAAATTTGTTCTTTTTTCTCTTTTTTGTTAATTAGTTTCTTGATTTAAATTGAAATCTTAAAATGTAAACTTTTCTAAAATAAATTTGAAATTATCTTAATTAAATAAGCTTTTACACTTTTTGGAATCTTGAATATGACAAAGAAAATTTGTTTTATTTAAAGTAATTTATTAATAATTTAAATTGTTTTATTTGGATTAGAAATAATTAAAATTGCTAAACATCTAAACACACATTATTACGATTTTAGTTTTTGAAAAAAGGGGTTGTTTAATGTAAACATTAACAAACATTTTTATTAAACTCAATTACACAATCACTACCATGCTATTCAAACAACAAATCTATACTCACGCCATCCATTCATTTTATCATGTAAACTTATTTTTTTTTTTTTGAAACTCTAGATCAATAATTTTTGTTTACATGTTTACACATATTTTGAATTAAAGAAACTTATGATTATTTTTTTGAGTTATAAATTTATGATTCAACTTATTATTTAATTATGATTTTTTAATTTTAGTTTCAACATTTAATTATCATAATTTATATTTGTTTATTCAATTATGAATCATCTTAATAAAGTTAATGTATATTTTTTAATGTAAACAAACTATATTTACATCAATGAAAAGAATTTTCTTTGAAGACAAACAGGAGCTTATCATATTTTTAGAAATTCTAATTTTTTAAAAAAGATCTTTCCATTTTAATATTTGCACTAAAACATATTTACAATTCCAGTTGTCTGATTTTTAAAAAAACAATTTTTGATAAGTTTGATAATATTGACAAAAAATAAAATTAGTTAAAAACTAGAGAATAGTATTCATGAATAAGAGTATAAATATTATTTTGTAATATATAAGGTTGTAAGCCTGATAATAAAACCAAAGGTTATAAGTCTGATAGTAAAACTAAAGTTTATAAGTTTAACTAAGGATTGTAAATCTAATGATAAAACTAAGGATTGTAAATCTAAATAGTAAAACTAAGGATTGTGAATCTAAATAGTAAAACTAAGGATTGTGAATCTAATGATAAAACTAAAGTCTAATAGTGAATTAAACTCTAATAGTAAATTATTAGTCTGATTATAAAATCAAAAATAAGAAATGTAATAGTAAAATCAAAAGTTATAAGTATAATAGTGAGACTAAAAGTTAGAAGTGTAATGGTAAAATCAAAAGTTAGCAATGTAAAAGCAAAAGTTAGAAGTATAAAAGTAAAATCAATAACTATAAATTAAATAGTAAAATCAAAGTTTATCAATTAAACACTAAAACAAGGTTTTAACAAATAAAAAAGAAAGTTAGTAAAACAATAATTTGAAAAACTATTTTTATTTAAAACTATGCTTTATCAATTTCAGACATTAGAAAGTATAAAAATGTTACAGAATAGAGTTTATCAATTAAATGTCATTAAAGATATTTAAAACACTATTATATATAAGAAAATTTAAAAATTCATATTTTCTTTAAAATTAAGATTATCAATTATTTTTAAAATTAAGTTCATCAATTTAATAAAAGGTTCATTAACAAAGTTTAATTTAAGTTTTTAAAAAAAAATTTTTGTCGCCTAATCATCAAGATTTTTTTTAATTTGATGATAAAGATATTCTTAAAATATAAAAGTCAAAAATGTTTAATTGCCAAAATTATTTAAATGTCTATTAAACAAAAATGTTAATAAAGGTTTAACAATAAAAAGAAGAAACTTTTAAAAATAGTTTCTCTATTAAATTATTAGATAAAATTGAAATTTAATTTATGAACAATTTTATAAAAAAAATTATTAGAACAAAATTATTAGAACAAAATTATTAGAACAAAATTATTAGAACAAAATTATTAGAGAAAAATTGTTAGAGAAAAATTGTTAGAACAAAATTATTAGAACAAAATTAACAAAATTTGATTAAATAAAAAACAATGAATTCTTTATTTAAAACTTAAAGAAATATTTTCAAATTTTAATTTAAATAGGCTGGAAAAAAATCTTTTTTAGTAGTTTAAATGACAAATTTGATAAAAGATGCAAAGAAAAAAAATTTAAATCTATGTAGAGAATTTGCTTAAAATAATCTTTGCGTAAAAAAACTTTACATGAAAATTTCAAAATGACTTAGACTTAATTTTCTTAGAATGTTGGCAAAGTTAAACATCCTAAAAATTATTTGTTTTAAAATACATCCTAATTTAAAAAAAGATGAATTTTTGTTGATTTCATTTTTAAATTATTAACTAAAAAGTTCTTTTAACTTTAGATTGGTTTAATTGAATTTTCTTAAGTCTCAATTTTTCTTCTTATAAATAGTTTTAAAAGTATTCTTTGATACTCTTCAAATGATTTATTTTGTTTAATTATGTTTAATTTGTGTCAAATTAAAAACTCTTAATTTATTTCAATATATTTAAATGATAATTTTTAATTATTTTGATTCTTGAAAAAAATAGCTAATATGGAAATGAAAATTTTAATTTTTTTTTTAATTTCTTGTTTATTTATCAATAATTTCATATATGCAAATCCATTAAATACTAAAGCAACTAATAAACGACTTCAATCTTTACTTGATCAAAATAAAGTTTTAAATATTGTAGATCAAAATTCTGTTATACCTAACTTTAATCAAAATTCACTTAAACCAGATGATGATGAAGATGATTCTGATAAAAAAGAAAATGATGATAAAAAAGACGATAAAAAAGAAGATAAAAAAGATGATGATAAAAAAGATGATGATAATAAAAATGATAATAAAGAAGTAGAAGAAAAAAAAGAAGAAAAGAAAGATGAAAAAAAAGATGACGATAAAAAAGATGATGATAAAGATTCAGAAGAAAAAAAAGATGAGAAAAAAGAAGAAAAAAAAGAAGAAGAGAAAAAAGAAGAAGAAAAAAAAAAGAAAGTAGATGAAAAGTTAGATGATAATCAAAAAGAAACAAAAGTTGAAAATACTAAATTTGATGATTCATCTGAAGAAGAAGATTCACATTCAAATCCAGAAACAGAAGAAGAAGGTGATTCTCAATCAGAATCTGATGAAGATGATAAATTAATTGATGAAATAGAACCTGAAAATGGTAAATTAGAAAAAAAATTATTAATAATTTTAGCAAGTGGTTTAAGGTAAAACACAAATTTTATAAAAAAAAATTAAAATAAACTCACTTTTAATTTTAGATATGATTACTTGAATATACCAAAATTAAAAACAATTAAAGATATTTTAAAAAATGGAGTTACACCTAAATATGTAAAACCAGTATTTCCATCGAATTTTTATCCAAATCATTATTCTTTAATGACTGGTCTACATCCAATTAAACATGGTTTTATTGATAATGAAATGTACGACACAAAATACAAAGAAGAATTCCCAGGTAAAAATCCTAAACATAAGCATTGGTGGAATAAAGCAGAACCATTATGGGTAACAGCAATTAAAAACAAAATTAAAGTTGCAACTTATTGGTAAGTTCTATTAAATATTAAAACTAATAAGTTAAAATTATTATTTCAATTAGGTGGAGAGGTGCTTGTGGTACAACAATTAAAACTAGACGTCCAAAAAATTGCATTCCATACAAAGAAAAAGTTAGCAATAGTGAATTGAGTAAACAACTTGAAAATATTGTTGAGTTATTTAGTGAAAATAAATTAGATTTAGCTTTAGTTTCGTATGATAAAATTGATGATATTGGTCATGAATTTGGTCCTGAATCATTTAAATTAAGACAAGCAGTTAGAAAATTTGATAAGGTTTTAGAAGATTTAAAAGAAGATTTAGAAAAAAAAAAAGTTATTGATAAAGTTAACATAGTTGTTGTTTCTGATCATGGTATGGTTTCAATTGGTGAAAAAATTGAATTAGAAAAATATATTGACTTCAATGATATTGATAAGTTTGTCAATAGTGGAACATTTGCAATGTTGTTACCAGAAAATACAAAAGAAGACTTTGTAAGTTAAACAAATTTTTTGTTTTTAATTTTGAATTCATTTTTGTTTTATAATTCAAAAGGTATTTAATGTTTTAAGAAATGCACACATTGAAGGATTAAATGTTTATAGAAAACCTGATTTTCCAAATAATTTCAATTATGGAAAAACAAATTCGGAATTAATATTACCAATTGTTATAACAACAGACAAAGGTTATTATATTGCAGAACCAAATTTAGATAAAAAATTAGATACACCAGATGATGATGATGATGACGAGCCAAAAAAAGGTAATCATGGTTATTTAGGTACTTTGGTAAAAGAAATGAATACAGCAATGTTTGCTGTAGGGCCAGATTTTGAAAAAAATCGTGTAATTAATTCAATTGAACAAGTAGATATTTATAATTTATTTTGTAAACTTTTAAAAATAAAACCTCTTAAAAATGATGGTAATAAAGAAGTTGTAGATGATTTTTTACATAATGATGATTCTGGTGAACATGAAGATGAAGTTGAAGAAACAAAAGAAAATGATTCTGGTGAAGCTGAAGATGGATATATACCAGATAAAAGAAAAAATGAAAAATTACCTGTTATAAAATCTAGATGGGCAAGTCGAAGCGCTGCAAGCTCAATTTCATTGAACTTAATTTTAAAATTTATAATCACTTCATTTTGTTTACTTGCAGTTTTTTGATTTATTAGCTAATAAATAAATTTTTTTAAATTAAAACTGTATTAAAATTTTTTTATAATTAACACTTTTTTAACACTAAAACAATGAAACCTAAATCAATTACTTTATTAATAAATTTAAAAGTTTTTCATTTTTAAAATAAATTAAATGATTATTTCAGATAAACAAATTGATTTTGATTATGTTTTGAAATTGATGCAACTGAATTAAAATGAAAAAATAAATTAAGATTATTATGAGGAAAAAGATATGTCAATTACAAAAAAAATTGTATTTTGAAAATTCAAACTTGTAAATAATTAAAGGAATTAAAAATCCTATTAACTAATTGAAATGTTATCTGAAAATTAATTTTTTGTATAATTTTTTTTTTTATGATATTTAAATTACACATGGCAATTGAACATAACGAAGACTAAATCCTTGTTGAGCACTAGCAGCATTTAAAGCTTGATCATGATTAGAACGTACTTTCAATTGGAAAGGTTTAGATCTAGAAATAATTACATTTGATTGTAAAAGACGATTACCACAGAAACGATCTTCTCCTGGTCCAACACCATCTAAAGATCCTTGGTCAACACCAACAAAGTCATCTCTTGAACAACTTTCTCCACTAGCTGATTCTAATAAATTAGTTGAACCATCTACTGAAGAGTTTGTAGGTGCACCAAAACTAAATGATTCTTCATTTTCAGTTTCCCATTTAACAGCACAGAAGTTTTCTTCTACTCTAATACAAGATGTGTAACGTAAATTAGATAAATAACGTGATTTTTCTTCTATTTTTGGACCATAGTTGAAAGATTTAACAATGGCAGATGGACTACGGAAATATTGTAAACAACCTGATGGAGCCATGTCTAAATTATTACATGGAATCATATTAATTTTAACTTTCCATTTACGAGTTACTTTTTCTCCATTTGAAACGACAGATAAAACAACTGGATTTGCACTACCACGTCCCATATCAATGTAAACTAGGAAAAATTAAGTAAATTTAGAATAAGAAAAATATAAACAAGTTATTCAAACTTACTGTGTTGTTGACTGTTTTCACCACAAAGAATTGGTAAACGTTCACCAACAGTTGTTCTAACCATGAAAGAATCAGTAGTACATAAACCATGTTCATCTGGTTGAGCTAAAGTGAATTCATCAAAGTCTAATCTCAATTGACAAACGTTTGGTTGTTTTTCAATTGTTACTTGGCAAGTATCAGTTCCATTTTCACCTCTTGGGTAAGATGGGTTAACAAAAATAGTTTCATTTTGGTTTGTTGTTGAACCACAAGTAAACTAAAAATAAAATAAAAAAATAAGTCTTTGTAAATTATTAAATTAATATAAATAAACTTACTTTGAATGAACAACAAGTTAAACTACCTCCAGCACAGGTATTAATTGAATTACCTCCTTTTAAGCCACAATCACGTTCTGTAATACAAGTACCAGAATCACCATTTTCACCACTACAAGCTGTGTTCTGGAATCTTAAAATTGAGAATAAACCTAAACAAAAAATAAAAAACTTTAAAATTTTGTCCAGCTTGAAAATAAATTTAAAAAAATTTTACCTGGAAGAGTAACTCTGTTTCCTGATGATCCTTGACCATAAATTGATCCAGCGTTTAATAAAATTAAAGCTAAAATTGTAACTGATAACTAATAAAAGAAAAAATTTTGTTCAAAACACTCTAAATGAAATTTTTAATTGTGATAAATCACTGTAAAACACAACAAGAAAAAATCTTACCATTTTAAATTTGAATTTAAAAAGCACTTTCAAACTAAAACTTTTTTTTTTCTAAAAATTTGTGCTTTTCAATTCGCACTTATTTTTTTTTATAAAAAATGATGCCTTTTCGAACTAAGTTCTAAAAATGAAATGAGCATTAAAAGAAATAATGCTCTAAGTTATATTGAATGTTAAAACAAATAAGACATTAATAAAACTTAAGGAAGTTAGTTAGTCGTAGTTTGTTCAAAATAAAATTAAAAAAGGTGATTACAGATCTTGAACTTGAATTTTGTATTAATAAAGGTAAAAATCTGGTTTCGAAGTTTTGATAAGCGAATAAAGAAAAGTTTTTTTTTTTTAAAAGACCAGTTTTGCAGTAATAAACTGTTTTTTTGTTTTAAACAAAAGATGCTTAAAAAAATAAAAAGACCATTTAAATACATTAAAGTTTTTTTTAATTAATCTAATGTTCTAAATATACTTGAAGTTTTATCTATCAAAAAAAATTTTAACTAAAGATTAATTTTAGGTTATTATAGTTTTAGTCAACTTTCCATAGAAACAGATTTTATTAAACAAAAAAGTTCTTCTAAATTAATTTCAACATTAAAATATTAATTTTATAAATTATCTCAAAAAGCTTTTTAATTTAAAGAATCTTTTGTTTAAAAGCCATAATTCAATTTAATTTATTAAACTTTTAGCATCATTATGAAAAAACAGTGATTTTTGGTTTTTTTTTAAATACGAAACCGGGAATAAACCGGTTAGTATAGTAAACTTGTAAAGGATCCGCAATCTGGTTCTAATTTTTTTTTTTTGGTCAGCTTGACATCTACACGGTTTAACAACTTTTCTTTATAAGAACTTTATTTTGTATAAATTTAACCTTTATTTTGAAAAACTTGACCTTTTAAAATTAGCAAGGTTCGTAAAAATGTTATAAATAAGCTTTTTAATTAAAATTTTTTGTTTAGTTTTGAAAGAATTTTTTATTAAAAACTTATTAACTTTGAAAAAAATTTTCAAATATAAAGATAATGTTTGTGCTATACAGTAAAAGTCAGTTTAATTAGTAATTCAAATTAAAAAAAAAATTTATTCAAAGTACATAAGAGTATTTCCTTAAAAAAAAATCAATTTGGGTTTTAACAAAAAAAAAAAATTAAAAAAATCTGATGTTCTTATTAAAATTTTAATTTAAATTTATCTTAAATTTGAAAAAAAGATGATAAGTTATCAATTAAAGAGTTTTTGATCTTTTTCTCTTCTTTCCAATTTGAATTATCTTTGAATTAGGTTAATTCAAAGTTTAGATAAATTAGTTTTAAAAACTCTAAACATAAAATTGAAAAAAAAAACTTAAAATTTTCACTGAATAAAATTCTTAAATACAAATTTACCTTAAAACACGTTTATAGCTTTTTTAGGTTAAAAATTGTTTAATATTCGATACTAATTTTTTTTCATTTTAAAACACAAAAAAAGTTGAATAAAGAAATTTTATTTTGTTCAATAAAGCTCAATTAATACAAATCAATTTTTAAGATAAATTAATATTCTTTTATGAATTGAACATTTTTCTTTTAATTTATGGATTAATTGATTTGTTTTAAAAAATCGATATCTTTTACTATAAAAGAATTTCTTAAATTTGATCACTGTTTTAAGTTCAAAGTTTATAATCTATCACTAAAAATTTACATAATTAACAACAAAATTTAAAAATTTAAAAAGACAATAAGTTATTAAAAATAAAATCAATTTGTTTACAATTGAAAATTTTTATATTTAGAACTGAGAAGAGAGAAATTTTTTAGTCTGATGATTGAAAGTTAAATGATTAAGAATATTGACTTTTTTTTAATGAAAAAAAATAATATATTCTTTTAGAAAAAAATGTAATTGTATTAGCTTTTAGTAATATTGATTAGTAAGATATTTAACTTAAAATTAAAAAACTAATGAGTATTTTATTCTAATATTAAAATTGATTAAAAATTAGTCAGCTGAATGATATTAATTAAAATGTTTTATAATAGAAATTGTAAAAATTGTTGATAAAATTAATAAAAAATAAAAATTTGTTCCTGAAAACAATTTCAAATTGTTTGCAAAATTACAATTTGAAGTTTCACAAAAACACATATGTCCTTGATTATTAGATGCTTCCATACATACATGATCTACCATAAATAAATTGATATCTAATTCTTTTGTGCAAGTTCTTCTGACGTACACATCATCTAATAAAAAGATTATTTTTTAAATAAAATTTTTTTAAAAACTTTTCTTTTAAAAAAAAATTTACCAGAATTTCTATTTGAAACAATTTTAACACAACATCCATGGCATAGTTTTGAAACTATGGAAGTTGAATTAAAAGGATCACCACAACCTTCATTCAATCTAGAATCGCAATCATAGCAATTAATTTTTCCATCTAAAAAAAAAAGAATTTAAGAAAATTGTTTTTAAAAAAAAATGTTAAAGAATATTAGAAAAATATTTAAAAAAGAAAAAAAAGAAAAATATTTAAAAAAGAAAAAAAAGAAAAAAAAGAAAAAAAAGAAAAAAAAGAAAAAAAAGAAAAAAATCAAAAAAGAAAAAAACAAAAAAATCTAAAACAGATTAGAAAAACAATTTGATAAAAATAAATATAAAATGTAATAGAAAAATATTTTAAAAATAATTTAGTGTCAAAAAACTTTAACTTACATAAACATTCTTCTTCACCTTTTATAAAACCTAAAAAAAAACATCCTATAAAAAATACTAAAAACAAAAAAGATTATTAAAACAATTGATTTACAAAAAAACTTTAAAATTACCTTTTAAAAAAAGAATTAAAAAATTCATTAAAAAAGTCTTAATACGAAAAGAAAAAACTAAAAAAGAAAATGTTATAAGATAAACTTAAAAAAGAAAAAAATTAATTGGTATTTCATAAAAAGATTAATATGAAGTATTTTGTACAAAAAAATTGAAATTTAATTTTCTAATTTTAATTTAGAAAAAAAAACAGACTTAATTGTGAAAAGCTATTTCTTTAAAAAGACTTTAGAGTAAAATGAATTTAAAACATTTGAATTTCCTATGGTATAAAAATAGACATGCGCCTAAAAATGATACTTTGAAGAATGTTAAATTGTAATAAATTTGAAATTATATAGAAAATTTACTTTAATTTTTTAGATACCTGGTAAAAATAATTAGAAAATAAAATTAATAATTTTTTTATTTAGATTTTTCGTGGGTAATATAAATAAAAAACTTATTGATTTGAAAATTTTTTTTTTCAAAATTTCAAATTTGTGTGAAAAATAGAATTTTTTCTTATAATTAATCGAAATCTGATTTAAATCTTGATATATTTTAATTTAAAATAAGCGCTAGAAGTTTTTTTTTAATTTTAATCATCATGTAATTATCTTCATTCGTGTACAAAAATAAAATTTCTAATAACTTCATAAGTAAAATCTAATTAAAAACAAAAAAAAGTTTAATCAAAAAATATATTTTTGATTAAATTGGTTTTAAGTTAAAAGATTTCTTTCTGCAAATATTTTGTGATAAAATTTTATTTATTTGAAAAAATGAAATGTATGGATGAGTTAATAGATAAACTAAACATAAGTTTTTTCATTTCAGAATTTACTTAATATAAATCAAATTAAATAAACATGAAAAATATAATTTTAAAATGAATTAATTAATAAATGTTATAAATTAAATTAAAACTATAACTCATTTAAATTGATTTAGTAATTTAAAGTTTTAGAAAATTACAATTAAGCGCCTTTTTTCAAAAAAAATTTTTTAAAAATAAAAAACTTGTTGAATTTCAATTCACTAGGTGGCAATAAATTTTGGCGCATGTCACTCAGAAAAAAAAATTAGGTGTAAACAAACAGTTCTTTAAAAATTTAATTTTTTTAAAGTTTAAAATTTCAAAAAAATCAATTTGATTTTCCAAATGTAATCAACAATGAATTTAAAAGTTGGTCAAACTGTTGAATTAACAGATAAAAATATAAGAGGTAAAATTGCTTATATTGGTTTAACTAAATTTGCAAATGGAAAATGGATAGGAGTTGAACTCTTTGAAAAAAAAGGAAAAAATAATGGAACAATTGATGGTGTAACATATTTTTCATGTGCAGCTAACTTTGGAATTTTTGTAAAATTTAATAGTCCTACTATAAAAGTTATAAATGAAGATGTTAGTGGTTCAAATAGCTCTATTGCTTCATCAATATCAAGTAATACTCAAGCTACTAGCTCTAAAGTTAAAAGACCATCTGTTTTTGGTTCAAAAAATAGTATTAATACTTCAATAATAGATAAAGCTGAATCTAGTTTGCCAAAATTATCTAAAAATTTTCCTTCAAACCAAACATTATCTAATCAAAATGAAATGCAATCTTCTACAGGTTCTGTTGAGTCAAAAAATATACCAATTGCTACAACTACATTAAAACCAATAAGTAGACCTACACAAAGCAATTTAGACGTTAAAACAATGGTAAGTAACATAAACTTACCTAGTAAAAACTCAATCAATTTTAATGAAACTATTTTTCAGGCAACAAAAATAACTGCTACTTTAACTCAATCAAATCCATCAAAAGCTAATAATGAAAATATTGAATTATTAAAAACTGAAATTAAAGATTTAAATGAAAAAGTAGAAAGTTTGAAAAAAAAGTTGTCAGATGAAAAAGAAAAAATGAAAGATTATGAAAAAACAAAATTGCATTTACAACAACTTCAAGAATTTAAGAAACAAATAACAGAATCACATGCAGAATTAAATCGTCAATTACAACAAGCAAAAAAAGAATCTAAAGAAGCAATAGAAGAAAAATTAAGACATGTAGATGAAATGAAAGATCTATCTGAAACTGCTGAAATAGCAACTTTAGATAAAGAAATGGCAGAAGAAAAATATGAAATTTTACTTAAAGAACATGAGTCATTAAAAGAAAAACTAGAAGAAACATCAATAGATTATGAATTATTAAAATCTAGAATAGAACAACATGGTACAGGAGCTGTAGCGAATGATCATCAATTAGAACAATTAGAGACTCAAAATAAACGTTTAAGAGAAGCTTGCTTAAAACTTAAAAATTTATCTGAGTATGAGAAAAATGAATTGCAGAAGTTAAAAAAAGAATTTGATGTTTTACTTAATGAAAAATCTTCTCTTGAAAAAAATAAAGAAAAATCTCAAGAAGAAATTCAAAATTTAGAGAATCAAATTACAGATTTGAAAGAACAAATTGATTTTAATTTAGGGGCTCAAGAAATGGTTGAAATATTAACAGAAAAAAATTTACAACAAGAAGATAAAATAAAAGAATTAGAGGAAAATATTTTAGAATTAGAAGAAATTCATGAAATTAATGAACAATTACAAGAAACAGCTAGAGAAACAGAGTTAGAATTAAAAGAAGAATTAGATACAATGGTTGTTAAATTAAATGAAATGGAAAAAAAATATGAAGAAAGTCAAGAAAATTTAGCAGAATATGAATCAACAACACAAAAATTAAGAGAAATAGTAGCAAAATTAAAAAATGAAAATGATCAATTAATTGTTAAAAATACAAATGACTTAAGTAATTTTGAAGAAGAAAAACAAAAAATTTCTCAAGCAGAAAACATGCAATTTAAAATGCGTATTGTTGAAGCAAAAGTTTTCTCTAGAGCTATAGAAATGGATTTACGTAGGTTAGAAGTTAGTCAAGCTAATGAGTATATTAAATACTTATCAATGTTTATGCCAGAAAGTTTCTTTATTCAAGGAGGTGACAATGATGCAATTCAAATATTGTTATTTGCACCTAGAATGATATTTAAATTACATATAATTTCAAGACAAATTTTAACTAAATTTGATGTAGTAACTGATATTGATGATAAAATAATCGGAGTATATTTAAATCAAGAGAACGAAATAATTGATCAACAATTATTTGTAAGAAAACTCTTATTTTTCCTTAATTCAATTGAATTCGCGTTAGATCAATTTTTAGATGCATTAGAAACATGTCCATTAGAATTATATTTAAAAATTGCATCTCTATTACCAGAATTATCTATTCATGAAAAAGTTATTGATAACTGTATTGATTTGTTGAAAAAAGATCAATTTGATCAAACAATTTCTTTAGAAGGTTATGATAAGGTTTTAAATTATTTCATCTCAATATTCAATACTCATCTATTAGATGCTAAAATTCATAACTCTTGTAAAATGTTAAATAATTTTATTTTAATGCTACAACAGACTATCAATGTTATACATTTTGATTCATTGGTTATCAAAAACTGTATAGATTTGTCCAAAGAAACTAAATTTGATTTTTTCACAAAACTTTCAAATAATTTAATTGAGATAAAAGAATCTTCAAAAAAAATAAAACGTCGATTAGCTGGAGACCAAAAAATTAAATTAACATCAAACATAGAACAAGAAGTAAGAGAATGTAGTTTTGAAGTAAATAAAATTGTTAGCTTATTCAATAATTTAAGAGATAAAATTTTCAAAGAATGTAAAGAGAAAAAAAAGCAATCAAATAATGATGAAGAGCTTGCATTCTTGACTCTAGATACTTTTTTAAAACAAATTTCAAATCTAGGCGGTATTCAATATATAAATGATAGTATGTTGAATATTTTAAATTTATGTAAACAATTAATTAGTGGTTTACAACAAGGAGATTATGACGAAGAAAATGTTAATTCTTTAACTCAAGAAGAACAGTTGTACAGTATTAATTCGTTAGCTTCACTTGATGTTAAAAATCCTTTAAAACAAAGAGCTGAATATATAAAAGCTCAAAGTGGTCAAGTAAATGATTTAAAAATAAAATTAGAGGCTGAACAAGCTGAAGTTAATAAATTAAGTAAATTATTAAAAAATAGAAATGATGATTGGCAGGAAATGAAAATACGTAAAGAAATGTCAGAAAGAAAACTTCAAATGGCTAGCAG
The DNA here is from genome assembly GCA_034509755.1 of Anisodus tanguticus. Taxonomy (NCBI): domain Eukaryota; kingdom Viridiplantae; phylum Streptophyta; class Magnoliopsida; order Solanales; family Solanaceae; genus Anisodus; species Anisodus tanguticus. The sequence goes on along the minus strand of JAVYJV010000131.1, from coordinate 391,803 downwards.
AGAATCAGATGAACGTATTGCTAGGTTACAAAATGAATTAGATGATTTGACTAATACTTTAAAACGTAAAGAAAAAGAGAATGAAGAAACAATGAACCATTTACAAGCTGATATAGAATCTTTAGAATCAGAAAAAGGAGATTTAAAAGAGAAAATTAAGCAGTTATCTAGGAAAAGTATGGAAGGTATTAATAGATCATCAGCTAATAGTATAACTAACACAAATTCTATAAACAATACTTCTTTGAATAATTTATCATCAAACATTTCATTAACAACTTCAAATTTAAGTGCAATAGAAATTAGCTATATAAATCAAATGAAGATTTTAAAGAAAGCTCTTAAAGAAACTAATGAAAAACTTTATCAATTAAAATGTAAAAGTAGTTTATCACAATTTAAAGAACTTAAATTTAATAAGTCTAAACCTTTATGGCTTCTTAAATTAAAAAATGATTCAGAAAATCAAGATGAGAATAAAGAAAACTTAAAAGATAACTATAATTTAGAGCTTTTAGAACTTTTGAAAAAAATACGTAATTTAGAAAAAGAAACTACGATAGCTGTTATTGAAGAAAATAAAATTGATTGTAAAAAGTCTTTAGTTTTACAATTCAAAGAACAAAACTTAATGAAGAAAATAATAGAAGAAAAATATAAAAACTTACAAGAAGATGTAAAAGCCTTTAAATTAAAATATTTTGATTGCATTGGTAACGATTTAGATAATTTGCTTAATGATTCAACAAACCAGGTAATTCAATTAATTAAATAAATTTTTCTTTTTTCTTAATAATTTTTCTTCTTTTAGAATCAACCAAATAAATTCTTAGCAGCTAAAATTGAAATTGAGAAAAAATTGCCAGTTGACCAAAATGTATTTTCTTTTGAAGTAACTTTAGATCAGCTTAAACAAATACATCAAAAAATATTTTAATTTTTTCTTTCTTCAAAAGAACTGTGATAACTTATTTTAAAAAAATTGTATATTGATTGTTTTTTACTCATTATAAGATTAGGAATCGATAAATTGTTTTAGGAACTATTTAATTTTAAGTTTGTTTCTTTTATAAATTTTTAGTCATTGAATACAATTGATAATTATTTTTAAAAATTTTTTATACATTTTTTAAGGTTTCTTGAAAAATGTTTAAACATTTGAACATTGTAACTAAATCCAAATAGATTATTGAAATTGATTTTGTGCCTAAAATTTTAAAAATTAAAAAAAAAACTATTTTTGAAGTCATGTTCTATAATTTAAAACTCTAAATAAACTTGCTTTATTTTAATAATAATTTTTTTTAAATTTTTTTTCTCTCTAATTTGATTTCAGTTTCATTTTTTAAAAAGTTTTTGATATAATTGAAATTATTTTTATCATTTTTTTTTAGTCTAAAGCTTAAAAGTTTAGTTATTAAGCTTAAGCTCATTTTTTTTTAGACTCGAGTAGTCTTTTTATAGGGAGTATTCAAAAAAGTTTTGATTTTTATTGCTAATACTAGATAAAACCAAATAAGCTCATTGATTCATTAACTTTAAAATACAAAAAATGACTAGGAACTTTTTTTAAAACTGAATTTCTTTTTTTCGGAATTATTTAACTAAACTAATTGACTAAATTAATTCTATTTATATAACCTTTAGCAAATAAATTTTTAATAGAATCTGATATTAGTTGTGAATTGTCAGGGTGATACCCGCCAGATGTTAACATTGCAACGCTGATATTATTTTTCTTAGCATACCTAAAAACCATTTCATCACGACGTATAACGCCGTCGGAAGTCAAATCTAAACCTCCTAAAGGATCATTCATCAAAACATCAGCTCCTGCGTTATAAATTATTAAATTAGGTTGAAATTCTTCAATAGCTTCTTCCAAATCTCTATGAAATAAAAAAAATTAAAATTTGAAACAAAAAACTTAATTTAAACTTACATCCTTAAATATTCTAAAAAAACGTTATCTTTCGTATGAGGTCTTAATTCAACTTTTATGTCTATTTGTGTTTTAGCTTGCTCATCCCCAGGATAATTTTGATAGTTATAAATATCTAAAATCATTAAAAATTTTCTCTGTTCAGAACTTAAAAGAAAGGCATCTAGTTCATGTCCATTTCCTTGATGTGCATCTAAATCTACTATCAGAACTTTAATTTTATTATCTATATATTTCCAAATAAAAGTATACATAAGAGAAATATCTGCAAATAAACAAAAGCCAGAAGCTTTTTTAGAACTACAATGATGAAAACCTCCTCCTAATTATTTTAAAAAAAATTAATTAAAACTAGAAAAAACTTTTATCTATTTTTTAAATATACCTATGTTTATGGAATATTTAAACTTTAACGCTAAATACGCTGTTAAAATTGAGCCTGCTACTTGCCATCGAAAAGGCTTTAACAATTTTTTTTTTATCAAACACATTGGGAATAGTGTCATTACAGGTGATTCTGTTGCTTTTACAATAGTTAACCTAGATGTATTTATGGAATGAATAAAAACTTCTGTATGAACAAGTTTTAATTCTGAATCTTTAATTGGTCTTATTGGAGAAACAAGTATTAAATCAAGTTGATGAGTTTCTTTAAAAAACGTTATTAAGCAATTGGCAATTTTACTCCATTTATGACAATCAAAAGGATGAAATTTTTCTAAATTAAAAAAATGAACATCGTAACCGCTATTGTAAACAATTGGAAGAACAAAGCTGTTTTCAGATTCAAGTTTTTTATGACGAAATAAAACATGAGAATACTCATCTGAAGTATTGTTTTTGACTTCTTCAAGTGTTAATTTATTCTCTGTGTCATTTTTTGTCTATAAAAAAATATGTTAAACTAGATTTTTCTAAAAATTAAAACTTACTTGTTCATTTTCCATGGTTTAGAGAAAAAAAATTTTCTTTTTCTAAAATTTAAAAATTAAAATTAATTTTTTTTAGTTTATTAAACTCAAATTTAATGATGATAAAAAGAAGATTTTTCATAACTATAAGAGTTTTTGTTTTTTGAGATAATTAAAAAAAAATTATCTATAACTAGGTTGTATGTTGGAAATTGATATTTTTCTTTTTTTTATTTTGATTAAAAATTTATAAGAAACAATTTTTCTTTTAAAAAAAAAGCACCGATTTGTAGTAAAAAAATAAATTTTCTACTTTGAATTGAAAAAAATTTGATTAAAATATTTGTTCAGGTATCTAACAAGCTTCATTTTTAAAACTAACTGATGTTCAATGCAGATTTCTGTACGATTCATAAAAAAAGTTGTAGTAAAAAAAATACAACTTAGAAAAATTGAATCGCGCGTCTACAAATAGTTGGAGCATGCTCAAAAAAGTATAAACAAAAAAAAATAAAACAAACTGTTGGTTCTGTTCTAAATTTAAATTTGTTTTTATAAGTTTTTTATATCATTTTTAATAAATTTTCATACAAAATTAATTTTTTTTAATTTCCAGAGCAAACTTTAAATATGGTAGACTTGATAAAATTACCGGAAATCTCAGGACTTTGTAACAAAAAAAATGATTTAATTCTTTTTAAAAAAAAAGATTTAAATAGCTGTGCTAAATTAGCTATATTTTTTGGAGGTGATTTACAGGTAAAAAATAAATAAAAAAATTTTTTTATCAAATTAAATTTAAATCTTTTTAAAAAAGAATTATGAAGAAATTATGAAGAAAAGCAAATATACAAATGATTATTCTGATTGGTGTCTAGAGAATACATTAAAATATCTAGGTGAAAAATTACCAGATTACGCAATTTTAGCTATTAAATGTTCAGAAATGAGATTAAATCGTTTTGCTACTTATAATAATTTTTTAGAACTCAATGATGATGAATTGATAAAATTTAAAAAAGATTTTGATTGTTTACAGCATTTACAACAATTGATTGAGAATTTAAAAATTGAACTTAATTTGAATTTAGATTATAAAGATTTAAATTTTGATATAGATGAAGTTAAAGAAATAATTTTAATTGGTTTCAGTAAAGGTTGTTCTGTTTTAAATCAATTAATAATTGGGTTAAATGAATTGAATAATGAAATTGAAAATGCAAATAAACGTCAACAACAAAACTTATATAATTCAATAGATGAAAATAATTTCAATAATTCTTTTTCATCTTCATTTACAGATAATAAAATATATTTTGATATTTTAAGTGATGCATTAAATAAACGATTAAAAGACTTTTTTAAGAAAATAAATAAAATAATATGGTTAGATAGTGGTTTTAATGAAGAAAATGAAGAAGTTTATATTTTAGATGAAGAAATATTAAAAAACTTAATTAAATCTGGTATTGAAATTCAAGTACATTGTACACCATATCAAATTAAATGCCAAAGTAGACCATATATTGGTGAACAAGAAAAAATGTTTTATGAATTATTAACAAAATTAAATGCAAATTTAAAAAGAAAAATTTATTCTGAAAATTCATCAATAAATTATCATTTTGAACTTTTAAAAAATTTTGATCCATTATAAAACTTTTTAAAGAAACTAATTTAAAGTAAATTAGTAAAAATTAAAATTGTTAAAGAAAATGTTTATTCAAATGTTTATAAAGTTAAATTACAAGCAATTAAGAAACAAAAAGAAAAAAAAATTTGTTTTTATTGCATGTTTTTGAATCATCAAAAAATTAATTGAAAAAAATAAAATTTTAAAGTAATAAGATATGATTTGATTCAAATCTTTATTTACAAAATTACGTTTACTATATTTTTTTCTAATTTAAACTAAATTTTGATTAAGACTAGAAAATTTTTAAAAATTAGTTAACAAAATGGTAAAATAAAACAAAATATTTAAACTTAAAAAAACTAATGTTTTTTAAATTAAAATTAAAAATTATCACTAAAACTGGAATTTCAAAAATTAAACTATGAAGCCTTTTTAAAATATAAAAGTAAACAAATTAGTCTTTTAAATGAAAATTTTACTCTTTTTGATAAGAAAAAAAATTTCAGATATCAATGAATTAAATAAATATTCATAAGTTTTGAACCTGCAAAACTTAACTTTTAAACCTAAAATTTAAATTAGTTTTTAAAATAAATTTTTTAACTTTTTTAATGAATACTCTATTTAAAATTATAACAAAAATTTAAAGACGAGAAACAAAATAATTTCTATCTCTTTCCTTATCAATGTAAAGTAATATATATGCGTCTTCACAATTTTTAGGTAAAAATTTTGATGATTCGGTTACTCTAAAAAATAAAAAATTTCATTAAAAATCAATAAAAAACTAAAATATAAAAACTTACTTGTCATCATTAAAATGATACCATTTACTTTTAAAATTACAATAAGCTGTATAATGACCAGATCTTGAAGAATATCCATGATGACAAACTATACTAAATAAGTTATATGATTTGTTATTTATTACAAGTGTTTCTTCAGGCATAATTTTAGGATTTGTTAATTTATATCCTTCGTTAGAAAATCTTTTTATATCTGTTTTTAATTGAAAAAAAAATTAATTTTCAATTTTTACTTTTTTTTTAATGACTTACGTAAAATTAAAACAGTAGGTAATTTAACGATGCTTAGTTTTTTAGTGCATCTTGTTTGTTTTTTACAGCGTTCACATTTCTAAATAAAAAGAAAATTTAGTTTTCAATTTTTTTACAATTGGAAACTTACAATTAATTCATCTGCAGCTAATAATTCAATAGCTGTAAAATCTTGTAAACAATTCATAATATTGCATTCCGTTCTAAAATAAATCAATTTTAATTTTATTGAATTTTTTTTCTTATAAATTTAAACTTACACTTTACTGGGTAGAGATAAAGATAAATCCCAGAATGGATCATAACATGTAGATGAATATTCACATACTGTACAACTTATTGTAGAACCTAGTTGTCCAGCAACCATATCTATTAAAGGTGAATCATCTATGTATTTATATTGTTCCCACGCTTCAGATGAATTTTTTGCTAAATAAAAAAATATAAAAATTAAAAATTTAGAAGCCACGTTGTTTAAAAATATGAATTACGAGATTTTAAATTTTTTGGCCTTGTGCTATATTTAGCTTGGTTAATTTCATCATGGACACCATTAATTAAATATCTAAGAAATTCTTGAGCATCTTGTTGATCATAACCTCTAAATTTAGATTGATATTTTATAAACTGATTTCTAAACATTCCAGGATAAACACAACTTTTTTCTTCATTCATTTCTTGAAATAATTTACCCAAAGCATTTAATAAAGAACCTTTAGGATTTCTTAAAACAAATTTACGAAATGGTTCTGTACTATACAAAGCTTGTAAAACTGAATTCATATAACATGTATTACCAATATTTGTAAGACCTGAAAGTTCTTTAGGTATTTGCTAATAAAATAAATAAAATTTGAATTAAAAAAAGTTTTCAATAAAATTTAAAACATACTGTCTCTTTTGGATCAACTAAAATAAATTTTTTACGCCATTTTGGCGAGGGTATTGATAAATAACTCGTGCTTGGCTATTTAAGGAACATGCAATAAACATACATTTAATTTTTGACAAAAACCAAATTAAAATAAATGAAAAAAATTAATGATAAAAACAAGAACAAAAAAAATCAAAAAAAATTAAAATAATTCAAGTAATCTAAAATAAACAAAACAAAAATATAAAAATTTTTACCTTGAGAGAATTAGTTGACGTTTTGAAATCATCATTTATTAAACTTGATCGTCTAGGAGAATAACTTGTTAGTGTTACACTAGAAGATGAAGATACACCTAATTGAAAAAAAAATGATTTATAAATTTAGAGTAAAAAAGAAATTTACTTAATAGCATAATCAAATAAACAAAATAATTAAGTTAAAATGAATCATAAAAAAAAACAAATCATTACAAAAATTTAAAAAAAATATTTAAATAAAACGATTTTGAAGAAGCATGTGGTAGGGGATTCAAATAGAGTTTTTTGATAGAGAATATTTATATAACTTATGATTTATATTAAATAGATAAAGCAAATAGTAATTATGTTTATCTCGTTTTAAATGAACCATATATTCAAATATATTCAAATTATTTCTAAACAAAATTTTATCTTTTTTTGATTAATAGATATTTACCTGATGAGTTTGTATTATTATAAGAAGATATTGAGCCATTTGAGCTAGTAGAACTATTAGATATTGATGAATGAGATATAGAACTACGTGGTGTTGAACTTAATGAACTAGTTGATACATAGTTTTTATAATTATTTGATGAATTTAAATAATTACGAGATTTTGTTTGTAAAGTCGTTGATTTATTAAGTCCACTTAAATTAGATAAAATACTACGATAATTATCTGTACTAGATGATGTAAATGTTCTAGAATTACTACTTAAGCCGGGGTTTCTATATTTAAAATTATATATACTGCCATTATTTAAACTACTGTTTGTTGTAGATGAATATTTTGGTAATGTATGTCCACTACTAGCAGAACTCATTGTATGATGATTATTTGAATTATAATTTGATGAATAAGTAATAACTGGCATATCACAATATTCTCTTGAAATAAAAGCTGATGTTCGTTGTTGTTGCTAAAAAAGAAAAAAATTTTTTTTTTTAGTGAAAAATTTAAAATAGAAAAAAGAAATGAAAGAGATTAACTTTTAGTTTTAAGTAAATGTGAATTATAATACATATGATTAAATATTCAAAATAAATAAATATAGATAAGTTAAAATATAAACTTTTAGACATCTACCTAATAAAAGCTAAATTTAATTTAAAAAAACTAGTTTGTTTATCAAAGAAAAACACTTGTATAATAAAAAAAAATTATAAAGGAAAGATAAAAGAATAGATAAAAATATAGGTGATAAAGTCACATTTAAAAAGTATTCTTAAGAGATTTTTTTTCTTTTAAAAAGAAAAAATTTCAAACACTTAGAATTTGATTGAATGAAAATTTTTATTTCAATATTATTCAATTGATGCTTTTATCACATTTTTACATAATTAAATTAAGATAAAATTAATCTTAAAAATTAAACTTGAATTTAAGTTTAATTCCAAGAAACTAATTTTTGAAAAGAATTTTTTGAAAAAAAAAAATTTTTTTTTGTAAAAAAGGCTGAGCAAATTTTAAATTTAATACTAAAGAAATTTTTAAAAAAAGATGCTCATTAAGATTTAATATTAAAAAAAGGCATAACGAAAGTTGGATTAAAAGAAATTTTTCACTTAAAATTAATAATTTTTTTTTTAAAAAACTAACAATTATAAATGGGACATTAGAAATAAATTCTGCTGCTTGGTTTAGTAAACGATTTTTAACTGATTTTGTTTCATTATCATTCATTTTTGTTAATGTTTGTTCTGAATTTTTCATTTTTTTTTTTTAATTTAAAAGTTTTTATATAACAAACAAATATATAAAAAACACCTTCTTTCTAATTTTTTTATTTATTTGCAAATTTGCAATAGTATCAACTTTTTTTCCTCTTCCTTATCATTTTAAAACATAAAACTAAAAATTTTGATTAAAAAATTTTCATGACATGAGGGTTAATCAATTTAGACATTTTGTTTAAAATAAAATCTTTAAAATTTGAACACAATTTAAATAAAAAAGTTCTTTTCAATAATTTTGAACTAAAAAATAAAAAAAAAAAAACACAAACGTAATCAAGGAAGTTTTTAACAAATGAAATCCATTAAAACTTTTGCCAAATTTTTTTTAAAAAATTAACTATCTATTTTTAGAAAACTTGTGATTTAAAAAAATTTTCACTATTTAGTTATTAATAAATTTTTGTAGCATTTAATAAAAAAAAAAGTTTTCAATGAACTTATTGGAAAATTTAAAAAAAAAAGTAAATTAATTCAAAAGAAAAAAACAATTTTAGAAAATTTTAAAACCTAACTAAATGAAAAGTAAAATCTAATGCTAATATTTTCTAGTAAAGTCTTTAAAGAAATTTTCTAAATTATTTTTGTTGTTAGAAACAAGAGAAAAATTTATCTTTTTAAGAATAAAATTGAATTTATACACAAAAAGAAAATTTTCTTACAATAAAACAATTAAATAATCTAAATTTATTTAGAACGATATTGAAGGATGTTAAATGATAATAAAAAATAGTAAAAGTTTTAAATTAAATATGACAGAAAAGTTTGAAATTTTAATAAGAACAATAAAGAAATATTTAAAAAAGGTAATTTTTTTAAATTAAATTTTTCTTGAAAAAAATCAGAAATCATTTGAAAAATATTTAATTTAGAAAAATATTTTCTTTAGAAAACTGTGTTTTAGAAAAATGTTTTAGAAAAATTTTTAAATCAACATTTAAAAGAAAAAAATTATTTAGAATAAGAAATTTTTTTATAATAAAATCATATTTAGAAAAAATTTTCTTATTTAAAATATTTCTAATTTAGAAAAATTGTATTTAGATAAATCATATTTAGATAAATTATGTTTAGAAAATCTTACTTAGAAAATCTTACTTAGAAAATCTTACTTAGAAAATCTTATTTAGAAAATCATAGTTAAAAATTTTATATTTAAAAAATCTTACTTAGAAAATTCATGTTTAGAAAATTCATGTTTAAAAAAACATAAACTAAGTTATATTCCATTTAAAAGAAAATTTAATTCAAAAGAATTAAACTAAAAGAAAATTTTATTCAGAAAATAAATTTTAAAAAAGTGTTTTAGTTTTCTAAAATAGAAGAATTATGAAATAAAATGTAAATACAAAATTTTTGCAAAATAATTTAAAAGACTTTATACAAAGTTTTTTTAAATAATAAAATTTAACTGCATCTATGACTCAATTTTATAGTTAAAATTTTATTATTTAAAAACTAAATTTTATTATTTTTATCTCTAAAGAGTCCTAATTTAAAAAAATATATTTTGTTATTTTTTTTAGTTTTTGACTTATGAGTATTAAGTTTTTGAAAAAAAAAAATTTGATTTTACTGAAATAAAGATAAATTCAGAAATTTTATTGAATGACTCATTTTGAACTTTTTAATTAATTAGGTAAAAAAAATAAATAAATTTTCAGCTATTTGCATTGTAATCAAAAACATCATCAGTTATTAAATTGACGTAGCCTATAATATACTTAAACAAAAACAACCATTTAAGGTTCTTGTAAATAAAACTAATTCAATTGAATTAATTGAATTTTAAAGCGCATGTGTAAAATTAATGATAGCTACTTTACTTACTTTAGATCATAAAACTTAAATTATCTTTAAGAAAGTAACTAAAATTTTTTAAAAATCAATCTAATTTAAATTGACATCTATGAAAAATTTTTTATTTAAAACTAACAAGTCTTTTAAAAAAAAATTTTCATTTAAGCAACTATATAAAAAAAGCTTATTTCAGTTTTGGTAGCCGGTTAGTTGACCTTCAAAATAAAAATAAATAAAATAAACACTACGACTTGTTTGAAGTCAAATTGTATTCATTTGATTCAAAAAAGCATCTGTTTTTGATTTCAATGTTAATTATGTTTAATTTTTTTTTAATTACATCGAATACAATTAGATAAACTTTTAGTATAAAATTTTTAAAAAGATCAATTAAAACTTCCTTAAAGAGTTGTTTAAATAATTCACAATTATAACATTTTTAAAATAGTTTATTACTTTAAACAATCAAATCAAAATATTTAAAAAGCAAAGAAAGACTCAATTAAATTTGAATAAGTTGATAAAATTATTAAATAAACATTTTTTTTACATTAGAAAAAATCAATCAAAATGAAGTTTTTTACCTTTTATTTTTGAATACAAAAATTTTTAACAATTCACTTTAAAAAAATAAAATCAAATTCATTGATTTAGTCAACAATTAACTAATTAGTTATAAAATGAATTTCACTTTTTACTAATGTTTAAAAACAAAAAAAAAACTAATTAGTTTTACGAAAAATTAAAGATACATAGTAGAAAAAGTTTTATATATTTAAAAAGCTAATATCGATCCAAAAATAAAAATTTTTATGCGCGATAAGATGCGTTTCATTTGTAATAGAAAAAGAAATTTTTCTTTACTTTTAAATATATTTTCTATAACCTATATGTACAAAAATTTTAGCGCATATGTAAAAAAATCTAAAAAAAAAAAAACAAAAATATTGCCAAAGATATTACCTAAAAACACATTTACTAAAAGTTAAATCATATATAAAAAAATCCTTGATTAAAAAAATCGAAAATGTTAACTTAAATTTGAAAACTTTCTTTCTAAAATTTCAAAACAATACTTAAACGCCATCTATAAATAAAGAAATATTTTTTTTTCTTCAAATTTTAGAAAACAAAATTGATAATTTTAAAGAAAAAGATTTTGTTTAAATCAAACTTTTACATTAAAAAAATTATTACGTTTCAATTTCATTTTGAAATAAAACTAATTAAAATGAATTTACAAAAATATTGATTTTTAAATACGATTCTAATTGGTGAAATACTATTAATTATATTTAAAACGAAAAACTAAACAAACAAAAACTAATTTAAAAAACCAATTTAAAAGTAAAACAAATTTTAAAATTTAAAAACTGATAAATCTAAATAGTTATTTCTAAATAAATCAGATAATTAAAATATCTTAACAAATAGTTGTTTTTCAATTGTTTTACGTATGGGTATGAATGTTAAGACATAAAATTTAAAATTCTAATTTTATTAAAAAATATCAGATAATACCTTTATTTATTGATTTAATCTTTTTTTGTCTATTAAATTTATGTTCACATTAGGATTAAATTTCTTTTTTATTTTAATTTCAGTTATAAAAAAATCAATTCCCAATTTCTTAATAAAACTCTATTAAACTCTAAAACTGAAAAAGAGTTCAAACACTTAATACTCTAAATGTAATTCAAAAACCTTTTTGGAAATGTAAGGAATTAATTAAATTAAGTTGTTTATAAAAATTGAGTTTTTTAAAATGTAAATGTGTTTAACTTAAAAGTCTCTTAATAAATAATTTAGAATTCTTAGTAATCTAATACAAAGATTACAAAAAATATTGAATCGATGTTTTGAAAATAAAAAAACTTTGAAATGAATATTTCTTTTAAGAAAAATGAGTAAAACTATTAACTTATAAAATATTTCTATTTAAGCTGTTTTGTCATAAAATATAAAGATAAATTATTTTCATGTAAAAAATGAAAATTTGATTTATGTTTAACTTAATTATTTATATATATTTGATTTTAGGAAACCAAATTCATGTACTTTTAATTAAAAATTTTTAAATAAAGTTTCGTTGATTTCTATGATTAAGACTCTAAGTTCTTTCATAAATTAAGTAAAGAACATTGAAGTTAATGAATTATTATGTAATTTTAAAAGTTTTGCCATAGCTTTAAGAATTTCTTCTTCAGTTTCTACGTAATCACCACTTATCACTTTATCTCTAAAATTTTAAATTTTCTTTAATTATCTAAAAGATAAAAAAATTATTCAACTTACTTAGTTTCATCAGTTATCTTTTTCTGATCACGTAGCTTTTTTAATTCTTTGTTACTAAAAAAAAATAATTAAAATAAATAAAGATAAATTTAATGATACTTACAGTAATTCAGAATCAATTATATAAAACTTTGCTCTAACACAAGCTAACTGGGCATAATAAGCTGGAGCTGGTATAGATACAGATCTATTACATCTTGCATAAGTATGGCATAGTTGAAAAGTTATAGCTTGTATTTCATCTGCGCTAAAATTATTATCATCCCATAAAACATGATAAAAAGAAGGTCTGCTTGTTCCCTAAAATTTAATTTTTAATTTAAAATACAAAATACTTTTATTTAACTTACTTGTACACCAGAATGTGAACAAAGAAAAAAATCAAACTCTACAGGGCTTGTAATTCCTTGATCTACAATTGTTCCAGCTGGTACATTTCCTGATATTCCTTCTCTATCTGAAAGATCTTTACAAAAAAGTCTTGTATGATGTCTTTTTTGTAAAAAAATATATGTGATTCCTGGACGATAACCTTGTTCTAATTTTAAACAAGCGTCTCTTATTGCCAATAATTCTTTATTAAAAACTGGTTCTAATTTCGAGTTAGGTATGCCTTGTCTATAAAAAACAAATCGATGAGGCTTGAAATAAGTTTCTTTATAAAACTGAATTAATAACTCTTTAACCATTTCAGATAAATTTTTTACTTCGTCAACTTTATTTGATTGAACATCTATTCTAGCAATATATTTACTAGGATGAGCATCCATAGAAGCTACAACAGATACTAGTTTAGGTCTGTTAGGTTCTGAAACGGTTGAAACATCTATTCCAAAAAATATGATCGGCTCATTAAAAACACGTGAGCGATTGTAAGGACAAATTATGCTATTAATGCCTCCTAACTTTACATTAATTTTTAAGCAAATATTAGCCAATGCTTGAAATTTTATATGGTTTACATTTTTTGATTGAACGCATTGTGTCGCAATTCCAAACATTGTATCTCCTACTCGTTTTATTTCAGAATAAAGATTTGTTTTACCAGGTAATACAAAAACAACAAGCTGCAAAGACTTCAATGATCGTTTTAAAAAATTAAAAATAGGTGCAACACGCTTTGCATCAGTGGTATATTTACAAAAGTTAGGTTTTGACAAAATAGGCATACCTGCTCCAGCAGAAATTTTAATTAGTTTATCGATAAAAATACTCAATGAGTTTTCTTTTACAACTGTTATTGGACAAAAACAAATAACAGCCCATTGTTTAATACAGCTTCCCATAAAAAATTGTTTATCACGCATATCCCATGCACCTTTACGTGGTGTTACAAAGCTATTGCAATCATATTGAACCATTGGAGGTGGCAAAACACGAGCTTCTACCTTATCCATTTCTGTAGATAATTTCAAACCATATTCTTTAACAAATTCTTCATTGTTATAATTAACACTTCTAACAAGTGACATAATTTCTCTTTGACGAGTTGGAGCATCCATAGCAGTTGATTTTATCATGACAGAAGTTTGAGCATCTGTTAACTTTTTAAAACAACGTTGCCCTTTTACAATATAACACAATTCAATTGGTACGTATATTTGTCTATGTTCAGGACCTACTTGTAAACAAGGTAAGTTTAAATATTCTAAATTTGTTTTATATTTTTCATTAAAATAGTCAACAACTTTTATCTCTTTTTTTATATCGTTATCTAAATCAATTTTAAATGTTTGCATAGAAAGGGGTTTGCTTAAAAAATTAGTCACTTTATATCTTTTCTTAATTCCAGTGTAATTAGTTTCTATTTTTAAACCTTTAATTTCTTTTGAAAACTTATTACGCTGACTATCATTTAAAATTTTTTCTTTATCTAAAAAATTGAAATCTAATACTTCACATAAAAAATTAATAATAGGTTGATGTTTATAAAATGCAGAAGCTGACATATCTATTTCTAAAGACATTTTCCAATTAGAAGGAACAGCGTTCTGGTAAAAACCACTCCAAGCATGTCTACCTCCTCCAATAGGTCTGTTTCTATCTGATAATTCATTAAAAAATGATTTGTTTATTTGAACAAATCTCATATTTGGCAAAAACCTCATAACGTTATCAATAGCTGTAATAGCTACTTTTGGTACATGAGCATTTTTATCGGTTAAAGCTTCTGTTAATGATTCTAAATTAATTTTTCCCATATATTGTAATTGTAAATTAAATGGTAAAATAGGTTTTTGAGCTTGTTCTATGTTAATTTTAAATTCAACCATTTCAGAAGAAATTTCTAGAGGATTTCTTGTGTAAACATTTTTATAAGAGTCATATACAGGTAATACATTTTCGAATAATTTTTTGAAACTTAAATTAAGTTTTTCAAAAACCATTCGATTAACTTTTTTACTGATAAAAGGATCAATTTTCAATTCATAATGGTAAATAAAACCAGATGGTAAAATAATCTTAAACCGATTTGTCTGTAATTTTATTTTTTTACCTTCTACACCTAAATTTGGTCTTTTGATAAACTTTAATTTTTTTGGAAGTTCTGGTTTTTCAACACAATGATTAATAGGTATAGGAATTGGTGCATAATAAAAGTTAGCTGAATAATTAAAATAAAGGGGAAATGCTAAAACACAAGAAAAAAATTAGTTGAAAGTAAGATTGAAATTCTAAACTTACTAGACATTTTTTCACCTCTTGTTTTTTGATTAGAGTTAAAATAAATTATTTTTGATGAAATAAAACTTAAGAAAATATATATAGTTTGATTTGAAGAAAAAAAATTAAGAGTTTACAAAATACCCCTTTAAAAACTGTTGATTTAAAAGTTTGAAAACTTAAACATGCGCGTAAAAAATTAAAAAATAACTTTTGAGTTTCATTGTTTGTTATAAATATAAATTGTGTTGATTTAAAAGTTTCCTTAAATTACAATGTCTAATTCTTTTATTTTTTTAAGTTTCATCTTGATATAAATTTTTTTTAGAACTTTTTTTTTTAAAACAAAAAGTTTTTTAATTAAGACGAGAGATGGATATAGTATAGTTGAAAAATTGTTGAATTTAGTTTTATAAATGAAAATATCAATTTGTTTTAATTAGTTTTTTTTGACTGAAAGCTAAAATATTTTTTAATTGAGCGGCAGTTTTTAAGTTTAATTTGTTTATATCAAATTTTTTTTGTTTTTAAATTTAGTTTTTGATTAAATTTTTTTCAAGTAACTAATTATATAACTTTTATTTTAATTCATCTTAAATTTTCAATTCATCATTATTTTTTCAATTCATCATTAATTTTTTTGTTATAAACAAAACCTATCAATTTAAGAAAATTTTCTTCAAATGAGTAACGTGTGAAAGTAATATAGTTATTAAAATTAAGAATTTTTATAAAAGAATCTTAGAAGAATCTTAAAATCAACTTAGAAATAATTAAAAAATCTAATATCATCACTTAAACAAGGACATTTTGAAAAATTTTATTTTGCATAAATCAAATTAACAAAATTAGTTTATTTCAAATGAAATTGCTTACTTTAATGATTATCTTTGGTTTTAACTATCTATTTATATAAATAATTAAGGTTGAACTTATTGAGGATTATTTTCTTTATTTTAAAACCTAAAACATTCAAATCTAATATTACCTTGAACAAAATTGATAGTTTGACTTAATTTAAATAAACCAATATCTTTCTCTTTTAATCTTCTGTTAGAATAGTAATTTTTTAAATTTCTATTTATTTTAATTTTTTAAATAGTTAAGTAATTAATGTTAAAACCAACCAATACCTACTAATATTTTGGAATCTTTTTTTCTTTAAATTTACCATATTTTTTTAAACTAAAAAATGGTTTTAAATAACGAAATTTAGTTGTTTTTTTGCTAATTTTTTCAATAAAAAAACTTTGTTGTATAATTAAAACCAATTGAATTATTAAAAAACATTTACATTCTAAAGAAGATAACATAAAATTTGAAAAGACATTTAAGCTTCTTAAGTCATTTGAAATTAAATATAAAAGACTTTTGAAAACATCTTTTAGCAAAAATTTAAGCTTTTAATATTCACATTGTTGTTGATTCAATTATTCTAATTACTAATATAATAGATTTTTGTACTTTATTTTTTTAACCTTCAATTATAATTCCTTTTTTTCAAAGAATCTCTGTTAAATATTTGAAAAGATTTTAATTTAAGCATCAAACAGGATAAAATTTATCTTTCTCAATCAAATTAATTTTGATAAAATATTTTTGGAATTTTTTGATAAACATTTTAAATTATGTTTTTTGATAAATTTTAATAATTATTTAGGTATAAAGTTATTAAAAGATTGGAATTTCTTGTGATCCATTATTCGTGATATAATTTTAAAAATTTTAGTCTTATGAACATTTGATCTAAAAATAAAATTTAAAGTTTAATTATATTAAAAAGTTTTATTAGTCCAAAATTTTAAATAAAAAAAGTTACAAGGTGTGAACCTACATCAATTTCAAAAAAATGTTAGAGTAGCATGCTTATGGTATTAAATGAACTTAAAAAAAACGTGTTTAAATAAGTAATTCAAAGCAAAAAAAAAAGAAAAAAAAATGATTGAGAACTTCTCATTAATGTAGGTGTAGATATTAATTTTGTAATATTCTAATAGTTTTGAAGAAGGCATTTTTTTATCTAAAATTTTTGTATTGTTTTTCTCTTTAGCCCATTCATTTCAATTAATCTTACCTAAAATTTGATTCAATTTTGGTTGCTAACTTCACGCTTTTCATTTTTAATCTTTTCAATTAGATCATAAACTGATTTTATTTGTATTTAAACAAGTTCTTTTTCTTCAACCAGATTTGATTATTGAAGTAAATTATTTGATAAATGATTTGATTGTAAGAATAATTTTAAGTTCTTAATAATGATTAAGTAAAACAATTTTAGTCATAAATTTTAACGATATTAAGTAATAGTGTGTTAATTTGTAAAAAAAAAAAAAATTTTTCAACTTAAATTTATTATTTAATTTTGTTTTAACACCACTTTATTAAAGTAACGCCTTTATATTTATTAAATTAAAATTAATATTTCAAACTTTCATTTAAATTAAAATTTAAAATAAATCTTAAAATTAATTCTTATTTTAACTCTTATTTCCACTAAGCTCTTATTTTAACTAATTTTCTTTTGCAATTATTTACTTATTGAAGTAAAATTCTTTTTTCAAATATTTTTCTCATTTAAATTTTCTAATTTGAGTTTCTATTTGAATTTTTTTCTTTATTTAGTTTACTTTTGAATTTTCTTTTGAATTTTCTTTTTTTTGAATTTTCTTTTTTTTGAATTTTCTTTTTTTTGAATTTTCTTTTTTTTTTGAATTTTCTTTTTTTCAAAAATTCTTTTTCTTTCTCTTTTTATTTCTCTTTTTATTTCTCTTTTTATTTCTCTTTTTATTTTTCTTATTATTTTCTTGTTTTAATAAATTTATCAATTTTAACTTATTTGTTTTCTATTAATTTATTTTCTTTATTTTATCTTCCTTTAATAATATTGATTATAAAGTTTAAAGCTTTTTATTATTTAACAATATTAGTATAATTTAAATGTAGCAAAAGATTAATAAAAAAATATGATAGATTATTATTTGTGTTCAATTAAGTAATAAGGGTTTTGAAAATTTTTTTTCAGAAAAACTAAGCTTAAAATTAAATTGGTTTTCAGTTTGAAAATAATTTAAGAAAATTCGAAAAATTTTTTTGTTAATAATTATGATTTTTAAAGTTAATCAATGAATTTTGATCTTAAAATTAGCTTACCTTTATTTGATTATAAATGCAGCCTTTTAAAAAAAACTTATTTAGATTTTAAAAAGTAGCAACAGAAAAAACACTAATTAAGTGTAATACATTAAGGTGTGAACAAAGATAAAATTTGAAAATAATTTTTCATTATTTGAATTAGATTTCTAATTATTCATCTTTATGATCTTAAATAATAAACTTTGATTAAATTTTGTTCAGAAAAAAAAACCAAAAGTGATTTCTTTCCAAATAGAAGCAAATTAAATAAAAAAGATGAACATTAGAACCAAACCTTCTTTTAATAAACAATGCTTAATAGTTTTCTTTATTATCAGTTTTGATCAAAAAATTTTTCATTAAACTAGTTCAACTGGACATTTCTTAAATTAATTTAGTTCCAAATTGTTAATTTATTTATAAAGAGTTATCAGTATTTTATAAAATCAGCTTTTTCAAGAATTTAAAAAAAAGGTGGGGTTTATTGTCGTAAAAATTATTTTAAATTAAAGACTAAAAAAACTAATTTTTTTTTATATCAATTTGCATCTATAACAAAACTTTATTTTAATATAATTTATTCAAAAATTGTTGAATCAAATTATTAAAAAATAGGATACAATTTTTTAAAATACAATTACAGTCTATTGTGAACATTGATCACTAATAAAAAAAAATTCAAATTAATTTTAGGGTTCAGGTGAGTAAACAGGTGAAAAAAAGTTTATCAATTAAAACTGCACCTTTATCTAAAAGTAATAAAGTTTATAATAAAAAAAATATTGAACATAATTTCAATTGTTAATTAGCTTATTTAAATTGCTTAAAAAATTGTTTATTACCTTCGCGTTTTTTATTGATTAAAGAATTTAGACTTTTTAGAAAAACAAAGATTTTTTTAAAATTATCAATTTCAAAGATAAACTAATTATTTTTTTATAATTTATTCTAACTATCCTTAAGCTAAATGGCATTTATTTGATTAATTTTTATTTTACTTACCTTTAACATTTAATTTATTGATTATTAAAAGTTTTAATTAATTTATTGATTATTAAAAAATTAATTAATTAAAATTTTTCTTTCAAATCTATTAAAATTTTTTTCAAAAACAATTAATAACTTTTTTATAATCATAGCTTGTCTATAATTAGTTGAAGAAAAAATTCATGAGAAACTTTAAGGATGAATTATCAATAAAAAAATTTTTTGATTTTTTAATTAAAAACTATTTTATTTGTCTTTTTATTGTCTTTTTTTTTAATTTAGTTCAAATACTGTAAAATGAATTGGCGAACTTCAAATTTTTTTTTTCTTAGGTAATTCAATTTAGAAGATTATCTTTTTTTTTTTTTTGCTTTTTTTTTTACTTAGCAATTATACAATTCAAATGTATAATTACTCTTTAAAAATAATTAACGAATTATCAAATTATTGATGCAACATTTTCTTTTTAAAACCTGATTTTCTCCCTTTCTATTTAGTGAAAAAAAAGTTATATAAAACAAACTAATCAAAGCTAAACAATTAAAAATTTTGTGGACAAATTTCACACTTAAATAAAACTTTTAACTTGAAAATTTTTATCATCTTTAAAAAATTACCTAAATAAGAATGTTTAATAATTTTTCTTTGAAACTTTCTTTGAAATTATAACAAAATTATGTTTTTTTTTTGATCTTTTTCTTTTACAAATTTGAGTTAAGTTTTTCTAATTTAGATTCTTTTTAATTATCTTTCTTTTGTAATAATTTACTTTTTTGGTTATTTTCTATTTTATTTTCTTCTTTTATTTTCTATCTAGATTTTCTTTTTTGATTTTCTATTTTTACTCACTTAATTTTCTGCTAAGACTTAATTTTCTGTTTAAATTTAATTTTTTATTTGAATGTAATTTTCTATTTAGACTTATTTTTTCTGTTTGGACTTAATTTTCTATTTAAATTTAATTTTACTATTTAGACTTACTTAATTTTCTATTTAAGCTATTTTCACTAATTCTGGGTTCTCTAAACCATTTTCTTTTTTTTTTAAATTTTTCTTTAAAATAAGCTTTTCTTTTTGAAAAATTTGAATTATCTTAAAAATTTAAATTAATTTATCTTTTAAATTATTTCTTAAATTAAATTTAAAATATCTTCTAAAAGTCTTGTTTCTTAGATATTTTGTGTTAATAAACAAAAAAAATTTCAAAAATCTTATCTTTGACAAGATCGTTTTAACTAGTTTCTTTTGTAGTTTAAGAAAAAAAATTTTAATCTTTTTTTATCATTTGAAATAATTAAATTTTTAAGCTCATAAAAGATTTTAAAACTCTATGTTTTGGGTTTTAATTAAAAAAAGAAAAAAATGAAAGTTTACTAAATCACTAGACAAACTTGACTAATTGATTTTTTTTATTTTTTAAAATAGCTAATACCTTTGATAAATAATTTTTGCAATTTAGCAAAGAAAAATTAATTATAAGACTGACATTAAATTAAGGTGCTTTTCTTTTTTAAAAAAGCGTGTGTGTAACATGTAAGTTTTTTGAATGTCTGTCTGTAAATTAATTGTTAGTATGTTATTACAGGTAAATTAATTTTTTAAGAAAATTAATTAAATTATTTGACATAAAATTTCAAGTTTATTAATTTATCTTTTTTTTATAAATTAAGTTTCACAATTTTTGAATAGAATGTTTTATGATGATAAATGTCTCATTTATCTAAAAAAAATTAATTTTTTATAAAGCAATTGATTGATCATCTGTAGTTCCTGGTCATTTGATATACAAATAACTTATGGTGGGTAAAGCAATTTTTGGTGTTAATTACAAAATTATTGCAGTTTAGAAAAAAATCTTTTTGTTTGGTTATATTTACATTTAAATTAAACAAAAACATTTTTATATAAGAGACATTAAAATATTTACAAGATATGAAAAAATTCAAACTAAAACCAAATTTTAAATACTTATGAAGAGTTTTCTTGATATGCAGATGATGATGAACAAATTGAAGAAGAAGATGGTGGTCTAGATGTTTTATCTGAATAACCATTTTCTTTTACTTTGTATTCATTTTCTTCATCATTCAATTTAACAAATGAAGAATTTAATGAAGATGATTTACTGTTGCAATTACTAGAATCATTCATTGGTTTACTTCGACTGTTCAGATTTTCAATATCTTCTTTTATTTTGAGAACTTTATTTTTGAAATCATCGTTTTGTGAATCATTCATTTTATTTGAATGTTGATTATCTTCCGATTTAAATTTATTTAGTTCTAACATACGGCTATTATTAACTTCTTTGTGGTAATTTGCAAAATTAGTGTTTTTAGATGTAGGACTACTGTGGTTAGTAACTGTAGTTGAAGTATTTGTATTAGGTAAAGATACAAGTGGCAC
The DNA here is from genome assembly GCA_034509755.1 of Anisodus tanguticus. Classification (NCBI taxonomy): domain Eukaryota; kingdom Viridiplantae; phylum Streptophyta; class Magnoliopsida; order Solanales; family Solanaceae; genus Anisodus; species Anisodus tanguticus. Next base: position 370,119 of record JAVYJV010000131.1, on the reverse strand, counting down.
TTTATTTGAAGAAACTGATTGCGCAGCATAAAGAGTTTGTAATGTAGCTAAAAGAGATCCATTTTGATTATTTAAATCATTTTTTGCACTTGTAATTAATGATGTATCAACAGGTTGATTTTGAATCGAATTATTAGATTGCATGTTCTGATTTAAAGCTGATAAATAACTTTGATTAGAAGCTAAATTGTTTGGAGAGAACATTGGATTTAAACCTGAAGCTAATAAACGATTTTGCAATAACGCTTGATAATTTAAACTTGATAAAGGAGGTATACAAGGTAAATTAGATAAACCTTGCACATTTGATGAATTATTATTTGATGGTATTGGTAAACCAGCATTATTTAAAGCTGCTGCAGCAGCAGCAGCGGCAGCTGCCGCTGCTATTGAATTAACATTAGAAACTGTTGAGTTATTATTTGGTATAGAAGTTGGCGGAAGTAAACCTGTTGAATGATGGGATTGGTTATTATGTAAAGAATTATTATTAGATGGTGATAAATGATTATTTGACTGTAAAAGATCACAATTGAAAAATGATGTGTTATTTTGTCCAATCAAAGATGGATGTTGATTTAATGAAAGAGGTTGATGTGAATTATTTGTTGGTGTTAATTGACCATTATTTAATAATTGTGGAGACATACAATTTTCATTTGAACCATTAGATGCATTTATACCATTTGGTTTTTCAAATTTGCGCCATTTAGCTCTTCTATTTTGAAACCAAACCTTTAAAAATGAATTTATTTTTAGATAAATTAAATTTAAATTTTGAAATAATCAATTAAAGAGAAATAAGTAAAGATTGACTTATTAAAAGACTTTTATTTAAGTAGGTAGAAAATTTATTAAAAAATGAATAAAATAAGTTTAGACCGGCGGCACAGTAAATGGTTTGATAGAATTGCAAACTAATTCGCTTATTAATTGCATCAAAAGGATTGATTTGAATTACGTAAAAAAATTATTTATTTATTAAAGGTCAACCTAGTAAAGTTTAATGATGGTATAGTTGATTGGCATTTGAAAAGCAATTAAACTTTTTTTATTATTTAATGAATTGATTTTTAGACCGGGCTAAATGTTTTTGTAGATAGAATGTTTAAGACAAATAGAACTAAAATTTGATAACAATTGTGTTTAATTTTATATATATTTAATACATAAAGTTAGCCCCCACAAATTAGCATCATTTATCTTGTTTCTTCAGATACTTGGATATGAATATTTTTTCGTTTAAATATAAAAGAATAAATTTAATTGGATGTTGATAAGAGACCAAAAATAGAATTTTTCTTTAAGCATTAAAAGTAATTTAAGAAAGCCACCTTCAATTTAAAAAGCAAATAAATAAGAAGCCATAAATACTTTTAAAAAAGAAGCTCTTAAAATGTTTTTGAATAATTAATTAGCAGAAAAAAATTCAATTAATGTGATTAATCAACTGTTTTTCTGAAAAAATCAATTTAAACAACTAAAAGAAGCATCTTTTTTATAAATTGTATTAAATTAATTAAAACAATTTAGAACTAATTTCCTCAAAAAAGTATTTAAAGAAACATTCATAATTAAAGAAGCTTGACATTTGACTAATTAGAGATTAGTGATTATATTATTCAAATTATTTAATTTGTCTGCTAATAAATTTCAATCAATCAAGGATTACAAAAATTTTAGTTAACCAGACTTAAAAAGCTTTGTTTACATTTCAATGAATGAGTTAAAAGACAGAATGTTTGAAAAAGATGAAAACTTTGTTTTTAGTTTTTAGTAATCAGATAAAATTTCAAAATGATGTGTCAGCAGTAAAATAGAATTGTAAAAGTTTTTTTAAGTCTTTTGTTCAATTAATAAGTTATTTTCAAGTAGAAAAATATTTAAACAAAAAAGATTAACTTTGAAATTAATTTAATTAGACTTAAAAATAAACTTACTTGAACACGAGCTTCTGTCAAATCAATACGACTTGCAAGTTCTTCTCTTGTAAATACATCTGGATATTGTAGTTTTGCAAATGATTTTTCTAATTCTTCTAATTGAGTTGAATTAAATGTTGTTCTTAAGCGTCTTTGTTTTTTTTTATTATCATTGGAACCATAATCATCTAAACTAGATGAATTTATTTGGTGATTATTTATAGATCCATTATTCATTGTAAAACTATTTTTTGGATCAATCCAATTTCCATATGATGAATTTTGTTGTAAATTTTGAATATATTGGTGTTGATTAACTTGTTGTGACTGTTGTAACTTTGGACTTGAAGATGGACTGGATGATTGAACACGAGCTTGCAATTGTAGCATATTATTAGTACAAGCTAATTGTAAGGAATGTTGTTGCTGTGCAGCAATGGCAGCGTAATGTGAATTTAATGCTGCTTGTTGCGTTTCATGTTGTTTTCGTAATAAATCATATTCATCTTCAGAACTTCGATTACTCATTAGTTCTAAATCTTCTTCACTATTATTGTTACTATTCGTACTATTATTATTATTACTATTGTTATTTCTTTCACCTAAAGTTTGTTGTAAACGTGATAGTTGATTTAGTTGTCCTAATTGACTTAATTGTGATAATTGATTCAATTGTGATAATTGATTTAATTGGCTTAACTGGCTAAATTGACTTAAACTACGAAGTTGATTTAATTGATTAAGTTGTGTAAATTGGTCAGCAGCAAGCCCAGCATCTTTAACATCATTTAATACTAAATGGGCAATACTGAAATCCCGACTTCTAGTCGTGGATTTTGTCATTTTCACTATCTTAATACACTTGATACTTTAAAAATAAACAATAAATTAACAATTTTTTTAGATGAAAAAATTTAAAAACATTAAACTGTACAACAAATTTAAAAAACTTAAATAGATTAAGTTGATAAAGTTCTAATCAAAATACAAGTTTCTTAAAAGATCATTATAAAATGTTGAAACAATTCCGAGTTGATTAAAAAGTTAACTTTCTTAAAATCAAAGCTTTTATAGATTTAACTTCAAATAGTGATCACTTAACTTAAAAAATTTTTTTAGTTAAAAAAAAATGATGAATCAAACAAAAAATAAAAAAATTAGAAAATAAGAAAATTTTTCTTTAAATGAACTTGTTCACCCTAGTAGAAGATACAAACTATTTTGCTTAAAGCAGCTACCTAAGCCGACGATTAACAGTGTGTTAACAGCAATTAACTTATTGGCATTAAAGCCAGTCCCAAAAAATCAAGTTACAATAAAAGGTAGTGGCTAATTTGATACTATTCAAATCAGGTAGTTTTTATTACTTTTAAGTGAAATTTTTCTTTTTTTTTCTTTCAATTTTTAAGGTAGGCGTTTTTTTTGTTTTGTTTTACAAACAAGCAAATAACAAGTTTTATTCAATCAACAATAGTCCTTAAACTGGGCGTGTTTAATTTTTTTTTTTTTCAAAAAGGTATTTCAAGCACAACCTTTTGAAGCGTAACTATTTTTTAAACTTATATAATAATATATCAATTTCTTTTACCTGTGTGTGTGGCCTTTTAAGGAACATCTAATAGATTACTAACAACCTTACCAAAAGTCAATTGCTGTAGGCCAAATTATTTTTTTTTAAACTACCTATGCAATTGACCAGTCATTTGCGGCTTAAGTTGCACATTCTAATCAAAAAACAAATTACTTTATTTATGTTAAAAAAGCCTATCACTTAATTTTTTTTTTGGTTTAAGTCTTTTTAATTTAAACTTATCATAATTTAATGAAGAAATTTAATTAATTTTGTTGCCAAAAATATTTTTTTTTCTCTATTAAAGATCTATAATTGTCTTTGATGAAAACACTTGACTGATTTTTTTGACATAATTTAAAAATGTATTTTACTTTTTTAAAAAAAAGTTTTCATATTTTAGCTTATTAAGCAAATGAAATTTTTAATTGACATATGCAATCAAAAAAAAACTCAATAAAACTTTTGAACTCGCCTTTTTTAATAAATTTTTAATGATTGATGACAACAAATATTTAATTTTTGACTTATTTCTTTTTGTTTTTTACTTTATCATTTATTTTTGAAAACTTTTACTTAATTTCCTTTTAAAAATTTTAGTTTATTGTATTTTAAGATATTTCTAATAGATATTTAAATGATGAGATTTTAAATAAATGGTCATAAGGTAATTAAGATTTGATTATTTGTAAAAAAAAAATTACTAGAGTATACTTATTCAAATTTTTTTATAATATGCTTTAGCTATTACAATTTAATTAGAAATTTATAATTTGAATACAAATTTTAAATCAACAGGTAAATCTATTTTTACGATTTTTTTTAAAGCCTAGCAATTCAATTTTAGATAATCTAGCAGCAATTATATTCAAATTAAATTAAGAAATTGATTTGCATATAGGTTTGTTATTTTTGAATCAATCTACTATTGATTTTTACTACTAATAAGTTAGTGAAATTTATAATAATGTGTTTACATAATGATTAGATCAGTTTGCATAAAAATTATTGTGTTTCAAACAAAGAAAATAATCTGCTTTTAGATTTAATCACTTAATGTGACTTGTATAGTTAGTTCATTTAAAAAAGAAAAATTAAAGCTTGATGAATTAAGATGATAATAGATAATTATTAAGAGGACCGGTACAAAAATTAAATGTTGTTTTGTTTATGAATTTTTTTTTGTCTTAATGAAAAAGTTATTGGTATTTAAATATTAAACAGTAAGTAACGAGCAATTAAAAATGATTAGTAACAATTAGTAGATATATTGTTTTTTTATTTAGTTCAAAAAAGAAAGATGATACAGTTTTTTAAGATGTTCTTAGAACTTAGATGAATTAAGATAAATTTATAACAAAACAAAAAGATAACTAAAATCTTATTTCAAAATTAATCTTAAAGCTTTATAAACATTTTATCATTGATTGCTTAAAAACAAAATCAAGATTTAATTTAAAAAAGTAATAAAACTTTTGACCACCTTCACGAAATTTTAAGCTTAAACAAGTTGTTTTTATATAAAATTTGATTCAAAAAATTTTTATAAAGTTCCGTTGTTAATAACCAATCGTTGATATGCAGTGCATGGCCAATTAGACCATCAATTAACTGGCATCTGATTTTGCGGCGATATGCACAATCTTTAGGTTTAATTTTTTTTTTTTTTTTTTTTTTAGCACGGCGGGTGTACCTAAAAAAAATGTTCATCAGCTGTTTTTTTAAATTTTTTTGTATAAAAAATTTTAACATGATTATGCTTGATTTTGATCTTGAGCTAATTTTTTTAAAGCTGATCTCGTCAGACATGGTTATTGTTTTTATTAAATAATGAAAAGTAGATTAGGGACAATTAAGAATTTTTAAGTTTGATATTGTTGTTTTGGCAGTTTTTTAAACTTTTACATATTATTTTTAGATTGATTTTTTTAGCATATTTAATGCTTTTAATTTTAAATCAAAATTTTTTTGTAAACAGTTTTTAAATTTTTCTTCTTTTACATCAGTCAAAACATTCTTCTTAAACAGTCTTAATTGGCGTATAAATTTCTTTTATAAATCAGCAAGAGATTTGTGGTTTTATAGTTTTAAAATATTTTTAACTGATAAAGACCATTGATTTTCTTCAGTTTTTATAACGAGATTGTTTTTTATATAGGAAAAGTGAGATCAAATTAAATAAAAGTAATTTTTTGTATTAAAATTTTTTTCTAAAGGATGATGTGTATAACTTTTTATATTCTAAGTTTTTCATCAAAATAATCATTTTTTTGTATCAATAATATGATTTTGTCTATAATAGCAATATAATTTTGTCTATTAATGACAATAGAATTTTGTTGCATTTAAAAAGTATTATGATCTTGTATCTGAATTGCATTATAATTTTAGCTCTTAGCAGTATTCTGATTATGTATATCAATAGTGTTATGATAATTCATTTCAATAGTATTATAATTTTGTATATCAATAGTAATAAGAATTTGTATCTTTACGATTCTGTTTTTCAATAACAATATGATTTACTACATCAAAAACATAAAGGACTTTATATGTGACTTGGTAAATCAATAATATAATGACTTAGTATATGAATTGTAAAAAAAAATTGTATTTCAATAACAGGGAGATTTTGTAAAATTTATAATTTTATGTATGAAAATTTTTTTGTTCAAAATAGAGAGTATATGGAGGTGAATTTTAATAAGGAGTATGAGAGAAAATTAATTTGTAGAATAAAAATAGAGTAAAAGTTTTAATATGAAGTATTTCAAGAATGAAACTTTTTATGAAGAAACAAATTTTATGTAACGAAATTCTTGATACAATTTTCATTACAACATACATTTTGAAATTATGTAAAACTTTTATATTCTCAAATTATACTTCTTTTTAGGTTAACAAGTATCTAATTTTTGATATTTGATGAGAAAAAAAAACTTAAAATAATTATGTAACTTTAATTATTAGAAAAGTAATATAGTAAATCGATAAATATTGTTTTAATTATGACAACTTCATTAGTTAATATTGATTGAATATTTTGTTCAGTTTGTTCAAAATTGTTATTCAAATGTATTATTAATTATAATGTTTTCTACAAATTTGATTTATTATTTGCACTAAACTTTCTTTAATTTATTTTAACTAATTCTAATGTTTCTATTCTAAACAAACTCTAATAAATTCTCTTTTATAGTTTATACTCAACTGTTTCAAAAAATTTTCATGTATAGTTCTAATGAATCTTTTCTTTATTCAATACACAACTTATCAAATTCTTATAAACTTTTTGATTTAATGTGTTTTCAACAATTTCTATTTAACTTTCTTCAATTGTATATTTTAATTAACTCTTTTAAATCTAAGGTATTCTTACTAAATTTAATAACTTTATTAAGTCTAATTTATTCTTAACTTTTTTAATGAATTTGTTTAATGAAATTTGTTTAATTCATAATGGATAATTTAAATTAATTTCACTCATTAAAATTGATTTTCTTTAAATCAAAATGTTTCTGTTTGATTCAAAATAATTCTGTTTGATTAGAACTATTTGATTTGAAATGATTCTGTTTGATTAGAACTATTTGATTTGAAATGATTCTGTTTAAAACAAAATGTCTTTGTTTAAACTATAATGTTTATTTTTGAATTTAAAGAGTTCTATTTAAATTTAAAGAGTTCTGTTTAGATCTTAAAGAGTCCTGTTTTAATCAAAAGGATTTTGTTTGTATCAAAAGAGTTTTGTTTTAATCAAAAATTTTTAATTTAAAATAAATTTGTTGATTCAATTTCTTTCTTAACAAAAAGTTTTTAAACATTTTTAATAGTAAATTTTAATTAGTTAGAAAAAGTTTTAATAAGTTTTAATAAAATTTAAAGTTTTGATAAGTATAAAAAATTATTCAAACTTATAAGTCCAGTGATAGCTTATAAAATTTGATCTTATTTTGTTTTAAAAAAGCTTAAATAATTATAAATCATTTCTTTTATACTAATCATCTATATCTTTTTAGAACAAAAATGACAGCTGAACATCTTTTATTATAAGCAAAACACGCAAAATTCAATCAGCCACATACCAAACCTTGTTAAAATGATTAGTTTTTAATAAATATTAATTAATAAATTACATGTTTTTTATGTAAGTTGAACTGTATTTATTTTTTTTTTGCATTCAATTAAATTTTCTATTAGTTTGATTAGAAAAATTCAATGATGAAAGAATAGCGTTGGCTTGTCAGTTAAAAACTTTTTTTTTGAATAAGTTTTTTAAATTTTGTATTTTAAAGAAAAACAAATCTAAGGAGTGGTTAATGATTCTAATTGAATTAATTGTATATTTGTTTTTATGAAAAAAATAGAAATTAATTGAGAATAAATTGGTATTTTCTAAATTAATAAAAACTAAGCTTTGTCAAATGTAGACGTGTTTTATATAAACAATTGTTTAATCATTTCACAATCTTACAACTCTTTTAAATTCTTTTTAAACTTAAAAGACTAAATAATCTTTAAGTTTAGTTTCTTTTAACTTAAATTTTTATTCAAATCATTCAATTTACTATTTTTGTCATGAGTTAGAAATCTTACTGTCTAGTGATTAATAAAAATTTTATTGTTTAAAGCTTAATGAATTTTTTTTGTGATTTAGAAAAATTTTTTTCTTTTTTGAAATTTAGTGATTTAGAAAAAAATTCTTAAACTACTAATTTTTTAAGTTTATTGAAATTAACTCTTCAAATTTTATTAAAAATGTGTTTTATTAGAATTTAATTGGCTTATACTGTTTCTGTTAAATTGATTTTAGAATTTTTTTATGGTTTCAGTTAATTTGTCTTTTAATTGGCTTATTCAGTTTTGAATTATAAGTTATTTGAAATAGTTTATTCAAATTTTTTCTTTTTTTTACATTCAAATTATTTGATTATTTTGTTCAATCTAAAAAACAAGTTATTCACTGAAACAATCTAGAAATTTATTGATTCAAATGAATTTCAAACTTTATTAGTTTATAGAAATCTTAATTGAACTGAATATTCAAATAATTGTTCTCTATAATTATTTAATTGAATTTTTTTTGTTATCTTTTATTTCGAAATTCTAATTATCTATTGAATTATAAATTTAAAACAATAAAAAGAAATGTACCAATTTATTAAATAGTGAATGTATTTTTAATTTTGATATCGATCAAAAGATTTAATTTCAAGTTATTAGATAATGCTTAATGAAGATTTAAAAAAGAAAATTACTGAAAAAAAAATATTACTAAATTATTTAATTTGAATTGTACAGTATTTTAAAGGAAAACTTACTATAAATTTTGTTTAATCAATTAACCATATTCCATAAAAGAAAAAATTAAAAAAAAGAAAAATATTTTAGAAAAATATTTTAGAAAAAAATTAAAAAAAAGAAAAATATTTTAGAAGAAAAAATGAAATTTTTAATAAAGTTAAATAGATTTAGAAAATAGTTTTAAATAGAAAAACTTTTTTTTTTCAAAAATAGAAATGTTTAAAACTAAAAAATTTAAATGCTAAGTTTTGATTTAATTGAACTGTAAAGAAAAATTCGAATATTGATATTTCTTGATTATTTTATAAAAATTGTGCAAAAAAACAAAAGAACTTAATAATTAATAAATTAACACGACATTAACTAATCAGTTAAGTTATTATATTTTGTCAATCAATTTTTTTTTAAAGTTTTTATTATAATTTTCTACATGTTAATCAAAGAATTAGTAATTAAATTCAAAAAAAGAAAAATAAAATAAAAAGTCAAAAATTGACACAAAAGATAGATTAATATTATGGTTTGGCATTTATAATGAAAGTAATTTTAATAGAAAAAAGTTGGAAAAAAATTTTCTACGTAAGTATGTTGTATAAACATTTTGTCGCTTTTTAAAAGCTTTTTTCTTTTTATACAAATATCAACTGTCATTTAATGTAAGCGTTTTTTTTCAAGCTTCGAATTTCTAATTTACTTAGTGTTTATTTTAATCTTAATATTTTAGATAAAAAATTGCAAAGTTTTGTTTTAATTTGATAACATAATATTCTTTTTTGGTTTTTTTAAATAACCTTTTGCTTTGTTATAAGTTTTTCTAAATCAGTTTTCAAAAATTTTTCTTTTAATTTTTTTCTAATTTTTTTTTCTGAATTTTTCCCAATTTTTTTCTAAACTTTATATTTAAACTTGACTTGTATTAATTAAAAAATCCATCTTTTATTTTAATATTTAAAATTATTCAAAAACAGTTTGTTTGAAAAAACAATCAATGTCTAAAAAGATTTTATGGAAATTAAAAAAATTGATCTGAATTGAAAAAAATTAAGTTGAATTAGCAATTCATAATAAGTTTTATTTAATTTAAAATGCTAAAGTTAAAGTTTTTTTTTAAACAAAAGTTAAATATAGTTCAATATTTCAAAATTGTTCAAATATTATTAGTCCAAATTTGAAGTTTACAGACCACCCGTGTATTTTGTCTACTTACTATAATTTGAGTTTTTTTTTTTTTTTACAAAACCGCCCTTGTAAATATAAAACTATTTAATTATAATTCATTACAATTCTATAGTTAAAAAAAAGATGATTTGCCGGTTTAAAATTTCTTTTTTTTCTAATTCACCAAATCACTTTTTTGTTTACTTTTTTGTAATTTTTGAAATATCAAAAAGAAAGCTTTAATAATATTTTTCACAACGATACCTTTATATGAACAGTGTTACTATTGACATTTAAATTGAGATTTTCAATTTACTATTCAGTTACTATGTAATTACTTGACTTAAATAGCAACGACATTGGTCAATACAAAAAAGAAAAAAAATAAATTGAATTGTTTGAAATAGACTTTTAATATAGCAATTAGTAACTAAATAAAAAAAAAGGTAAATTGAATACTTAAGTTCAAAATATTTATCTTTAGGTGATGTTATTTCTTAATTAAAATTTTTTCTGAAAAAATTTTTTTTTTCAAATTTTTTTAGAAATTTTAAGATGAATTTGGAGATTATTTTTAATCTTTGTATCACTTAAAAAAGTAATCAATAAAAAATTAGGTAAACCACCTTTTATTGAAAATTAATTAAGTTTATCAATTTTAATTTATTTTAACTCTTTTTTGGGTAGTTTTATTAATTTCTCTTTGATTTGTGTTAATTTTCTAATTCAAACTTATTTCAAAATTTTAATCAGTCATCAGGAAATTTGAAATCAAATCAAGTTTTTTTTAAAGAAGTTTGCTACATTAACAAATTATCTTAACACTTTTTAAACTACTTTAGTTATTTAATTAATCTTTCAGATAACAAATAAAATTTGAACTTTGAACTTCTATCTTTTTTTTAATTCAATTTAACTTTTTTATTCAACTTTTCTATTTAACTTTTCTATTTAATTTTTCTATTTAACATTTTCATTTAACATTTTCATTTAACATCTTTAATGTTTATTTAAGTTTTAAGATATTAACTTTTTTTTGTATTCAAATTGTTTATAATGAAAAATTGTTCATTAATTTTCTTAATGAATTTTTGATCAACTTTGTTCATCTTTAAAAAAAGTTTCATCTTTTTTGTTTAATGAATCTTCTTTTTCAATGAATAATTATTATGAACATTTTTGTTTAATACTCAAATTTTTAACTTTCTTATTAATGAAAATTTATTTCTCTTTTTACTACCTTACTATAAATTCATCTTTCTACATATAGCTTTTTTCATCTTCGAATTCCATAAATACTTTAAAAAAATTTTAATTCTTTCAAATTCTTATTCATCTTAATCTTTTTTCACAAATATTCTTATCTTTTTGATAAGGATTCGTTTTAAGCTACTCTTAAGGAAAATTTTACTTAATTTTAAGCAAATTTTTTGTTGTAATTGAATTTTTTTCAAATTAGTCATTAATATATTGGATTCTTTTAGTTTTTACATTTTATAGCTTAATTCAAATTTAAAAATTGACTTTTTCAGATTAATCAATTGATTGAATGATAATGAATGAAAGTTGTGTTTATTTGATAAATCTTATTTAATTTTAATTAAACTTTTTAAAATTCCAATCTACTTGAAAAGTTGAAAAATTTAGTTTTACTAATCGTTTAAATTTTCAGCTTAAAAGTTAAGCTTTTATTTGAAGTTATTTTCAGTTTCATTTAAAAATAGTCATTCATTGAAAAATAGTAAGAAGAATTTTATTTACTAAATAAATTGTGAAAGTTACAATAATTTTAATGATTCACTTTAAATTGTTTTCAATTTTTTTTTCATTTCAAATTAACAATTAAAAGAACAAAAATCAAGTTTAATTGATGTGGTTAATTAGTGGTTTCAATTAAAAAAGAAAAAACTTTTGTTTCAAGATGAATGAAAATTATGACAAAAATAAAACAAAAGAAAGTCCATTTTTGATTGATAAACCAGTCAATTTTTGGTACATTTTGTAATAAGGTAAAAAATAGGATAATTTTTAAAAAGCAGAATATTTTTTTAAATAAGAAATTTTTGAAATCAATTTTTTGAAGTTTTAAAAGGTAAAGATTTTTGAAGTTAAAAGCTAATTTTTAAAAGTAAATTTTTAAAGGTAAATTTTTAAAGGTAAATTCAAAAAATTTTTACAAAACAAAAATTATTTCAAAGTAATTTCAGAATAATTTTATTGCAAAATAATTTATTTCAGAAAAAAAAAGTTTCTTTCAAAATTAATAAAAAAAGAATATCAATTGGCCAAAAAATTTATAAAAGTAATAAGCTGAAAAATGTTTGTGGTTTGAGATACAATGTTTAACTAGATATTTGTAATTAAAAATTGTTAAAAATAGTATGTTTTCGGTTGTTAATTTTAGTTATTAACAAGCATATCATTTTTAAATTAGTTTTTGATAAACTTTATACAAAATCTTAAATTAAATTCATAAAGTGGCAAAATTTCAACTAAATAAACTTTAAATTAATGTTGCAATATAAGGCGTTGTAGTAAAATTAGAAGAAAATTGATAAAACAATTAAATAGTCAAAAGTTTGAATGATTTTTAAAGCAAAAAATTGGCTAATTTGTTGAAAAGAATTTTATTTTAATAAAATTTGAAAAATGATGAAATAGTTTGTCAAAATTTTATTTTTAAGTAAAAAAGAATTCTTCAAAAAATGACCAACAAATTGTGATGTAAAATAGAATGTCCAACTTATAAAAAGCAAACTTTTATGATTGACAAGTGCGCCACTTAATGCAGGTGTGTCTTAAAAAAATTTTTTTTTGGTTGAGAAAAGATTCTGACATAAGCTAAAAATTAAAATAATTAAAAATCATAAACTTAAAAAACAAAAAAATTTGGTAAAATAAAATTAAAGTTTTAAGCGTTTTAAATAACAAAGTATTTAAGTTAATCCTGAAAATTTTGAAAAATAATTTTTTATACCTAAATAATTTAGAGTTTTAATAAGACTATTTGACTTTTCAAATATGTATAGGACCACCATTCAAAAAAGGTTAAACACATTTTAATAGGTTTACTAAAATATAATAATGGTGGTCTAGGTGGTGTGGTTATTAAGTGGCTGATAGTAAAAATTGGTAAAAAAAGTTTTTTTTTAAAAAAAAAAGAAATTTTTTTTTATAACTTCCTTATGAATTGAATAATGAAAATTTTCTGTCAGTAATTTTGGTCAAATAGATCATGGTGGTCATTGGTGTTCAAGTTTTACTAAATAGACAAGTTTATTTGAGAAAAAGTCTTTTAAATGAAATGAAAAACAGAATAACAAAAAACTCTTGTTAGCACTTCATTTAAAATTATTGCCTTTCAAAAATGATCTTTTTGTTTGCTTTAAAATCTCTATTTTGTTTTTAAGGTAAGTTTTTTCTCTATTAAAAGAAAGTATCTTTTTTGTTCACAACAATGTTTGAAAAAAACAGAAGTTAATAAGCATTGATATTTGAAAATTGATACTTTAATTCAAAAAATATTTATAATAATTTTAGACCACCTTTCTTTTATGTCTATATTTTGAACGAATAATTTCACAAAAATTTAAATTTCTTTTCATATAGGCTTTTTTAAAATTTAACCTGTTGATTTATAAATATATAGGTTATATGTCTTGAATATTAATTTAATATTTTATTCATTAAAATTAAGTATTTAATCGAGTATACGAAAATTAATTTAAATCTTTGAACAGCTTGTTTCTAAATATAACAAAAGATTTTCGTATTAGTTGTGGTATGAAGTATTTAGCACTGGAAGCACGATTTTAAGTGATAAGAATATTAATTAATTTTTTAATACTTAAATATTAACTTTAATTTTATTGCTTCTAATTAGTTGCATGTGTCTAGATTTTGGCCACCAGAAACAATTTAGGTCTTGTTAGTGTTCAATTAAAAAGTTATTGTTTAAATAATATTGTGGTATGAGCATATACAACACTTTACGCAGTATTTTTTTTATTATTAAAAAATAATAAAATAAATTAGTTATAATTTTTAATTAATGTTTAGGCAGCCATCATTTAATTGAATTTTATCCAATCACCATTGTTTAATCGCCAAAATGCAATTAATTAAATTCAAGTTTAGTTTAATTCTATTAAAAAAGAATTTTTTTTTTAAATAAAACTATTAAACATCAACTATTAATTAATTTTTTCTCTTCTAACAAATTTACCAAAAACTTATGAAACAAGTATATTGCTCAAGGAATTTTTACCTAGAAGGTAATTTCTAATTAACGCTTTATAAAAAAAAAAGTTTTTCTTTTAAATTAGTTTTTAGGTGAATTGCAATTACTTTTATTTTGTTTAACAAGTATCAAAAAACTTTTAAACTTTAATTAATACTATTTATTATGTGTGTTGACTAAACAGAATCTTCTCAAAATTACTATGGATTTTGTTTTAAATTTTAAACATTTCTATGGTTATTTGTATAAAAAATTTTTTTTCTTAAATATGATTTGATAGATTTTTATCAAAAATATGAAATTTTTTTTAAGATTTTTATCATGAAAATTGAATTTCATCATCATTTTTTTTGATGATTTTTAAAATACTACTCAGTTTAACCTTTAATTATGAAAAAAATTTTCTCTTTTATTTCAAAACTTTGAAACTTGTTATGTTTAGTTTGTTGAATTTAATTTGTTATACTTAAAAATAGTTAATTGATATTAAATTATTGCAAATAACTTTATAATAATCAAAATTAGTTTATTGTATATAGTGGTGTTTAGAAAAAAAATATTTAAATTTGAAATGTCGAAATTTTCTTTTAATTGTTTAAGATATTAAAATGTTAACTGAATTGTTCAAGCTATAAAATGTTAACTGAATTGTTCAAACTATAAAATGTTAACTGAATTGTTTTAAATAAATTTTTTTTGTTTTTGATTTAGTTTAAATGTTCCTTGAGTTGTAGAAATTATGAAAATGATCAATAAGTTGTTTGAAATATTAAATATTAAAAATTTTATTTATAAGTTTTTTTGTTTATATCAAATTTAAAAAATTGAAACAAAATTTTCCAATAAAATGCAAACAAAAAAAAACTTATTAAAAATTTATATTTTTTATATCTTAATTGAATTGATCAAAATACAAAATAGAAATTAATTTTTCAATAAAAACTAGTGTAACAGTATGAAAATAATTAAATAGGTTTATACTAGATTTTAATATAAATTATAAGACCTATAGTTATAACCTAAAAAAAAATTGAATATTTTCATTTTCTGGTTATTAATTAAGTTTTGGTTTAAAATTTTCTGGTTTAGATTTTCTGGTTTAAATTTTCTGGCTTAAATTTTATTGTTTAAATTATTTGGTTTAAATTATTTGGTTTAATTTCTTGCTCTGAAATTTCTTAGCTTTTTTTTAGCTTAATTATTTAGTTGAAAATTTTCTGGTTTAAAAACTTTGGTTTAAGTTTTTTTCTTTTTTTGGTTTAGAAAAAAAGTTTTAGCACTTTGAAAAAAAACACCTTCTTTTAAATCATAGGCTATAACATTTTGACATGATGCTTTTTGAAGTAGTATTTTAATTAAAAAGTTTCTTCTTTTTAATTGATACTTAAGTTACTTAAATTAATTTTTTATAATTAATTTTCTATAAATTACTATTTACACTTTTACATAGTTGATAAGAAACAATAGTTTAAAGCTAATCAATTTTTGACTCAATCAAATTAGACTTGATTTGAAAATGATTACTTTAATAAATTTTACCTTTTGAAAATTTACCTTTTGAAAATTTAGCTTTAGAAAATTTACCTTAAAAAAAATTTTACCTTAAGAAAATTTAGTTTTATTTAAAATCTTTAGCTTTATAAATTTTACATCTTAAGAAACAATAATTAATTTCTAATCAACTTTAAAAATTTTATTATTTTTTGCACAACTTGATTGTACAAAAAGTCATCATTTGTAATTAGGGCTGATTTTTTTAAATTTACGGTATTAAAAAATTGATGCTTATTTTCAAAATCAGATGTTATTTAAATAAACTTCAAAAATTGATCTTTTTGGAGATTGATTAGTTTTTTATTTTAATAAAACTGATCATTAAAGTTGTTTTAGGTAAAAAAAATTATTTTTGCAAAATATTATTTTACTTGTTAAATTTACCTGTTAAGTAATATACTAAAATTAAGCTTTATTCAATAGTTAAACACTAATCAAAAATTTATGAAGATAAACTTATTAGTTAAATAAAAATGATTGAATATTCTGTATGATGGAAAAATTTAGAAGACTTTATAAATCTAAGAGTTTAAAATAATTAGATATGCTTTAGCTATAATGATTATATTTAATATAAAGAATATTAAAAGTATAATAAATTAATAGTTAAAACTAATAAGTTTAGATAAACTTTGAAGTTCAAAAAAAAATATTAACTTTACAACACCTTTGAACTTCATTTTACTACATTTAGAACAAAATTATTTATTAGTTTTAAATAAACTTTAAAGGTATTTTATAGAAAACGTCATTATTAAATCATCATCTGGTATTTTTTATTGCCAAGTTCAGTGGTATAAAAATTCTCATCAATCTTATCCGGATCCGGATCTTCGTTATGATTTAAAGTAAATTTTGTTTTAAAGTCTCCAGCTTATTGGGCAAGGTCTTCAAAAGTTTTCTTTTTGTTTAAAAACCTAATCGATCACCTTTTTATTTTTTTTTGTTTGAAGTTGATTTGATCTTTTTTAGAAAAAACAAAAAAAAAATTTAAAGATGTTTAACAGAAATAAGAAAATATTAAAGTTTATTAAAAAGTTCTTTAAGTTTAAATGTTTGATATATTTTCATATTAAATGGAGTTTTAATGAAAATGATAAAAAGAAATAAATATGAAAAAGATGAAAAATAATTAAAAATATTTTGACTGAATAATTAAAAATTTGATAATTAAATCAAGTTTAGTTAAAAATAAATTTTTTTATGAAAACAACTGTTTAATCTAATTAATTTTCAAAAAATGTATTATGAAAATTTCAGATCAAAAGTTAATTACAAAACTAAAAAATTAATCTTACAATTTGCACCAAAAGCTTGTAAACAATCAGCCTATCCTTTATTTTAAGAATTGTCCATTAACTGCTTCTTTATTAACAAAAACTTAATTTGAATCTTTATCTACGCATTTTTTTATTCATGAAGCCAAGCCAATTTTTCTTCTTTTAGTTTTTTAAAGAAAATATCTTTTAAATTAAATTTTATTTACAATTAATTGAATTAAGGTGTTCTTTGAAAAAAGAATAAGAAAATCTTTTATTTGTAAGTTTAACATTTAACAACTTTTTTAAACTTACTTAATTAGTTTCTACTGTTTCTTAATTAAAAGCTCAGTAAAAAAAAATTTTTTTTTTTATATCAGCCACCACCTTAAACGCTACCTGTTGCTTATAAACTGTTCTACATTTTCTATGGTAGACAAAGCTATCAAAATTAATTACTTATTAATGTTCTTACTAGAGCACATGTTTAGTTTTATTTTTATTTTTTTTACAACTATCTATTTGAAAATTCAATGTCCAAAGTTTTGTTTTTGTTAATGTAATTTTAAATTTTGGTTTTTATTTTTAAAACTTTGAGTAGGTAATTAGCTTTTAAAAATAATTTAATTTTATTCATTTAGGCCGGAAAGTCTATTTTATTTATAAAGGATTTTTCAGGGATAAAATTACTTTTTAAGATTTTTAAAAAGATAAAAATAATTGAGAAAATACAGGTTTTAGGTAAAAATGTTTAAAAAGATTTTTTTACTGAAAATTCTATTGACTATTTATCATAATTCTTCATAAAGAAAAAAAAACAGTTTTTTTGAAAAGAGTTTTAAAGAAGCTTTTTAATGATACTTAAATTGAATAAAAAGTTGGGTTTGTGAAAAGATCAAACCAGATCAATTGAAAACTTAATTAAAATTTTTTAATATTTTTCATCTTAAGTTATTTTAATTAATTTTCATTTAAAAAAACTTTTAAATAAATAAATTGAAAACTAAATTCAAAAAATAGAAAAAAATTATTTACGATTTAATTAAGATCATTTTATGTTTCAATTTGTGAGTTTTAATGAAAATTAAAAATTTAATTCCCTTTTTAATTTTTTCTTTTTGAGGTTTTACCAAAGCTTTATTCAAAAAAAGGCAATTTGTGTTTAATGTAGTTGATGATGTTAATAGAAGGGCGATTTAAAGACGTGCTTTGAGTATTAAGATTGAGTATCAAAGTCTCTTGTATTCAATATCTGATTCATTAAATTCATTTAACTAACTTGTCATTTACTTTTTAGAATAATTAATTATCTATCAAAATGTTGAAAAATAGGTTTTAAAAATTTTTAAAAATATCTGTTTGTTTTATGAATTATTCAATTTATTGTCTTTTCAAAAAAATTTTTTTAACATCAAATTTAATTGATGAAAACTAATTTTTTAATTATGTTACCAGATTAAATAATTTTATTTTAAACTTGATACATTAGTTAACAGAATTTTCATGTTTCTTATATTTAAGTTTAGTTGAAGAAGCTTTAAATAATTTAAAGAATTTTAATGTTTGAATTGAATGTTAAGTGTTTTCATTTTTTAAGAAAAAGTTGGTTGTTTTGATTTTTAAATTTGTGATTACATTTTGATTAGTTTATTATCTGAATTTTTTTTAGCTTTCTCATTTCAAATAATTCTGAGACAACTCCATTTTTTCTCAATTACTCCTTAGTTTTTATGGTGAAAAAAATAGTCATATTTTATGATTAAAAATCAAATTTTTTTACTTTTAAACATATGAACACGTAAGATGGTGAAAATTTTTTTCTTAATATTCAACATTTCTAAATCAAGTTTTATGAAAAAAGTTAATGATAAAAAGCGATATTTTAATCATAAAATTTAATTCTTAATCAAAAAAAAGACAAAAACTTAAACTGAAATTCAATTTATTTTTATTGCTTTCAAAACTCTTTATTTTTAGAAAACTTTGTTTCAATGTTTTAATTGAATAAACAATTAAGCGGCAATTTTTTTACATTTTTTTTTACTAATTGAAATTTTATAAGATTGTTGTGTAAGTTTTATCTTATAAATGTAAAAAGCCTATTAAATTTAAATTTTATTTTCAAATTTTATTTCAATAAGAACGGAAATGAATTTTTGTTTTATTACCAGTTTTTTTTTTTAAAAAAATTATCATCTTAAATCTTTTTTTTTACGCTTTTTAAGTTCATCAAATTTAACAAAATTTGAAAAAGAAGAACTTGATACTTTTAAGAAAATTTGTTACCTTTAAAAAAATTATCTTATTTGCTTAATTTTTTTTCCTATTAATTTCATTTACTTTTCACCTATTACATTTGCATTAGGTGTTAAATAAAGAAAAAAATTAGCGAAATATTATTTCGTTCAACTGTGTCTC
This sequence comes from Anisodus tanguticus, assembly GCA_034509755.1. Classification (NCBI taxonomy): domain Eukaryota; kingdom Viridiplantae; phylum Streptophyta; class Magnoliopsida; order Solanales; family Solanaceae; genus Anisodus; species Anisodus tanguticus. The sequence continues at coordinate 350,694 of JAVYJV010000131.1, read as the reverse complement.
CGGTAGTGTAGTTAAAAAAGAAATATAAAACAGGTTTAAATTGTATCAAAATAAAATTTTTGTTTAGCTTAAATTAGAGAAAAAAAAGTTTTACAAACCGGTGATTTGCTTATTATAATTTGTTTTTAATTTAAGCAAATATTTTTAATACATCAAATTGATTAAATTTAGTTTTAGGACTCAATTGAATTTAAAAATTTAAATAAAGTTTTTTTTCATTTTTACCCTATTTTTTTCTTTAAGAAAATAACACTTTTTTTTACCTATAAAATTGAATTCACGTTTTTGTAGTACAATCAACATCTTTAATTTTAAATGGTCATTATAGTGTGAATGTTTTCCTATAGATTTTTTTTTTCATTTTAAATTAGTTCTTCCTTCATTTCGATAAATTTTTTTTTTTTTTTTTTTTATAAAAAAAATTCCTTTTAAATTGATTTAGCTAATTTGAAAGATGGCATAAGTTTTGTTGAGTTATTGTTAGATAAAAGATAAAATATATATAGAGAAAGAGGTGAAAAAGTAATTATGTTTTAAAATTAATAAAAGTTCAGATTAAAGAAACAAAAATTAATTTAAAAGCAAACCCTTTTAATTGATTACGTTCTTTTCAAAATGAACACTTTGATCATTATTAATAATTATTATAATCTTTAAATAAACTAGTCAGAAGCTTGTTTTTGTTAAGAGAAAAAAAAGATTCGTGTTCAATCTCCTTTCTACATCTTTTTAAATTTTTTTATTCATAATGAAAAATTGAAACATTTCTAAATTTAAAAAAATGATTTATTTTTTAAAAAAAATTACGATGATAATGTCTTAAAGGCATTTTTTAAGAATCAATTAAATCAAATCTAAGACTATGGTTTATTCGGTATTATGTACAATTATAAATTTAATATGTATAATTATATTATTCAATTTTTAATAATTATCATAAAAAAGACTTATACTAAATTAGATTAAATTTAACAAGTTAATTAGCCATAATTATTATTAAATAAATCATCCCAAAAAAAATTCTTCAAAAAAAACTCTTTACTTAATTCTTTTACCACTGATTATTGAGTAAATTAGAATTAATCAGTTTAAAAAAAGTGAATTATTCAACTTTAATATTAAGCAATCTTAAAACAATTAAATTTAATGATTTTTTAATTATTCTTCTTTTATTTTAAAAAGTTCAAAAACTTTTTATTGAAAAAAGTTCCAAAATCTTTTTTTATGAAAATTTATTCAGAAAGATAAATTTTTAAATATCAGTTTTATTACCAATTAAATTGTTGAAATATTAAATGAAAAACTATATATAATTTTAAGAAGACTTATTCAAATAAATTTATTTGAACAAAATTATTCAAACTAAATTTTTATATTTTAAATTTTAACTTTAGTTTTTTTATATAACAGCTATTTCATATCAATATATTCCATATTTAATTTTTTTAACTTTAATTTTTTCCATACTAACTTATTTCATATCAACTTATTCCATACTAACTTATTCTAAACCAACTTATTCCATACTGACTTATTTCATACCAAATTATTTCATACTAACTTATTCCATTTTATTTTATTGTATATCAACTTATTTACTATCAATATATACTATATCATTTTATTTCGTATTAACTTATTTTATTTCAGTTTATAGTATACCAATTCATTTCATATCGATTCCATCCCATTACAACTTATAGTAGTATATTAATTACTTTAAAATTAATTTTTATATAAACCTTTTACATAAAAAACTTATTATTTACAAGTAGACTAGTTTATTTAAACTTTTTTATACAAGCCTTTAGTAACAAAATTAAATTGTATAAACCTTTTTTAAATAAACCTTTTGCATATCAACATTTTCATATTTAATCTTTGACTTTTAAATAAAATATATTTTAATGTTAACTTTGTATAAAAAGAAATTCATATAAACTTTCAAGTGTAAACTATTTAATAGTAATATAAATTGTTTTATATAACTTTTATTAATATGAAAATTTTAAAACAAATTTATTAATAAAAATTTTTATATTAGAATTTTATATTAGAAACTTTGAATAATAAAAACTTTGAATAAAAAAAACTTTTTGAAATATAATTTTATGGATACTTTATTAACAAATCAAATTTTTTTTATAATACAAACTTATTTTCTAATACAAACTTATTTTATAATACAAACTTATTTTAAATAAACCTTTTTATAATATACTTTTTCATAAACATTTCATACAATTTTTATGAAAATATTTTTTTTCTATAAAACATTTCAAACCTGTCTTGATCATTAGTTTTATTTAAATAACATAATTGTTTCGTCCAATTATTTAAAATCGCTTAATTTAAATGTAAATATTTTTTCTATAATTTTTTAAATATCATTTTACATATTTTTATCCAAATTAAACTTTTTCATTAGTTTTATCGTTTTAAAAATTTACATAATTAGATATTTAAAGAAAAAATTAAACTTGCCTTGACCACAATTTAAAAAGTAAATTAACAAATTGAAATTTATTTTGTGAAAAATCATCAAAAAAAAATTAAATTTAAGAAAAAATAGTTTTTCAAATTCATATTTTTACACATTCTTGTCAAATTAGATAAAATTCCATCTTTTTGATGCATATCATATATTTTAAAATTCATTAGTTATAAAAAGATGTATAATTTTTAAAAGGGACTGTTTAAACTTAAAACAGGGTTACCTCGAGAACAAATTAAAAAAAAAAAATTGATTGCTGCCAATTGATCACGCAATCTCTATTCACTATCATGTAAAAGCCAATGGCCAAGGTTTTTTTTTTTATTTTTACCTTTTACTTCATTTCTCAATTTTGACTGTTAATTTACTTAAAAAAAACGACCTGTTTAAGTTTAAAAATAGCGTGAGATGTTTGCATTTGTTTTGGCTTCTTTTTTTTTTTTTCTTAAAATTTCAGCACCATTCTTAAAAGTAACCAATTATTACAATGTGCTTATCATCAATATGATAATTATCGTCTTATTTTTTAATAAAAAAATTCAAGATCTATTAAATTTTGTTAGAAGAAAACTTTTTTTTTTAACCTTATTAATTTTAAGACAATCGATATTTGGTGAATTGTTGATGAATTTTTTTTTATTTTTAGAATAAATTAGTACATAAGCGTTGATTTTTAAGTGTAATTTTAATGAAAAAGTTTGTTATTAATATACCTGTTTAACAAACTTATAATTATATTCTCTTTTTATTGATTTAAAAAGAATAAATTAGAATAAACTTAATTTGTTTTTTCTTAAATTAAAAGCCAAATCAATAAAAAATTTATTAACTAAAAGTGTGAATAAATCAAATCATCAAGTCTTTTTAAAGAAAAAAATAATTAATTTATTGAAATAGATCAACAATTTTCCTATTTATAATAAGGTTGATAATTAATTTTAACTAACTTAGTTAGAAAAAGTAATTAACATAAATCAATTTAAAAGAAAAAAAATATGAATTTTTATATTAACAATAGAAGTAACAATGTAAAAGATTTCTAAATAAATTCATAAGTTTTAACAGCACCACTCCTTAATTGTTTACTTATTCAAAAGCGATGATTAAGCAATCTGTCTTAAGATTAAAATTTAGAAAAAGTTTATTTCCTATTTAACAATATTTTAATTAAAGTTTAACTGCCAATCTTTAGACTTGTTACACATTTTAAGTATAAGTTATTTGAATTTTTGAATAGCTCAAAAATTATTTGTTTAGATTTACTATTTATCTCTATTACTTTTTTGAATAATTCAAGATTTATTTGTTTTTTATTTATATTGATACTTTTATAATTTTTTCTTTTAAGATACTTTTATTCTCTGATCTTTAAAGATACTTTTATTATTTGATTTTTAAAGATACTTTTATTATTTGATTTTTAAAGATACTTTTATTCTTAGGTATGTAAACATACTTTTATTCGTAGGTATGTAAAGATAATTTTGTAATTTGGAATTTTAGTTTTTTTTTTGGTTTTCAAAGATACTTATGTTCTTTGATCTTTTATTTTTTGATTTTCATACACTCAGTTTATTTAAATTTTTGTTTCTTTATTTTAGCTAATTTTGTTTGTCTATTTTGTTTCACAACTACTTCACACAATAATACATTTTTATTGTTTTGTTTTACATTTAAAGTTAATTTCTGTTTCATTGTACAATTACAATTTTTGTTTCTCTGTTTTCTTAGTTAGGTTATTTCTCTTACTTTGTCGAGACGTATTTTTTCTTTTGTTTTAAAATTTAATTTTCAAAAAAATTTTTCAGGTATTTAGCTTTTTTATTTTTTTTATCTTTTGTCTTTATTTTTGTTGTATTTTTTTACTAGGATAATTATTATTTTTATTTACTTTTCTTTGATCAATTTTATTCTTTGGCTTATTTAAATTTTTGTTCTTCTTAGTTTTTTATTTTTTTAGTTATGTAATGGTTCATTTTTTTATTTTCATTTTTTATCTAAATTTATTTGCTTATCTTTTTTAAAATTCATTTTATTATTTGGTATAAACTTGTCAGTTTTAATAATTTTTTGTCAAAATTGAATTATTAAACATAATTAGATTTTTATAAAATTTAATTTAGTTTTTAAAATTAATTTAAAGCTATTTAAACATAAAAAAAAAGTTATTTAGCTTTCAAAGTATAATTAAAAACTGTTTAGTTATAAAAATATAAACAAAAATTAAAAAATATTTAAAAAATGAAAGAATTTTATAAATTTTTTTGAAAATTAGAGGAAGAATTTTTGAAACATTCATTTAAAAACTATTTATTCTATTAATTTGACCCTAATATAAATAAAAAACGTTTTATCAACATTTTGATTACATTTAATTAAATTGGCTAAAAAAAAGTGACTTTGATGTACTTTTTTATGGTTTGTTAGATAATTTTTTTTTTTTTACTAATTTTTAAAACTGACATGATGAGTTGTTGACAGATAATCGATTTCTATCAATTTAATAAAAGATGTAACTCTTTTTCTTAAAATATTTAAAAAAAAGTTAATTAAATTTTTCAATGCTACAAAACTATTTTTAAATATTTCTATTAATATTTGACCTTCTAAAAATTGATCAATATGTTAATTTTTTACATAAGTTTTTAAACCATATCTCCAAATAATTAGTTACAGCCTTCTACAATTTAAATAAAATATTCGTTTAATCTTTATATAAAAAAAAAATCTGTTTTTAGATGGTTTGGAAAATAATCTTAAACATATAAATCAATTTATAACTCTTGATCCTTGCATTAAAAATAATTAGTTTAATTATTTTCTTTGTTTTACCAACTAGATTATGATCACGATATTTCAATTGTAATATACTTCAATTGCAATTAATTAAAATTTTATTATTTTTTTCTTTTTTATAAACAAGCATATGTTATATAATTGTTGAATGTGAAAATAAAATTAGTAATTAAAATAATTATTGTATCAAAATTGTGATTGTTTAGTTAAATTTAAACATTAATTAGATGAAAGAAAGGTGGCTTTTTTCTATAACACGTTAATCAAAATATTGTTAACAAAAAAAATTTATTGATAAATTTAAAAACAAAAAAAATAACTCTTGTTAATTGTATTTTAACATGCAAACAATTATAACAAATGTAATTATCAATTACATTTCCGTACACGATTTCTTTTTGAGTTAGAAGAGAAAAAAAAAACCAGTAAACCAATAGAATTAAATCAATTAGATTTTTTGTTTTTATAAATACTAATTATAAATATAACTGATTATAAATTGCGTGTTTTTAAAATAAAAAGAAAATATACAAAGAAAGTAAAATTGAGATCAATTAATACTGGTTTGCATTTAAAAAAGAAGATAATTTTATTAATTTTTTTTTTCAATGGTAATTACATTTTGAAATTAAACCAAAAATTATTGAGGAGTAACATTAGATTTTATCTAAAGGATGTTATTTAAATTATTATTTTTTTTTTTCATCAATTAGTATTCATTTAAAAGGAGATTATGAATAATTATTGTTAAACTATATGAAATGATAGAATTAAGATCAAGTATTAAATGATAAGGCGTGTACTTTATAAGTTTCTAAAAATAAAATTTTTCCAAAGTATCAAAATATGAGCATATACATAATTTTTATTAAAACAAACCGTGATTTAATAAAAAAGAATCGTGTATCGTAAAATTTTAACCAAAAATACCAAAAGTTTTTTAGCTGATAATTTTTCTAAAAAATAAGTTTGTTTTTGTGGCAAATATCTAATTCGTGGGTCTAAATTTTTTTTATCTTTTATAATTAGTCAAAATGAGCCTACTTTCAACATATTGTTTCTTAACTATGAAGAAGCACAATTAGTCATCAATTAACTGTTGATGATGGTTCTATTTCGATTAATTACAAATCATGCCGCTGTTTTTTTTTAAGATGAATTTTTTCTTTTTGTTTTTCATAAGATTATCTATCACATTGTAAATATCTTGATACTTTGATCAAAATTCATTTTTTGTTTTTAACAATTGAATTAGTAGGTTTTTGAATCAACTTTTTTTGATCGTGTTGTTTTTAAAAGTAATTTGAACACTTTAGGTAAAACAATTTGCCTAAAAATTCATTTACTTTACAAGAAAAAAAAAAACAAGCTAATAATATTCATAACTTGATGCTCCTTGATATTCACAGTGTGATAACTACTTTTTTATTTTAATTAATTTCAATTAATTTAGCTGCTAATAAGTGAAAATATGTTAAAGTAAAATGTTTCAAGTAGTTTATTATTTGAAAATTAAATTTTTAATTCTTCTTAAAAAAACTTAACCTACCTAAAAGCAGGTCTGGTCTATTAAAAAAAAGATAAATGTCTGTTTGATATGAATTTGAATAATTTTAACAACTTGTCAAAAAAAAAAATATTTTTTCCTTGAAAGATTGATTTTTTTAAAAGATTAAAATTTATACTCTTTAACTAATTAGTTTTGTTGAACTAATTTAATTTCTTTTAAGTTAATTTCAATTCATCTTAAAATTGAAAAATTTTTTTCTTAATTAGTTTTAACAAGTTATTATGAAAATTATTTGATTCATCATTCTCATTAACTAAATGAGAATTATTTCAAGTTTTTTTTTTAATTAGTTTTTGACTATTATTCAATAATAATAAATTTTGGTCAAAAAATTTATTTTGATTACTTTATTAAAATTTGTTATGATGGTAAAAATTAATTACAATCTAATCAACATATTGTATATAAAATTTAGCTATAAAATTGATTAATTAAGACTAAAATTGGAATTAGATACATTTTAATTATTTAAAAAAGAAAATTATTTTTTTTTCTTTAAACTTTCCTCTTTAAACTTTAAGACTTTTTTCATAAGACTTTTATCATAAGACTTTTTTCTTAAAACTTTTATAATGAAACTTTTTTCTTAAAACTTTTTTCTTAAAACTTTTATAATAAAACTTTTATAATACACTTTTCTATTTAAACTTTTTTCCTAAAATAATTATCAATAAATTTTAATTAGGCATGTTTAGAACATTGTTTCAAATTTTATTAATTAAATGACCAATCAATAATTTTATTATTTAAATTAAATCTTTTTATTGAAAAATTTAATTTTCTTTTTAATTTGAAACTTTTTAATTAATTTCTCTTTTTTTTAATTTAACTTTGGTTAATTGATTTCTTTTTATACTAATTTGGTTATTTCAATTAATTTCTTTTCATGCAAATTTAATTACTTTAGATCATCTTTTTTATTTTAAATTTTTCTAAAACTAAGTTTTTATTGTTTTTAATAATCGATTTTAATGTGAATTTTTTTGTTACACATTATTAAATAGAAGTTTTAATTTTTTGAAATTTTTTTTTCATTTAATTTTTTTTGTTTTACATTTTTTTCTTATTCATGTTTTCTTTTATTTAAAATTTAGTTTATTTTTATTTGTTTCAATTTCATTTTAATTTGGTTTATTTTAGATTCTTGAAAATTCATTTTTTTAAATTTTAAAATTTTTTTCATTAAAATTAAACTCATCTTTTTCAAAATTACATTAAGCTTTTAGTTAAATTTTTTTTTATTTTAATCAAGTTTTATTTTGATACTTTGAATTAATCTTTAATTTTCTTTTAATTTCTTTATAGACTCATTAAAAACTTTTGTTACCTTGAAAGTAAAGAAACTAAATTAATTTGCTAAAACTTTGTTATTTTTTCTAAAACATTTAAATCTTTTTTTTATTGATTAACTTAAGTTAAATAAATGTTTGTTACAGCAAAAGAAAGACTAATTTGAATTTAAAAATAAAAAATTAAATAAGTTAATTAACATTAAAATGAATAAAGATTGATGAATAATTTTTAATGAACAATTAATTAGAATTTTTAATTAACCTTTTGATTAGTTTAAAAATTTATTTTAGTTGAATAAAAGAGAAGTTAGTTGATATAATTATTAAAATTTGATAGATTTGAAAATGAATTGAAGTATGAAATTTACTAAAAAAACTTAAATTGTTTTCTTTTTAATAAAAGACATTTTAGTTAATAACACCCACTTTTAAAATGAATAGAGCAAGTTAAAATAAGTTAAAAGATTAGTTTTGAAGTTTGTCAGGGTGGCGATTGATGACTTTTTTTCTTTTGATTGTTTTATCATAATATTGATATTCACAGATCAATAACATTTGCTTAATTTTTACTTTAAAATCATCATCATTTTTTTTTTTCTTTTTTGATTTAGATGTATTCTTTCCCGTCGATTTTATATGAAATATCAAACACACAATTTACAGATCAATATCAATTCTTTTATATTAAATGAAATCTATTTTCAATGCTTCAATTTAATTCATTTCTTTTATTTATCTTTAACAACATTGAAATCGTTTATTATTTATGATTGTCTGTCGAATGTATTTAATAATTTTCTTGTTATTGCTCATTTTCTTTTTTCTTTCAACAATTTGTCTTTGATACATTTTTTATAATTTTTCAACCATTTTACATACAAGTTTACTAGTTTCGGAAAGAAAAAAAAAATTTTCTCAGATACTTTTAAAGTTATCAAATTTTATTAAATCTTATCTTTTGTTAGGTGAGTTCATCAATTTTTTTTAGGTTTTTTTTAAATCTTTAATTTATATCAAATTTATATCAAATCTTCAATTTATATCAAATCTTCAATTTAAACCAAATCTTCAATTTAAACCAAAACAAAAGTTTAAACTAAATTTTGAAAATGTATTATATTTTCAATTATTAATGTAACTTAACTTTAAAAAAAAGCTTTCATTATACTTTTTATATAAGTTACATTTAAGAAAATCCATTACTATTACAATTACTTTGTTATGTATTTTCAGTTTTTAACTCATATCTTTAGTATGTATGAATATTTTCACTATTATTCAGTATATTGATCATGTATTATATCTTAAACATGTACTGAATATGTTTTATAGCTTAAAATTTTTATCTTTGAATTTATATCAATTTTTTTTATCTTTTTTATCTTTTCATCAATTTAAAATATTAATAGCTAATCAATTTTTTTATTAGAAAAATAAATCTAAATTAGTTTAAATCTTTTGTTTTTTTTGTTTAAAAACTTTTCATCAATTTCATTTTTTTATAAAATTCAACCGAAATTTAGATGTTTTTTATCTTTTTTTTGCAAAAGTAAAAAGATGCTTGACCATAGACATTTTATGATTGATAGATTATAAAGTTTTATCAATTTTTAAACTTGATTTTTCCAATATAATTTGTAATTAAGAGACAAATTGTTTATTTCAGTTTTAAAGTAAATAAAATTTTTTTTTTTTAAAAAAAAATTCGTGTCTACATTTATCAAATAAGTGTTTATAAGGCTAGACATTGATACAAATTATTTGTTTGTAATTAAGACACGCGTGTTCATTTTCTAAAAAAAAATAATTTTAAGTTAATCTTAAACTTCTTTAATTAAAATAAATAATGAATTTATTTTTAGAAAATTTCTCAAAAAAAGTTAAATTACTGAACAATTCAATTCTGATTAATCACTAGTTTAACACAGATCATTTAGTTTATTTTATTTAATTTTTCTTGTCAAACATGCCAAGTATCATTTGTACTTCTGTTTGATTTGTAACTTTCTAATTAAATCTAATTTTTATTAACTTCTTCTTTTTTTTGATTTTTAATTTAAAAACTGATAAAAAATTCATCTATAAATACGTAAAAAATCTTTCTTAAAAAGCAATTCATTCAAAATCATCTTTTTTTTTTTTAAATCTAATACTCACGTTGTAATTATTCATTATAATTCATTTTTTCTAAAATCAATTTTCTTAGCCTTCTTTTTCTAATTATAACTACCTAAAAAAAAATTTTCTTTTTTTTTTCCATTTTACAGATACCTAACTTGACCTTAAGGCTGTCAGTTGTCCTTTACCAATTCATTTAATAAATTGAACTTAAAATAGTCTATAACAGTCTATCATCAAGTTTATGACGTATTAGTATTTTAATACAAAAATACTGTGGTCAATTTCTTTTTTTTAAATTACATTATTTCACTCAACCATAGACAAAAAGATCTTTCATCAAGATCAACTTTCAATCTTTTTTGTCTACCATTATTAATTTTTTTTTGTTATTGTTTAAAATCATTTTATTACTTTTAAAGAAAAAAAAACTTTTTTCTCTAATTGTAGCGATCAAAATTACTGGTCAGTTAACTTTTCGCTAGCTTATTGTTATTTTTCTTTTCTAAAATTGTTTCAAATATCTGTAGCTGATTTGTTTAAAGTTTTGGATTTTTATTTAATTTTTTAATTTTTAATAATTTTAATTTAATGGTTTTTATATAAATTAAAGTTTTATCAAAACATCAATTGTTAAAAAAGAATCTATTCTACAAATAATTATTCTTAATTGATCAATGTAATTGCTTTTTTTTAATAAAGTTCAATAGAAAAAACTATTGACAAACATTTTTTTTTGTCCTAAGTTTTAATTTAAAAGACTTCAAAATTATTTTTTTTAAAACTTTATATGCTTATTGAAAACTTTTTACTTTAATTTTCTTTGTTTACTTAAATAATAGTCTATAAAAATTAATAAAGAAGCTTATTTTTCAAAAGTTTTTTAGAACAAACCTTTTAACTTTTTATAGTTTTCAATTATAATTTCAATAGATTAATTTGACATCTTTTAAATAAAAAGTTTATAATTTTTTAAGTTTAATCTAAACGAAATTTAAGTTTTTAATGAAAGTCTAAGTTAATAATTTAAGTCTTAGTTAATGTAAGTTTCATTTTGTAAGGCTTTTTGTGTACGTATAAAAATGAAGGTAAACTTAAGCTTTTTCTCTTTTTAATTTAATCCTTAAACTATATTTAGTTTTACCTATACAGAATCTTTTTTTAATTAAATTAAAAATTAATTTAAAACTAACTAAAATTATTAAACTAAAATTTTAGTTTAAATTAATTTAGATTCATTTTAATCCAGCTTTTTCTATTAGCTTTAAATCATTTAGAAAAAAAAAATTTTTACTTTAGCTTATTAATAGGAACAATAATTTAATTTAAAAAAAAAAAGATGAATTGCTTATTAAAATTCACTTCTTAAATTGTCTAAAATGATCAATGTAGATTAACTAGAATGATTTAAAAGTTAAAAAAACTTGGTTCATTTTTTGATTAAATTTTGACCATATAAATCAAAAAGTTCTTCAAAAATATTCTCAGCATGTTTTTAATAAAAGATATTTTTTTTTACAAGAAAAAAAAACCACCGGGATTGAAACCAATATAATAACTATCAATGGTATTGATTATCTAATAAATTATAGTCAATGTTACCGTGATGACAGTAGCCCATTTTCACTTTAAACATAAAAAAACCAGGTGCTATGGTAAAAAAAAAAAAAATTTTTTAACTTCTGCGTTTAAACAATTAAATGTTTTTGTCTAACAGGTACAAAATAATTTTAATCTTGTATATTAAAAATAAATTTAAGTTGATGTTTTAATTTATGCCTTTTTATTGATTAAAAAGATTTGTTCTCAATTACTTTGTACATCTTTTATAATCCGATTTGTTAGGAATATTTTAAAAAGAAAAAATAAATTCCAGATGTTTTAAATTTTGAGTAAAAGAAAAATTTTTTTATTCTCTACTTATGTAATCAAATGATTCTTTCTTCTTCTTTTATAATCCCTAATTAGTTTTTAAAGTCTATTAAATTATCTTAACTTTTTCTTTTAAAATGAAAATCAACAATTTTTTTTCCTTTCTTAAAAGTGACTTATCTATTGAAAAGTTGGTTTAAAGAATTAAACTGTCATATTAAGAAATTTCATTTCCTTTTTAAAAAACAGGTATCATAAAATGAAAAGAATAAAAATTAATAAAGAATTTTTCTAACATAGTGTAGTCAAAATTCATTTAATTAAAGATAAAAAAAGATGATTTAATATGGTTTTTTTAATTATGAATTAGTGGTTAATTCATTCTTAAAGAAACAGATACTTTTCTTTTTAATATTTTTTTTATAAGAAAGCATGGGAAATTTTTTTTTTTTAATTTAAAATAGTTTTATGAAAAAATTTTGTCCACTTAACTTCAATGAAGCGCATTAAGATTAAAGTTGATCTAAGTAAAGAAAAAAAAAATGATTTTATTATTAATTAGAGTTTTAATGTCTTAGTAGTGTCTTGTTTACTGGTCATTTTCAAAAGAGATTGATTAGAATTATGAATACATACAGCTGAATTTTTATGTTTCAATTATGTGGGAACAAGTCTATGATTATCATACTATTTAATTAAACAATCTCTTTAATCTGGCTTAAAATCAAATTAATTTTTAATTTGATATTAATTTCTTTAGCTTTTGATTTTTTAATTAAGTTTTTAATTTTTTTTTTTTTTGAAAGTTCATTAAGCAATTGAGTTGAATGCATCCGATGAATTTATTAAATGTTTTTTAAGATTCTATTTTTTTCAAAATTCAATTTAAGTTTAATTCTATAGTGAGAATATCATTTAAAATATTCTTTAAAGCTAAACATCATTTTGAAAAACTATATTAGCAATTACTTTTTTAAAACTATTTAAACTTTTTTATGAAAATTGTTAAACTCATTCATACTTAAAAATTCATACTTTTTAAATAGAATTTAAAAAAAGATTCAAAAAATTTTCTTCAAAAAATATTCAAACATTAATAATTTAAAGTAATTTTTGTTTTAAGAAGGATTCAATTTCTATTAAGAAAAATATTCAATTTTTATTAAGAAAAGGATTCAATTTTGTTTCTGTTAACAAAAATATTTTATTTTTGTAAGAGTTAAGTTTCTGTTAAGTAGAGATTGTTTCTGTTTAAAAATAATCTAAATATATTTCAGTTAATAAAAATTTAAATAAATTTCTGCTAATAATTCAAATATTCTCTTAATTCAAATGTATTTTTTAAAAAAAAAGAGCTTAAACATAATTGTAACATTAATTTAAAGAATAAATTTTTTCAAAAGTTCTCAAAATGTTTATACTTTTAACAGGTATCTTCATACAGTTTATTTAAGTTTATCTTTTCACTTAAAAAATCAAGAATTTTTTTTTTAAAAAAAAAATTAATTTCTCTCAAATAAACCTAAAAATATTCATAACAAACAAAGATTTAAATTTATTTATAGTCTAAAGTAGATATTTTTGTTTTAAATAAAAAACCATACTTTTAATTAGAAAATAGTTGAAAAAGAAGTTTTAATAGAAAATTATTATTAATATAAATTTCAAGAGACATTTAAAGCTATTTAAACGTTTTTTTCAATCAGTTTAATGTTTCATTAAAATTTTTAAAACATTTGAAGCCCCTTATTAGCTTTTTTTTATTAACTTTTATTTAGTTATTTAAAGTCATTTGAGATTTTAATTAAAATAAAAAAACTCAGTGAATCTGGTTGTCTATAAATGGGAGAAAATGATTTGTTAATTTATTTTTAAGTTTGACCCACCTAATTACAATTAAATGAAGAAGATATCATTTAATTGATTTTGAAATAAATTTCAATTAAAATTTCTTAATGAAAAATTTTTTTTATTATCAATTTTTTTACATAATTTAATTCACAAAATAATGTCCAAAAATAAAAAAAACTTAAAATAAGAATTTAAACGTAGGTGTGAAATTAAGTGATTACATGAAATGATAAAAAAAAAATTTTTTTCTTAGGGAAACTTCTTTTTTTTTATGAGATTTCTATCACAAATTAAGAATGTTTTATCAAGGCTTGGCTTTTTTATTTACTACTTGGCTTTCTCATCTAAATTTTCACTATTTTTTAAGTTTTCATTTAAATTCTTAGAATTTGTTGTTTTAGTTAATTTTTCATCTAATTCACAATCTGTTTGTTTTACTTTATTAATTATTTCATCATCTTTTGAACTATATAATGATATTTCTTTATTTTCCGATGATTTATTTTCTTCATCTATTTTTTGAACATTTTTTGGTTCATTTTCCTTAACTAAACTTTCATTTTTTTTTTCTTTAAAGCTATCTTGTTCTGAGTATTTATGTGAAGTATTATTAGTAATATTCTGGTTTAATAAGTTATTTGGTAAATTATTAAGCAATGTTAAATTGGTTGTTAGATTTTTAACATCACTATTTTGAGTTAACAAACTTTCATTATTTTCAGTTTGTTGAAATGAGTTTGGTTCATTTATAGTGTTTAAATTTTTATCTGTTGAATATATTCCTGAAAACATTGTTAAAAAAGGATTGTTTAATAAAGGATGAGAATTATAGAACTGAGATAAATATGAGTTGCTTGTTGATGGAATATTGTTTCCTCCTAAAAAATTATCCATTTGCTGTTGATATTGCTGTACTAATTGTTGTTGAATTTGTTGAGACTGTATAGTATTATTAAATGAATTATTTTCATTAATAAAACCTGAAGCAGCAGCTGTTGCAGCTGCTATTGCAGCATTAGATAAAAATTGACTTGAGTTTGTTAAATTAGTTGTTACATTGTTTGAGGATATTTGTGATGGTGATGGAGAACTTGAAGCTGAATTTAATCTAGATTCTCTATTTTGATCACCACGATAGTTTTTTCGTAGTTTAGCTCTTCTATTTTGAAACCATACCTACAAATTAGAATTTTTTTTTACGAATTAATTGACACTAAATAGTTTTTAATTGTTTTTATAAATTATTATCTATAAATTATTTTTCTGAATTACTAACCTGAATTCTTGCTTCTGGTAAACTAACACGTACAGCAAGTGCTTCTCTTGTAAAAATATCAGGATAATGAGTCATTGAAAACGCCTTCTCTAATTCATCCAGCTGTTGTGCACTAAAAGTAGTTCGATAACGTCTTTTATTACGCTTTGAATAATTTAAACTAGTTGAATTTGTAGTAGATAAAGTTTCTTTATCTACTAATGAGAAGTTATCATTACAAAGAAAATTATGTAAAAGCTGCTGTTTGTCAATTGCAGAATTTAATTGATAAGCTATGTTTGATAAATTACGTGTTTCTGTTAAACTGGACAACATTTTCTATTTTTAAATTAATTAAAATATAAGCTTAATGTATCAAAATTTTCACTTATGATTAATAGTTTTTTTTTTTTATAAAAAAATAATTTTTGGAATGAATTTTTTGCTAATTATAACGATAAAAAATGGTCTCAATTAATAAAAAGTTTCTTTTTTTGTTAATTTAATTAACAACTTGTTTTTATCTAATTAAAAACAAAAAGTCAAAATTATTACCAAGGACAGCTTTAAAAAAAATAAATTAAGGTTAATAAACTGATTAAGTTACTTCTAGATAATTTAAAGTCGCGTGCGAAAAAAACATTTTTCTTTTTACTTTTTAGAACTTTTTTATAGATAGAAGTAGATCTTCATAAAAATTAATCTTTAGACTTTTAAACAGATTTAGCATGTGGTTATTCAAATTAAAAATTTTAGTCTATTTTAAAATACTATTCAAAACAATATAAACTCTTAATTTTTATAATTAATTTTCTAAACTAAGTAACTAAGTTAGTTTTACAAAACATTAAGATTATAAAGTTTTGAAAAATTTTCTTAAAAATCTGAAATTTGTCAATTTAAGTAAGCCTTTTCTAAATATATAACTAGCATGCAAAGATTAAATTTAATCTGTAAATTTGAAAAAAATTACTTACTTTAAATAAATTAAATCTAGTTGATGAAAATATTGCACTTGAAATAAAAATAAATTTAAATTATATGACAATAAATATAAGATTTCATCTTAAAAATTTGAAGGATAAACGTGCTGAGAACTGGCACTGTGTTTTTAAATAAAAAACCAAAAAACATAAAAAAACATTGTTTTCAATAAAAAAACAAAATTTTATAGAATGAAACTTAATTTACAATAAGAAGAAAAAAATAAAGAAAAACTGTCCTATAATCAAATTCAATAAAAATATTGTTCAATTATTAAACTCTTTTTCAATGTTTCAAATATTCAAATTTTTACTATTAAGATGAATTTTTATTTTAAACACAAAAGTTAGACAATAAAAAAAAATACTTTAGGTAAACTTTTCAAAATATTTAGATAAATAAATCAACAAAAACTAGTTAAAAAATAAGTTACATTTACATAAAATAACACAATTCATAAAGCTTTCTATACAACCTCTAGTAGTTGATTTTTTTTACTTTGTTATTGAATTAAATTTAGATAAGTTTTTAGATTAAGAACAATGAAAACTAAAAGAAAATGAATTTTTTAATCACAGGTAAAACGAATTTTTTTTTTTATTTTTGCAAAAGTCCGCCTACACTT
This sequence comes from Anisodus tanguticus, assembly GCA_034509755.1. Classification (NCBI taxonomy): domain Eukaryota; kingdom Viridiplantae; phylum Streptophyta; class Magnoliopsida; order Solanales; family Solanaceae; genus Anisodus; species Anisodus tanguticus. Next base: position 333,837 of record JAVYJV010000131.1, on the reverse strand, counting down.
GATTTGCATTTTTTTTTTATTTAAAAACGTGTAAAACTGCATGGCAATCATCTGGAACATTGTGGGCCAGTTTAAACCTAAATTTAAAAAAAAAAAATTTTTGTTCAGCCTTAATATTTGTTTCTAAAAGTTTAAAATTAAATCAAAAACAAAAAATTTTTTAAGCCATCCTAAACTTTATTATTTCTACATTTTTATTAAAGACATACCTTTTCAACTTCATCTTTTTATTTTTAATATACTTTAAATGAATTTAGATTTTATATTGATGATGATTTTAAGCCTATTACTATAATTAACACTAGACTTTATTTGAAAACTTAATGTTTTGTTTGATTTCTCCTTTTTTTACAAGTTTTGATTTTTATCTATATTTTGGTTTATTCTGACATTTTAATTGTGTTTATATTTTGATATGATTAAAAGTGATTTACCAGTATTTTTGATGATTTAAATTGTTTGCAAAAAAAACTTTCTTAAAGTACAAATAAAATTATTAAGACATATTAAACAGTCAAGCTTAATAGATTTTTTGAGTAAAAGAAATTCCGATTTATATATAATTCTCAAAAAAGCTATTAAACTTTCTTAGACAAAAAAAAAGAAATTATTGTTAAAAAGGTGCTTAAATTATTTAAGTAAACAATTTACAAAGCTATTTTTATATTTGCTTGAATAAACGAAAAACTTTATATCCAAAGTTAATTCAAAAAACTAATTTTGAGTAAAAATTCTTTTAATGATTTTTGAACTTTTTTTTTAAGTCCTATAAATATTTTTTAATTTGATTTAGTTTTTTTTGAAGAACATCATATTTATTAAAATTAAGTTACTTACCTTTCTTTAAAAGTAGTTATCATTTAAAGAAAATTTTAAGTCGTTTCATTTAACTTAATAATTAGTTGAAACAGTTTAAAATTTTATCAAACAAAACAATTTCATTGAGAATCATTTTAGAATTTCTATCTTAATAATTAAAAAACTATCATTTAAATTGTTTATTCAAAATTTTATTTTTAAATATTATCACCTTGTTACTTAAATCAATTATTTTTTTTTAAGAACTTTATCTTAAGTTTTATCTTTTTTTTTGTATCAAATTTAAATTTTTTATCAGAACTTTAATTTTCTCTCTAAATTAATCTAGTTTTTATTTAATATAAGTGTTTATTGAATTATCTTGTTAAAATATTCTTATTCGAACTTTTATTATTAAACTTAAGCTTTTAAATTAAAAACTTCTTTATATTCAGTTAAAGGATTTTTTTTAATTATATTTATCTTTCTTTTAAATCCTTATTTCTTTTTTTCTTAATTTTTTTTTCTTAGCTCTATCTTAACTTTATTTTCATCTTAAATTTATACCTCATTTTAAATATTTTTTTTTTTCAATTAAACCTTAGTTTTAATTCATCAAAATTTTTAATTTTCATCTAAATAAAAAATTTTTTTATCTTTAAACCAATTTAACTACATTAATTTGATACAAAAATATCAAAATAATTATAATTTTAAGTTTAATTTATTAATAATTTTGATCTCAATTAATTTTTTAACTAATTTAGATTCTATTTAATTTGTTTTGTTTTTAATTTAGTTCAAGTTAAAACTAAATTTGATTTCAAATTATTTTCAAATAACTTGAAATTAAAAATTTTCAATTTGAATAAATTTTTTTTAATTTAAATAAATTTTCCTAATTCAAATATTAGTAAAACTAATTAAAAATTTATAAACTTAAATAATATCTTACTTCTTTTAAGTTTTATTATTTGAACTAATACTTATTAAAATGATATTCAACTTTTATTTTTTTAAAAAATTCTAATTCTTTGAAATGATATTCATTTTTTTCTTAAGAATATTTCAACTTTCTAAAATAATATTCAACTTTCTAAAACAATATTCGACCCTCTAAATATTCAATTCTCTGAAAAAATATTGAACCTTCTAAAATAATACTCAATTTTATAAAATACTATTCCATTATTTAAAATTATATTCTACTCTTTAAAACTTTTCAAAAAACAAAAATTAACTTTCTAAAATTATATTCAACTACATCTAATTTATAAAAAAATTATGAATCTAAATCATAAAATTGATCTTAAAAAGCTTTAAATTAATTAAATAGGAATTTTAATAATTGAGAAAATGTTTTTAATTAAAATTTTAATAAAAACTAAAAGCATTAAATCAATAAATGATTTTTAAATCTTTTGAAAAATACTCAAAAAACAAGATCAAATTACAAAAATATTTTTACAAAAAACTTTTTATATCTTATTATTTTATTTCATTTTTATTAAGTAGATCAATTTTTATTAATAAAAGTCTATTGTGTTAGACTTGTTTCTATAAAATTTTAATAAAAGTTAATCAAAAATTGTTTATCGAAAATTAAAAAATTAATAAGATAAATTGATTTCGTAATATAAGAACTTTTTACGTAATGTATTTTGATAATAAATACTAAAAAGTTTCAAATTAAGTTTCATTTTTTTCAACTATAGATTTTGAAAGGGTAAAAAACTTAAAATTGAGTTTAGGCTAATTTAAAGTTAAAAATGAAGAAAATAATTTTTTTAAAAAAAAAAAATTTCTTAAAGCTAACAAGTTAAGAAATTAACAACAAAGAAGACGTTTTTTCATGGTTTTAATTTTAATTTAATGAATATAAGTCAATTTCTGATTGTTTTAACAAAGCTTAAAATTTAGTAATGAAATAATAGATTCAAGGCGATTGAAGATTACTTTTTTGTTCATCTTATTTATTAAGTTTATTTTAGAACTTGTTGTGATTTGCTTGAAAGATCGTGCACAGGAAATTTCTAATTAGTGTTAAAAATATAAGCTGTTTTACACAGAACTATTAATTGTTTCAAAGTTTTGACTCTCTTTTTTATCTTTATGATGCGAATCATTTGTAAAAACTTAAACTTTTTCTTAGTCAATTTTGACATATAAGGTTAAAATCAAATTAAAAATTTTAATTTAAAAGTTTGTTTTAAAGGTTTTTTAAAATACATAAATTTTTTTTAAAAATTTTTTTCTTAAATGTTTTGATTTTAGTTTTTCTATATAAGTAGATTGTTTTAAAAGTTTTGAATAAATTTTTTGGTAAATAAAGTTCCAATCAATATCTTTTAAAAGGTGGTAATTTGTTTCAAGTTAAATTGTTTTTATAGAAAAAGTTTTTTTTTTTTAAATGCTAAACTTTGAGAGTGATTAAAACTTTTATTGACATAAATTCTTATTTAATTTTTAAAGTAAAGTTCTTATTGAATTTAGTTTGATTAAGAAAATATCTTATTACTATTGAAATTTTTTAGAAAAAAAAAAAAGAAAGAAAGATAAAAAAAGAAAAAGAAAAAGATGAAAAAAAGAAAGAAAAAAATTAAGAAAAGAGAAAAACTTGAAAAAAGAGAAAAATTCAAAAAAAAACTGATAAAATCTTTTTATTGTTTTGATCAAATTTAAATTACATCAAAATTAGTTATTGATAAACAAAATTATTTAAAAAAATTGAACAATTATAGTAGTTTATGTGTAATTAAAATAATTTTGAAATTTAATGAAAAACTTGGAAAAAAAATTACTTTTGAAGTTTATAAATTATCTATTTAACCAAGTTTTCATCATTCAAACTTAATTTTTTATTAAGTTAAGAGATCATTTAAAATTCTTTTTTTTTAATTTAAAATCAATTGATATGAGATAATTTACTTCATGAAAAGTTTAATTTATTTCTTTTTTTAAATGTCAAATTTGTTGATTTTATCAAACTATTTCTTACTTTTTTGAAAAGAATTCAAAGTTAAATGATATTTTTATTGAAAAAATTTTAATTAAAAAATTAAGATTAGAAGTTTTTGATTTGGTGATAAATTTTTCTTGTAAATGAGATTAGTTTCTACAAAAAAAAAATCTTCTGTATTAATTTCATTTTTAATTGAGTTGTAGGTTTAGTTCTATTAAATGTTTTGTAAATCAAATTCTTATCTTACTATTATTTTTTTTTTGACATCTTTAACATTTAAATTCAATTTCTTACAACTTAATTTAAAATTCTTATGAAAATGCTTTTAGATAAAACTTTCAGCAAAATTTTAATAGAAAACTTTTTAAACTTTTATTAGTCTTTAAAAGCTACTTGTTAAATTAAAATCAGGTCTTAAACATTTTTTTTTTTAAAATAAAAACTTATGTATAACAAGAAATCAGACACTCTAATTATAATAAGTTTATTTTAATTCCTTAAATATCTATTCCTTGTTTAGAATAAGGAAGGGCAAAAAATGAGTAAAATTTGGTGGTGAAATTTTTAAATCTCATCGTCACTTAATCAAGTGACACATTCCTTAGATTTTTAATAATTTAATTTTCTCTACATGATGTATATTTTATTAATTCATAAAATGAATGAATTTTTGAAAAAAAATTTCACTCTAAAATGTGTAAAAAAATAATCCATAAAAAATATAGAAAAAGATTCTTATCAATATTTTCATCATTTAGTAATCATTCAAAAATATTTCACTCAAAAAAAAATTCTTTAATAACACCTTAATTGTTAAAAAGTCTATTTTTTTAAGACAAAATTTTTTCATAATCATCTTTATCTATTTTTAGAATCTAATTTCTCAAATTTTTATTTGTTAATTTTGATTTTACAAACTTGTTAAAAAAAACTGTCATTGCATCAACAAACTAATTTTTTGTGATAAAAATCTAAATTTTTTTTCACCAAATTAGAATTTAAAGTTTTTAAAGTAAACTTTTGTCTAGAACTTTTGATAAATACTAACTTTTTAAGTTTGGTAAATAACTAGTTGTTACTATTTTGTGAAATAGCTATTTTGTAAAATAATTAGTTTTTTTGTTACCTTTATGAATTTTAGCTAACTTTCAAACTTAATAGGTTTTGATAAATTTTTTTTTTTTTTTTTTGGTAAAGTAAACTAAATATTCTTAGACAAATTAACCAAAAAACTTATTTCACTTAAAAGTCAAATTATATCAAAGTAATTTTTGTTTTAAGGATTCTAAAATAATTTGGTAAAATTATCTATTAAATCAAATATTTGTAATTTTTGACAAACTAAATATTCTGATAGACTTAACTTTTTTGTAAAGTGAATAATTTTGGTAAACTAAATAGTGATTTTTGGTAAACTTAATAGGGATTTTTGGTAAACTAAGTAGTAATTTTTAGTAAACTAAATAGTAAATTGTTTGAACAAATGATATGTGTTAAAACTTAATACACAAATAAAATTTCTGTTTACAGTTTAAAATTATTATTTCAAATTAATGATAATCACTCTCAATTTAGATTTTATCTAAACTTTTTTTATTTTTTAATGTGAGAAATTAAAGTCAATAAGTTCTTCTCAACAAGACAATTTATAAATTATTTAAACTTTTATACAAAAAGTAAAACAGATAAAAAAATGATGATAAAATTTTTTAATAATAGTGGAAAAAAGTAGCATTTTAAAAATTAATGAGAAAATAATTTTTATTTGACGGTGGTCAACTTTATTGAGTCATTTTTTTTTTACCTTCAAAAGTGATGACCTTGAAAGTTTTCTATTTTTTACAAAAAAAATTTTTAAAAAATAAAGAAAATTGTATCAATTTAGTATCTGATTATCTTTTTTTTTATAGATTTGTATGATTATCATCTAATTTCTTTATAAAATCTATAAAATTAGAAAATAGATTTCTAAAGGATTTGACAGAAATTGATTAGATAATTACTAAATGAGTTTTGAAAAATAGCAAACTGTCATCATTAAAAAATAATTCAAATCTTTTTAAATTTCATAAAATTTCTAAATTTATAGATGCTTATTGTTAAAACTTTTTTGTTTTGTTTTTATATAAAATCTATAATTACAATTAAATTTTATACAAAAAAATTCTTTTCTTTTAATTAAGCTATCATAAGTTTAATTATAAGAAAACATACAAATTTCAAAGAATTAACAAAAGAATTTACAAAAGAATTGTAACAAAATTAATTATTTTTATTACTAAATTAAACACCATCTAATTAAAATTTTTCTTTGTTCAAAATTAAAATGTTATTTTGTATTTAAAGTATTAATTACTTTTTAACGTCCTAATTATTTTTAGAATTATCATGAGAATTAATTTGAGAACAAATTTGAGAAATTTATTTGAGGAAATTTTATTAATTTTTTTCAAATTATTTTTTTTATAAAATTTAATTTGCAAAATTAATTTCTTTTTTTTTAATTTTTCAAAAACTTATTCTAAATACTTTTTTAATAAACTTATTCTAAAGTTCTATTTCAAAATTTAGTTTCAAAATTTTTTTTCTAACATTTTATTATGGCTTTTTTTTTAACAATTTTGGTGTCTTTTTTTAGTCATTTTTCATGATTTTTTAATTAATATCTTATAAATAGACTTAATTTTATTAAAACTAAAAATATTAATAAAATAAAATTTTTATTAAAAATTACGTGCTTAGTTAAATTAATTAAAACATTTCTAATTAAAACTTTTTTCAATTTTTGAATTCAAAAGTTTTGAATTATTTTAAATATAAAGTTTCAATGAAATTATATTTTAATAATTACTATTTTAAATATAATTTTATTGATTTTCTTAAGTTTACTAAAATTGTTTCTTAAAAAACTTTGAAAAATTTTGAAACTTTTTACAATTTAACTTTCAAGAATAGTTTAAAAAGATTAAGTATTTTTTAAATAATTGAAATATACTTAGAATCTTTTTAATAAACTTTTCTAGCAAACTTTTTTTACAAACTTTTCTAGTAAAACTTTTCTTATCAACTTTTTTGTTTAGTTTTTTTTTCTAAAAAACCTTTTTTTTCTCAAGTTTTAATGTTAAAATTGTTTATTGAAATTATTTTTATTTATTTTTTTTAAACTGATTATAATGTAAAACTAATTAATCTACTTTTTTAACAGTTTTTAACAATAATTGTAGCAATATTTGAACAAATTTTAATTTTATTTTTCAAGAATTATTTTGTTCAAATTATTTTAATTAAGATTTAAATTAAAAGTTTTTTTTTGATTGATGAATTTACATAAGATTGATGTAAGAAAGAAAAAATCTTGATCAAGAAATTTTGATTTGATTTAACTTTACTTAAATTAATCTTAATTCTTTTCAATCTTTTTTTTTATTTTTTTATAAAACAATTGTTTTGACCATTGTTATTTATAAAATTATCGTTGAATTAGATCAATTGCATCTCAAATTATTTATAATAAAATAAAATAATTTTCTCTCATTTTATTGTTTCGAAGCACAATTAAAAATTAAATCAAAGACTATAAATTACTATTACAGAAATTAATTTGTCAATAAGATAAAATGCAAACAATGAATTAAGAAAACTTTATAGGAAAAGAAGTTTAAAAGTTTGTTTAAAGACTTAAACGTAATTAATTGTGAGAACTATTCACCTGCTGTTACAATAAGATTTAAGCTTATATTTAAACAATTTATAAACACCTGTTTCTTTATTTAAATTTTCACCCTATAAAATTATATTCATTTGCTAATTTACTTTTTTTTTCTGAAAAAAAACCTTTTTCTATTTTAATTCAATTAAAGAACTATAATTCATTATAGAACAACTATTTAAAATTATTAAACACGTTATCTTAAAATTAGTTAGCAGATGTAAAATAAAATATGCAGCTTTACATCATTTTTATCTTATTAATTTTTAAACATAAAATTAACAAAAATTTGATTTTTGTTTAATTTAAAAATTAATGTGGTCTGCTTTTTTATTGTTCTTTGTTTCTTAAATATATAATTTTAAAGTAACTGTTACAATTAAAGTCAATTTTAATAAAAGTTTACTTTAAACATAAAGTATACTTTAGAAAAATATTTTTCTATTAAATTTAACTTTTTTCGAAAAAAACTTTTTTGAATTAAAATCGAGTAAAACTTTCATAAATAAGAAAAATTAAGAATAATTTTTCAAATAAAAATGACTTAAATTGTTTAAAAAAAATTTAAATCATCACAATAAAAATCTTTTTATGAAATAAAAATGACCAAATAAATTTTACCTATTTTTACATTGAACTACCAACATTTAAAAACAATTAACTTTAAGGTGATCTAGCCAACATTTATCAATGAATTTTTATTAAAAAAAAAAAAAGCAACACTTTATGGTACAATTTTTTTTTTAAATTTCTTAAGCATGTAATTATATTTAGATGTTCCATATACACATAGCTTCTTTAAAGTAATTCTTCACGTTTCGCCTGAAAAAACAAAGAATTATTAATTTAATTCACAAATTTTACTGTCTGATTTTGGTTAACTTCATCACATATAAATTAGTTTTGTTTCAAATTTTTTCTTTTTCTTAAATTTCATTTAAATTTTTTTTTCTTATTTTTTTTAAAAGTTTCATTTAGTTTAAACTATATGAAACAAATTAAAAAATTCTTTAAATATTTTTTTATAAAAAATGAATTAAAAATACGTGATTATTAAAGTTGAAAAAAAGTTTATAAAAATTGACCAAATTTTAATTGTTTAAGTTTCTTTTAAAAAGAAAGAAAAAGTTTATGTTAATCTATTTTATGTAAAATACTTACTAAAATAAGTTTTAATCTCTTTATTTTTTTTTTAATTCAATCTTTCCATAAAGTTTGCAAATATGTAAATTACATCTTTTTGTTTTATCATTAAATTTTTTATAATGATAAAATAAATTTTTAAATTTTATTTTTAAAAAAAAAACTTAAATCCCTCTCGTTAAAAATTAATTTTCTAAAAATTAATTTTCTAAATTTGTTTTTTAAATTAAAATGATGTTTTTCTAAGTTTTACTAAAAATCATTTTTTTAGTTTGACAACTTTTAAAGTTAATTTTTTTTTTTTTGACAAATCTTATTATTTTGATCTTGATCTAATTTGTTCATTCAATTGAATAAAGTCAACTGTTGCGTGTTTAAATGTTGAATAGTTTTATTTTTTTTGTTTAAACCAATTAAACTGTTTTTAACCAATTTTCATAAAGAAGATAATTTCAAACAGAACAAAAAAAAACATATTTTGTAAATACTGTAGAAGTTAAACTAATTTTAAAGTTGTTTGTCTAAATTAATTATTGAAAAACGTAATTTAGAAGAATATATAGGTTTTCTTCTTAAGTACTTAAAAATTAGTTTAAGAAAAAAACCTTTGTTCAACATCAATTGATTTGTTTATGTTCTATAAAGGATGACTTTATAAAGAATTAAAAAAAGATAATTTAAATAGTTGAACGAAGTAATTTGAAGTTCTTATAAAAACATTGAATTATTCAAGGATAAGTCAAAAAAAGTTATTAAAAGAGTTAATATTATGTTTGAATATTTAAGTTAACAAATAAATCTTCTCATTAATCTATTTATATTAATTATAGAGTAAAATTTTAGTTAAATTATTCACGATAATTATATAATGATTGATCTAAATAATTTTTTACTTCTAATGAACTAGAAAATTTTTATTACTTAATTTCAAATTTAGTACTTTTCGAATGATGCTTTTTATAAAAAAAATTTGAATATAAAAATTTAAACATAAAAATTTGAATAACTCATAAAAACAAATAGTAAAAAAGTTTATTAAAACAAATTATAATAAACATCAATTAATTATTAGGAAAATTATCATTTTCTTTTTTATTTTGTTTTCGTGAAATTAAGATAAACTCAAAATCATATCTATAAAAAGATTTGTGGATTTTATAATAAAAAAATAATTTTATTTGTTCTGGTTATTTAGTTTTTAATTATTTTTTCATACCAGATAACTTTTTTGGCCTTTAATAACCTTAAATTCAAGACAATTGGGTAATTTAAGAAAAAAAAAAGAAGACTATTAGTTGACAATTGAAAAGTTTTTTGTTGAATATTAATTTAAAGACAGTTTTAAATTAAAATACTTGAAATTATACAAAAATTTTGTAAAATAAATCGTTTCAGTTTATCTATCGAATTAAAAAAAAAAAGAGAAGAAAAAAGATGACAAAAGGTTTGTGAATCTAAAATAATAGATTTAAAAGATAATTATCTAAAATAAAAAGTTTAATTTTTAAATAAAGTTGACAAAATAACTTGTTGAATGATTTAATGATTAAATATATCAATGATTTAAAGCTTAATTTAAAGTTATTTCCTTTTAGACTTAATGATGATCAACTTTGTTTTATTAACTTTAATATACTTTGATAATTTTTTCAAGTATTTTGCTACTTTATTTGTTTATGACTATAAGCAAATCACCTAAACAAAAAGAAAAATTTGTATATCATTTTAATGTATTTCCTTTTATAAAGCAAAAAACTTTATTTTGTTTACTTTGTTTTTTATTAACTAATGATGTGATAATCATCTACTAATAGTCTTCTGGTTTATAGTTTGACCTTTTAAAGTTAATACTTAATTTAAATAACTTTCTTTTTTTTCTTGAATCATTTGGCTTTTCTTTAATAAAAAGATTAACATTAATTTTTCACCTGCTTTAAGAGAAAAAAAAATTTTATGGTTTTTTCTCTATAATCTTTTATAATTCAAATGACATTTCCAATTAATCTTTTAAACTATAAAACTTTGTTCACTGAATTTTCTCTTTTTAACAAAATACCTAATCTATCATATTTAAAAGTATAAAATACTTGTTTAAAATATTTTCAAAAATTCTGATTATTTAAATTTTTAATAAACTTCAATCATCGCCTACAAAGTTAAATATTTAAATTAGCAAATTCTAATTAAAAAGTTAATAAGCTTTAAAAAAAAAATAAATTAAATTTATAGTTAAAAAACTTCTTAAATGTTTAAATAAACAAAATTAAAAATAATTTTAAAATGATTTAGAGTGTAAAAATGAAAAAAAAGAAAATAATTAAAATTCTTCATCTAATTAATATCAAGTCCATTTTAAAACTTATATTTACTAAAAGAATATTTTTTTTTTAAAAATTAATTCTAAAAGAGAATCTTGTCAAATCAAAATCATTAAAATTTTTTTGAACTTTAAATTTATAGGAGAATTTTCTTTATGAAGTTTAAATACTTTTATTGATAAGATTATTTGATGAATGGATTAAGAAATAAAATCTATAACTTATTATTTAGATCAAAACAAAACGTGATTAATCAATATCCATTCATTTGACTACTGTAATTGATCTTACCTCTTTTTAAAAATTTTTAATTTTCTTTAAAATTTTTTTTTTTTTTGAAATTTTAAATCAAATTTTCTTCTATTCTTTTTAAATGAAATTATTTTCTTATATCAAACTTATTTTTTCTTAATTTAAACTTATTTTTTTAAATAAAATTTGTTTTTAATTCTAAAAAACTCTTATTTTAAAAAAAAAAATTTTAAAAGAAGCATGATTTGATTGATTTAAATTTTAAACAAAAAAAATTTTATCTACAAAATTAAACTAATTTCCAAATTCATACAATTGGGCTTTATTGAATAAAAATTATTTAAAATGAAATTTATTGATAAAGAACAATTATGTTTTTTTTTATAAAGAAAAACAGTACAAAGTTATCAATGAAGAAAAATAAAGAAAGATTAGAATGAAGTTATTAGTTAAGAAAAATTAGTATAAAACTTTATTAGTAAAGAAAGTTTTAAGTATAAAGTTTTTAGTTAAGAGAAATAAGTATAAAGTTTTTAGTCAAGATAGTGAAGTATAAAGTTTTTAGATAAGAGAGCTAAGAATAAAACAAGTAAATTAGAAAATATAGAAAAACTAAGAGAGGGTAAAATAAAGTTAATAAATAAGAAAAATTAGAATATCTAAGAGCTAAAAAAAAAATTTAAATAAAGTTATTTGTAAATTTAAAACAAAAAAAAACAAAGTTTCAATGATTTAGTTTCTTAGTTGAAAAGTTTTTTAAAAGAACCTTCAACTAAGTTTGAATAAGTTTTTAATTAAATTATATTTTAATTATATTAATTTTATTAAAAAAAAAAAATTACCTTTAAATCCTTGAATACTTCTTAAAAAGCTTGATAATTTATCTATTAAAACAAGCTTGATAGGTATTTTTTTAAACCAAGCGTATTAGAAATAGATATTTCGATGGCATTTGTTTATAACAAAATTTAGAGCGATACTAATTAAGTTAAATGTTTTACAGTCTTAAAAGAATAGATTTCCGGTTTCAAAATGTTTCTTATATAAAAAAATTTTAAATATTTATAGCTAGAAGCATTTTCTTTTTTATCTTATTGAATAAATAGTGGTCTTTCTGCAGGTGTCTTAACGTTTTAAGCATTTTAATTGTTGTTTCTTTCTTTTTTTGCTTTGTTGACCATGCAAGCTATGGAAAATTTTATTTAAAATGAATATTTTTTTTAATGTATAGCGGCTATAATCAGAAGAAAAAAGATTAAAAATAATGACCTTTGCTACTTTTGATTATTTTTTTTTCTATTAAAAGATGCTTTTTGTATAAAAAAATATTAAACTTTAACTTTGACAATTTTAAATCAAGATGCTTTTTAATTCGAAGGTTTTTTAACTTTTTTTGATTGATATGGTTAAAAACTTTATTTAATTTTGTCTTTGTTTACAAAATTTAATTCTTTAAGAAAAATTTTTGGTTTAATTTTTTGTCAATTTATATTCAATTTAGATTGTTGATTAGTTTAATTTTAATTAAAAAAAAAAAGTCAAAAATCTTAAAGTTAGTTCAATGTTACTAGTTTTATCAATTATTTTGAAAGTTATCTTTTTAATTACTTCTAACTTTTATACAAAAAATCGTTTCATCAAAGGATTTAAAGAATTAAAAATTCAATTAACAATAAAGTTTAATTTGAAAATAACATTGAGCTAAAAAAAAACTTTATGAATTGAAAGGCTAGTTTTACTTATTAATTTTTATTAGTAGAATAAAAATTTTATTGAACAATTTAGAATGTTTTTCTTAAATTTGACACAAATCAGATGGAAATTTATTAATTTAGTTTCAAACTGTAATAAATCAGCTAAAACAAAGCTGATGATCAAAAAGCTATTTAATTAAGGATAGCTTAATTGAGAATTCTTTATTATAAAGGATTTTTATGAGTAAAAAAATAAATTTTTTTTTTTAGAACTAATAAACTTTTATAAGCAATTAATACTCTTTTTAATTCAATTTTTTTTTGATAAAAATTAAAAAGTTTCAATTGAATTAAAATGCGGTGTGGTCAAAATTCAAAAATTGAAGATAGAATTTATTTTGGTTATAATACCTACGTTTTATTCATCAAAATTTTACTTTATAATAATTTTAATTGACTTTTTTTTGAATGATTTTAATAAACTAAACTAATTTAGTCAAAAAAAAAATATTTTTATAGCTCCTCGTTTTTAGTTTAGTTTTCATAGCTTCTTTTAAATTGTAATTTTATCTAGTTAATTCATAATTAATTGGGGCTTGGGCAGATATAAAACTTTACTTTTAAATTAGTGAAAGAAAACTGATTGATTGCTTATTCTACATATTGGTAAGTCGAAAATGAAAATATATTTTTTATTAAAGTTTTAGGATAGGAAGTTCTAAGGTGTGCTCTTAAAGCTAAAACTAGAAGGTGGTACACATCACTTTTTTGTTGATCATCTTAATTGCTAATTTTATAATTAAATACTTTTCATTTAGTTTTTAGGTCGTGAAAATTCTTCAAATCACAGGTGCATTTCAAATTGTTATAAATAAAAATAAAATTTAATATTTTTTAGCTCTTAATTTCATTTAATTAACTCAATAACATCTATTTTCATTTCATAATTGAATATTAATTTACTTTTTATGAAAAATGGTTTTAAGTTTTTTTTTTTTACTTTTAAAGTGCTTAAGATTTTTAGTGAAAATAAGTTATAGTACTCTCACCTTTTAATTGAAAATGTAAAACATAAACTTGATAAAAGAAAAAAAAATTGCTTTAAAAATCTTAATTTATAGACACAAAAATGTTGATTTGTTTAAGAAATTAACTAAATTGCATGACAAAAATTATTGATTAAAATTAGGATACTTATTTAATAGCTGATTAATTTTGCAGTTTTTTTACTATTTTCAACTGATCTTTTTATTCTAATTATTTTATTTCAATAAACTAAACTTTTTTAGATTACTGACAAAAGAAGCAAAAATTTTTTAAATTAATTTAAAAAACCTATCTCTATTAAAAATTACCATCTTTTATTAAAGTTTTTACCACAATTTTTTAACAAACTAACTTACTCTCTTGAATAACAACTTAGAATAGTTCTTTAATAATTTTGAGTTAAATAAACTGACATTCTTATTTTTTGTTTAATCTACTTCATTGGTTCTTAATCATTAAGAATAATTCACACTTTACATTTGCTTGTATAATTAAAATTTAATTTTTGTTTTGAGCGCCAAATTTAAATACAAATTTTAAGCAACAGTTTTTACATTGTTACAAGTAAAAAAACCTTATTCAGCTAAATTTTCTTGTAAAATAATATTTTATTTATTCAACTTAATTCAAAAAATAAAATAAATTTACATGTCAGCTAATTTAAATTGATTTTTTAAGTAAATCGAGCGATTTTTAAGCATATTAAAATAAAAAGTTTTTTAAAATTTAAAGTAAAAAAAACTATCACTAGGTAGAGCATGGTTTTAAAAAAAAGTTTTGTAAACAAATAAAAGATTAATAATTGTTTTGTAAATAATAAACAAAAGTATTTTTGATTAAGTTCAATGTCATTTAATAATTTTATGCACCCTAGGAATCCATTTAGGATTAAACCAAATTACGAATTATTAGCAAGTAAATATCCAGAGTTCAAAAAGTATTTAGTTGCATATCCAGTAAATAAAAAGTTTAAAATAAATTTTGATGATGTTGATTCTTTACAATGTCTAACTAAAATTTTATTAAAAGAAACATTTAATTTAACAGTAGAAATACCTAATAATAGATTAATACCAGCTATTCCTCAAAGATTAAATTATATTTTATGGATAGAAGATATAATAGAAAAATGTTTTGATGATTTAGATAATATAAATGGGATAGATATTGGAACTGGTTCAATTTGTATATTCCCATTAATAAGCTGTAAAAAAAATAAAAATTGGAATTTTTTAGCTACTGAATTAGATGATTATTCTTTAGAATCAGCAAACTTGAATATTAAATTGAATAATTTGAATAGACAAATAAATGGTAATTAAAACTTCTTTTATGAAATTCTTTATCTGGAATAACTTTATTATTTTTCTTTTTTAGTAATAAAAGGTGATCAAAAGCAGTTAATTCCTGAATTAATTGAATCTGATTATATTTTTTTGATGTGTAACCCTCCTTTTTTTCAATCAAAAGAAGATAATTTTAATAAAAAACATAATCAACCTCGATCAAGTAATACATCTATTTATTCAGAATCAGTAACAGATGGAGGAGAAGAAAATTTTGTTTCAAAATTATTAGAAGAAAGTTTTGAATTAAGAACAAGAATTAAATTATATTCAGTAATGTTAGGTAGAAAAGAAAGTTTTAAAAATTTAAAAAGAAAACTAAACAAATATAAGGAAGACAATATTCTTAATTTTATTTATACAGAATTTTATCAAGGTAAAAGTTATTTGAATTTAGTTTTTTTTTAATTTTTTGTTAATTTTTAGGTACTAAAATTAGATGGGGTTTATGCTGGTCATTTGATTTAAATCTGAATTTAGATACAGTAAATTACCTGAAAATACCTAAAAAAAGTAAATTATTAAAATTTAAAGTACCTGTTAAGAGATTTATTTATACTTATAACTATAAAAATGTAGCTGATTTTATTTTAAAAATTTTAGATAATATAGAGATTAACTCGAATTACATAGAGAATTTAAAAAAAACAAATGATAAAATAAGTTTTTGCATAAAAACAAATAAAAACACATGGTCAAATCAAAGATATAAAAGAAGACATGAAAAAAATAATTCAAATCAACTGTGCAAAAATTATACAAACAAAAATCAATTAAATGAATTACCCTTAATTAGAATGAAAAAAAATCTAGATGATAATCAAAAAAATGAAATGGATTTAGATGAAATACAACCTGATAAAATTTATCTAAACGAAACTTCTTCTAATCAATTTTTTTTAAATAAAAAAAAATCAGATAATTTAAGTTCGGATGAACTTCAATCAAATGAAGTTAAGAAAAATGAAATGCAATTAAATGAGTCAAATAAATATTTGAATAACTTGATTAATCAATTAAAAAAAAAAAGAAACTTAGATGATTCAGAAAGTAGTTTTGAATCTAAAGATTCTTTTACTTGTTGTGAAAATGAAATGAAAAAGATAAAGATAACTGATTTAAAGCCAAATTTAGTGATTGATGAAAATTTTTATCTACTCAATTGTATCATAACAATCAAACAAATAAACGATGATGTTTTTTTAGAATTACAAGGTAAAGAACAAATAAAAGATAAAAGAAGTGTACATCAATTATTCCAATATTTAATTAATAATTTAAATTAAACTTTGAATTGTGAAAAACTTGAAAAAGTTCTTTTGCACTTTATTCATAAAAAATTATTTATTAGGATCATTTTAGAAAACTTTTGAAATTTATCTAAATAATTAAAATATACTTTGACTAATTAAAAATATTTTTATAAACAAAATTTACTTTCTTTAAAAATAGTTTAATTTTGGCTAAAACTAAAAAAAATTTTTTATTTAAGAAGACAATTCAATTGTATTTTCTTTTTTAGTTTAAAATTTATGTTCTCTACTCTATAAAAATCTAAATATTGATCTACGATCATTATATAAAATCTAAATTAATCTAAAGCTGAATCTTCAATTTCAGTTTTAGTTGATTCAGCCATTCTTAGTTTTTCTTTTAAAATATTTAAATTTGATGTGTTTAAAACAATATTTAATATACCATTTACAACATTCAAATCTTGTAAAACATAACTTATAGATGGTGGTTGAATTTTTAAAGCTGGGACACTTTCATTACTTTTTCCTTTTGATAATTCATTCATAGTTTTTTGTAATATAACTGCTTGCTCAGTAAGATGACGTAAACGTTTTAAACTTTTAACTGATTTATCATGATTTTCACCTAAAAATTCTTTGTAAATAGAATAGGTTTCTTTTTCATTTTGTAAAGCATTTCTAAAATCACCTAAACAACTATATAATCTAGCTACTAAATCATAACTTAAAGCAACTTTAATAGATTTTTTACCATAGTAAAATATATTTAAATTCAAAGCATTCTTTAAAAATTGTAAAGAAACTTCATATTCTCCAACAGAATGTAATATCAAACCAATGTTAGTATCTATTGTAGCCATTTCAGGATGATTTTCTCCTGAATTTAATAATAATAAATATCTTGATCTATATAAAAGTTTTAAAGAAACAGTAACTTGTTGATTGGCAAAGAAATATAATGCAAGGTTTGTATATTCTGTAATTGTACTTGAATGATCAATTCCATTTACTTTTTCAGACATTAAAACAGCCTTTTGTTGACAAGACATAGCTTCTACAAAATCTCCCATTATATAACTTAAACGAGCTAACATCCTTAAACATCTTATAATTTCTGGGTGCATAGCTCCATAGACATTATTTAATAGATTCAAAGATTCATTTATTAATTCATAGCATTCTTTTATTTGACCTTGATGTATTTTAGCTTGACCTGTAGTATAAAATCTCCATGCATCTGTTGCTTTTGGTTGAATATGCTTTACTACAGGGAAAATATTAAGTATATCATCTTCATTAAATGTTGGACTATTTTCATCATCAAACTTATAATCTTGCAATAATAATTGAATACCTGTTTTTAAGCAGAAAGATCTTAAAACTGACACTTTATTTATATTAAATTCATTAAATATCTCTTCTGTTGTAGCTCCTTTTAAGTTATAAGAATAATGACTTGATAAATCTTCCTTTAATTTTTCTAAAAATAACTTTGGTGTTAATGATGCCCATTCAAATAAATCATTATTTGTTGAAACATGATGCTTATTACGTTTACGATTCTTTTTCTTAGATGTTAATTTATTATGACTAGGTTCAACAATATCGAACACAGAAACATTTTTACAAGCAGATAAGAAACAATTTAAAAATAGACTTATTGCAGATGCTAAATTTACTGTATCAACATTTTGAAGATAAATAATAAATAAATGTTTAGCAGACCTACAAATCAATTCAGTTATTGAAATTGAATGTAAATAAGCTAATGTTTTATGTTCTGATAATTGTTCTGTGACTTTACCTAAATATCTTATATTTATACCACGACTATGAAGTACTTGGCATAATTCGAAACCATCAAATGGATATATTATCATTTCTAAGCAATCGTTAATGAAAACAGGAATTTGATTAGTTAATAAAAAGTCAGCAGCGTCTTTGATAATTTGTTTTTCTTTGTTTAATTTTTCTAAATCATTTGGATCATGTTTTAAATTCAAAAAGGCGTTTGGGTTAAAACTAATATCAAAATTGTCATTCTTTAAAGAGCCTACAGCTTTAGATGCATCTTCTCTAATTTTCATTTCTTCTGGTGTTAGAGAACTTTGGTCAGATGACAATTTTTCAACAAATTTTATCAAACTAAGATCTAAATTTTTTTCTTCATCTAAATTATTTTCATCAGAAGCTTTGGTTTTTTCATCGGTTTTGTCACCATTTTCTAAAGCTTTTTGTTTATTTGGCACTTTTGTATCTAAATTTTCAGCTTTTATTGCTTCTTTTTCTAATTTAATTTTATCAAACTTATTTTTAAAGCTTTGAAGAACTTTTTGATTGTACATAACTAAACGATGGTTATAAAAACTATCAATTAATTCTTGTCTCAAACAACATAAATTATGTTTGAATTTTTTAGGATATCCCATTTCAACAACTTTTTTACTATATTCTTCAATTGGCAATGGGAAATAATTAACATCTTGAGGAAAAGTTCTTAAAAGATCTAAAATATAATAACGTCCATCGTTACCAATTATACCTTTGCATTCTACAGATGAACATAATTCAATTAGTTGATCTTCATGATTTATGACTTTATGAGGTGAAATATATAATTCTTTTCCTGCTTCTTTTAATAATTCTAAGTATTTGTCATTTGAAATAATTGTTTTACCAAAATCAATAGAACCATAAACAACCGATTGTTCTTGTTCTTTTTCAAGGATACCTGGTATTATACTTTGAGCAGTTACTCTAAAACCTCTATAATCTATCACTACTGTACCCAATGTATATAATCCTTCTACGTCAATTGTTGTATAAGCTTTAACACCTTGTAAATCATTGTTTGGAGCAACAAATGCTGCATTATCTCCTCCTAATTCTTTATAATGATCTTTAATATCAAAACCTAAACTGAAAAATATATTATGCCAAATAAACATTTGCATTTTTTGATCTTCACTAGGGTTGATAGCTAAAACATTACCATCAATAACAGCCATAGCACCTTTAGTAGCTGCTACTACAAAGTCACTATGAATTTTAAAGATTGCTCTTTCTCTTAATAAGCGTTCTGGTAATGATTTTCTTGGCAATTCACGAGTTGTTTGTAATTCATCATTCCAATCTCTTGTTTGTCCAGGTAAATGCTCTTCATGTCCTAATTTAGACGAAAATGAGTCTTCAGCTCTAATTGAATCAAGACTATGTTTTAAAGAAGGAGCAATCCATGAGTATACTTGATATGGGGTTGAAACACGTTCAAATGGATGTTTTTGATGACGTTTTTTAGAAATAATTTGAAAATTTTTTTTAAATAAAGGACTTAAATGAGATAATAAATCTATTAATGAATGGCAGAGAACAAAAGGAGCTTGAGCTTTTGGATTAAATTCTTCATCTGTAGTCATATTAACATAAAAACCTTTTGTAGAAGAAGTTATATGAAAACGTTTATCTTCTAATGTTACAGCATATAAATACATCAAATCTCCATGAAGTTTTCTTATACCTGGTGGAGGATTCCAACCACTAGTAGTTAAAATTTTTAATGCATAAGGGTTTTTTGAAATTTTTGATTGAGGTTGTAAGGCACTTATTGGAATATTTTTGTTCCCAGGTAAAATATAACTAGGAGGTGTACAATCAACAATATCACGATTACCTTTCTTTTTTTCTGAAACATCTCCTTGAGCAATTATATTTAAAAAAGTTAAAGAATCACAATCTTGACCGTTGTAAGCATCAGCAGGATCTAATGATTTTAATAAATCTCTTATATGTCTAACATGAATACGTGCTTCCCTAGTTGTGTAAGGTTCTTCGACAACTTTAATGATAGCACCCTCTTTGAAACCCTCAATATTTTTCAATTCAGCAAAAATATCTAAAGTATTACCATTTAAACTTAAAGAAAAACACGTTCTTGTACAAGTATCTTCTCTATCCATTAAAAGTTGATGAATTTCTTGAACAAGTTCCATAGAACTTACCTAAAATAAAAAAATTATTTTCTTGTAAATTAAGGAAAAATAAAAATTTTTTTTCAATAAAACAAACCTGTAAATCAAAGGTGTCAATACCAGGTGCTGAAATTTTAACTGAAAAACTAGTGTCATGTACAAAAATATATTCTTGGTCAATTTTAGATTTATCTACATCAGTTTCTTGATTATTATTTTTATCGAAATCGATGCCATTTGAATTATTTAAATTTTTAGCATCTTTAGTCTCAGCATTTTTGCTTTTTTTTAATTCTAACTGATTATCATCATTCTGTAAAATAGGATCAGAAGCCATAATAAAATAAATAATTTATTATAAAAAAATATCTTTTTAAAATAAAATCGAATAAAATTTAAAAGTTTGAAACTTTTGAAGCTTAATTAGCCGACACAGTTTATTTACAAAAAATTAATTAATCTTTAAGTTAAATATAGTTATATAATATTCAAATGACTTTATAAAAATTTGAATTTTAAAACTTGAATTGTTCTAGTAACTTGATCATTTCATTTAATTAATTTTTTGAACATGTGACTTTGAGAAAGAGAACTCGGCGTTCAATAAAACAGCTTTTAAACCGGCGGCTTATTTTAATCTAATTGTTTTTCTAAAACATTTTCTTATCTTTCTTTTGTAAAAGATAAAAGAAAATTTACTCATAATAAAGACTCTTAAATTTATGATAAAATTATGATTATATTGTTGAAAAGCTTTTTTAAGTTTATTTTTCAATTATTCTTAAAAAAAAACATGTGTTTTATAAAAATATAGAATTTTGAAAAGCATGTTTATCTTTTTATAAACTAATTTCAACATGTGCTTCGTACATTAAAAACCGAAATTATTTTTTTGACACAAAACAAATTTGTTATTTATGGACTTATCAACATGTTTTAAGATAATAAAAATGACTTATTTTAAATTAGATATTAAGACATAAAAAAGAGTTAGAATTTTTTTTTGACAAAACAGTTTATATACAATTACCAAATTGAATTAAATTTTAAACTGATTAATAAAATTTATAAATTTAAACAACACCTATAGAAGAGTTAAACAAATAAGAATTTTCTTTTATACAAATATAACCTAGACAAAAGACTATTGTTAATAACTATTATAATTCTTTATACTTTCACTATCTTTTATCGATAAACACTTAAAAAAAGGCTAATAATCTCGAATTATATAACTTTATCATTTAAAATCTAATAAATATTCAAACCACAATCAATGAAATTGCTATAAAAGCTTAATTAATCAAATAAGTAAACGAGTAGTTTTATAAAGATTTACATTTTTATTAATTTGTCTTTTAATTTTTGATTTTAATTTCAAGTTTCATAATTTTTTTTGAGTAAAAAAATATAGCTATTAAAAAATCAATCAACTTGAATTTTTTCAATTTCATCAACATTAAACGCATCTAATTTAACTATTTTACGACCAAAATGATCTTCTAATTTTCTGATCATACCCATTGTACGGTCACTATCTATCAAATTAATTGCTAAACCTGATTTACCAAAACGTCCTGTTCTACCTATACGATGTAAATATGTTTCAAAGTCAATATCTTTATTTGCCATATTAATAGGTAAATCGTAATTTATAACAACAGTCACTTGCTCAACATCAATTCCTCTAGCCATCAAGTTAGTTGTAATTAACACACGTTCATCCCCATTTTTGAAACGTTTTAAAATATCTGTACGTTCTTCAACAGATAAGTCTCCTGTTATCAAACTAACTGCATGACCATCACCTTCAAGTTTAGTTTTTAAAGCATTAGCTGATCTTTTAGTATGACAAAAAATAAATGTCTGTCCAATAGAAACAGTTCCAAAAATATTTGCTAAAGCAATATATTTGTCATTTTCATCTTTACAAACTACATAATATTGTGTTATATTTTCTAAACTTTCTTCTTCTCTTTTTAATTGAATGATTAAAGCATCTGGAATTATGGTTTCAGCGAATTTCATTACTTCTTCATCATATGTTGCTGAAAAAAGCATCATTTGACAATTACTTCTTAATTCTTTTTGTAATTTAATGGATTGTGTACCGTGACCCTGAGTATCTATCATAACATCAGCTTCATCTAAAATGAAAACGTTTATTTTTTTAAGATCAAAAGCCCTAAATCTAAGAGCCCAGTCGACCATTTTTCCTGGTGTACCAATAATAACATGTTCCTTTATTCTTTGAGGAGGTCTTGCTTCTCCTTTAACAACATGTCTAAATGTTGTTTTAGTAAATTTAGCCATTTTTTTTGCTACTTCAGCTGTTTGAAGAGCTAATTCAAACGTAGGTGATAAAATAAGAACTTGTGGATATTCTAATTCTATATTTACACGTTTTAAGGAAGATAACAAAAAAGCAGCAGTTTTACCAGTACCTGATTGTGATTGTGCGATAATATTAGTTGGAGGATTAGCTATTAAAACAGGTAATACTGTCTCTTGAATTTTACTAGGTTTTTGAAAACCCATTTCATATAAACCTTTAAGTAACTCATCTGATAATCTTAATTCTTCAAATGATTTTACAGAATACAATGGAGATTTAGGGTCTTTTCTAAAAACTTCTACATTATTTTTAGATTCAATTAGATGAGTTCTTAAAATTTTTTTCATATAACTTAAATCAGCTTTAGTAACATCTTCTCCTTCTGGTTGTATTTCAACATTTTTAATCTAAAAAAAATGAAAATTAGTTTTAATTAAAAAAAAAATTTATATTTACTTCTTCAATTAATTCTTCACTTTTATTTGCCCAAGATTCCATTGTTTAGTTTAATTGACATAAAATTTGAAAAAATGTTTCCTAGCTGTGAATATAGTCTTTTGAAAATACACTTTTGTTTTTAAGAAATATAATAATTTTTAACTTTTTTTGCGCGAAAATTAAAATGAAGTTGTAAATCATAAATTTTAAATTTTATAGCTTACTATTCAAAGTATAAAACTTCTTTATTAGAAAATTACTCATCTTATGTTTAAAAAGAGAAAAATATTTTAGAGGATTAATTTTAGAAAATCATTTTTAATAATTTTTTTATTGAGAAACTGATTTTTTTTCTATTTATATAACTGTTTACACTGAAAGGTTCATTTAAAGAAAAAAAGTTTATATTACACAAACAGTTTCAAATAGAAATTTTTTATTTAATTTTTTTTTATTTTAGTTTATGAAGTACTCTATACATGCTTTGAACATAAGTAAATACACATTTCCAATCAGGCTTATCTTTCATTAAAACCATATCTTCAACTTCTAATAATGGGGCTATATCAGCTTCCTCTCTACAAAAAAAAAAAGTTTTCAACTTAAACTCAAATTTTTTTAATTAAAATTACTCAGCAGTTTTAAATGCCAATTCAAAATTATATCTACGATTTTTAGGATCTAATTTATTATAATCAAAAGAATCTGGAAAATGACAATGAATTAATGCACAAAATGCCATTCCATCTGACCAACTAGAAGAAAAATTTTTTATATCAACGTACTAGTTTAACAAAAGAAATTAAAATTATTTTATTGTTTTTTGTTTAATAATTTAATTTTATTACATTATATCCTCTTGTTTTAAATGCAGTCCATTTTAAAAGCATTTCTTTAATATCTGAAGGTGATTTAGCAAATGATCTTCCTGTTGTTGCAGGTTTAGTTTGTTGATCTATCAATTTGAATTTATCTTTAGCACTAACTGTAACTAAAATATAAATTTAAAATAAAAACTGGTCAAAAGTTCATTTTTTTACCATTCTCTTTAAAACTTTTTTTTTCCTCTGTTAATCTTGATTTAGCCATTTGATCATACATATTAAAATATCTATTAAAAAAAAAAACTTAGTTTTCTTTTCAGTTAAAACTAATAACTTACTTTTGTTTTTGTTCATTGCAATCTTTAATTTTTTTTTGAATAGCAAGTTCTCTTTGGTTTTCAATTCTATTAATTATAACATTTCTTTCTTCTACAAAATTAAAATCATTAAAAAAAATCTTTGCCATTTTTAAAGAAAAAAATATTCAAAAAAAATTGTTTGTCAAACTTTGAAAAAAAAACTAAACTTCGATTACTCTTTGTCTTCGTTTAAATAATCAAATAAAAAAAAAATTTCAAACCTGATGGTTAAAATTTAATTTTAAACAGTAACCTAGATCAATTTTTAAACGACATACTCAAGTAGTTAAATAAAAAAATCGCACCTCAAAAGTTTTTTTTTATCTAACTTAAATGTCGGATAAAACAATTATTTTACTTACACGTACCACTATATATATTTCAAAATTTTTTTTTTACTGGTATACAGCAGGTATCAATAAAAATTTATTAAATTACCTTTTTCTTGATCCTTTACTTCTTTTAAACGTGCTCGAATTATTTTTCTTGTATCAAAATCTTCTACTTGATCAAGCTTAAATAAAAGTTTTATTAAAGTTAATTTATGAAGAAAAAAACAACTTTTCTTACCAGATCCTGTAAGTCTTTTGAATTGTTCAAAGCTTTTATATCAACATTATTTACTATTGTACAAGCCATTTATAAAAATATTAAAGTTGACTATTAAAAAATTTAATTTATAGAAAATATTTTCAATAAGTTTAATTGCAATTTAAGTCATATACTGAAAAAAAGTTAAAATAATTTAAATCAAGTTTAAGTAAATAAAATAGCTGACAATATAAAGAATTTTTTAAGTTCACCAAAAAACTTTTCAACAACCCTTCAAGTAAAAAAAATTTTTAAACTTGAAATTTGATTGATTTAAATTGAAAAAAACTGTTTTTTTCTAGTAAAAATTCATTAATAGACACTTTTTAGCTAATTAATTCGAAATTTAAAAAAATAATTTGAATAAACTTGAAATTATAAGAAAAAAATATCGCACCTTTTTTTATATAAAGTTTGAATCAAATAGATACCTTTATTTTTTAAAAATAAATCTAGTTACTTTTTGAATTCAAGTTCAGTTTAGAAATAAAATTTTATTCTAACACTTAACTATGTTTAGTTCTAGTTTTAAAAAAAAAATGAAAATTTTAAAAGCAAAATATTTAAAGAGATTGCTCATTTTACTTCATCAAATCTATTCTATTTTTTAATCTAAATGTAAATTTAACTTTAAAATTATGATTATTTCAATTTTAATTATTATGTTAATAGAAACATTTACCTAATCTTCAAGGATAATTAAACAAAAGTCAAATTTGATGTTTATTTAAAAAAAAATATACTCAATAAATTATTTTAAATTAAAATTTAATTAATTTCTTGGATTGGAAACTAATAAATTTAAATAAATTCCTCTTGTTTATAAATTTTTCTTAATTTTAAATTCAATTTCAACAAATTGATGAGTTATGGAATCTTAAAATTAAAATATTTCTTATTGCCAATTTAATTTTTATGTAGAATTGAGAGTTTCTTTTAGTTATTCTTATAAAAGTTGATTCACTTAAAAATGACTAAACCAAATTTTAAAATGCATAACTATTTTTTTAACTTAGTTTTATAATTTTAGCGTAATTTGTCTGCTATATTTTCAATCTCAATCCAAAATTATTTAAAAAGTTTTCTAAAGTTAACTCAATGTAAATTTTTACTGATGTTAAGTGCAATTTCTTGATTAAAATTTAGAATTAATAAAAAACTTAGTTTAATACTTGGTTTTATTACAAAAAGTTATGGTCATGAATTTAATATAAGATGCTTAAATTACAAAATTTAAAAAAAAAAATAAAAACTATTTTATTAAAAGATCATCTTCATCAAAAAAACTGTAACTATCATCTTCATAATCATCCCATTCTAAATCAGTCAAATTTAAATTTTCAAAATCTGTTTTTAAATTTGATTCTTTTTTATTTTTACAAAGATTTTTATTGTTTATTTTCTTTTTTAATTTATCATCTTTTTGTTTCTTCGAATCATTTTTATCAAAAAATTTTCTTTCATCATTGTCAATAACATAAAAAAATTCCCAATCATTTTTTTGTGGACAACTTTCTAATTTATTATCATTTTTTGTATTTTCAATTTTTTCATTTAAATTTTCATTAATATTCTCTTTGACACTTAAAAAATGGTTATCTTTTGAATTTAAATTTTGACTTTTAATGTTTTCATTATCAATTGGATTTTGTGAAATATTAAGCTTTTTATCAGAATCTTTATTTTCAATATTATAATCTGCAATGTGACATTCTATTCTTTTTATGTATTTAATTTCCTATCAAAAATTAAAGAAAAATATAAAATTTAAATTTAAAAATTTAGAAACTTACCTTAAGCTTTAAATCATCTTTTTCTAATAACTTAATATTATTCTTTTGACATTTTTTTTTTATCCAATTATCAATTTTTTTTGTTTTATCTGATAATTGATCACAAAATGAATTATATTTAAAACAGAAAACCATTTTAGATTTCTATTAAAATGAACAAAAAAAATAAAATATTTCTATTTACTAATGTTTTTCTAATTTTATATTGAGAAGTTTTTCTAATTTATTTTTCTAAACCTTATGAATTTACTATTTTTAAATTAAAGTGTTTATAAAATTTTCTTTAAATTAATTAGTAGAGTGATTTTCAAATAAACATTTTAAAACTAAAAAGTGAAAATTCAATAAAAAAAAAGTCTGTTGGCAAATATTATTGATAAAAACAAGAGATAAGTTTTGAATGTTTCGAGACTAAAAATTAATCAACAAGTATAAACCAATGTTTAAATAGAAAATTTTTAGAGCATGTTTTCTTGACTAAATAGAAAAAAATGTGAATGTAAAGGAACAATTTTAAACTAAATGTTAAGTCAGTATTTTTGTTTTTACTTTTTCGGTACAAAAAAAGAAAACCACATGAGTATCGATTGTATCGTTCATAATCGATAACTATAAATTTAGACTAATTTACACACAGAACTTGTCCTCTTAGTCTTTTTTTCCATTTTTTTTTCAATTTTAAAAGTATAAAGAAATTTTCTAAATAAAAATGGTAAATATTTCTCTAACTTTATCTTGTTAAAACCTAATTATTTAACAAATTTTTCTTATAATTTATTCTCAAATATTTATTTGAATTTCAAGTTCAAATAAAAGAATAACTTTCTTTAAAAAGGACTTAATTTTAGCTTTTTAATAAGAATAATTACTTTTTTCCATTTGAATTAAGTTAAATGCTAAATTCCTAAACTTTGTTTTGAAAAGTAATTAAAAGATAATAAGTTAAAGCATTCTTTTGAGTTTAAAAGAAAATTTTTTAAATTATTAAATTAATGATTTGAATTTAGGTTTTAACAGTTATATTTAAATTATTCAAAATTTTGAGAAATTTTTTTTCTTTTTTAGAATAATTTTATTTGATGTGTTTTTCATAGGTAAAAGTTTGGTTAAAAGATCGATATTCATTTAAGAAATTGGCAACAGGTTAATAGACAAAAATACTTAATTCAAACATTAATTAAAAATTGCGTGTTTCTAATCAGTTATTATTTTAAGAAAAATGTTAACAAAATCGAACGGGGCACTCATGAACATTGAAAATAAAGCGTATTTAATTTTTAAGTAATGTAACAAAAGTAGCAAAATGTTTTGAAATGGCGAAAAAGTGAACTCGATTTTTAGGTTAGCAGAACTGCGTGATGAAGTTTTTTTTTTCTAATAGCAATATAGTTATCAAGCTTGTTTAAGACAAGATTTAATCCTTAAGCTTAAAAAAAGGATTGCTATAGCAATAATAAATCTTTTAAAAGAAAATTCAACAGTCAAAAAACTGATTTTGTTTTAAAAAAGCACGCACACAATCACATCACTTGTTAAAGCGACTTTTAGCTTTTTGAATTGTTAATGGATTTTGATGCAGTTTAATATATATATTTTATAATAAAAGTATATAAATATATATATAAGAGAAACTAAGGACCAAACTTGTAAAAGCAAGTAAAAAAAAAAAAATCATCTTAAAATATTTCAGATGTTACATTCAGAACACATTTTGTTGTCTTTTTTACTTGAAGTAGAATATGTATAGAAAATGTTTTCGAAATTTTGAACAATAATTTTTTTTTTATTAGTGAGATAATTAAATAAAAACTGATCAAAATTGATTTCTCAAGAAAATTTATTTTAACATGAATATGATTTTTAAAAGTGATCTAATTTATAAATTTAAAGGTAAAAAATCTAATTAATTTTTATGTAAACTTAGCGGAAGAAAGTTTTTTTTTTGTGAATTAAAAATGAATAACTGAAATCTTCATTTAAAGTTGAGAAAAGAGTTAACTATTTTAAAAAAAAAAATAGATAATTGAATGTTTAAACAAGTTATTAAATTAACAAGTTTTCCTAAAAAAAAAAAGAACTATTCAAAAAGTTTTACGCTTTGAATATTTTAAATTGGTTAGTTTTTTTTATTTGTTTAACAAAAACTTCTTGAAGTTTTTTTTTCAAGGTGTATTTATATTAGAAAGTGACATTTTTTTTCTAAAAAAAAAAAAAAGTTTTAGGTGAATTTATCTAATAAAGTTGAAATATTTGTTTACTTTACAAAAATTGAACGTATTTTTTGTCTTAAAACTTTTTTACTTAAAAGAAAATATTTAGTTCTTAAAAAAATATTGTCTCTTCAGTGGACAATTGATTGATCTAAATGTTAAAAGTTTTTTTTTTCTTTTTTTTTTTTTTTGAATTTTTTTGTTAGTTGTTCAAATTAAAATTTTTTCATACACCTGAATCAGATTTTTTTACGAAATAATTTTTTTTAATTTAAGTGAAGGCAATTTCTTTATTAGACAAACTTTCTATTGACCTTGTTTTTTTTACTGACTGTTATTCAATCTTAAACTAGAAAATGTTCAACAAATTATGTTTGTAATTTTAAATTTTTTATTGAAAATTTTATTATAGTTCAATCAATTTTTGATTATTAAGTTTTGATACTTTTATTGAAGATATTCACAAAATTGAAAGTGTTTTTATAATTTTTTTCTTAATTTTTTTCTCTTTTTCAGATTACTTTGGATCTTAAATTTTAAGTTAAAAAAAATATTCATCAATCTTTCATAGCTTAATAATGATTAAGGATATTATTTAAAAAAATTTTAATTTTTTAAAGAAAGATATAGGCTAAGTCAATAAACTTGGTTTCAAAATTTTTTTTTGTGTAAATTTTAATTGTTTTTAAAAAAAAATTCTAAATAAAAGAATAAACTGTTGATAAAGTGCGTCTTCAAAATTTAAGTTACATTTAACAAAAAATTTTTTTTATAATTAATGAACTTTTACTTGGTTTTTCTTCAAAAGTTTCTTAAGTTTATAATTCACTAAATAAATTTATAAAGAAAACATGATGATTAGTAGAAAAAAAATTTTATCAAGATCACAAAGTGATATGGATTATTCATCAAATTATAATGCTTATCAATGTGATGAAGACGTTTGGTATAATCGAGACAAGCTTTACAATGTAAGTAAAAAATTTTTTCAAAAAAATTTAAATTATTTGAATGAACTTGTTTATAGCTATATAAAGATTTTTAATTAGTAATCAATTTATAAATTCTTAAACTTTAAGTAAAGAGCAATACTTAATTAAAAACTTTTTCTGAAAAGATGAATTTTTTTGAATAAAAGATAAAAAAAGTCCATTTCATCTAAAAAGACTTGAATTTATCAGTGTTGGCCATCAAATATCTTTTTCGGAAGTTGTGAACACGATTTTTTTTTT
Organism: Anisodus tanguticus; assembly: GCA_034509755.1. NCBI lineage: Eukaryota > Viridiplantae > Streptophyta > Magnoliopsida > Solanales > Solanaceae > Anisodus > Anisodus tanguticus. The sequence continues at coordinate 303,562 of JAVYJV010000131.1, read as the reverse complement.
TGACATACCAATAGTCATGTTTAGCATCCTACTTAAATTAAAAATAAAAAATTAAGCTTTAAAAATTTTATTTGAAAACATCTTTCACTTAAATATTTTGAATCGTGCTTAATTATTAAGATGCTAAACCTCGATGTTTAATTAGTTTTTTTTAAGTTTAATTATATTAAAATTTTAAAAATTCTTTATAAGTTATTTTAATAAAAAAAATAATTAACTAATTGAAAACAAGAACGTAAATTTTGACCTTGTTTTATTCTGAAATTAATTTTTGATTTTTAATTGATTTTTTCTAAATGACGATAAATTTAGACTATAAACAATTTAATGTTTTTTAAATTTTTATTGATTTTCACAAAAAAAATATTTCAATTTTTTAAAAAACTTTTTTTATGACTTTAATCTTAATTTACACCTACGTTTTTAACACTTTTGATACTCTTTTTTATAAATTTACTATTCTTAATTAAAAAGTTTTATTAAGAGAATCAATCATAAAGATAAACTATTTTCTTAAAAAGAATATAAACTTTTTAAACAAAAAATCTATTTATCTGTAATTAATTGTTTTATTGAAAACTTTTTATTAAAAAAATTTCAAACTAAATTGAAACTTTACACCAACACTTAATTTGATTCATAATTCAATGTTGATATTTTTTTAAGAGTTGGTGTTGAATGAGAATTAACAGATCAAAAACTTTGATCAAAAAGCATGAGATCATTTTTAAAGAAGAAATAAAAATTTAAATTTATTTACATTTTTAGTAGTTTAGAGTAAGGATCATTTTATATGATACTTAAACTAAAATTTACAAAATTTTAGTCAATCAATTTTTAATTGAACTATAATTGAATTTTTGTCTACTTAAATTTTGGTTTATTTTTTAATAGTTTTTAAAAGTTCCGACTACTTGATATTTAAAGTTTAGCTTTTTAAAAGTTTGTTTAAAATTTAAAAAAATAAGTTTTACTTAAAATTTTGTTTATATAAATTTGTTATTAAAACTTAATTTTGTTATTAAAATTTAATTTCGTTATTAAAGTTTCATTAAAAAATGTTTTATTAAAAGAAAAGTCGGAAGTGAAATTGAGAAAATTATCTGAATATCTTTAAAAACAAAATAATTAAAATTTTTTTTCTTCTTAAAAGTGTTAATAAATGAAACTTTCATCAAATAGTTATGAAAATTATTTGAAACTTTTTTTTTCTTTTTTTTTAAGAATACAATGTACTTAATCTTATTTGGAGCAAAGTTTATCAGTTTTAAAAATAGAAATAATTTTTTTTTTGTCAATTGTTTTGTTACTTTTCAAGAAACTTATAATTGAGAAATTTTTTTTTTTTTGAAACTAATTTTAAGTTTTAATTGTTTTAAATTAATTTTTATTATTGAATATTCAATTTATTAAGTTTTAATAGTTTTTTTTACGATCTTAAAAATAATAAGTTTTAGTGATATTTCAAATGGTGTTTATAATTTTTTTGAATGATTTTTATATTTTTGAATGATGTTTAAAATTATGTTTAAAATGATGTTCAAAATGATGTTTAAAATGATGTTCAAAATAATGTTTATTTTTAAAATTTTCTCTTAAAAACTTTTGTTAAAATTATCATTTAAATCTTTCTTTAGTAACAAGGTTAAATGATGACCGGTATAAAGAAGTGTAAAATTAGTAACTTTTTTTAAAAGTTTTTGTGATAATTTTTTATAAATAAAAAGTATAAGTTTCAATAAAAATTAAAAAAGTTTTAAAATCTAAATTTAGACAATTTTTTTTCAAACAAACTTTCTGAAATCAAGATTAAACTATTGTGAATGTTAGTTTAATTGTTAAAGTTTATCAATTAGAAAGCTTTAAAATAAGTCTTATTTTATTTTTTGTGAAAAATGATAAGTCGAAGTAAAATTGTACGAGATGTTCTTTATCGAACTTATGGTAGAAGTTGGATAATGAATCCTGATGATGATTTAGATTGTTGGTACGATTTTAAACGGTGTTTAGACGTATGTAAACAAAAAAAAATTTTTTCTTTATTTTAATAAAATAAACAAAAGATAATTACAAACTAATTAAAAAATAGAAATTTAAGTTCAAAAAAAAAATTTTGACTTTTATGGGCCTTCGATTCTATTGTTAATAGTAAAAGTTTTTTTTTATTTTTGACCATTAACGGAACAATAGTTATACATTTGTCTTGAGAAAAAAAAATTTAAAAAACAAAAAAAAAATTGTTTAACTTGAGATATTAAAAGTAAATGTCTGTTTATTTTGATTACTAGTTTTAAATAACTTAACCTTTTAAATCAAATGTTAAACAAATTCATAATTTCTTAATCATTTAAAAAGCAATGAAATGGAAATTAGTTTTTTTATTGAAATTAGGTTTTAAAGTTGAAAGTTGATTTTCAAAAAAACTCATTAAGTTTAAAAAAAAATGGAATTGACAAAAGTATAAATCAATTTCATCTTTCTCAAATTCTTAATAATTTTTAAGCTAATTAAATTTGGTTAATAAAAAACACTCATTAAATATTAAAAATAAAACTATTTAAATTAATTAAATGAAAGTATTTTAAAATTAAAATTTTTCCACTAAAATGAAATACTTGAGATTAATAAATGAGAAAATTAAATTATCCAAAAATTTTTAATTATCAAACAAAAGTATTTAAAAATCTAATATAAGGATATTAAAATTTAATTATCAGAATAATGAAAAAAAAGTTAATCAAAAACTTCTTAATAAAAGTATCAAGTCATGATTTCTGATTGAAGTATCAAATCATTTTTTTCTAATAAAAATATCAAATTATGGAAGTATTAAATTATTTTAAAATTCTAAATTTAAAAGTAACAAAAAATTTAGTTTTGAAATGAATTTGCAATTTTATTTGAATAAATTTAAATTTCTGATCATTAAAATTCTCTTTAATTGATTAAAAGAATTTGATTATCTTCTTTGTATTAAGAATTTAATTAAAATTTTTGACAAAAAAGTTTTTTAATTTGATTTGGTAATTTAAAGAAAATTTATTTCTTGTTTTTAATTTAAAATTTAAATTGTTGATCTTAATCAAATATTAATTTGTAGATCTTATTTAAGACTTAATTTGTTTGTTTTATTTTAAACTTAATTTATTATTTTTATTTATAATTTAATTTTTTGCTCTTGTTTAAAATTTGATTTTTTAGTTTTAACATAAATTTGAATTCTTGATCTTAACTTAAAATTGATTTGTTGGTCTTAATACAAATTTAATTTGTTAATCTTAATCAATTTTTAATAAGATTCAATTAGAAGAAGAATTTTTTTTGAAAAAATTTAGATGAAGATTTATTATACAAGAAAGTCTTCATAGTTTAAGAAAAAAGTTTAAATTGAAGATTAATATTTTGACAAAAAACAATGTTCAAAATTTCAATTTAGCTTTAAGGTAAATGGTTTATATTTTTGATGCCTTCAAACTACTTGACCTAATATTATGAAGAAAAATTAAATTAAACTTTTGTCTGTTTTGTTAAAAAAACTTTTTACTGTCTGAAACTTTCTTCAATTAAGTTTTTTATTTAAATTAGATAAATGTAGATCATAACAGATTTTTGAAAGAACTTGAATAATAGATTTGAAAAGTTAAACTTTTTAAATTTTTGAATAAAAATTAATAAAAATAATAACCTTTTAAACATTGAAAATTCCGTTAAAAAAATATTAAAAAACTTGAATACTAAAAAATTTTTTTTTTGAAACAAGGATCATATTCAAGAAATTTTCAAAAAATGGGAACAACTAGATGATGAGATTTGGGGTAAAATTATATGTATGGAACGTAACAGACGTATTGCTAAAGCTTATGCTCGAGTACCTTTACTCACAATAAATGGTGGTACAGAAGGTTTTGATGGTTTCAAAATTGGTTTATTGGGTTTTGATAATCCTCTTGAAGATCATGTTATAAAACGTGTTAAACATGGAATTGAAAAAGGTGTTCGAATCAAAATAGATGAGATGGGTAATATAATCATTAAAAGATTATCAAATGCTGATATAATGATAAGAGGTTATGAACGAGATAGTTGTTCATTAGGAAAAGAAGTTGTAGAATCAAATGGAAATTTAGCTTTAGAAAAATCAGTTAAGTTATTTGATATAAAAAAATTTCAACAAAATATTACAAAAGAATTACGTAATTCATATCCAAATAGACAGAAATTAGAAGCACAGTGTATAATAGTAATTGGTTTTGTAAAAGATGCAGAAAATGTTTTAGAATTACCTGTATGGTGTATGTTGATTAATATTGTAGCCTTAGATATGCTAAAATCTCGTTTACCTACAAGTAAGTGTTTTCTTTTTTTTTAATAAAATATAATTTAATTGTGATCTTTATAGTTTTGTACAGAAATAATGAATTTACAAATTATGCTGGACAAAATGTACCAAAGTTCATATCTGTTTTTGACAAAAATGAAGGTCAATTAAGAGCACAAATTGTTGATGAAGATCCTTATTCTGTTCCTTCTTTACCTAAATTAATTACTGATAATAATCAGGGAAGTGGAGCAAGTAATAGTAGCTCCGGTAGTGGTAATGGTTTACGTAATGATCCATATGTTCATCAAGGTGCAATTAATCAAGCAATGAATGGAATATATAGCAGTCGAATTATGCAACAACAACAAACTTCTCAACATCTAAAATATTTACATCAACAACAAATGATACAAAATAATGGTAATAAAAATTTAAGAGAAAAAGAAAATAATCCAACACCACCTGAATTGCCTCCTAGAGATTTTAGTAAAGTAAATAATACTCCTAAAAAAACAAAAACAAGAAACTTTGTCAAAGTATTTAGATTTAGAAAATCAAATGACAGTCGTAAAAAGAAATTATCTGAAGAAGAGAAACAAGTTGACTCAAATGCCTTAACTAATGAAATAGAATATGAAGATCCATATTACTGTGGAATGCAAGCAAGAGTATCAAATTTTGGTACAAGACAACGTAAATCTTTAGCTGTACCGCCAGTTCAAAACTATATAAATAATATTAATAATTCTCAATATCTACGTAAAGCTAATTCAAATGGTTATTTAAATTCTTTATTTAATCCAAATAGTAATTTTTATCCTAACTCTAAAAATTCTTATTATTCACAATACGATTCAAGTTTTGAATCAGATCCATATGCAATATCAAGTAATGAAAATGCAGATTATTATGCAATTTATGGTAGTAGAATGCATCCAAGTATTTATCCTGGTCAACCATTAGCATATCGAAGAAGTCCTCCAAATGAAAATTATATGCCTCAAACTGTTTTCTCAAAAGCTGATCGTTTTGCTTCTGAATGGGATTAAATTTAAAATTAGTTTTAATCAATTTTTTTCAAATGAGTTTTTTTCAAAATAAAACTTATATTTTACAATTAAGATATTTATTTTTATAAAAAAATAATTTTTTACACAAATTTTATTCAAACTTATCATAAACACATTTACATCTAAATAAAATTTTTTCTTAAACAAAACATTTTCAATCATTCATTTTGAAATTAGATTTTAGTAATTTGTTAAAAATTTTTGTTTCTAAGTTTCAAATAGAAGCTTATCTAATTTAAAGTTTATGTTTTTTTATTGAAGTTATTCTTTAAATCATGTATTAAGAGTTTTCTAAATTTAGTTAATATTAACTAATTTATTTTGTATAATTTGAAAAAAAAGTTCTCTTAATTTAAATAAATTATAAGATGATATTTTGTTTTTGTGATATTTTGTTTTTGTGATATTTTGATTTTTAAATATTTTGTTATAATTTTTATGAATTCTAATTTAATGTAAGTGAATAATTTTATTTTCTAAAAATTTTTTCTTTAAATTAAAAAGTTTATGCTTTTAAATTTTTCTAAAAATTAGTTTTCTAAAAATTAGTTTTCTAAATATTTTTTTTCTAAAAATTAGTTTTCTAACATTATTTTTCTAATATTCTTTTTTTAAAAATTCTTTTCCTAAACATTCTTTCATAAAAATTCTCTTTTTATTCAAATAAATTTTTTTGTTCAATTTAGTATTATTTAATGTTTGATGAAAAAATCATTAAAAATCTACTTTCTATTTTATGAAAATAAATTTTGAATGCATAAAATTTTCTTATTTTTATAAATCTGTTTTATTGTTTTAGTTTATTAAACATCAAGTGATGAATTTTTTTCTAAATTCTTTTACATAGATAATACATTTAGATTCTTTTCAATATTTATGATAATAAATTTTTATCTAAAGTTAAAAAAATAATTAGAAGACCAAAAGGTTTGTTCATTCATACAAAATAATTTCATTTACTTAAAATCTTCTTTATTTAATTTTTGAAATATTTTTCTTTGAATAATCTACTACATTATAAAGTTTTTACCTTTTGCTCAAATTCATTATTCGTTTAAGACATTAGCATTTTTTTGAAACTTAATTGAAATAAATTTGTTTTTTACTTCATATTCAAACTGTTTTCAAGCTTTTGTTTAAATTTAAATCTCAGAGTTTTATTTTCATAACCTTAATACTGACCTTAACTATTGTTATTTAATTTTTTTTTTTAAATAAAATCTTTAGTTTATTGTTAAAATTATCTAAAGTTTAATTAAGATTTTTGTTTTAAGTAAATTTTAAAAATTTCAAAAATTTTTTTTTGCATAAACTAGAATACACAAAACAAGTTTTTATAATTTTTTTCTAAAAAAGAAAAAAAAATTTTTCATTAAAAACCAATTGTTATTAAATCAAATGAGTTTTTTCAAAGATTTTAAGATATTTTAATTATACTGGTAATTTGTTAAAAAGTTTAATTGTTTTTTTTAATCTTAGAATCTTAAATATAATGTAAAACGTATTTACCTTACAATCATGGTCAGTTTTTTATCTATGAAACTATTTTTAAAGATTGAAAAGATATCTTTAAATTTTAATTTATTTAAATGTAAAAATAAATTTATTTAAAAAAATAATAGAAAAGAAATTCAGAAAATTAATAGAAATAAAATTAAACTTAAATATAAATTCATTTAAAATAGAAGTTTGTTTCAAATAGAAATTTATTTAAAATAGAAGTTTGTTTCAAATAGAAATTCAAGAAAAAAATTTAAAATAGTAATTTAACAAATTTATCTTTGAATGGTAAATTATAATTAAAATTTTCATTTAAAAAACTGATTGATAATTTACTTCAATGTATAAAAATTTTGAAAAATTAAGAATTTTTGAAAAAGAAATTTTCAAATAAATTTATTTAGCACAGTGAATTAAATTTAGAAAAACAAAAGTTAGAAAAATAAATTTTCTAAAAACTCATCTAAAATAGAAAAAAAATTTAAAGAAAGAAATCAAATTAATTAAAATTAATAAAACAAATTAAGTAGAATGTTTTGTAAAAAAGCTCATAAAAGTATTCTTATGAAACAAAACTAGAAAATTCATGTAAAAATTTGGTAAAGTTTAGAAAATTGATAAAAAAAAAGTTTTATTTATAAAAAAAATTTTTGTTCAATCATAATTAGTTGGATAATTTTGTGATATAAATTTTTAACATTTAAAAGTAGAAAGTTTTTTTTTTTTGGATAAAAAATGATAAAAAAAATATTTTTGCATAAAATTTTATAAAATTTTAAGGTGCAAATCAAATTGTAAATTAATTTCATTAAAAAATTAAATAAGGTTAAAATGCTAAAAGACTAGTTTTTTTCTGTTTTAGTAATTAGTTTATAATTTTGATTGTTTAGACTAAAAAAAAATTAATTAGAATTTTTTTTTTAATTTTTGAAAAATTAACTAAAAACTGTCTTTTAAACTTGAAAGTGATAAAATTAAAATTATCAAAAAGTGAAATACGTAATACAAAATTTTAATAAGTTTTAAAAAGAAAATATTTAGTTTGATTCAATTGCTGTTTCTCCTTCAACTTCAATTAAAGGTTCTTTTGATTTAGAGTTTGAAAAACCAAAATGACTTAAACTATTTCCATTTAATTCAATTCCATTTGTTTCAATATCTTCTGACTCATTTTTCTTATTTCCATTAGTTTCACATTTTGTTTCTAATGGAAAATTATTAACTATTTTTAAGGAATTATTTTTTGTTCCTTTTTTAAAAAATGTGGTCCATTCATTATTTTTGAAATCTAAATACTCAAAACTATTTAAAAAGTTTTTACCACTAAAACCTCCAACAGCATAAATTGTATTTTTAACAACAGATACTGAAACATTAGCTCTACATACTGTTAATGAAGGCCCTTTTGACCAAGTATTTTCTTTTGGGTTGTAAATTTCGCATGAACATAATGAATAAATTCCATCATGACCTCCAATTACATAAATTTTGTTCTCAAAAGAAGTTACACCACATCCTCTTCTAACAGTATGCATTGATTGTATAAGTGACCACTCATCTTTTTCTAGATCATACCGTTCAACTGAATTCAAACAAGTCCAAGTACCACAACCTCCAACTGCATAAATTTGATTATTCAAAACAGTTACTGAAACTTGATAACGTCCAATTTGTAAATCAGAAATTCTTCTCCAAGTATCTGTTTTTGGGTTATAGACATCACATCTTTGTAAGCCAGTTTGCCCATTCCACCCTCCAATCAAATAAATTTCACCGTTTAAAGTGCAAACGCCTTAAAAAAAAATTTTTATTATTTTTGAATAAAATAAAGAACTAAATTACTACTTACTTGCATTTGATCTTCCAATTGGACTTTTAGCAATAAACTTCCAAGTTTTTTCAATAGGATCATAAACTTCTGCACTTTTTAATTCTTTTTGGCCATCAGAACCACCTACAGCATATATTTTATTATCTAAAACTGTAACGCTGAAACGAGCTCTAGCTTTATTCATTGGAGGTAAATAAATCCACTTGTTTTGAGTAGAATCATAAACTTCAACTGAATTTAAACAATTACTACGATCATATCCTCCACACACAACAAGTTGATCATTGAGACAAGCAGACCCTAAAGCACATCTTACATTATTCATAAAAGCCAATGTAGTACAAATTTCCGGTTTTTCTATTGAATTATTTCTACTTGAATGAGGGGAGTGTAACTTTAATTTTACAGTTAGTAAGAATAATTTTCCAGCAACCATCAACAATCCATTCATATTATTTTTTGTTTTTACATCAACAGCTAAAACTTTCCAATCATTTTCATCTTCGTCAGCAATAGATGATAAAGAAGAGTCAGAATCACTTCTTGTGAATAAAAACTGTTTTGGTTTAGAAGGAGCAGTATTTTTGTTATTATTTTTCATTAAACTTTGTATTACACTATGGTTAGTTTCTTCATTTTTTGTCGTTTCTAAATTATTTTCTTTTTGAGAATCTTGAATTTCATTTAAATTAACAGCACCATTAGATTCAGTCTTTAAAGATACGTGTTTAAAAGTATTTGCATCTACATTTTCTGTAGAACGTTTTGTTGCAGACAATTTCCTAGATAAATCTTTATACTCAACAATCATTTCAGAATAATTGTAATCTCCATTTTCTATGTCTAAGCAATCATGTAAACTACGATCAACAGTATTTAAATAAAGCATATAAGTTTTCAATAATAACTGGTTGTTACTCATTTTATTATCTTCAAATTCTTTTCTAATCCAATCAGATATCATATTAAATAAATGTCTTGGGTTAACAGAATCAATTTCTTCATCACTATTTTGCAAAACTTCAATTTTAATTTTTTCTAGCTGCTCAACAAACTTGCATTTTATAACTTCAGCAATATTTTCTTTAATATAGTTATCAACTGATGATAATAACATAGGATCATTAAGAACTCCATTTGTTGAACGAACATGTAAGCAAGTTTCTGGTGTCAATGTAGAAGCTAAAAATTCTCCACATTTTTGAGCAATTGTTGTCATTTTTAAACGGCTAGCTAAAGCATAAACATTTCTTACATGTTTTTTAGGTATTTCTAATCTTGAAGTATAAATATAATCAAGAATATGATTAAAAGCATCTACATCGTATTTAGTGGATAATAATTTGTATAATTGAAATTGTGGAATACCACAAGGTGCATAAGTGATATCGTTGGAGAAAACATCTAAAAAATATCTAGAAGCACTTGCTAAAATAGCTTTATGTCCATATATTTCATGGATGTCTTGAGGTGTACCAACCTAATAAATAAAATTCAAAAGTTTAATAATTTATATAGCTCATTTATAGTTTAACTCAAACTATTAATTATAATTTTTTTAAATCATTTGATAAGTTTGTTTTTAATTGATTTTAATTTTTTTAATTAAACTTACTTGCAAGATAACATCGCAAAACTGTTTGTTTTTTCTAAGAATATTTAACTTTTCACATAATAAGTTACAATGATCTTTATCTTCAAACTCAAAAATTTCTACACTAGTTTTTTCATCCATTTTTATGTTGTATTTCATTTTAGTTTAAACAAAATATAATTAGAAACCTGATTTTTAAGACAAATTACCAAAAAAAAAAAAAAAACCCTTATTCTTCACTACTTATTACTTTTATTAATTACTATTAATTTTACTAACTATTGAATGCATTTTTGTCAAAAAAAAAAATTTAAAAGAATCAAAAAAAAAATAAATTATTTAAATAGAATTTATAATATTGAGAAAAACTTCATAATTATGAGGATGAATTCTAAACTCTGAACATGATTAAACTTAACTTTATCTTTAGATTTTATAATCTGTTAATTATTCAAATAAAAAAAATAAATATAAATAAAAAAAACTTTTAAATGAATTTCAGGTTTTGCTAATCAAAGTAACAAAAAAAAAAAATAAAAACTGAATAATAAAAAAAAAGTTTATAAAAAACAAAACCTAAATTTTGATTTAAAAAACCTTGATAAATTTTTGATATACATATTGAAATAAAGTATAAATCAATTTAAATATTTTTTAAGCTAAGAAATCAATTTAAACTGAAATTAACAAAAGTGAAATTATCACAAAACAATTAAATTTATATCATTTTTCTAAATTAAATTTGATTATTTAGAATTTGAACTAAATAATTTTTTAGAAAACTTTTTAGCTTGTTTTCTAAAACGAATCTGTTTGATTTTAAAGTTTTTGAAACGTAAACAAACCGTAGAAAAAAAAACATGGAAATAAAATGGTGAATTTTTTTTTTCTTTTTTGTTATAGAGCTCTACCAAATTTTTTTATATAAAAATCTTTACTGAGTTTAAACGTTGTCTTAGAAAAGAGTTTGAATCAGAGTGTAATAATGGTAAGTTATATATAAATATCATATAGAAAACGACAATGTGGTTAAAATGAACTCATTTTCTATTTTTAATTAAAACAAAGAAACTTTTTCTTTTCAAATAATTTTTACTTTAAGTTAACTTTGTAAAGGAAATTCATAATTTTATTTGTTAAATTTTGTTTATCAAACTAATTCAATAATGTACATATTTTTTTTCAAAATTAATATTGTTAGACTTAAAAAAATAAAAATTAAATTTAGGGAATTTTAAACACCATCTAATTTTCTAAAAATAAACTCAAAAACTCATGCTTTTTTTTCTTTTATCTTATAAATCTTTTCTTCACAAAAGAAAATTTATAGATTTTCAATTAATTTTTTGTCTAAATTGATCATTTTTATTAAACTTAAACATTAAATATTAAATTAAGAAATATTAATTACTAAATCAGTTTGAATAAGCAGACTTTTTTGCATTTTTTAAACCGGAAGTTTCAAAATATTTAAAGATAATTTTAGTAAAACGCCAACCATATAAAATTGTTATAAATTTTAACAAAAATTACATTTAGATCAATCATTGTTAAATATTAATTCATAATTATTTTATTTCAAAAATGTGTATAATTAAAATTAAATTTTTTTTTTCATTAAAACACACAAAAATATTTAAATTAAATTTAATTTAGTTTTATATGTAAATTTATGATTATTTAGCTTCAGATTTTCCAATTTAATTTAACTGAATTATTTTTTGTTAGATTAAAAAAAATTAGTCTTAAACTAACTAAAAATAGTTTTAAAAAAATGCGCTAATTTATTTTCTTATAATAGAGGGTAGTTTTTTTAAATTTTCATCGTGTTGATCTCGTTTTTACAGTTTTTAAAAGCATGGAAAAAATTTTTTTTGATAAAAATTTGTTTATTTTGAAAAAGTGCGCTTTAATTTTAAAAAAAGTTGCTTTTTAGTATAAAAAGTTAACACTAGGGTTCAAATTTTAAATTGTTTCCGTTTTCTGTTTACTTAAAAACTAGCATTATTTCAACGTCATCTTTTTATTACGCTTGCGTCGAAAGCACATTTTTGTTTTTGCGCATTTCTTTTTGATTTCTCCTTTACTCTTGTTCTGGGGTTCAACGTGTCTACACACTCTTATTTAGTTTTAAAAAATTTTTATAAAAAAAAAAAAAAATAAAAAAAAATACTTAGATAAAAAAAAAAAAAAAATTATTATAAAAAAAAATTAAAAAAATAGCAAAATTATCAAAAAATTAATCAAAAAAAACTAACTTTAAAGCAATTTATTCAAATTTGTGTAAAGAGTGAAGCTTGAAAAAAAGAAAATTAAAAATGAATCCAGCTTATCCAATGGCCACTTTATATGTTGGTGATCTACCACCAGAAATTGAAGAATTTCACTTATTTGAAAAGTTTGGTAGTGTCGGACCAATCGTTTCTATCAGAGTTTGTAGAGATCTTATTACTAAAAATTCGCTTGGTTATGCATATGTTAATTTTCAAAACCCTTCAGATGGTAAGTTTATTATTAGTTTAAAAAGCATTTTTTTTTGTGTAAAGATAAATGATGAAAATTTGATAATTTAACTTAAGTATTTTAAGATGCTGGTGTCAGTTAAACTGACGGAACCCCCCAGCGTTAAGTCTTAAATTATTAAAGATGATTTTTATCAATGTCTGAGTTTTTTATCTGAACGATAATCAATGTTTTGTCTTAGTAACTTTATATTAAAATTATATTTTTTTAATTTTTAGCCGAACGTGTTTTGGACACAATGAACTTTGATACCATAATGGGTAAACCTGTGCGTATCATGTGGTCTCAACGTGATCCATCTATGCGTAAATCTGGTTTGGGAAACATTTTTATTAAGAATTTAGATAAAAGTATTGATAATAAAGTTATGTACGATACATTCTCTGCTTTTGGAAATATTTTATCTTGTAAAGTTGCCGTTGATGAAGAAGGAGAATCAAAAGGTTATGGTTTTGTTCATTTTGAGTCCGAAGAATCTGCTAATAATGCTATTGCAAAAGTCAACGGAATGTTGCTCAATGGTAAAAAAGTCTATGTTGGAAAATTTATTAACAAGAAAGATCGTGAATCTCAAAATGGTCAAAAAGCTAATCAGTTTACTAACATTTACGTCAAAAATTTAACAGAAGATATGGATACTGATGAAAAATTAGAAACTTACTTCAATAAATTTGGTAAAGTTTTGTCTGCTAAAGTTATGGTTGATGAGACTGGTAAAAGCAGAGGTTTTGGTTTTGTTAACTTTGAAGAACCTTCTGAAGCTGAAAAAGCTGTTGAAGAATTAAATGGTAAAGAAATCAATAAAAAAATTGTTTACGTAGGCCGTGCACAAAAGAAAGGTGAAAGACAAGCAGAATTGAAAAAGAAGTTTGAAAAAATCAAGCAAGAACGTTTGAACCGTTATCAAGGTGTTAATTTATATGTTAAGAATCTTGATGATTCAATAACTGATGAAGATTTGAAAAAAGAATTTATTCAGTATGGTGAGATTTCATCTGCTAAAGTTATGACTGATCCAATAGGTCGTAGTAAAGGATTTGGTTTTGTTTGTTTCACTTGCCAATCCGATGCAACTAAAGCTGTTAGCGAAATGAATAATCGTATTATTGGGGCTAAGCCTTTATATGTTGCTTTAGCTCAACGTAAAGATGAGCGTAAAATGCATTTAATTTCTCAACATATGTCTAGAAATACTTCAGAAATGAGAATTCCTATGGGAGCAGAACATCCTCAACAACTTCATCATGGAATGCACTCTGCAGCAATGTTCGCTAATAATCCAGTTGCATTCTCACCATTGAATCAAGGTAAATATTTTTTAAATAAAAAATTATTTCAAAAAATGATGACATTTCTATCCATTCACTGATAAAAATACGAAAAGATTCAAAAAAATGTTTTATTTTTTTGTTTCTGATTAGTTTTTTGCTAGTATGATTGAATTATTGGTTCTGATTTTGAAAATTATGAACTTAATTTTAAGTCTTAAATTGAAAATCTAATTCTTTTATCTTTTTTAGGTCCACAAGGTAACCAAGGTGGTCAATCAAACTTCTACATACCAGCCTTACCTGGTCCACAAATTCAAGCTAGAAGCTTCTATTCACCTCAAAATGTTTATCCTGGACAAGGTCAACATGCTAATAATAAAAATCAAAGATGGGCTTCATCTCAACAAGGTAGTAAACAAATGCAAAATTACCAACAACAAAGAACAAGACAACCTCATAATGTTCCTCAATTACCAAGAGCAGTTCAGCCATCAGTTCAACCATCAACTACCAGGCCAATAACTGGAAATGTACCTCAGAATTTCCAACAAAGAAATCAAGCTCGTAATTCCTCAAGTCAACAAGTTAAAACATCTCAAAACCCCGGACAAGCTAACTTTAAATATAATTCTAATGTAAGGAATCCTACACAACAGTTCCCAGTTCAAGCTGGTTCTAACATACAACCCCAGCAAGCTTTACATATGCAAGGACAAGAACCTTTAACAGCATCTATGTTAGCAGCAGCTCCTTCTGAAGCTCAAAAACAAATGTTGGGTGATCGTATTTTCCCATTGATACACTCAATGTATCCAGATTTATCTAATAAAATTACTGGTATGTTATTAGAAATTGATAATTCTGAATTATTACATATGTTAGAACATCAAGAATCTTTAAGATCAAGAGCTGAAGAAGCAGTTGCTGTTTTACAAGCATTTCGCGCAAAAGAAATGGCTCAAACTGAAAATGCAAGTTAAATTTGTTCAGAATTAGTGAAAAATTAAAAAAAAAAAAATGATATTTTTGTTTTATACTTAAATAGTAATAATACAAAAAGTATTATTTGCTAAAAAATTTTTTGCTATTTATTTTGAAATAAAAAAAAATAGAAAAATTGTTTAAATTAAAAAAAAAGTAACTTAATCTTTAATAAAATCTTTAAAAATACTTTTAATTTTTATTTATTAATACGCATTAAAATTTGATAATGAGTTTAAAATGGATGAATTTTTAAAAATAGTTGTTTTAAAGGTAGAATTTTTATGGAATGCTGTTTGCCTTGGTTCAAACTCAAAAAATAAACTTCGATTACAATCTAGAATAATTAGACTGTAAAATGAACTGTAAAAATTTTACTTAAAGAAAATCGAGAATTCTTAGTTTAGCTAAAAAAACTTGTTTATCAACGAAGAGTTAGCTTTACTTGCTTAATTATTAATTTAAACAAAAAAGTAAGCTAATTAGAAGATGGCTTTTATTTAAATATATTTCTTTTTGTACCACATTTTCTTTTGAAAATTTCATTTTCTTTTGAAATTGTCTGTAATTATATGTTTTTTAAATAGAAAATTACTTTTGAAATAGCTTTTGAATTAGTTAAAACAAAAAGATTCTACTGATTATTAAAAAGAAAATTTTATTTAAAAAGCTTATCAGAAAATTTTAAATTAAAATTGATTGGCGTAAAAAATTTGTCATTTTGTTTTAGTGGTCTTTAAATTATTTGAAATTTATAAATTTGAAGTTTGTAAAAAAAGAACCTTTACAAAATATTAGCATTTCATTAAAACCTAACAAAATATTAGGAAGGTTTTCTAAATTAATCACTTTTTTTAAAAATGTGTTTTTCTATTTTAGAAATTTGAATTAATTTTTTTCTAAATTATTTTCACATAATTTTAATTGTTTGACTTTGAAATTATTTTTTTTAATTGTTTTTAATTTTGTTTACTTTAACTTATATTCTAACTCATTTAGTGTTTACAAAATTTATGTTTGATTTTTATTTGAATTATATAGAAATTGATAAAAAAATTTTATTGAAAAAAATTATAATTTATTGGTAAGTGAATTCAATTAAAATGTTTATTTTTTAATTTTGTTTTAAGCTTTTTTTAAATATAAATTTTTTTAATTTAATGTACCATTTGATAATTAAATGGATTAATTTTTACTTATGAGATGTTATTAAATGTTGAATGGTTTGTTTCCTGACTTGAAGCACTTCCTTTTAATGATCTATCAGTTATAACTGTAGTTAAGCTATTACTTGCGCTATCTATAACACGATGATGTCTTGAAGTTTTTTTATTCCAAAAATTAATACATAAAGCAGTTTTAATAATAAACCAAAAAATTTTTATTAAAAAATAGATTAAGTAATCAAAAAAGCTGTAAATTGAAAATCCTAGCCATACAACAGCAATTAAAAAAATATCAAATATTAAATCTATTGATGTGTAAAATAATTTTTCTCTGAATATTTTATTACCATTTAAATTATTTTTTACACTTAAAAAAACACTAAATGGTTTTAGCCTATTATGTCTTTCTTCAATATCATCATTTGAAGTAGGATTATTAAAGTTTTCATCCTCTGTATTATTAAACTCAAAAAATGTTTTGTTGACATTATATTGTTTTTTAAAACTTGGTGTTATAAAGAATAATGGTTGATTGGTTGATAATTTAGATGTTTTCTTTAAATTAATTTTTGTTACAATTGAAACAGATGGAGATGTTAGATCATGATTTAAAGGCTCTTCTTTATCTATATTTTCATCAATATTATCTGAATCATTTGTGTTTAAATCATTAGGGCTTGTTAAATCATTTTTATCTAAAGAAACTGTTGTGTAATCTAATATGCTATTAGTTTTAGTTTCAAAGATTGGACTTGTTAAGTTTTGAGTATCAGAATATTTTTTACGATTTTGAAAGTGTTTTGTTCTTTCAGAATCATCTTGTGTTTTTTTGACAATAATAGTTGTATTTAATTTAAAATTTTCTGTATTGAAAGAGCCATTTTTTCCTAAATAGTCAATTGCAATTTTATTTTTATTTTCAAAATCTTTATCAAAATTTGGTAATAAATAACTAGATGTCACTGTTTTATTTTTTAGTTCAAAAGTATCTTTTTTTTGTATTAAATTTTTGTTTTCATTATGATTTTTAATAGAGAATTTTTTTTCGGAATTATTTTTAGGTTCAGTTTTTTGTAAAGAAAAATTAGGATCAAAATAAAAACCATTCGGATAATAATTACGAGCTATGTTCAATCTTTTTGAGTTTTTTGTTAGCTCTAAGGTACGACTAGTAATTTTAGATTGCAAGTTACTAATTATATGTTGAACAATTACATCAAAATTAGCTTTTTCATTTATTGTAAAGTCATATTTATCATCTTGACAACTTGAAATACAGTTGTTTTTTTTCAAACATTTTTTGAAGCGCTCATATCTTTTTGAAATGAAATTACTATTAGGAATCGCATAAATTCTTTCTAATTCATCTGGTTTTGTTTTAATTAAAACATTTTCTTTATTATCTGATTTATCAAAAATTGTTGTATGCTCTAAATTAGATGATGATGTTGGTAAATCTTCTTGTAAACATCTAAATTCATCACAAAATAAATCATCAGCAGATAATAATTCTCTTCTTATATTAACACCTGCTGGTAAACAAATACAAAATTTTTTGTTTATTTCTAAATGGCATTTATCTAAGCAATCTGATTGAGATTTAGGGGATGTTATTTTTGAAGTATATGTTTCTTGTTGATCATTAGGAATTATTTTTGTTTGGTTTTCATTTTCTCTTATAAACAATAATTTATTTAAATGATTTTTGATTACATTTTTATATTCAAGTATAATTTTAGGGACTTGATTATAAAAGTTGTTTTCTTTTTCTTTCACAGTTTCATATTGTCGACATGGAGATTTATTGATATTTTGTTTTTCAAATTTTAAATGATCAAAATAAATTATATATTTGTGTGATGAACTTAAAGAATAAGTTTTCATCAATTCAAAATTAGGCATTTCAACATTACTGTGCATCAAAAAATGTATTTTTTCTTGTTCATTAGATAAACTTAAAAATTCTTCTTCAAAGTTCATTTGAATTCGAATCAAATCTCCTCCATTTAAATCATTACGATAAACTAAAAAATCATCATTTTCAACATCGTTTGTTTGTTGTAATTGACTAAAAAAAGTTAAACATTTTTGTTTAGCCTCATAATTTATGCTTTCGATTACTTGTGCAATTTGTTCACATGGAAGAGGACTATCATTTAAACGTGTCAATTTACGTAGTTTAGTTGGTTTAACTAAATCACATTTGATTGTAAAGCGTGGTTTAGAAACTAAATTGAATGCTTGATCTACTGATATCATTTGAGATGAAGAAACTAAACGAGGTTCATTTTTTTTATTTTTCAATTGATTATAACGAAAAGTCAAGCCATCATCAAATTGAGAATCGTTTTCTTCTAATAAAGCAACATTATCAGCAAAATTATTTTCTGAATTATAAAGTAAAGATGAATCTTTTTGTTTAATTAAGTTCATAAATGAAGGTTGATCAGATTTTTTAAATAAGTTTCCGGAAAAACATAAACTAATTGCTGGTATTTTAACAAGATCATCTTTATCTAAATTTTCATTATTTAAATTTAAATACTCAGTAAATGGTTGTTGATCATAAAACTTTTTTATTTTAATATAAGAATGAACTAAAAAACCAAAAAAACAAAAACAAAATATTGCAAGTTTTATCAAAAATTTTCTAAAATGAGTTTTTTTATTTAATTCATTCATTTTTTATATTATTAAACTGTTCATTTAGATTTATAATTAAGTTTAGTGAATTTCAATTCTCTTAATTTTTAATTAAGCTTATAAATTGACATTTTTAACAAGTTTCTCTTTTTTCACATTTTTTTCTTTAAAAAAATTTAACTTTCAGAGATAAAACTCTTAGTCTTTAAACTAAATTTTTTAGTTTTTTAATTTTGATAAATCGATTTTTTTCTTCAAATCAAAGACAATTGAATCAAAAAATATATATTTGATTGGCTATTTTAGAAAATTTTTTATTTTAAAAGAATAATTAAATTTACAATGATCAAAGCTAATAAATTGTTTTATTGAGATTCACGCAACATCAAAATTTTTTTATTTGATTTAAAGTTCTAACCAAAATTTTAAAATTTTTTTTTCAAAAGCTTTTCTCAAATATTTTTAACAAGAAAAAAACTCTTAATTATTTTAACTTAGCATTTCAACTTTCTTTTTAAAACTATTTTTTTATTAGTTTTTAATCAAAATTTAAATTTGCCTTTTTTTTATTTTTTTCAAAAGTCGCTTAGATTCCTAAGTTTAGTTTAGAGTGAATTTTTGTTTTGTTTTGCATATTTAGATTATAAAATTTAAAATAAAAGAATTTAATAAAAAAATTATTTAAAATTAAAGTTCAAAAAACTTTTTATTAATCTAAACTTCCGACTTAGCATTTTGAGCTATCGGAAAAAGTTTAATTTAAAAGTTTAGGATTGAATAGGAAATTAGGATTTTAATGTTATTTTTATCAGCATCTTCAATTAATTGCTTTTATTTTAATTGTAAAAAAAATAATTGACTGTTAAGTCCAGAAAATTTTGGGAAAGTGAACACCGGGCTATGGTATTAGTCATAGTAGAAAAAAATTGTTTTTTTTTTAAAAGTAGACAGTGTTTAATTATGTGCATAATTAACTTTTTTATTCTTAACAACCAGAAACAATTAATTTAATTTTATTTTTTATTGTCTATAGATTTTTTATGCTACTTATTTAATTCTAATCATTACAAACTCATTATCGCAATTTAGAAGAAAAAAAACAAAATTTTCCGCATTATGAAAATTGGCTTCAATATTCAAACCGGAAATAGAATTTTATTTTAAGTTTTTAAAAAAAATAAACATCAGTATTTGAAAAAAGAAAAAAAATTTTTTTTTGGTTTCCAAAAATTATCCTTTCAAAGTAAATATCTTAATAAAAATTTATATCATCAATTTGAAATATTTTCTTAAACTTTTAAAAGGTTTTTTATTCAAAACTGAAAAAAAAATATTTTAAATGAACGTATTAAAAATAAATATATTTTTGAATGTTCGAATAACTTTTTAATAATCGAAAGTTTTTTAAAAAGTTTAAATTTATATTAAATGACAGGATGTTTTTTGAACATTAGAATTTAAGTGTTCAAATGTTTTTTGAAAATTAGAATGTTTTTTGAGCATTATTGTGAATATTAAAATGTATTGTTCATATTTAAATATATTTTGAATATATTTTGAATAAAAGAATGTATTTTGAACATGAAGATGTATTTTGAATATGAAGATGTATTTTGATTATGAAGATGTATTTAAAATATGAAGATATATTTCTAATATGAATATATATTTAAAATAGAAGGATGTATTTTGAGTAAAAGAATGTATTTAAAATATTAGAATGTATATATACAAAGAGGATGTATATTTGATAGTGAAAATAAATTTTTAAAAGTTAAAATTAACATTAAAATAAATTCTAAATTAAGAAAGTATTTTAAAAGTTGAAATATAACTTCAAATGAAAAAATTATTTAGTTTAAATAAAAAAGCATCTCTATTATTTAAATTTCTATGAATTTTTTTATGAATTGAAATAACTTTTGAATTTCAAAAGCAAGTCGATAAAAATTCAAAAAAAAAAAAGAAGTTAAAATACAATTTAAAGTGTTCATAATTAAAAATAGTCATAAAAAAACCTTTTAAAAGCATAATTTTTATAAATAATAAAAATAGTTTTTTATTTATTTTAATTAAAAGTAATTTTAATTAATCAATAATATTGAAACCAAAAAAAATATTTTGACTTTTATATCATCTTCAATTAATATTTTTAGTTGAAAGAATTTTTTTAAATAATTCAGGGAATTAAGTTTTCAAAAGTAATAATGAATAGATTATAATTTGAATTTTTTCTTTCATGTCAAAATTAGATTTGAAAAAATTAAAAACAAATTATAAGTTTGAAGTGAAAGCTTAGTTTACATAATTATAATTTTTAAGTAGTAATTAAATATTTAATAGAAAAGAAAACTTTTTTTACATATTTAAATTAAATCAGTTTTAATGAATAAGTTGAAAAATTTTCAAGTTATTCCCATTGAAATTATTAGTTTTTAATTTCAATAAATATAAGGTATAATTTTGTAAGGTACAATTTGACAATATTGTAGCCAAAATTTTTTATATTTATTTCTACATTTTTCTTCATCACGTTCACTACGATGTACAAGCAAAATTATCAAAAAAATAAAATATAGATAAGCAATTAAACCATTATTGCCTGTAGCAAAACACCAAGAAAAAGCAGCTAAAATTTCAAATAAATAATTAATATGTCTTGCTTGACCCCAAAAACCAGAAGCTAATAAAAGAGTTCTATGTTTAACACCATCTTCATCTGTATAATTTGCGTATATAAGTTTTGGATTTTTAAACCAAATTTTACATTGACCATCTGTATTACGAATTAATTGACGTTCACGATCAGTTTCATAATTAAGTAAAATAAAAATTAAGCCAAATAAAATATTTAAAATAAAGCAAGTGAAATTATAATAATCATTTATTGGCCAATGATGTACAGCGCATGTTGTACTTAAAGTATAAAATATTGGAACCCATACTATACAACCCCAACCAATATAAAAACCAAAATGATCTAAAACAATATCAATCGTATGCATATAACCAGATTCCCAAATGAAAAATTTAAATATATATATTGTTTGTAATAATACATTTGCGGTTAAACGATAATTAAATGATTCATTGGTTGAATTTTTGATAAAAGACAATTTATAAAAATCATGGTGTGCTTTCCAACTAATTAAAATTATCAACTGCCAAAGCCATAAACCAAAACGACAATTTATTAATTGTTTAATATCTAAGTATTTTCCAATTCTAGGATATAATTCAATACCCCAATAGAAATCAAATAATGGGTTATCACTTTTAATGAATAATCCAGCAGAGGGTAAATATAATCCTTTCAAATAAATTATTATTGTAAATATTAAACCAAAAATTGTCAAAATTGCAGAAAAATTCAATAATTTCAAATAAATGTCTGTCATTTCAAAATTAATTATAATTGAAACATAAAATATCATACTAATTAAATAAAACAAAATTGATGTATTTCGATATTTTGGTTGAAAGCCAGAATTTGTATAAGGGCCTAAATATTTTTTACCAGGTAAATATAAAATTGATAACATACCACAAATTAAAGTAAAAAAAATAAAAAACCATATTGGATAGTCGTATAAGTTAACCTTATTCCAAGCATCTTTTGATAAACTAAATATATTTTTCTCTAAAAATGTTTCAATTAATTTATTTTTCTTATATAAAATAATATAAGGTAAAATTATTGAAAAATTTGTCGTACTTATAATAAGAATTAAAGGTATCAAACTTTTTCTTATTATTTTGTCATACAGCACTGTTAAATCTGACATTTTTCTTTTTTATCTTATAATTAACATTAATGAGTATTTCCAATAGTTACTCTTTTAATTAATTAAATTTAATAAGCTTGTAATCTTATTTTTTTTCAAAATAATTTTTTTAACTTAGTTTTATCTAATAAGCTTTTATTTTTTCAATTTATCTTTTTAGTTTTTAAATATTTACTTTTCTTATTTCATTGTAGAAGTCTATTTTTAAACTTTAATTAAACATTTTGATTAAAATTTTTATAAGAAAATCTATTTTAACCAGAAAAACATTTCAAAATTCAAAAAGATAGAAATGAAATTTTTTAAAAAAAAAAATTTTAATTAAGTTTTTTTTTATAAATACCATAGAAATAAGTTAGAGAAGCTTTTTCAATTGTAGTTCTTTTACATAAAAATAACTTGTTTTGTTTTTATCATTAGCAACAAAAAAAAAATTTCTTTTTTTTTTAAAATTTTGATTATTTTTTCTGATTATTTTTTTCTCTATTTTTTTATTGTTTTTTTTAAATTAAATTTTAAGTCTAATTTTGTTTTAAAAAAATTATTTCCAATAAAATTTTTTTAAGTCTTATTTGAATCAATTTTTTTTCCAAATCAATTTTTCTTTTTAAAATTCGTTTTATTTTTAAAACTTTTTATTGAAAGTAATTTATTTATCATAAAAAAATTTCTAAAATTCAATTCTAAGAGAAAAATTTTCTTTTTGAAATTTATATAAATAGAAAATACTTATAAATGATCAGAATAAATAAAATTTTGTAATTAGAGTTTTTTTTTTGCAAAATAAAAAACAAAACACAGCTACATTTTAATGAATAAAAATTTATTAGCTTTTTTTGATTTTCAATGGTTTTAAACTAATTTAGAATTCTTTAATTTTTATTCTATTAAATTATTTTCTCAATAAAAGTTAATTTCAGTCTTCATTTATTAAAATGTTTTCTATCTGATTACTTTTTATTTATTGAATTTTAGTTCTTTCATTTTGTTATTTTATTATACTTATTTTTGTAAATTACTTTATTTAGTGAATTTTATATAGATAAATGTTATAAGCTTTATTATTTAAAACAATTATATCTGATTGGAATTAATAAATTAAACTTTATTTGAATATTTAGTCTATAAAATTTTTCAATTAGTTTAAACTTTGAAAAAGAAAACTCTTTAATTTTAATTTAAAATAGAAAATTAATTTGAAAGTTTTTTCAAATGTGTTAATTAATTTATTTTAAAAATAGAAATATTTTGTAATAGTTTTTTTGTTTTAAAATTTCAATTTAAAGATTTTTGCATTTAAATTTTCTGTAAAAAGTTTATTAAATACCCATAAAAAAGTAAACTCATTTCAAAAATATTTAAAGACAAATAACTTTTCTTTCTTATAAATTACGTAATAGATTAAGATTTTTCAATATAAATTTTTATTAAAAATAGATTAATGCTTCATAAACTTTTACTTAAAATACATTGAGACTTTTTTTTTATTAATCTTCAGTAAAAAAAACAACATGGTGATTTTAGTCTGTGAACTTTTACAAAAAAGAAAATATTTTGTTAATTTATATGCTTTTACACTAAAATATTCTGTGAATTTATTTTATTAACTTTTACTGATTTTCTATTTTTTTTTTTTAGTGTTTAAACAAAAAATTCATGAATGCGTCTCATATATCTTTTGATATGCTTTTTTTATAAAACTTAAAATAGTTTTTATATTTTTAGTTTGTGAAATACTTCATTATATGGTTTTTGATATATTTTATTATATGATTTGTGATACACTTTATTATGTGACCTGTGATATACTTTATTATATGATTTGTGATATGTTTTACATTATAACTTAAAGTATATTTAATAATATGCCTTTTGATATAATTAATTATATAACTTATAGTCAACTTAATAATTTTAATTTTAAAATACTTTAAAATATGCAGTATACTTCATAATACTTTTTATAGTATATTTCATAATACTTTTTATAGTATACTTTATATTATTCCTTGTAATATACTTTATAATAATCTTTGTGATACAATTTATAAAATTTCCTTGTGATATGCTTTTTAATACTCCTTTTAATATAATTTTTAATAAGAAAAACAATATAATCTTTATAGATTTTTGAGAAACTTAAATTTGAAATGACTTAAGTGAAATTTTTAATGAATATCAAGCTGAATATTTTATTGAGTTTTTTATAGAAAATTAATAGTTTTAATGAGTTTCTTATTCAAATTTTGTTTAAAAAGTTTAAAATAAAGTTTTTTTCTGGCTTAAAAGTGTTTTTTTATGAATTATTATATTTGTGTTTCAATAAGTTTTCTTAATAACTGTTTAGTGAATTCTAATTTATTTTTTAATGAAGAAAAAAAAAATTATCAAAAAATAGAAAAAAAGTAGGACCAAAATTTAATCAAATTTTTCTTTTCAAAATTGGTAAGTACTTTTATCTTTCAATTTTATTGAATTTTTTTTTGTGAAAATTTTGAATTTTGAAAATTTTAATATGAAATTATTCTTTAAAATATGCTTTTGGAAATAAAAGATAAGAATAATCTTGGTAAATATTTGTTTACTTCTTGTTTTGGCTAATAAATGATCTTTTCTTTTACTGAAATTTCCTTTTTTTTTTATTACAAAATAATCTTTACAAAAAATGAATAAACTAATTCTATGTTTAGTGAAATTAAATAAAAAAAATTTTGATTTTAAAAGGCATAATTTGTTGAAAATTGGAAGCTTCATTTCCTAACTTTTAATCTTATAAATAATTTATTTCTAAATTTAATGA
Organism: Anisodus tanguticus; assembly: GCA_034509755.1. Lineage (NCBI taxonomy): Eukaryota > Viridiplantae > Streptophyta > Magnoliopsida > Solanales > Solanaceae > Anisodus > Anisodus tanguticus. Next base: position 278,077 of record JAVYJV010000131.1, on the reverse strand, counting down.
TTAAATTTTAAGTTTAAATCTTTTTACCTTTTAAAGATAAATAGAATTTTTATAGAAAAATATTAGATTTAACAAATGATGAATAATTGAGTTGAATGAACTTTTGTTTCATAATTAAAAAATTGCTGAATATTTTTTAAGAAGTTCATTTACTAATTTTTATTTCTATTTTTAAGATTTATATTGAAATTTCTAATTAACTTTTTATTGTTCATGAATACAAATTTAAGAAAATTAATCTCTAATTAGTTTTTTTTTCGTAGTTAGTTTCGTAAAAATAAAAATTCTGTTTCTGTCATTTTCATAAAGTAACTGACCTTTTTATATTTAAACATATATCTTCATTTTTTATCAGAGTTTTGATATTTAAAAAAAAAAAATAAAAAAATTTATTATTCATTACATTTTGAAAGTTTCAAAAAAAAAAAAATTCTCCCTATGTTTGAACCTTAGATCAAATTATTTAAAAATGTAAAGATCATTAATGTTTAAGCTTAGAGAACATTAATTATTCCTACTTTAGATTTTATACAAACCATTAGATGTTTTGAATAAAATTTTATTTACTAAAACATAAATGTTTTCTTGAATTTTTACTTTTTTTAATCGTAATTATTAAAAAGAATTAACTTGAAAAATTCTTTAAATTGTTAACTGATTAATCACAGATGGCAGTTAATAAAGTTTCAATTTTTTATATTTGATTTAAAAATTTTCCTATAAAATTAAAAAACAAAATTTGAAGTCTTTCAACAAAAAAGATGTTTTATTTGAAAATTTTAATATTAATTGTTTTAATGTTGATTCTGAAATAATTTTTAAACAAACTATAAAATTTTTATTTACTTTTTGAATAATTTTGGCGAATAAATTAATGATTTTTTTGTTTTATAAAGTTTGAGTTTTTTTCCTCTAAAAAGATTGACTAAACTTTACATTGAAAAACTTTTAAAACTAATTTATGAGTTTTTTCTCATAAATAATTTGTTAAACATTATATTTTAAAATTGATTAAAACTTTTTCATTTTAATTTTATTCAAAAAAAAAACCTTTCTTTTTGAGAAATTGTCAAAAATTTATTATTGTTTATATTCCTATGCTTAAATTGAGAATTGTTTATGAAAATTAAATAGTTTTCAAGTTATAAAGACAAAATTGTAATTTGAGTATAAATTCTAACCTAATAAATTTTAGAACTGACGCTACAAACGGAAATGAAGCTTTTTTAAAAAGAAAATTTTTCCATTTTTAGTAGAGAATATATAGAATAATTTAAAATATTTCAAATGGAAAAGATGTTTATTTTGGACCTAAAAATTTTTAAATTTTGTTTCAATATAAAAACTCAATTTTTTGACACTTTCGATTAAAAACTAGATTATGAAAGCTTTTAAAAATATGTTAAAGATTAAGATTTTAAAATTTTTCATTTTAAATTATAAAGATAACAAAAAATTTATTATAAAATCAACTGTATCAAATGTGTCATAAAATTTTAGAATAGCATTTGATTTAGAAATGATAAATTGTGGCTGTTGAAAACAAGATTATCTTTTTAAAAGTTATTAATAACTTTTAATTTTTTATTGATTATTTGTTAAGATTTTCATAGAATATAAATTTTTTTTGTGATGTTTATCTATTTAAAAAAAAATTCAATTTATCTTCTGTAACGAATAATTTGCTTTTTATTATTTTCTTAATGATAGAATTTAGTTTTTTTTTTATAGAAAAGAAATTAGTTAAATGATTTTTTAAAAAGTTTTATCTTTAATTGAACTTGATTTTTTTGTTCAAAATTTTCTTGTAAATTTCAAAATCGAACATTTTTTGATTGATTTTTTTTCTCAATAGTTTTGATCATGAAACTCATCCTAAACTGATGAATAATTTTTTTTCTCTCTAAATTATTCAAAATAAAACAGCTTTTTTTTTGTAAAAACTTCAATTTTTATTAAATTTAGTGAAGTTGTTAAATTAGCAACAGATTTTTTTTTGTATATTTTAATAAGCTTAAATGAAAAATTGAACAAATGTCTTTTAAGATTTTTATTATTTGCTGAACTTTTTCATTTTCTTATCAAGTAAGCATTTTTTTTTCATTTTAAATATTTTTAACATTTTTTGAAAAGCTATTTAAAATTTTTTTTTGTTAGATTTTAATAAAAATTACCTTTTTTTAAAGAAGAAAACTTTTTGAATTAAAATTGAAATGCTTTTTAAATTTTGATAAAGGTAGCTTTTTTATTACAAAGTTTTATTCTAAGACTTATTTTGAAATTTTGTCGTACAAAAAAGCGGAAAAAGTTTTATATAGAAATGTATCAAATTAAACAAACTCATTTTTAGTAGAAAAAAAATCAATTTTTGTAACCTTCTATCTATGCAAAATATCAATATTATTTTTTTTAATAAAAACTATTCTCTTCAAATTATTGTTTAAAATTTTATAAGGGTTATATGAAACAAAAAACTTAAATAAAATTATCTTCAAAATAATTAATAGCTTTTTGTTCTATATAATTTTTTATTGAAAAACTCATCAATTTAAATATTTAATTTTTTTTTTCAAAATTGACATTGTTTGAATATGTAATTTTGAATAATTTTGAAAAATGAAATGATGCTTTAAATTTAATAAAAACTAACTAAAAACTTTACCTTTAAAAATAGGATTTTTTTAAATAAAGAAAATTTAAATTTTTATTTAAAAATTGAAATAGTTTTTCATTTTGTTTAAATATTGCGTTTTGGGGATTTGTATGGATGAATTAGATATACTAAAGCTAAATAACTTTTGCTTGGTTATGAAAATTTTTTTTTTCAAAAAGGAAGTACTTAACTTTTCCATTATTTCAAATCTATTCTGATTGCTGAATAAGTATTTTTTTTTTAAAACTTTTGCGATAATTTTATTTTCATTTTAAATCTAATTTTAAGTTTCTTTTGAGTAAAAATCTGTTTTGAAGGTTTTTTTTGTTTAAATACTATCAATACTTTTTTAAGTTATTTTCTGTTAAAAGCTTGTTGTTTTTTTTAAGTCAAAACATTTATTTCAATTTGATTTGAAAAACTTTTTTTTAAATAGTTTATTCATTTTTTTAAACTTTACCTCACTTTTTAGTTAAATTAATTTTTGAAAAATTTTTTTCATTTTTATTGCTGACTTTTATTAAAGTTAATTTAAATGAATTTTTTATCTCAAACTTTAAATATAAATTTTATCGAAATTAATTTTTTATTAATGATGTGCTCTTAAAAAATGAAACTTTTTTATAGCTTATTACAAAATAAGAAATATTTGAATCCAGTATCAACAGACAAGAAATTTTTATTTTCTTACATTACATAGTAATTTCATTTTTGAACTTTAGCTTGTCAATTTTTTGTTTACAGTTTTTTTATATTTTAAACCCTGCAATTAGCTTTAAAAAATTTACTTGTTACAATAAAACTTGAAAATTTTTTAATTTTAAGCTTATAAATTGAACTTTTTTAAAAGCGTTTTTAAAAAAAAAAATTTTTATGTTTCAAAATTACTAAAAAGAAAATCAAACTATTAATTTTTATATTTTAATGTACTAAATACTTTTGTTACTTAGAAATGAAATTATTTAACAAAATTAAACCTATACAAAGATATAATTCAACAACTTGAAAATGTTGATACATCAATAGAGTTTTAATAATTTTTATTAATTTTTTCTGTTAATAAAAAAACATTTTTCAAATTTTTAATGTGAAATCGATAGTTTTCTTATTTAAGTGTATTGAAATACAATAACCAATCCTAATTTTTATTAAAAAAAATTCTCAAAGTATTCATAGATTGTTTGAAAATTTTTTTTTCTTTTTTTTACCTTGAGCTTAAGTCAAATGACTATTTTAACAATTTGATTAAATTTTTTTAAATAATTTTATGATCTCTATACCTTTCCCTAGAAAATAAAAAAAAATATTTTCCTAAACATATACATTGTTTCAATAGTTTCTATAGAAAATGAAGAGCTATTTTAAAATTTACAAGTGCCTAATTTATTTGTTTTTACAATACTATTTTTTGGTTTATTTTTCTTATTTTTTTTTGGGGGGTTTTTTTAGACTAGATTATTGGTTAAAATTGATGGATTTTTTTTTTCAAAATTTAACAAGACTTTTTTAAAAAAATTTTTTTTTTTTAAGAAACAAAATTGAATTATTTAAAAGTTTCATAAAGTTTAATAATCTTTATTAAAACTTTAACAATCAATCATGTGAAACTACATATTTTTTTAATAAAAAAATTTTCTAAATTTAATTTTGATACATTTGTTTTTTCTTACTAAATAGAAAACTTAATAAAGATCCCAAAAATTGATTAAAATAAGAAAGTTTTTTTTGTTTAAGTAAAAAAATAAAATTCTAGTTAACTAAATTATTATTTTAACCATAAAGCTTAAAAACAAAAATATTTTAATAAAGTTAAAAACACGATTATTAAAAACATACTTTTTTAATGATTATACATCATCAAAGTTTTTTTAATTAAGAAATTTTGATTTTTTTCTTCTTCCTAAGTAGATATGAAAATAAAAGTTTTAATTACTGAGGTTCAATTATGTTGTGCTAATGGTTGAAAAATTTTTTTTTACTGAAATAGCATAATTTGAATTTTTTCTTTACGACCAAATAAAAAAACTATAGAATTTAATGATAACAGCTAACTACAGTTGCTTTTAAATTATTTCGATTTATTACATTTTCATTTACTATAGCTGATAATAAATTTTTTTTTGGTTTATTTAAATTAGATTTAAAATTTTTGTTTAAAATTTTCTTGTTTTTTTCTGTAGAATCATTTAAAATATTCATGTATTTTATAGAAAATTGAAACTGATGAGAATTTTTTAATCCATTTACTCCATTTAAAGATGAAGAACTTGTAAATAAATTATGAGAATCGTTTTTAAGAAAATTAGTATTTCCTAGAGTTATACTATTACTTCTACTTGTTAAAATTTTTTCAGAATTTTTACTAATTGAATTAACCAAAAAATCATGCTTTAATGTTAAAATTGGTTTACTCAATTCATCTTTTAAATTGCTTGATGTTTGACTTTTATTTAAAAAAAAATTTTTTTTATTTAGTTTTTTTTCATCATCAATAGATTTAAAATCAATATTTGGTTTTTGATCAATTTTTTCTTCTTGATTATCATTAATTTTCTTCAAATCATCTTCTTTTGCTTCTAAATTTTCAGAATATTCGTTTAATTTAATTTTTTCTTTTTTTTTATCTAATTGAGTCAAAGGATTTTTTGATAATAAATAATTCCCATTTTGATCTACCTGATGTTCCGGTTTCATAATTATTGTAAGTTTATGATACTTAGAAATAAAATCTAAAACAAAGTCTACATGATATTCTTCAGAGATACTAATTATGCTTTTTCCTTTTTCGTTTAACATTTCCCAGCTAATTGGATCACTATCATGCAATATACTCATGACAATTTTTCTCATTAAACGACAGTTATTAAAAGTTTCATTGCCTTGTTTATTAGTTAGCTGTCGCATTAAATTCATTATGTTAATGTCATCAAGCTGTGAACCTAAAACACAACAATTTCTTCTAAAATTTTTGTTTATTATGTTGATAAATAAGTCTTTATCTTCAATATAAAATTTGTTTGTCAAATTTAAGAAAAAGCTTATATTTTCAATTTGACTTTTAAATAATTCATTATTTAAATTGAGACCAGTATTAAGTTGATTTTTTTCTTGACATGAATATTTAGTATTTATTAAAATTGTGTCTTTTTTTGTATTACGATTTTCAATATATAAATTTAAAGCTAAATGTAATGGAGTTTCATTATTTGAATTTTTAACATGATTACATGCTTGGTAATGAAGTAAAATATTGACTAGATTTGGCGACATTTTTTTTACGGCTAAATGTAATGGGGAATCACCTGAAAAATTTTGCTGATTTAATTGAGTTATACTACATCGTGCAGCTAACCAGCTTAATGCATTTGAACAATTGTTTAGAACTGCTGTATGTAAAAATGTATTTTCATCAGATCTTAATTGATGAGAAAAATTTAAATTAGGATTGTCTTTTAATAAAAGATTCATTTTATTACAATCATCGGTAATAACAGCAAATTCAAAATGTTCATAAGTTCTTCTTTTTATTTTTTTGTATGTTGTATAATTTTTATAATTAAATTTAATTTTAGATGAATTTTTATTGGTTTCAATCATTGAATTTACACAAAAACTATCTAATTTTATTTTATTTTTTTTCAATTGCTCATTTTCTTTTACAAATTTTTTTTTTTTTCTTTTTTTCATTTTCTGACTTTCTATCAATAAAAAATTTTGTTCAATTTCTGAATTAACTTTTATTATCATTTCAATATCATCTTTTGAAAATTCCTTGTTGTTACTTAGTAAATTTAAATTAGTTAGTGATGATCGTTTTATTTGCTTGTTTTTAATATTTTCATTTATTAATGTATTCCACATTTTTTTAAATGATTTTAAATGGTTTTACGAAGAAAGATTCTTTATTTGAGATTTATCAAAAATATTTTTTGAATCTTTTTATGTTGGAATCTTTTTTTTTTGAATCTGTTTTTGTTGGAATCTTTTTTTGAGTATTTTATTTGTTTTTGAATCTCTAAAAATGCTTTTAAGATTTTCTTTTTTGAATAGCGTTTGAAATTGTAGAAATTAATTTTTTTGAGTAATTAATTAATTAAAATTATTTTATAATCAATTTGTTTATCACACCAAAAATTTTGGACATTATTTATAGGCCACTACTGTTTACTTTTTGTATAATACTAAAATTATGAAAAAAAGAGAAAAATTTTTAATGATGTTGAAAAATTATTTTTAAAAAACTTTTTTTTTCAAACTTTTAAGAAAATAAAGTTTTTCATTTATCATTTTTTTTCTGCTCACACAATAGAAAAAGAAATTAAATTTATGTTTTTGTTAAAAATCTCAGATAATTAAAAGTGTGGTTTAAAATAATTACATTGAATCTTTTCTTTCTTTTTCAACTTTGTTAAGTTAAAATTCAATTATTTTATAGTTTAATTAAAAAATCTTTTTTAAAAACTTTTCTATAAAATGCTTTTAGTAAAAAGTTTTTATCAAAAATTACTTTCAATTTTTTTTTTTGATTCAATCAAGTAAATTCAATTAGGTATTGATCATTAAAGAACTTATTTCAAGTTTTTTTGATAATTTTCACAAAAAAAAAAATCTTTGTTCATCAAAACTAGGAATTTTTTTTCAATTACATTGAAATTGATTTTTAAAAGTAAAAATCTATTTATGAAACGTTTTAAAAAAATTTTTAACTAAAAATCTTTAAATTAATTTCAAAAATATTTATTAAGATTTAAATAGAAATTGAAGTTTATAAAAAATTTTTTTTCTTTTTTATAAAATTTTTAAATAGCTAAAGGCTAAATTGTTTAAATAAAAAAGATATTTTTGTTAGACGAGTAATACTCTAAAAATAATTATTCTAGCATAAGAAAAATCGGATTAATTTTTTGGATAAATTCAAGTATTTTTGAGAAAAATAAACAAAAAATATTCATCCTTAATTTTGCAAAGAAAAAAATATTTCAAACAAATATACTAAAGTAATTAAAATTTTAAGTTTTCATCCAATTTATCTGTTTTTGATAGTTTTCATTTTTTTTTAATTTACACTTTTTGAGTGTCGGGAAATATTCTTAGATTTGATAGTTATTAACAAATAAGGTGATTGTTTTTTTATAATTAAATTTCACAAAAAAACCAATTAAGTTTACTTTAGTAAAAAAAGATTTTTATCGATAGTTTTTATTGTACAAAATTTTCTTTTTGAAAAAAAAAGTTTTTTGTTTAAATTTGTAGTTCATAAATTTGTCTCTAACTACTTGTCAATGCTTTTTTTTAGTTAACAGAAAATTTTGAAAGCTTATAAGATTTAGCTCTTTTAACAAAAGTTTTCAAAAAAATAAAATAATACAACCATAGTAACAAAAAAATCTGTTCTTTATTTGCTGTAAAAACATTATTTTTGACAAAATTTTAGGATGCTTAAGCAAAGTAAAATTTTTAATAAAAAAAAACCAAAAAATGACTTTGTAAAGCTACTATTTGATTTTAAAAAAAAAACTTCTGTCTTAAGATTAGTTTTTTAACCAAAAAAAATGTTAAAAATTTTAAACAAAATTTGAATTTATTTTGTATTTCTTGATTTAATTAGTTTTAATTTTTTATAAATTTTTACATTCAAAGTTGATTGAACGTTTCTCTTTTTTTTTAGTTTTTCTTAAGATCGATTTGAAATTTTGTTAAAATTTTTTGTTTTTTAAAAAAAAATTTTTTCTGAATACAAATTTTAAGGTTCAAATGAAAGAATTTCAGTTTTTAATCTTAATTACGTTATTATATTAAGTCTCTAAATAAAAATAAACAAATTTTTTTATTATCTTAATAACTTTGAAAAAAATCTATTTGGACAAATTACTTTAGAACCCTATTTCAGCTATGCAAAAATTAAACGTGATAAAATTTTCTTGGTGAAAAAAAGTTTAAGCTTCCAAAAAATTTTTCTCTAATATATTTTACTTTTTCAAATATTTTTCATGAAAAGTCTTAAAATGTTTATTTTAACAAACATTTTCATAAAGTTTTTTTTAATTTGAAAATCGAATTCTGTAATTATTGAATTAAAGTTGATGTTGAAATAAATATTTAAAAAACATTTTTTAAGTTTTTTTCACTTTTTTGCTAATATTTGCACTTTGAATTATTAATTGTTTTCATAAAATTGAACTTTTAATAGAATTAGATTTTTTAATTTTTTTTTAAATTTAACACAAAATTTAATTCTTAAGCAATTTATAAATTAGATTATTGGAAATTTTAAATTGGAGAATTAAACTTTTTTTTAAATGGTGTTTGATTTTTTAATATTTTTCTATAAAAAAAATGTTTTTGATTAAATCAAACTATCAACTTAAATGTTTTTTTAGATGACTTTTAAAAATTTCTATTTCATTGAATGTTTTTAAAAAATTTTCACTAATTTAATTTTTATCTTCATATTAAAACTCTTTTATACTTGACTTTTGAAGAAAAAGTTTTAAAATTTTGAAATTTGTTTCTAAAAAAAGTTCAAGAAATACTTATCAAAAAAATACTTTTCAAAAAATTACTTTTTCAAGTATTTTTAAGCAAACTTTTGAAACAGAAAATTTTTTCTTCAAACAAAACAGCTATTTCAGTGAGAAAAATAAATTTCAAATAGCTAACTTTTTCAAAAAGATTATTTTTATAAATACGTTATATTTACAGCTAGGTTCATTTTAGGAATAGGTTACTTTTACAAATAAGCTTCTTTCACCATAAAGTTTCTTTTAATATTAAGTTACTTTTAAAAATAAGAAAAACTTTATACAAATTGGCTATTTTTTAAATAAGCTAAATTTTATGAATAAAACTAACTTTAAGTTACTTTTACAAATAGACTACTTCAATAAAATAGGGTTAATTTTGTGAATAAGTTACTTTTATAAATAGAAAAACTATTTTTCAAAAACAAAATTAAGTGTTTTTTTTATTAGAAAAAGTTAACAAAAATAGTTACTGTTAACAATAAATTAAAACTTTGTTTTTATTGAAAACTTTTAAATTTATACTTACTTTTTGTTTTACAAATTTATCTTGATATAAAGACAGTTTACATCTTTGTTTTTTTTTAAAATTAATTTGATATCTAAATTGGCACAAAAATTAAACTTTTTACTTTATAAAAAATTGTATTTGAAAATTGTATTTGAAATTTTTAATTTAACAACTTTATCATTTTAAAAAAAGTTTTAAAAAAATTTGAAAGCACTTCATTTAATGTTCAAAATTGTCTTTTAAATCACATGAAAATATTTTAAAAAATAACTTTAAAGATAAATTAAATATAAACTTTTATTTCTAATAAAAATAAAATATCATTTAATGAAGTAAATCAAATTCTTTGTTTGAAACAAATGAATTTTTCAAACAAAAAAATAAACAAAAAATTTTTTTAAAAAAAATATCTAGTTTGTAACTACCGTGCTCATTGCACGAAACTGAACCATTGAAATGACGAAAATTTTTTTTTTGTGAACTAAATTTTTATAACTTAAATGTTTTTTTTTATAAGAACATGCGCATAATTATTTGAAAACGAAAACTTGTGTTTTACATCTTAAACTGCGCCTGACAAAAATACCATGATAAAACTTCATATATGCTTAAAATAGAAAAAAAACGCGTATAACGTTTAAAAAATTCAAATTTTAACGTTGTGTTTAGAATAAAAATTGAGTGAAGTAATCACCTTTGTTAAAAAAAAAATCCCGTTTAAACGCATTCTCATATCATATAAACTAATTCTTTTTTTTTTCTATTTCAATAGAGCTTAATTAATTTTGATTCAAAGAGATGAATTTTTATCTTTAAATTGTTTTCTTAAATTTAATTTATTGTAAAATAAATAGAAGATTACTGAAACCTGTAAATAAATTTTTTTTCAATAACATTTTTATAGATTAAGTTTTAGAAAAATTCTCTTTTTTACTAAATTTTTTCAATTGTAACAAATTGAAATTTACGAAATTTTTTCTGAAGCTATTTTTCAAATTAGTTTTACAATTAATTTCGAAAATTAAAAAAAAAAAGAATTTTTTTTTTCAGCAAATTGATGAAAATTAATTTTTAAGAGATTTGAATCTTTTGAACTTTTATTCGAAAAATACATAAAATTCTTTCAAAAATATCTTGACTTAAATCAAGCAAATAAAATTTTATAGACTATGAACCTGTTGCAAAAAAGTTTTTTTTTTGTGAATTTTTCAGATATTTTTCTCCAATATACTTTTTTTGAAAATTTATTTAAAAACTAAAATCAAATGTGTTAATCTTAACATATTCTCCTTATTAAAACTTATTAGTTCTGAAAAATTTGTTTAAAATTAGTTTTATTTTGAAAATACGATCATGTTTTAAAGAAAAAAGTTTTTTTCAGTTGAAAAAAAGTTTTATTGAAACTTAGAATATTTTTATGCGCAAGTCTTTGAAAAATTAAAATCAACAAGTATAAGTTTTAATTTAAAACTTTTTAATGATTTTTTTAGCTAAAATAATCTTTTAAAAGATTTAATTCTCAATAAACAGGAAACTAATTAAATTCTTTTAACAGTTTATTTATCGAGTTTAAGTTTTTAAATAAAAATTTTTTTTTTTCAAATTTAGCTATTTTTCTCAATTTTAAAAATTATTTAGCTTAATTTGAGTAACTTTGTTACTTAATCTTATCATTGATTGTTTTAAAGATTTATTTTTTTACTAGTTTTTTTTAAATTTATTTTCATTAAAAAAACTTTTCTCTCAAAACTATTAAATGCGACCTCTAGAAAAAAGTTTTTAAACTTTTTATGTTTTTTTTTGTTCTTTTATTGATAGATGGCATATCTAATTTCAAAGTTTTCAAAAGTTTTTTTTTAAAGTTTTTTATCTTAACTTCCGGCTTAATTTTTTTTTTTGTATTCAGCTACTGGATCAATCATTATTACAATCAGTGTAAAAAAAAGTTAAATTTAAAAAAAAAATTGAAGTAAAAATTTTAATTTTTTTATGTCCAATGAAAAGAATTTTTAATTCTTTTTATAAATATTTGACTTTTCAAATTTTTTTCAAATTCACTTCTCAAAATTCAAATTAAAAAAAATCTTGCTTTTTAAATAATTTTAGTTTTAATACTAAATCTTGTTAGTTAACTTTAAATTTCTAAAAGTAATTTTTTCAAAAGTATGAAAACATTATGAATAATTAAAAATAAATTATTAATTTGATTAAAAACTAAATTTGATTGAAAATTGTGCTTACTTTTCAACTATCAAGATATAAAATTAGTTTTCACAATTCGGTATGAGCTTAAAAGATTTATTTCAATAAAACTTTTTCAAAGTTTTAACAGAAAATTAACTTTCCAATAGTTGAGTTTTTTTTTTGTCTTTTAATAAATTTAAACCTTTTTTATATTTTTTTTTCTTTAACTTGAAACTGTAAAACGATAAAATTTTTTTAATAATTTAATAATATGGTATCATGTAATTTAAAAAATAAATAAAATTAAAATTTTTCGCAATATAAGCTTAATTTAAAAAACGGTAAATTAATCGTTATGGACAATTATAAAGACAACAATAAAATAAATTAATTTTAATGATAAATGAAATGAAAAATTTACTTTCAAAGATAAATTTTTTCAAAATAATTAATAGAATAATTTAAGAAAATGTCAAAAAGTTAAAGTTGAATTAAAATTAAATTTAATATTTTAATAGTTTTATAAAAATAAGTAAACTTAAGATTAACACTTGTTTAAAACTATTAAGAATTATTTCTTTAAATACGTGAGTTTGTCTTATTAACCAATGAGTTAAAAATTTTATATACAGGAGAAAGTTAATTGGAATAAAAAAAATATGTAAAAAAAAAATAAATGGGCTTGGAAATCTTAGTGTTTCAAAGTTTATTTTTTATTTGTTTTATTTCTCTTTTCATGAAGATAGTTTACGCGCATGAAGGCGCGTCATTTTGCGGCTTTTTAATTTTTTTCAAGCAGCACTCATGGTTTTTTTTTTTTAAAATTTAGTTTTATTTTTGCTTTTAACTAGTATACAACATTCAGATTTTTTTTTATCAATTAAACGTGCTCAATGTATCAATAAAATTTTATTAAATTTGTTTCATTTTTCTAAAGAAAAAAACAAAAGAAATTATTTCTATTTTAAAATAAGACTTTTTTTTTATTAGCTCTTTTAAAGAGCTTTAATCTAACAATAGTTTAAATAAAATTTATCTTTAAAAGTATTATTCAGTGTTGAATTAAAAAATTTTATTAAAAATTGTTTTTTAAATTTTTATCAAATTTTAAAAGAGAAATCATAAAACTTTATTTTTCAAAATCTTCATTTTTAATTTTTTTTAATTTCTTTTCGCTTTTTTAATATTACTTTGAATTTTTTTTTTTTGAATTATCTATGAAACTTTTTCTCTCAAAATTTATTCTTCAAATTGAACTTTTGCCCTTTTCTTTCTTTTTTTTCAAAACATCTTACATTTTTCAGGTGTTTTCTTTCAAAAATAGTAAAATTGTGTTTAAACTTTTGTTTTTTTTTTAAACTTTCATAAAGGTGTTGTTGAAAGTTTTATTGATTTTTTTCATTCTCTCTTAACTTTGAATTTTTTTTTCTTGAGTAGTTATGTAATGATTTGAAAAAGTTATTTATTAAAATTTTTAGAAGCTAAAAACCGGAACTTAATAAATTTTTTCCTTTTTTTAAATTTGTTTACAATAAATGTTTTACATTTTTTTTCTGAATCTTGAAATTAATTATCATCTTATAATTGATGATTTTAAGACTGATAAGTAAACAAAAAAATAATTTGATTTTTTAAGTTACTTCGATTTATCATTTTTTTATGGATAATTAATTTTTGTTTATCAGAAAAAAACCACTAACTTGATGATATATTTTTAGAAAGAAAATTATTTTAGGATGGCTAATAATTTAATTAGTTTTTTAATTGTTTAATAAGCCTTTAATTTAATTATTTTTATTGTTTTTAAAACAAATGAATATATTGACATGCAAATGTTAAATACATCTTTTGATAAGTATGATGATAATTTAGATGATGATCAAACATCGAATAGCAATGTTCAATTGTATGAAATTCCTACTAGTATTGTTATACTATTAAGTATAATGTATTTAGGTGTTAGTTTATGTGCTGTTTTTGGGAATATGATGGTTTTTTATATTGTTTTGATTTCAAAACGCATGCGTAATGTTACAAATTTGTTTATTGCTAATTTAGCTTTAGCAGATATATTGATTGGCAGTTTAGCTGTTCCATTTCAATTTCAAGCTGCTTTGTTACAACGTTGGTTATTACCAAGTTTATTATGTTCTATCTGTCCTACTGTACAAGTAATAAGCTTAAATGTATCCATTTTTACATTAACTGCAATAGCAGTTGATCGTCATAAAGCTATTACACAGCCTTTAGCAAATAAGTTGACTAAATTTAAAGCAAATATAATTATTGTTTTAGTCTGGTGTTTTAGTTTATTATTAGCTATTCCTACTTTTCTTTCATGGGAAATAAGATATATACAAACTAGTACTGTTGTAGATAATAGTTTTAATTTAATTAATCAGCCAATTAATGATTCAAAAAACATTAATTTAATTAATATAAATGAATCTTATTTAAATCAAAAAAATTATTTTACACCTTATTTATTAAATGATCAAAAATTAATGAATAATCTCCAAATAGAAGATAATTATCTTAATTCTAATTTACAGACTTATTCACCGAAAAAAAAATTCAAAATTGAAAAAATTATTATAAATCGAACAGAGCCATTTTGTGATGTAAGCTCTATTTTGATAAGTGACCAATTACGTAGAATTTATCATCATATTTTAGTTAGTGTTCAATTTTTTATACCATTATTTGTTATTTCATTCGCTTATATACATATGGCTATCAAACTGAATAGTGAAGATTTATCAACTAATGCTCGTAATGATTGTCAACGTGCTTTACAAGTTAAAAGAAGAGTAAGTAAATTTATCCTTTTGTTTATGATATAATTAGTTTTATACTACTTTTTTTGGTCAATATTTTTTTAAGTTGACAAATTTTTTTACAAACCATTATTTTTACTCATTAAAAGTTAATTTTAACATTTTATTCGAATTTTAAGTTCTTATTTTTATTGTTTTTTTTTTAAGATGAAAATAAAAAAAATTATGAAAAATAAATTTTAAATCTTCATCATATTTATGGTTTTCAGCTTTAATTTTTTAAAATGAAAATTTGCTTTTTTTCTTGAATTTTATTCACATCTAACTACTAGGGCTTTTTTAAAATTATTATTTCAAATTTATTACAAAAAAAAGATTTTTCTGTTTTTGACTAGAAGTTTTTTTTTAAATATAAATCTTTATAAAAAGTAGCTGATTTACAAAATTTTGTGTAAATTTTTTTACAAAAAAACAACCGATTAACATTTTTTGAATTTAGTTTTTAAGTTTACCTTTAATACATTTTAGGTAACAATTTTTCATTTTAAAATTTTATGACTTTGAATAAATTTATTTAGACAAATTCTTAAATCAAGACAAGTTTTTTATACAAAACTTCCTAATTTTTTTTAGAAACTTTCATTAATTTTTTTGTTTTTTATTTCGAAACAAATTGATTTTTTTTCATTTTACTTTAATTCTGGCAGGTTATTTAAATCATCTTTTTTTAAAAAAGAAAACATCTTATTTAATTGAATATATAATTTTGATGCTTATTTTTTAGCTAGAATTTGAAGGCTGAATATTTTCAAAGTTTCATTTTTTAATTTAATTTTTTAAATTATTTTCATTATCAATGTTTTTTCATTTGCTATTTTTTATTCTGATTTACATTCAAATTTAATTACCTTAAGGCTATTTGAAAATGAAATTTTTTTCTTCTAAAATCTTTTAACATTTGAACTTTTACGTGATTGAATTTGTAACTTTGTTTCTTTTTTTAAGATTTTAATTTCTTTTTTTTTCTAATTGATATTTTAATTTACTTAAATTGTAACATGTTTTTTGTGTATTTTTTATAAATTTTTTATAATTCAAATATATTTAGTTGTCTATTAACATTGATTCTTTACAAAATAATTAATTAGTTTTTATACCTTGGGTATTTTATGATTGTGAAAAGTTTTTTTTATTCTAAAATTACTTTCTGAAAATTATTTCTTTTTTAAATTACTATTCTAATAACTTGTTTTATAAGTTTTTTTTTTGAAATTTCTACTTAAGAATATTTTCAATAGACTTTTTTTAATCTTAATTTTATAGTTGAAAAATTTTTTGAGTTTATTAGAAGAAATTTTTTTTTTAAACTTAATCTTCATTCAAATTATCCGTTAATAGGTTCTCATTTTTTTAGATTTTCACAGAATTTGTCACTTTATTTAAATTAAAACGTGCTCAATTGAATTTAAGTTTAATAATATTAAATTAAAAAGATATAAGTTCCTATTAAGTGACTTGTCAGTTAACTTTCATAAAAACAACTGTTTAACAAATGATTTTGATTATTAGGCGATTAAATACAAATCATGGTTCAATATAGAACTATAAATCTGTATTAATAAACTTATTTTTTACTTAATTAGTTTATGATACTTTCAAAAAATTTTTCTAAAACTATTTTAATTTACTGGAAATTAAGAAAACGTGTTTATTTATAAAAAAAAGAATTTTGAGAAACAATTAAATTTTATTATTTAAAATTTGTTTTGTCATTAAAATTAATTTTTCGATCTTAATTTTTTATATTGAAATAAAGGTTTATCAATATATTTTAAAGATATTAGTTTTTATTGAAAGATAGCGAAAATAATTAAGTTTAGTTTAAGATTACTTAAACGCTATTATAAAAATGTCATATAAAAAAAGCTAATGAAACAAATGATGTTTAAGGTAAATTGTTTAATTAAAAAAAATTATTAAACTTAACTTTTATATAAATTAACTTTATATTAATCTTTATTATGTTAATTTAAATTGTTTCTTATTTTAATAAGCAATATTATCAACTTTTTTTTCACAATATCTCCACATCAACTTTTTATCATTAGCTTTAATCTTTTTTAAATTTTTTTAGTTTTGAACTTTTAATTAAAGTTCATTAAAAAAATATTTATTTCTTTTTTATTTTAATTGTTCCACAGTTTCTTTTATGAACTTTTTTTTTCTTTTTTACCAATTTTCTTTTTAAATTTTTTTATAAAAAATAGTTGGCTTTTAAAACAAAAAATTTTTTAATAAAGTTTTTCTTATAAGTGAAAGTTTATTTTTTGATTGAGAAATTGGTATTTTAACTTTTTACTCTTTTTAAGAATTTTGGTTTTTAATTTTCAACTTTCTTTAATTTTTTTAAAAAGCCTTTTTTTAGTGTTAAAGTACAGTTTGTAAATATTCTTGGTTCTTTGATATTTATTGAAAAAATTTTTGATAGATAAAAGAATATTCAAAAAATAAAGTTAATAAAATTGATGAAAAGTTTTTTAATTAAAAATTTAATTTTCTTTCTAGTACACTTTTTTTTGGCTAATTTTTTTCAGTTAATTTTTTTTTTTTTTTTTTTTTTTTTTTATTTAATTTCAATCTTCACTTTAATTTTTCTTTTATCAGTTTTTTTTTAATATTAATTCCACATATCTTGTTAGTTATTTTTTTCGATAATTTTTTAGCTGATGTTTTCTAGTAAATTTTTTGATTGCATTTTTCAGTGATTTGTTAATGAATATTAATAAAAATTTTTGTTTTGGCATTTTAATTTTATTTATTAATTCGTTTATTTCAATTAGCTTAATGTATTTCGAAATATTTAAAAAATCAGTTTATTGAATTTATCTTTTTCAATTAAAATTTTTTATTTTTACATTTTTTTGCAATTTTTCATTAAATTTTTGTTTTACAAATTTTAATTACTTTTTTTTTTGTTCTTGAAAATATTTGAGTTTTTTTTTTGAAAAGAAATTTCTTTTTTTCTCAAATATAAGTCAACTTTATTATGAAATTTGATAGATGAAAAAAATTTTACAGCTTATTAAATATTTGATATTTTAAAGTTTTTTTTGTTTTCAAAAAGTTTATCTTTAATTTTACTAAGAGTTTTTTTGCATAAAAAATTTCAATTAAGCTTTAATTAATTTACTGTTTTTTTCTATTTTAACTCTTTTCTAATTCAAAAAGATAAATTTCACATCATTGATACTTCTATTTTTTTATTTCTTAAACCATAGTTTTAAGTGTCAGTAACAAAAAAATAAAAAAATTTTAGTATCCATATTTCATCATTTCTTTGCATCATTTATTTTATCTAATTATTTTTATCATAAAAGATAATTTTTTTTTTAGTAAAAGCTGTTTCTAAAATTTTTTATTAAAACTTTTTCTTTAAATTTTCATTGAAAAAGTTTCTTAAATTTTCATTGAAAAGTGTTTCTTTTAATTTTTTTATTGATAGCTTTTCTCTAAGTTTTAATTGAAACTTATTTTCCCAATTTTTATAGAAATCAATTGAATATTTTTCTATAAAAATTTAAAAAAAAAAAAATTTCATTTAATTTTTATTCTAAATATTTTAAAATAACTTTCAAATACATTGACACAAAATTTTAATTCCTCAAAAAAAAGTATTTCAAAAAAAAAAGTTTTTTCTAAAAAAAGTTTCAAAGCAAAAAATTTTTTTGATAAAACTTTTAGCTTCAATAAAAGAAGTAACTAAATTTTTTTCATTAGTCTTCATATAAAAACAACTGTTGATTTGTTTTAAAAACTTTTTTATTTCAAAATTTTATTTAAATTATTGATCTAAATTTATTTCTAAAACATTAAATTTTCTAAGTTTTTATATCAAATTTCTTAATAGAAATTTTTTGAAATTTTTTTTTAAAATTTCTCTCTAAAAAATTTCTCTAAAAATTTTTCTAAAAATTTCTCATAAAAATTTCAAAATTATTTTTTTAAAATTTTCAAAATATAAATTCAACAAAAAATTTAAACAAAAAAATTTAACAGAATAAAAATATTTAGAGAGAATGTTAAAACTTATTTAAAAGTTTTTTTTTGAAAATTGTGAAATAGACTTTGTTTAAATTTATATAAATAAACTTGGTTTTTAAACATTAGATTAAACTTTGTTTAAAAATATTGAATTAAACTTGGTTTATAAGTATTATAGAATTTAAATTGCTTTAAAGATATATAAACTTATAATTAATTTAAATATTTTCATATCGATTTTGTTTTATCATTTTTATTTTATGAAATCAGAAAAAATAAATTATTTAATTAAATTTGTTGTCAATTCTTTCGTTAAGAATTTGTATTTTTTTCCAAAAAACTTTTTTTTGTTTACTTAACATTCATTTTATTTTAAAACTATCCTTTCCTTTTAAACTATTTGAAATAATCGGTCAAAAAAAAAATTAATTGGATTTATGTTTTAAAATAAAAATTAATCTCTAATTAATCTTCAAAGAAATATTTTATCAAAAGCTATAAAAAATAAAAATTACTTCCGGTTTTAAAACTCTAACTTATAGACAGGAAAAATAATTTTAATCAATTTTTTAACTAGTTTTTTTATTATCAGATTATTTGACTTTTTGAATTAAAACAAATTTTTTATTACCCATTCAACGTTTATTTTTTTTTGTAGTTTTGAAATTTTTTTTTGTTAAAAAATGTTTGTTTTTGTGGTAGATGATTTTTAATTTTGCAATACTAAAATTCCTATTAACTTTATATAGTTTCATGAATATTTTATAAAAATGAAAAATTATTCATTAAATGACCTATTGTATTTTAAGTTTTTATTTTTTATTAAGAATTTTTTCTTTACGTTCCTTGAATTAGAGAAAAAAAAATTTTAATTAGGTTTTTAGTTATTGATTTCTTAACTTAAAAAATTTAGTTAGATGTTAACAATTGACATTCAAAGACCTTATTTCTTTTTTTTAACATCTTTTTTTTAATTATAAATCTTAAAATTTCTCTATAAAAACTTCAAGCTTCTTATCTTTAAATTAAAAAATTTAAGTACACTTTTAACTTTTCAAATATTTTAATTCTAATTTACTTTTTTTTTGTTTATGTTAAACTTCTTTAAGACAAATGAATTTCCTTTAAAGCTTCTTAGAATTTTAATTATACTCTATATTAATTTGTATTTTAAAAATTAAATGACCAATTAGAAAGCTTTTTTGTTAGTTTTGTAATTTTTTTTTTTTGCTAATTGAATTTGAAACTTTGCATCTTTTTTTTCAATATCAATTTTAATTTTTCAAGTTTTTTAGGCTTTAGGAAACTTTATTTTTCTTAAATTTTCATTCGTTTTTCAATTTTTCGTCTTTTGAATATTTTATCTTTCCTTTTTTTTATTATTTTTAGTTTAAAAATTTATGACTTTTTTTGTGTTTTTTTACATTTTGATTTTTTTTTACAATTTTTATACCTGTCATATTCACACCTTTTATTTGATTTTATCATATCTGTCAATTTTACACTTTTTTTTAATTTTTTAAAATCTGATAGCTTTTATATTTTTTTATGATTCTCTCAAATTTGATAACTTTTGCTTTTTTTGAAAACTTTCTTTTCAATTATTTTTTTACTTTAATATCTTTTTAAATTTTTTAAATTTGTTACATTTTTTTAACTTTTTAGAGTTTTTTTTTAACTGCTCAAATAAGTTATCAATTACATGATTCATATAAAAAAAAAATTCATCTTCATTTAAATCTTTAATTACTTTTTGATAATTTTTCATTCAACATTTAATATAACTTTTTCGACTACTAAAAATTTATTTACAGTCTTTTTAAAGTTTATTAAAGTTTAGTTTAAAAGAAAAATTAATTTTTCAAACAACATTTTATTGATTTAAAAAACTTCTTTTTTTTTTAATTATGTTAATTAGTTTTTTTTTCATCTTCGAGTATAGTTAATGTATTAATTATGCAGATTGATCAGAGTTTTTTTTGATCAACTTAAGCTTTTAAAAACTTTTTTCCTTTTTTCAATATTCTGAAATTTTAAACTTTAAAGTTTTTTAAAGAAAAAAATTCATTTTTAGATTTGAGTAACTTATTTTTGTAACTTAATTTTTAAATTAAAATTATTGTAATAAATTACAAAATAAATTAAAAGCTCTTTCATAATAAATTGGGTAATTTTATAATTTATTTTAGCTATCTAAAACTGATTAAAATTTAAATTACGTTTTAACTTCTAATTTATTTTGTAATAAGCAAGTTAATTTTGAATTCTATTTAAAGAAAAAGATTAATAAATTAATCAATGTTTGAACGTTTTTATAAATCGATTTTTTTTTTACTCTTTTAACTACAAATTGGAATACATTTTGCAATCAAAATAGATGACTTTTTATTTTTAATTTTAAGAAATTAAAAACAAAATATTAATTAAATTTAAACATAATTTATCGATTTTGCTTTTAAAATAAAAAAAAAACTGAAAACAATTGTAACAGTTTTGCAATAACCTAATTAAGTTTATAATCATTTATATAAAGCTTTAAAAAAAAGATTTCAAATTAAAAAACTTTTCATATTCAATAAAATTTTGAATTATTGATACTTTTTTGTTTAACTTTCAATTATTAGTTTTTACATTTTTTAAACATTCTAAATATATATTCACTTCAACTTTTAATTAAAAATTTTTAGTTAAAATTAGTAAACATTAGTTTTAATTATTAAAATATAAATTTACTCTTCTTTCCAAAACTTAATTATTGAATACATATTTGCTTTCATTTTTCAAAATTGATTGTTTTAAAAATGACATAGGAACTTAAATTTCAATAAATCAAATTTTATTTTAACACATATTTTAGTTATTTCATTTTTCTGATGTATTTAGTTTGATGTATTGATAATTTTTGTTTTAAAAACTATAGGTAAATCATATTGATTTTTGATTGAGTGTTTTTAAAAAAAAAATATTAAGCTTTTTAAATTCTAATTCAATATAACTTTTTTTAATCTAAAATAAACATATTGTTACTTTAAACTTTTAAAATACCTTAATTTTGAGAAACCTTCAGATTAATTAAAAATTATTTTTTTTTTAATTTTGTATTAACATTTTAATCTGTTTAAAAAAAAAACATTTTCTTTTTGTTTAATTTATGTATATTTTTATAATTCAATTTTTCAGTTTACTTTATTTAGTTTATCAATATTTAATTATGTTTTACAAAGGAAATTTATGAAAATTTTATTAAATTTTTAGTTTAAAACTATTTTTATGAAATTTAAAACATAATTTTAACAGGTAATTATTATTTGATTAAAATTTTTTTAATGAAAATGAATTATTATTCATGTCAGGTTATAATATAAAATTTGTTAAGTAATTTAAAATAAAAAGTAAGACAATTTATGCTTATAATTTTCAAAAAGTTTTAATGTATCAAGAAATAATTTGTATAATTATTGTTTAATTTAAATTTTATTTCTAACTTCAATAGATTATTATTTATTTTTATTAAACTATAACAATACTTTTAAAAAACTCTTTAATATTTAAATTTAACTAAAACTTTATGATATTTAAATTTATGAAAACTCTTTTATGATATTCAATGATGTTTCTTAGATATTTTAAATTAAAAGATTCTGTAATATTTTAAAAACTTTTTGAACATAAAAAAAATTATTTAAATTTATCTATTAAATTCTATAATACTTAACAATATTTAAATTTATCAATTTTTAAAATGTTTAAATCTATGAATTTTTATTTTTTCATTTATATAGTTTTATCATTTATTTAGATTTATTTTGATTTATATAACTCTTCAATGCTTTAATTCTTCAAATTCAAATATCAAAAATATTTTTGACATGTTAACTTATTTAATTCTTTAATATTCAAATTTTTCAAAACACTTTAACTTTTATAGTTCTTAAATATATAAAATAACACAATTCTCTAGTTTTAAAATTAAAATGATTCTTTTGTATTAAAAAGCTAATACGATTCTTTAGTATTTAAAAATAATACGATTCCTTGAATATAAAAACTAATATCAATTCTTAGTATGTAAAATAATATGCTTTCTTATTATTTAAATTAATACGATTTTTTACTATTTAAACTAAAACGATTTTTTAGTTTTTAAATTGAAACTATTCTTTAGTTTCTTAGCTAAAACTATTCTTTTATATCTAAGCTAAAAATATTTTTTAGTATTTAAGTTAATACATTTCTTGAATATAAAAACTTTTACTGAGTGTATAAGTTTTTAAATTTCTTGAGTATATGAACCTTTACATTTCTTGAGTATATAAACTTTTACTTTTCTTGAGTATATGAATCAATACATTTTTTAATGTATAAATTATCACAATTTTCCATTTAGTATTTTGAATAATTCTTTAAGTTTTCTTTTATTCTTTATATTCAATTCTTCTGTGTTTATTTTAATATAAAAATTTAATATTTTAAAATTATACAATTCTTTTGTAATTATTCATACAATTCTTTACTATTTAATTTAATTCTTTAAATTCATATTAAATTTTCACTCTTTATTTTTTTAAATTATATAGTTTTTAGATTCAAATTTTTCAAGTTTAAACATTTTTTAATGTTCTTTAAACTTATAAAATTATTTTTATTTATTAAATTTTCTTGTAAATCAATAAACTTGATCAATTTTTTATTAGTAATTCAATAAAAAAGTAATTTATCTTCTTTTTTATAACTTTAAAATAGTTTTTTAAAAAGTTTAAAATTTTTTCCAAAAGAAGTTCTAATTTAAATAATTTTATTTGTCATTTTTAATATGTTTACCTTGCTTTAATCATAAAATATTTTTTAATTCTTATGAGCTCTCTAAATATATTTTAAGCTTGTAATTGAAAATTTTTTTGTTTTGTTTTAAAATATCTTTGTAGGTATTAAGTTTTTTTTTTTGAATTAACAAGGTAGATCTAAATGTTGACACATTTTTTCAGTTTCAAATTTTTTTAGTTCTCTTTTTAATTTTCTTTGTTTGAAAATAATTTGTTTTTTTTTTAACAAAAAAAACTCTTTTTCTTTAAAAGTAAATTTATTTGTCATGCTTATGAAATTGTTTAAACTTAATCAAATCATCATTTTATTACATAAAATTTTTCCATTTTTTACTTAGAATTTTAATTTCAAAATAAATTACTTCTGTTAAAAAATATGTTCATCAAACTAAATAAGAAAATAAAAAAAAACTTATTTTTAACTGTTTATTATATGAAGTTTATTTAGAACATCATTTTTTGAACATTCTCTTCAAAAAAAAGTATATATTTAAACTTTTTTTTTCTAATAAACTTTTTGTTAAAGACTGTTAATAATAAACAGTTTATTCTTGAAAGTTTATACTGAAAAAAAATTATTCTTCAAAAGTCTATGATAAAAAACTTTATTCTTAAAATTCTATATGACCAGTTTATTCT
Organism: Anisodus tanguticus; assembly: GCA_034509755.1. Taxonomy (NCBI): domain Eukaryota; kingdom Viridiplantae; phylum Streptophyta; class Magnoliopsida; order Solanales; family Solanaceae; genus Anisodus; species Anisodus tanguticus. The sequence goes on along the minus strand of JAVYJV010000131.1, from coordinate 253,928 downwards.
TAAAATTTTATACTAAGCATTTTATTTTCAAAAATCTATACTCAAAAATTTACTAACAAAAATCTATCTTTAGTTTTGTTTTCAAAAAATTACCCTTTTTATTACTTCTTCAAAATTTAAACTGAGTTTTAGTTTTAAAAAATCTATTCTTTATTTTATTCTTTAAATTCATTTAGAGATACTTAAAATTTATTTTCAAAACACTAAACTGTAAACTTAATTTTCAAAAGTATATACTATAAACATAATTTTCAAAAATTCGAACTATTAACTTGATTTTTAAAAACCAATACAATAAACTTAATTTTCAAAATTCTATATGATAAACTTAGTTTTTGGAAGTCTACTCTGTGAACTAATTTTTCAGAATTGTAAACTTAATTTTTAAAAAAATCTAAACTTTTTTATCGAAAATTTTTTATGGAAACTTTTTAAGACAATTCATTAGTAGTTTATTAAAGAATAGTTTATTTAAAAAGAGTTTTAAGTTTAGCAACTTAATAATGTATTATTTATGAACATAGAAATTGTCGTTGATTTCATAATATGTATTTTAAATTTCTATGAAAAAAAAAGTATTTATTGTTGAGTAGTTTAATTAATTGTTAATCTTTATGTGTAAAGATTAAATTCAATAAATGTTAAAAATATTTTAGCATTTGAAATGTTGTAATATTTGCATTAAAAAAAATAACAAAATTTTTATCAATTGAACAGCCTCTCTTTTAGTTAAAAAATAACTGACTAGACATTTTAACATAAATAATTAGTTTTTAATAATTAGGTCAAATTAATTTTTTTTTATCTAATTAATCAGATTTTTTTATTTTAAGATCAAATTACTAAAATAATTCAAAGATTTTTTTTGAAAAAATTTTTCATTAAAACTTTTATGTTTCTTTAATAATGTTTATTATAATTTTAATTTATGATTTTAACAGGTTAAACAAATTAGCATATTGTTTTTTGAATAAAAAAATCTTTTTGATTTAAACAAAAAAAAAAAAAGTTTTGTAAAAGTATCAATTATTAAATTTAATGCTTTTTAACCAAAAAAATCTTTTAATCTTTTCATTGATAAAAAAGCAAAGATTCGATTTAAAAAATAAAAATGAAATTTTGTTGTACAAATTGTAACAAGAAATCTTAAAATTATGTTAAAAAAAAATCTATTTCAAAGATTAATTTTTAATAAAACTAATTATTCAACAAAGAATTTTTTTATAAACAATGTGTTCAACTATTAAATTTTATTAAATTTTGATTTAGGTTTTCAATTTTTTTTTGTCATTTTAAATCTTTTTAAACTTTTGAAATTTATTTTCTTTCTAATTAAATAAAGATCTTTTTAAACAATAGTGTAAGCTCTATATATAATTTTGGAATTAATTTTTTGATTGTATAAAATCTAATTAAATTTAACTTTTCTGTTGATTGAAATTGTTTCTTCATTTATTTTTAAAATTCTTTTACAATTCATCTTCTTTTTTTAATTGATTTTCAAGATTATTTTCTTTTAAATAATTCAAAAGCTTAATTTTTATTATCTCAAATTAGTAATAGATAAATTCAAAACTAATTTATGGTTAGATAGTTAAATTATATTTACTTTAAATTGAGAAACTTAAATTATTTTTTTTAATTGAAATTTTTTTTCTAAATAAATTTTTATTTAATTAATTAAATTAATTAGTTTACTACTTTTTCTTATTCTTTTGTAAAATTTCATTAAAATTTTTTATCACCTTTGTTTTTTATTTGATTTTTTTATCTATTGATATTTTTTTCATTCAATTTTTTTAATGTTAATTTGTTTTAAATCAAATTTTTATAGAAAATTTTTATTGAAAAATAATTCAGAACTTTTATTGATAATTTTTATGAAAACTTTTATAATTTTTTTTTTCACCTTTTATCTATTAAAAGTGTTACAAATTTTTTTTTTCTTTACTTTAATTATATTATTTCAAATACAGAACAATAATTTCAAAGTTATAAAAATATTTTTACAAAGATTTTTTGTTTCTTTTTTAAGTTTGTTTTTAAATAAAAAATCTTAAATTAATAAGCTAATTTTAACTTTTTTTACTCAAATTTTAAACTAAAAGCTTGATTATTTTTTAATCAAAAGTCTTTTGTTAGTTTTTTAAATTTCACATAAATAGAAAATTTTTTATATTAAAATATCTGCTTATAAAAAAGTTTTTATTGTTAAGCTTTATTTGAAAAAAATCGGAAATAAAAGTTTAACAATAATTAGAATTAAAAAGGTAAAAAAAGTTTTTTAAAAAAGTTACTTTGTAAAGTTACTTTGAAAAGTTTTGTTTAAAAAAAAAAAAAAGTTTTAAGCTTAAAAAAGAAAGTTTAGTTTATAAAAAAAAAATTCCGAAAAAATAGAAAAAAAAGTTGAAATTTGATGATAAAGTTTTTTATTTGGATTCTATTTTGGTTTAAAAATTTTTTCTTCAAAATTTTTGTTTATTAATATTTAGATTCAATTAATAAAATCTTAAAGTTTCATAATTTTATACTATGTAAACAGATATTTTATAAGAAAGTTTTTTTGTTTTATTTTTAAATTCTATTTTATATTAAGTTATAGCTACATTATTTTTATAAGAATTACTTTCTTACTGATATGGAAACTTTCTTTCTTCTGTCTATACAAAAAAATTTTTAATTTAGTTTATATGTAAACTTTTTAATTTGGTTTACAAAAAACTTTGTATGTTTGATTTATACCTTTTAAATCTAAATATAAAACTTCTTACATCTTTAAATAAAACTTTTTACATTTTAATTTTTTACTTTTTACATAACAATATACATTTTGAATTATAAAACTTTTTAAATTAATTTAATGAAGTTTCCTCTATCAATTTACAAACTTGCATATTATTTTAGAAAACTCTTTTATATCAAGAAACTTTTTTTGTTTGAAAAACTACATTTTCAAAAAGTTTAATATTTGATAAAACTTTTTTTCTAGAAACAAAGAAAAATTTTTTTTTTTTGTTAAGTTCACTTGTTTAATTAAGTTTCAAATTTTATTTTTAAAAAAAACATTTGAAATAAGTTGAAATTTTAATTATTTCAAATCTAATGAACCATTCTAAAGTTTTTTTTAAAAAAATTAATTTTGATAGTTGATTGATTTACCTTTTTTTATAAAATAGTTCTTTAAAGTTATTTAATTGTTTAAACATTAATTTAATTTTTAGACATTTGATAAACTTCTATAAAAAAAATCTTTCAACATTTAGATAAGTTTTTAATAAATAAGTTTAAAGATAAGCAGTTTTTTATGTTTAATTTTGTTAATATAAAAGTTTGTAGAAAAAAAAATGAAGATATGAAGAAATAAAGAGATTAGTTAATTTAAAAACACAATTAAAAAATAAATAAACAAAAAAAATTTATGTCTTTTTTTGTAAAAAGATCAGCAAAATTAATTATATAGGTTTTAATAATTTGATGGTTCTTTTAAAAATCAAGCTGTCAGAGTTTTTTTTTTAATAATTTAGATAAAAAGTTTAGTTTTTTTTATATTTTTTTTACGAAAATTGCATAAGTTTAAATTAACTTTTAGTGGAATACAAATTATAAAATGTTTTTCAAAGTTTATTGGCAAATTTCAATTTTTAGCTTCATATTATTTGTTTTTCAATGATTTTTTTTTCAATTTGTCTAGTTTTATTAAAAGTAGATCTGTTAAATTTGCTTAAAATAAATTTTTACTCCATGACGTTTGTAATTTTTGTTACAATTTTTTTTTGATTTCGTATTAACTTTTTTTATTCGTAGAAAATCTTTAATTAAATTTGATAAAACATTGTAAATTTGAAAATGATTATAAAGTTTTATGATAAAAAGTTTTATAATGAAAAGTTTTATTCAAAAATTTAAATTGACCTATTGAAATTTTTATCATTTTTAAGAATCTAATAAACTAATTTTTTTATTTTTTAAATTATCTGCTTGTGATGTTTAGGGAATTTTGCTTTAAAATTATCAATTTAAAGAATATGGTTTTGAAGCAAAAATCTATTTAAAATTAAATTATTAGTGATTAATAAGCTTTTATTAGTTGAGTTTATTCAATTTTACCAAATTATTTTTTATTATGTTTATTTTTGTTTTTATACATTAAATTGATTTATTTATCTATATTTAAGTCATCAACTAAACTCTTAACATAATTTTAAATTTTTTTTCAAAGTTTTTTCTTAATATTTCTCATTTATAAATCTGTTTTTACCAGATTTTATTTTAACAAATATCTTTTATGAAAAACTAATTTTTTAAAAAAAATATTTAATTTATATTATTCATTTTGTTCCTTCGTAAATTTTAGTTTAAATATTCATTAATTTTTTAGAACATTTATTTGCCTTTTTTGAAAAATTATTCACTTTCTCAGAATATTAATTTGATTAGTTTTTTAAATATTCATTATGTTTTTTAAAAAAAAATTTAATTAACACCACTATTTTTTTTAGCTTTTAGATTTTTCATTTTACAATCTTCTTAATTTTTTGTTTACTTTTTTTTTTGTATCCTCAAAGACTTTAATAAATTAAGTTTTTTACTCTAAATTACCAATTCAAAGAAATTTGTTTAAAATAGAAAGATTAATAGAACTGATTGAGTTAATTAATTTGTTAACTGGTACTACTTCATAAACTAATTTTCTTACAAAAAAAAAAGGTTTAAATCTTCATTTTATTTCTTAATTAGTTTTTTTTAGGGCTAAGCAACATCTAATATTCTCATTTATTTTAGGTAAATTAACTCGTATATTATTTTTAATCTATTTTTTATTGGTGATTTTAAGTATTTATTAATTAGTTTTCTAATTATTTTGATTACTTTAAATTAGGGTAATTAAATTTGAACTCTAAAAACTTTTTACATTAATCGAGTTTTAAAAATTTTTTTTGTCTTTAAATTTTATGAACAAAGTTTTTTTTATGAATTTTCATTAGAAAAAATGTATCTAACTAATTGTTTTAATTGAATTTTAATTTAAGTTTTATTTAAAAACATTTAATTGACTTAAATTATTCGAAATTTAATTTAAAATATTCTTTTTCTTTAAGTTTTTTTTTGAGTTTTTCTTTAAGTTTTTTTTGGTTTTTTTTTTTTATTTTTTATTTTTAGTTTTTTTATTTTTGTTTATAGTTTTGAATTTTGATTTATTTTTTCTTAAAATTCTTTTAGTTTATGATATTTTTATCTAATTCTGATTTTTTTTCTTATTTTTTTTCAAAACTTTAAAGTTCTCTTAATTGATTTTTAATTTTCATCTTTTAACATTTCTTTTTTTACTTTTTTTATTTTTTCTTATTTTTGATTTTTCATTTTTAAAAACATAATAACTATAAAAATATTTATAATTTTATCAAGTCTTAAAGTTTTTGTTTAAATTGAAAAATTATTGATTTAGTTTTGAATAAAAGTTTGTTTAAAAAAAATATTTTAAAAGAAAACAAAACTTATTTGATGAAAAAAAATTAAATTTTTTACAAATAAAAATTTAAATTAAATTGTGTGAATTTATTTGATAAAAAAAAATTCATTTTTAATTTTATTTAAAAACTTTTTTTATTGATCAGAATTTAAAAATTCAAAAAACATAAAAAAAATTTGATACATTTTTTTAAAAGTTTTTAAAAAGTAAAAATTTTGTTTGAAAATCAATAAAAAAAAGTTTTATAGTTTATAAATAAAAAAATTTTCATCAAAAAAGAACCAATTATTAATTTTGACTAAACTTAATTCTTAATGTTTTGTTTTGAATTGATTTTTAATGTTAAAAGTTTTTTCTGAAATTGATTCTATATGTTCAAAGCTTTAATAAAAAGTTAATCTTTATTTTAAAAATTTTAATTATTTGAATTTTTATATTAAAAATTAATTTAGCTGAAAAATAATTTTCAAAATTGTTCAACTATGGTATTTATAAGATTTTTTCTGTATCTGATTTGTTTGAAAAATTTTTTTTCTCTTAATTTTTTTACAGGATTAATTTGAAATTAAGATTTCATCAAAAAAATTATTAAATGAAAATTTTAAATTTACATGAAAACCAATCTTATTTATATCATTAAAACTCATTAAATTTTTTATAAAAAGTAATTAGTCTGAAATTTAACAAGCAATAAATCATAGTTTTGTTGAAAATTTTTTTCATAAACAACTTTTTAAGAAAAATAATTTTCAATTTAAATTCATTAAACCAAGTTTATAGTAAATTAAAGTAATTTTTAAAGTGAGTTTTAAATTATTTTCATTAATTAATTTGTAACTTTGAATTAACTTTAATCAAAAAAGATTTATTCATTAAAATTAAATAATTACAATACTAATTAAATTAAAATTTAATTAATAAAACTTTTCTTTTTTTCTTTATTGATAATTTAAATGTTTCAATTTAATTTAATATCAAAAATCTTACTAAAGTTTCATTAGGCACTAAAATTTACAAAAAAAAAAAATTTTTTTTACAAAATTTGAATAGTTAAACTTGAAATTTATTAAAAAAAGCTCAATTAAATATAAATTTTAGTTACAAAATATTCACCTAAACTTTTTATGCTAATTTGAATTATACATAAATTTTTTTTGTTATAAAAATTCTAGAAGTTAATATGATAACATACCTTAATTGACATTAATTTTTATAAAAAAATTTCAATCGTATATTAGTAGAGTATAGAATAACAAAATTAAAATATTTAATTTTGAATTAATATATAAAACAATTTAAAGACTAAATAAGAAGGTAAATTCAACAAAACAAAAGTAATCATCAATAAAATTATCTTAAAAGATTTATAAATCTTTAATTTTAAGATCATCTGCTATTTTTATGAAATAAAATTCTTCTTTTATTTTCAATTTTTTTTTACGTAAAAGTTTCTTGTTTCTAAGTTGAATAATTTAATTATAAGATTCATTTAAGCTTAATGAATTTTTTAGTTCTTTTTCTTTTATAGTAAATTTTTGTTGACTTTTTTGTTTGTTGAAAACTAGATAATTTATCTTAATTTGTTCTTTAAATATCATTTAATAAACTTTTTTGAAAAACAAAATAATCAATATTTATGAAAATTAAATATTTTAATTTTTAAATTTATAAAAATTATAATTTCCCCAATAGAATAAACAGTATCTTTTATTCAAAAAAATTTTTAATTAAAAACTCTATATGAACTTCAATCAAACTTGTATCAAAAAAAGTTTGCTAAAATTTCTTTTTTTAAATTTTCACATATTAAAAGGTTATGTTTTTGATAGTTTAACTACTTTTCTTTATTTTTTTTTTGTGTTTTTAAATAAACTATCTAAATTAGAATTTTTTTTTCATATTAAATTCAATTTAATTAAACTTTTAACTTGCTTAAAATATTATTTGCTATTTAGTTTGCTTAAAAAGTTGTTTTATTATTTAATTAATTTAAACTATTAGTTTTTATGTAATTTGTTCAAAACTTATCATTTAATTTTCTTTGACTTTATATCTATTAATTTTGCTTAAACTTAGTTTTAAATTTGTTTTAACTTTAATTTTCTATTAATTTTATAATTTAGTTTTTTTCATACTTTATTCTTCTTTAATATACTTTAAGTTTATACTTATTTTATTTAGATTCGTTTAAACTAATTTTTGCTTAGACTTTAATTTTTTGTTTAATTTGATATAAACTTTAACATAGTTTTCAAAATTTTATTCACTTTATTTTTTTGTTTTCCCTAAAATTTTCTTTTGTTTTTACAAAGTTTTCTTTTTACATTTTTTGATCAAATTCTTTTCTTAAATTTATTTTAAACAAAATCTCTTTTAAACTTTGAATAAACTTAATAAATTTATTCAAATATATAATTATTTAAGCTTATTTGATTTCTTGCAATTTTTTTCAAGTTATTTCAACTTTTTTCACAATTATTCGATAATTTTTTTTTCTTCTTTCAAACTAAATTAATTTAAATCCTTTTAAGAATCAAATAACTTTAATTAACTTTTTTTCTAAAAAACTTTTAGTGCTGAAAATTTTTTTATTAATTTAAATTTGAAAATATAATGAAACTCATTTAGTTAGTAAAAAGAAAATTTTGACTAAGTATCTCAATTATTGATTTAGTCTAATAACTTACAAAACTGCAGTTGATTATTTTTTAACTAGGATTTTTTTTAAAAGCCTACCACTTTCATTTCTTAAAATTTTTTATTGATTATTTTGCATTATATTTGAAATGTATTTTTTTAAGTTAATAAAGTTTTTCTGAATATTTTTTTTCTCCAATTTTAATAAAATTCTTAACGAAGTATTATGAAATCTTAACAAAATATTAACAAGTCTTTATTGAACATTAAGAAACCTTTTCATTTAATGAAAAAAACTTTTACTAAATTGATTAAATTAGTTTTTTTAGTTTAGGTTATTATTGATTAAAAATCTTGAGTTTTTATTTTTTAATTTTTGATTATATTTGTATCATTAAAAAAGATGTCCAAAAAAGTTTTTCTCTTTTCATATAAAATATGAAAACTAAATTAAAATTAAATATTTTCCGTTATTGTAATGAAATTATGTAAAAGTTTTGTTTCCTTAATGAAGAATGTGATGAAAATTAATGAAAAAATTGATTAAAAACATTAAATAGAAAACATAATTAAAAAAATCATTGTAGCTAATAATAGATTCATTTACAGTGGTAGAATGATTATTTTATAAAAAAAAAAACTTAAAATATTAACTAATTTTATTTTTGATTTCAAAAATGAATAATTTACTACCTGATAATTTGAATTGATTTTAAGAAAACTAATTATTAATTGTCTTAACTTAAAATATAATTCATCATTAAGTAGACTTAAATTTTAATGAACTTGATTGACACTAAAGGCGTAAGAAATCAATAAATCTTAATGTAATATTTAAACTCTTGATAATCAAATTAACTCTTAATAAAATATCTTTATTTTTTTCAATAATCATTATTTCAATGTTCATTAGTCTGTAAAATAATGAATTTTTTTTTTGACACAAAAATCTAGTTTTATAAATTTATTTTTGTCAAATTTGAAATATAGATAATTTAATTTCTGTCATTCGATTGTCATTTGGAATATACTTGATTTTTTTTATACATAAGATTTTAATTTTTCTTTTTCTTGTTTAATGAATATTTTAATTCAATAAAATTTTTTACTCTAAATACTTTTAAAGAAGAAATTTATGATCTTTTAAAGTTATTTTAAAATTGAAAAAAAGAATTTACTTTTTAAAAAATTATTTAATTTTGTCATTATAGATCATAAAAGATAAATAACGTTCTTGAAATTTAAATAAATTTTATTACAAAAGATTAAAAATGATAAAATTTGAATAAAATGTAATAATTTTAAAAAGTTGTTTCATTTATAATTTGTTTTTTATATTTATTTTTTTAACTTCTTATATTTTCTATTATGTTTTTTATTACATTTAGCTGCTTTCATTCATTAATTCTATATTTACTTTCATATTCAATTTTATATTCATCTCCAATTATATTCACTTACTATTTACTTAATTTTTACTAATAACAATTCACAACCTTTTAAAACGTATTTTTTGTATTTACACATTTTGTGTCTTTCTTTAAATTATTTTTAAAACATTCTTAGTAATTTTGTTTCTCTTTTTAAATTATTTTGAACAATTTTTTAGACATTTATTGTATCTCTTAACATGTTTCTTTAAATATTTATTAATTTTTTGTATCTTTAATAATCTTAAATTCACTTACAAAATTTTTATTTATTTGTGGTCACTGATCAAAAATTTTCATAAATTTCATAAAGAGAGAAAAATTATTTGTTTATATAATTTATCTTGATCAAACCTTTTAAAAAAAAAATATAATAAATCAAATATTTTTAAATACAGAGTTATGCTTGATAACTTTTTTTTTTAACAGACATTTTTTTTTTTGATAACTTTTCAATTGGGAATATTAAATTTGATAAACTTTTGTTTTTAAATTTTTTCAAATTCTATTTTAATTTTTTGGTTAAGATTATTGTCAAATATTTGTTAGGAATTTTCAATTTTTGAATATATTCTTTATTTGGAATAAACTTTGATTTTAAATGAATTTTAGTTTGTGTTAAACTTTTTAGATTTTTTAAATAAATTTCAACTACTTCTAACAAGTTTTATTTTTAATTTTAAATATTTTCTTTTTTGAATAAATATTCTTTATTTATAAGTCTTATCTATTTTGAATAAGCTTTATTTTTCTATTTTATTTCAAATAACTATTTCTATTTTAGTTAGATTTACTATTTTTTAGTTTTGTTAAAATAACTATTTTCTATTTTAGTTAAAATAACTATTTTAACAATTTAGCTTAAAACCTTTATAACATGATATTTTGTTTTAAATTAATTTATTAAAATTTATAATTATTATGAATTTATTTTTAAATAAAAACCTTATGTTTCAAAAAAACTTTTAATAAAAACATTAATTTAGAATTTTAAAAAATTTTTTTTTGTTGAATAAAATATTTTTCTATTTGTAAAAATTTTTGTAGAAGTTTACTATTTTTCTAAAATTTTATGTGAAGTGTTTTCTAAATTGTTTTTTTAATTTTCTTTTTTAAATTTTCTTTTTTTATTTTCTATAATCTTTTCTAATTAAAAACTCTTTTTTAAAATTTTGAATAATTTAACTTTAATAATTATTTTTGACAAATTATTGACAGTTTTGTCAAAAAAAAAAATAAAAAGCTATAAATCTTTTTTTTTAGTTTATGAATTTTAGTAAAACACTTGTCTGATAATCTCAATTTTTTGACACATAAAAAATCATTCTTTTTTTTTTGAATTTTTTTATATTTAAGTTGAAGTTTAGTTTAACTCAATTAAACTTTTTTCTTTCTTTAGAAAATTTGAAAACCTTTTAAAACTTACAAATTAAATTTATTTTAATTTTTATTAATGATTTTTACTAATGAAAGACTTTTTTATGGATTGTGTTACGATTATCATTAAAAATTTAAATTCTTTTCAATAAATTCTTTAAATAAATAACAATTAAATATGTTTTTAATTAAAAATAAACTTTTCTTAAAATAACTAATGATCAATGCTATTTGTAATAAATTAGCTAATGATTAGTAAAAAATGTTTTACGTAATCAACCTTTTTTTTTTGCTTACTAAACATTTCTCTTTACTTAAGTTATGTAATTAAGTTTAACTAGTGGAAAAATTTATAAACAAACCTATGTTATTAAAGTGAATAAGAATTTAAGAACTTTATGTAAAAAAGAGAAATAAAATGTTTAGACTAGTTTATGTTGAAATCTATGTAATTTAGAAAAACAAGTAATGATTATAGAAATTAGTATTTTAAAGGTTAATATGTAATAAGTTTAGGTATCTATGATTTTAAGATGAATATCTAACAAAAATTTAGATATTTCAAGGTAAATAAATTCAGAAATTATACTTTTAAATTAACATTTAGAGATTGCTAGAATCTATGATTTAAAAAGTTGTAATTTGAAGATTATATAAGTTGTTTAAGTAAGCATTTATTAAACATTAGAATATAAAAAAAATAGAAAGTAAAACAAAAGATGTTAACTTGTATTAAAAGGCTCAAAATTAGACATAAATGAGAAAAAAAAAGTAAACGTTCTATGAGAAGCAAGCGTTGAAATTTACAAGATGTTTCACAAAGTTTTTATTTTTTTGAATTTTTATTGAAAATTTAAATAACTTTCATAAAAGATGATTCCTTAAAAAAACTGATTTAAAATTTAAATGATGCAAAATTGTGTTTAGAATAAAGTGTTTTTAAAAAGATAATTTAATAGGCAAAAAAATCATTTTAGTTAGATAATTTTTTTCTTAATTTATAATCGTATTTAAATAATGTATTATTTTTTTTGAATTTAGTTTTTGTTTATTTTTAATTTAGCTTTTGTTTATTTTTAATTTAATTTTTATTTTCATCAGTTATTTTTTTGTTCAAAATTTAAATACTAATTCATTCAAACAGCTAAAACTTTTGAAAAAGAATTTTATATAATTGATAAAAAGCTGAATTTTCAATACTTTTGAATATTTTCTAGAAAAAGTATAAATTGAATTTATTTAAAATTTGTTTTTATTTTTAATCTCTAAAATGTTTAACAATCTATACATTTTTATATAAACAAAAGAATTTTTATTAGGATTCTATTTACAGAATTAAAAAAAATTTTCTTTTTAAAAAATTTCAGTGTTATAAAACTAAATTATTTTAGAAATTAACTTTTATTAGAAAAATCATATGAAACAAAAAAATTCATTTGTAAGAATAAAATCTTATGAAATGAAAATTATATGAAAGAAGAAAAAAATTCATTAGAGAAGAAAAAAATCTTATTAGAGAAAAAAAAAATCTTATTAGAGAAGAAAAAGTTAAATTAGAAAAGAATAAGTCATATAAGAAAAGAAAAAACTCTTATTAAAAAAAAAATAGTCATTTTAGGAAAGCTTATGAGAAAAAATATCATTTAGAAGAAAAAATATTTTCTTTTGTTTAAGGGATAATTTTTTTGTTTGATTTTTTAAGTTTTTTCTTTAAATAGTTTAACTTAGTTAGAATATTAAAATTATCAAAAATTATCAAAATTGTTTTTTTCAAATTTATTATCAGTAATTATTTAGTAATTTTTATGAAAAAAATTATTAAAAATCAGCGTTTTTAGTTGAAAAATTAGTATGAATAAATTTTTATAAATTAGCGTCTTTTTATTTGAAACAAAAAACTTTCATTTCAATAGAATAAATTTATGTCTATTAAACTTTAAAAAGTAGCTGCTAATTTTTTATTTTAAAATTCAATTTGAACAATCTATGTAAGTTGAAATTTAAATTTTTAGAATAATTTTAATTTAAAACTAAAAAATTAGTACTATAAAAGTTTAGTAAATTAAAATTTATAGTTTTATAATTTAGTAATGAAAATTCAGTTTTTAATTAAAAATAATTTTACTTAGCTCTTTTATTTTATTTTTCTTTTTAATTTTCTATTTTTCACTTTAAATTTTCAAATTTTCTCTTTTTAGATTTCACTCTTTAAACTCTCTTTTTAGATTTTACTTTTTAAGCTCTGGTTTTAGATTTTACTTTTTAAGCTCTATTTTTAGATTTCACTTATCTAATTTCAAATTTTATTTTTCTAATTTCTAACTTTAAATAACACTTTTCTAATTTCTTACTTTAAATTATACTTTTCCAATTTCTTAATTAATATTTTTAAACTTTAAAACCTTACTTTTCTGAATTCTTTTATTTGAATCTTACTTTTATATTCTTTGTGTGATTTTTATTATCTTTAGATCACCTAGCTTTTAAACAAAGTTAAACAATTAACTAATATTCAGTTAACAATTTTTTTCAATTTGATTTTCTTCAAATTCATTTTTCATCATCATTAACATTCATTTTTTTTCCTTCCTTTTTAAATATTTATGGTTTTTTTTGTATCTTAATTTTAAATGTTTCAAAAACTTTTTTTATAATTTTGTTATTATAAAATCCAATTTTTAATAAAAATTTTTTTTTATATTTATATGAATCATTAATTTTTTTTTACTATTAACAGAATTTTCATAATCTATTATGATTAACAATTTTTAAAAACTTGTTTCTTTTTAAAAGAATCTTTAAAAAGTTTAAATTTGGTGAAATATTTGTTTAATTAAAATCACTATTTAATAAATTTAAACTAATTTTTCTATTTAAATAAATTTAAATAATATAACTTAAATGATATTTTGATCAGATCAGAGGTGCCGTCTAATATCATTTAAAAAAAAGTTTTATAGAAAAAAGTTTTTAAATCTATTAACGAATTTAATTTTATTCTGAAGATAAATTTTAAAATATTTTAAATAACTTTTTAAAAGCTATTTCATATTTTTTTTAGATAAATTTAACCATTTTTATAAATATTTTTTTTCAAAATTTTCAAGATGAGAAATCAATCGTTAATGATTAAAATTTTTTATAAAAAAGTATTTTCATTTTTTTTGTGTAAAATACTTATAAAAAGATTAATGTTTGAATTTAATTTATACACCTTAACTTATTTATTATTTTTAGATAAATTTTAAACAAATCTGATCTGAGAAAAAAATTGTTAAATTAAAAAAATCAAAAAAATTTTAACTTAAAAGTAATATAGATATTTTTAAGTAAAATAGAAAAACTCAATAATAAAGAAAGCTTAATAAAAAACTTGTAAAAAAATTAGAAATCTTTAAAAGAAAAATTTAAAACGAAATTAGAAAACAAAATCAGAAAATTAGAAAACAAAATTAGAAAACAAAATTAGAAAATTAAGAAACAAAAACAAAAAATTTAGAAAAGAAAACTAAAAAAGAAAACTAAAAAAGAAAATTAAAAAAGAAAATTAAAAAAGAAAACTTAAACAACTTTCTCAATTTAGTTCTATTTTAAAAAAATCAATAGATTATCTGGTCAAAAAATAGCATTAGAAAAATTAATTAAATTAAGGAAACTTTTAAACTGATAGTTTGTCAATCATTTAATTCTAAATTCATCTATCTACTGATTAATTTTAACTATTTTCTTTTTATTGAATCATCTATTTAATGATCCAATTTCTTTTTGTTAAACAATTAAAAAATAATTCTGAATAATTAAATGTAAACTATTTTTTTCGGGTTGATTAAATTTTTTTTTCAACAAATTTATGACAAGAATATAAGTTTTAAAGTTGTAATTATAAGAAATCTTTGTCATTTTATTCTCAATAATATCAGAAAAAAAACAAAAATTACATTGAATTGATTTTAAAAACGCATTGAAGTTTGAAAATTGAAATTTTTAGATTGGAATTTCAAATTTAAAATACAATTTTTATCTTAAAATTAGTTTAAAACTTAAAATTCAATTTTATTTAGACAATTTTAATGTTAAGCTTCATTGAAACTCACATAAAAAATTTTTTATTCAAAAAGTAAAAGTTTTTTTTTTTCACAAGTTTAGCTTTCTAAAATGAATTTCTTATCTGTTTAGTAAATCTTTGATTTATAACTAAGTATTCAAATTTAAGTTTTTAAATAAAATTAAATTCTTAGTTTTGTTTAAAATTTAAAATCATAGTTATTGTAGAAATTTAAAATCTTAGTTTTGTTTAAAATCAATTCTTAAGTTTGAAAAAAACTAAATTTCAATAAAAATTAAATCTGAAATTAAAAGTTAAAATAATTCTTAGTTAATAACTAAATTTTCTTACTTAGTGAAGTTTTTCTTTTAAATATTTTGTTTAATTTTGTGCTTAAAAAATCTGAATCAAATTTATTTTATTAATTTTTTTTCAAATTGAAAAAATAACTCATAAAAAAGGAAGCTCAGTAATTTTAAAATAAAAAAATGATTTTATTTTTAAATATCCGTTTTTTATAATAAAAAAAACCTAAAAAGCAAAGAAAATTTTATCAAAAACTAGTTTTTAAGAAAAAAGAAAAAATGATCGATGTTAATAAAAAAATTTTCAATAAAGAAATTTTAACGTTGTAATCAAACAAGTAAGAGTTTTCTTTTTTTTATTTCAATGTAAATTAATTTTTCTTTTTTTTCTTAAAAATTATGTTTACTTTTTCAATTCTTTTTAAATTTTAACTAAATTCATTTTTCATTGTTTCTTTCCAACTTTTTTTTTAAGTTTTATTTTCTCTCTTTTAAAACTAGTTAATATAATTATTGTGAATTTTATTTTCAACTAAAAAATTTTCATTTGTTAATTTGAAAACATAAAATACTTTTATTTATTTTAATTGTTTTACAAATTAAATTCTTTACTTAAAACTTATAAAAAGAAATTTTTTTTTTATGACTTAATTAAACTAATTTATTACAATATTAAATATTTATTAACAAACCAAATCACTATTAAACTTTATTTTAGATTAAATTTTATTTTAAATTAAATTTTTAAGTTTATTAGAATTAAGATAATTATCTAGTTTAAGAAAATTTAAATTTTCATTTGTTTAGTTTCTAAATATCAAAAATCTATAACTACTAACCTATATTTTCTTATTTTCTAAAAAAACATTTACTAACTTAAACTTTCTCTAAATAAATTTTTTTTCTAAATAAACTTTTTCTAAATTTAAATGAAATTTTTTTTCTAAATGAAAAAAAAGGTTTTTTTTAAGTTAAAATAGATTCAAATTAAATTCTATTAAATTAAAATAAATTTTATTCTTAAGTAGTTAACTGTATTAAAATTTAAATTTGACCAAATTATTTTTTAAATTAAACTAATCAAAGTGTTTAAAATCAGACTATTTTTGAATAAACATTTAGAAAATAATGAGCCTTAAAATTACATTTGTGAAATAAAAGAGTGAAAAATATTTAAAAAGTTGATACAAAAAATATTCTTTAAAAACTATAAAAATATAAAAGTAATTGAAAAGTTTATAAAATAGAAAAAAATATAAAAGGTTCATTAAATTTTGAAGGTGAGAATAGTGACTAATTCAAAAGTGATTTTATAAAAATCAATAAAAAAAATATTTCAAATACTAAGACATTTTATTAATAAAATATATATTGAAATGTTTTTGATATAAAAATGAAATACCTACTAATACTTAAAAACAGAATTAATAATTGAAATAATATTTCATATCGTTCATTAAATTAAAATTCTTTTAAACTATTTTCTCAATAAAAATTATAACAAAGATTTTTCAGATTTTTATCCGGGATTATTTTTTCTGTAAACCTAATAAATTATTTTTTTCTTTTCTTAACAAGATTACACAAGAGTTTTATTCAAATATATTCATAGGTTTTTATTAGGAAAAAGTTTTTGTCAATCATGTTTGATTTAGCTAATTTATTATTAATTAATGTTGCAATAAATTTTAACTTAAGTTTATGTACATCAAATTAGTTTTATTTTTTCTTTACACAAATTTACTATTCAAATTTTGTTTGAATTTTCTAACTTCATAACAAAAATTTTTATTTAATTTCTATTTAATTGAATAGACAAACTAATTTTTCAAAAATAGTTACGAAATTTCTCAATATTTGATCTTTCAAATTCAGTTTGTCATCGCAAATTATTCATAATTTTTAAATTAAAAAATTCCCAATTTTTACTAATTTTAGCTTAGTATTTTTCTATCAATTGGATACAATGTTCATTTTATCGTAAAATAAGTTTTTTTTGACGCAAAAAAAATTTTGAAATTGATTTTACTAACCAATAATTTTCCTTTTTTTAAATACAAACTGCTTTTTAGTTTGTTTTTTTGAAAAATTATAATCGGAAACGGAAACTAAATGTTTTTATCAAATTTTATTATTTTAAACTGAAAAATTCAAGTTTATTCAAATTTTTTAGCTTTTTTAGGTTTTGATTATTGTTATTTTTTACAGTCTTTCTAGTTTCATTTGATTCTGATAATCCAATTATAATTAGTTTTGTTCAAATTTTAATTATTCACTTTTTTAATTAGCAATTAACAATAATTTTTTCTTTTTAATTTTAGATAATAAAAATGCTTTTTATTGTTGTGGCCCTTTTCGCCATATGTTGGGCTCCATACCAAATGTATAATGCGCTTCAAGAGATTTATCCATCAATAAATGAGTAAGTTTTTTTACTTTTACAATTTTTTTGTTTTAATTTCCTAACTTTTTTTAGTTTTTTTTATTTAAATTTCTTTTTGTTTATAAAAAATTTATGTTTATTTTTTATAGATATAGATATATTAACATTATTTGGTTTATGTGTCATTGGCTAGCTATGTCTAATTCTTGTTACAATCCATTTATATACGCAATCTATAGTGTAAGTTTTTCATTTGAAATTAAAAAATAAATCAGCAAAATTATTTTAATTATGAGAACAGTTTTTCATTAAACAAAACTTTTTTTTTTAAACTTCCTTTGAAATATAGAAATAATTAATAAGGTGGTTACTTTTTATCTTGATGAATCTTGCTAAAAGAATTTTTAGAGAAAAATTAAATTTTAAAAAAAGCAAATCTTCTTTTAAAGGCTATTTTTATCTAATTAAATAAGATCAAAGATTTTTCACCAAACAAATTTAAGCTCATTTATATTAGTTTTTCATAATTAAAAACTTATTTTTAGAGTTTTTATAGTTCTTCACCTAACTTTTAAATACCTCAAAAAACTTTTCAGTAATTAAAACTTTCCAGTAATTAAAACTTTCAATCTACTTAAAAATAACTTTTTTTTCTATACCTTAGCTATGAATCTATAAATTTGTTTTTTCTAATCATCTTTTTTAGTCAAAGATTTTAAATTCATCTAGCAAATATTTATTTACTCAAATTATTTTTTATTCAACATAAATTTGACAAAATTACAATTTTGTTTTAATAATTAAAATTAAGTTCAAATAAATTTTGATTAAATCTATTGGAATAATTTTTTTTTCTCTATTTATTGTAATGAACTTGAAATTTTTATTGAAATTTATCAACTAATTTTTTTAGGTTAACTTTTTATGAAATTAATTCTATTAAGTTCTATTGGTTTTTTAGTTTGTTTTTCATTATTTTTTTTGTATCAAACTGATAATCTTTTTCAATTTTGTCTTCTTCAAATTCAATTTTAGACAATAAATCTTAAACTTCATTAATTTTTCATCAATGAAGTGGATTATTGGGCAATTTAAGTTTTTATAGTTTTTCATAGTTATTTACTTTTTTTAAAGTTTAGTCATTATCGTTTTTTTTTTATTTATTGATCTTTTTTAATAGCTTTGGAAATTAATTTCTTTTTCTTGATTTCACAAATAAGTTTCTAAATTAATTTTGATTCTCTAAGTTTTCTAAGTTAATTTTAGTTCTTTAAATTTTCTAAATTAATTTTAATTCTTTAAAATTTTTAAATTATTTACCTTAATTATTATCTAAACATTTTTTAATTTTTTTAATTTTTTAAAAAGTTAGTTAACTTGGGCTTTTAGTGTTTAAACTTTATCAATCATATTGTTGAAAGTTTTATTTATTTTGTTAAACTTATTTAAAAATGTTCAGATGAATTGAACATACTTTTTTAGTTGATCAATTTTAAATTTTTATGTTACAACTAGATAAACCTTTAATCCAACTTCAATTTTAAATTTATTATTTTTTTCTATATTTTAATGAAAATTTGTGGTCTTTAAAATCAATATATTATTGATTTCAAAATGTTTACCGTATTATTAGTTTTTAAAAATTTTGATCTATGATGATAAAATTCTTTAAAAGTTAATTTGTTTTTAAAAAAGAATTTTAAACCTAAAATTGATTCTTTGTAACAATTTAAAAGTTTAGTGAAAGGAAAATTGTTTTATTGGTTTTTTTTAAAATTATTTTACAACTTTTTTTGCAAAATTTATCACTTTTTTTATCAATTTATCACTTTTTTATTAATTTTTAATTTATCAATAATTTCCTTAGTAATTTTATCATTTTTTAATGATTTTATCATTTTTTAAAAGAAAAAAATTCATCTACTTAAGCTTTAGGCTATTTTTTAAAGTTTTTTTTTACTTTCTTTTAGTTTTTTTACTTTGTTAGTATTTTCTATTTCAGTTATTTGAATTTATCATTTTTAAATAAGATTAGGAAAATTGGAATACTTTCATCATCTTTTAATTTTATTCACAAATTAGAAATTCAGTTGGCTTTGTGAAGTTACTTAATTAAGTTTATCAAAACTTGAAGTGATCATTAATGAAAGAAAATAACTTGTTGATTTTGTTTAAAGACATTAATTTATAATAAACTAAGCAATTTAAACTTTAAAAATTTTTTTTCTAATATTTTAAACTTGATAAAAAAACTTTTTAGGAAAGAAACATTGGTTGTAAAAAAAGAAAAAATTTTATTTGATTAATTTAATTGTTTTATAAAGAAACTTTTAGCAAATTTTTTTATAGACTTGGTAATTTTGGAGCATAGAAAATTTTAAAGTATTCTAACAGTTAATCTTTTGAAAAAAAAATTCGTTTGTTTTTAAATAAAAAGTTTTTGTGAAAAAGGAAAAATGAAAAAATTGTTTGTCTTTAAAAAGAAAAATTTTATTTAAATTTTTTTTTATAATCAGCCTTTTCTTTCTAGATTTATGTCAATTTGATTTTAAAATATTGTCACCTTCAAATGTCATTTTTATATTCAATCATTTAAATTTGATTATTTTAAATGATCTTGATATTTATAAATCTTTTGAAGATGAATATAGGTTTTTATCTTTTTTTTTGAGATTAAACTGCTATTTTTGACATTTTTAGGCTTAATAATAGGGCAAATATTAAATAATCAAATTTATCAATAAAAAAAATTCTTGTTTAAAAACAGCTGTTTATAAAATTTTTGAAGATTATTAAGCAATTCTTGAGAAAATTTGAATATTTCTTATTAGGATAAATTAATTTTAATTATATAGATAATTCACAATTTGTGTTTGAAAATGTTTAGCTACTCGTTTTAGATAAAAAAAGAATTTCTCATTAATAGTATTGCATCATATTTTTAGATTTTTTTTAATGAATTATAAATCAAATTTTTTTTTTATTAGATTCTATTAAATGAAACTAGTAATGAGTTAAAAATTAAACATCTAAGTTTACTTTAAATTTTTTATCAAAAAATATGTTTCAATTAAAAATATCAAATGAGTTTAATTAACTTTAATTTTTAAATCCTATTTATTAGTTCAAAAAAATAGTTTAAAACTCAATTTTTGACAAATTTAACTAAAATGTTTTTTTAATGATTTTTAGAGTGAAATTTATTAAAAATTGCTCATCTTTTTTATTATAAGATTTTTTTTTGAATTCAACTAATTATAAATGTAAAGGTTAATTTAAAAATGAATATTAAAACATCACTTGAAATTTTTTTTTTAAATTTTCTCGTATTCAAAAAGATGAAATTTTTTTTCTTTTTTTTATTATGAAGTTTGAAAACAGGAAATTTTAAAACTCATTAATTTACATAGACTAATAATATACAGAGACTTTTGTAGTTGATAAAATTAGTTTATTTTATAGAAAATTTTGATTAAAAATAATTTAGTTTTAAATAGACAATAGATATTTGAATTAATTAGAAACTTTTTTTCTTTAAATAGAAGTTTGAAAATATTAAAAATGGTTTATTAAAATTTTTTTAATAGAACTCTTTCTTTTTTATATTTTGAAAATAGAGATCAAGTTTCTTTCAAAATACATGGAGTCAAAGTCAATTTTGAACAAAGAAAACATTTTAATTTAATAAACTGATTCTCTTAATATACCTTTTTCCTTAAACTTTCTTATAATGATTCCTTAATGATTTTTTAGAAGAAAATTTCTTTAAATAATTTATTATGAGTTTATCTTTAAAAATCTCAACAATTATCAAAAAATCCTTACAAATTCTTCATTAATAACTTTTTTCATAAAGTTTCTTTTTTTTTTTTTAAAGTTTTAGCACAGTTTATTTTAAGAGAAATATTTTTATACCAAAATTATTTCTAAACCTGAATTATTCTTAAACCTAAATTATTCTTTAACCTAAATTAGTCTTAACATATAATTAAGTAACAAAATTTACATTTGTTTCAAAACACAGTAAAATATTCAAATTTTTAAAGGGATATAAGTAACAAAATGAGAAGAAATTTTAGATTATTAAAGTATAAATAATTATTAACTAGAAATAACTAAGAATTAATTAAATTAAATCATTAATTTTATCAACTTAAACTTTATATAAATATTTGAATACAAAAAATTTTAAGTACATTAATAAGAATAAAAGATTTTAAATTGATAATAAAGTATAACAAAGTATCAAAACTATAATTTGTTTCAAAAAATAAATGAGCTTTAATATCTAATTTAAGGTTTTAATCATTTTTTTTTTAGTTTAATTCAGTTTGTTTAAATGAGCTTTAAATCTCAAATCAGTTTTCAATTTTGATACTGTTCTTAAATTAATTTGAAAAATATAATTTGTTTCAATGAATTATTTTTCTAAATTTAAATAAAAGTTTATTAAGAAAATTTGAAGATAGTTTAGTATAGAGTTTAAAAAAATTTTTGTGAAAAAATTAAAAGGAAGTTTAGTAAAAAATTGAATAAAAGTTTTTAGAATTTTAAATGAGTCTTATTTTTGCATGATATTATATAATCTTAAAGTTTAATACTTTTGATGAATAAAATTTTTTTCGTAAACTTTTTAAATTTCCAATCTCTAATAGATAATAGATTTTAAAATTTTCAACACTTTTCATTCGAAAAATTAACCATCTATCTTTAAATTTAAAACATCTTTATTAGATTAAAGATTTAAAATATTTTCTTCTTATTTAATTTCATTTAATTGATTGAATTTAGTTGATTTTTCTTTAAAATTTATTTTCCATAAAAGAAACTTCAAACTTTCTTTATCAATCTATATCATTTCAATTAAACACCTATTCAAAAGTTAACTTTTTTTGTCAATTTAATGTTTTTAATTAAATATTCTTATAAGTTGTTTGTGATGTTCTTATTAGTAAATACTTCTTAATGATAGATTCTTATAAGTATTTAGATTCTTTGAAAATCATTCTATTAAATACTATTTTGAATCATTCTAATACTCTTTCTAGATCTTTCTAATAAATACTCTTTGTAAATCATTCTAATAAATACTCTTTGTAAATCATTCTTGTAAATTCTTCCAACAAAAAATATTCTTTTAAATACATATAGTTTGGGAATTATTTTATGTTTCATAGTGAATGGTTCTTCATAAGTAAATGTTTTGTAAATTATTTTGAAAACTAAATTTTTTTTAATGTCAAAAGAATGACTTTTAATTTTTATGTCTTATATGTATTGTTTAGACATATTGGTACTTAAAAAACATCAAATATTTATTCTTTTTATATTTTTTAATTTTTTTTCTAATTAAAATTTTTTTTCATCAATTTATATCTATTATTTTTCAGTTTTTTTAGCTCTAACTTTTATATTTTTTATCGGCTTTTTAGCTTTTTTCACTATTTGTTTTTAGTTTTTTAGGTTATTCTCTATAAATGAATTAAACTTTTTTTTAGTTAAATTCTTTTTTGTAATTAAAACCTAATTTATATAAATTATATTTTTGCTTAATATTTATTTGCTTTTTAATTAATTTAATTGTTCTAAAAATAAAAAATTGAATAATTAACTAAAGAAACAATTTATTAGCTGAATGTTCAGAAATTAAAGGTCATAGATTTCGTAATAAATCGATATTGAGACAATTTTTTATTTTATTAAAAAAAAGTTTATTTAGAAAATTATTGTGAAATTTCTAATTTTTTTTTGAAAACATATTTTAGATTTGATTTCTAATTAATTTTTTATTTGAAGGTAAATCAATTTTTTTAATTTTTCTTTATCAATATTTCATTTTAATTTCAGTATTGGACTTTTTTAATTTCTTTTTTTTTTTTATTTTTTAGCTAGCAAACAAATTTTTCTATTTTGTATAATTTTTTAAGCAAATTTTTTTATTTCTTATTCTTAGTTTTTGATAAAATTTTTCTGTTTTTCGTATTCTTAGTTTTTAAACGAACCTTTATATTTCTCTTAGTATTAGTAAAAAAAAAATTTTCATATTTATTAGTTATAGTTAACAAAAAATATTCTAAGTTGTTAAAAACATTGAAGTTATTTAAAGTTATCTTAAAAATTGTAGTTTTGAATTATTTTTAAAATTTAAATTACTCTGAAACTATTCTAAAAATTTACTTCAAAACTGTTTTTATACATTTGAGTTTCTTTAAAATCTTTCTATTATCTTTATTTTGAAATTATTATATTTATTATTTCAAAGTTATCATAATTATCATAGTTATTTGAACTATCTTTATTATATAAACTTATCTTTTTATCTTCATTATTTAACTTATTATTGTTATCATTTTTTTGAGAAACTTTTTTTAAATATGAAAAAAATGCAAAAAAATTAAAAGTAAATCAATTTTAATTTCAAAATTTGTTTTAAATTTTTGAAAAACTCTTTTGACAAAAAAAAAAAAAAACTTAAAAATTTTTTTTTTTTACAAAGCATATAATCATTTATATTGAGATTTTAACTTTATCATTTCATTAAAGTAATTTTATATGATTATTTTTTTTTGGGTTAAAATGTTTTATAGAAATTTTTTTTCTCTTGTTTTTTAAATATTAGATAGTTTTTATTTGTCGAAAAATAATATCTGGTCTGTTCATTTATCTTGAAATAATTATTTTTTTTTCACATTTAAGTTATTAAAGTGCATTTTAATTAAAATATTGAAACATTTCAAAATTTATTTTTAAGCTTTTACAAGAACACAAAATTGCACAATTTCATTTTAAATAAACTTTCTCTGTCTAATTTTTATTTCATATTCAATTTTATTACATAGAAAAACTCATTATTATTACAAAAGTTTTTTTTTATTAACTTTCTATTAAAAAGTTTATCAAAATTGAGAGCATGAAACAACTTATAGATATTTTTTTTCTAAAACAATATTATCAATAAACTGTATTCTTATCATCATTCAAATATTTTTTAACTTTATCGAGTGTTTTTTAACCTTATGATCATATTATAACCATTTGAATATTTAAGTTTATAGCTATTTGAATATTATTCAGCCTTATGGCAATTTGAATTTTTATTTTCAAAAGTTTTCATGATAAACATATAAATGTATTTTTATCATGATGACCATATAGATTTATTCTATTATGATGACCGTATAAATGTATTCTACTTTGATGAACAAATTCTTTAATATGATGACTGAATGATTGTCATGATAACTAAATCAATTTATTTAGTTTTGATAAATATTCAAATAGATTTTTCTTATTTTAACTTTTAGAATATGTTTTAATCTTATGAGCATTGAAGTATAATTTAATCTTATGAAAATTATTTTCATTTTATTAACATTTCTAAGCTTTTATAATCTTTTAACCAGTTAATTATATTTTAATCTTTAAGAGAACTTTTTCTATGATTTTATTATTAAATTTTTTTCTGTGCAAAAGTATGAAACAATTTTGAATATTTTAATCAACTTTTATATTAAATAATTTTAAGCATTATGACATTAGAAATCTTTTGTGTCAAAAATTTCTCAAAACACATCAGCTAAATAACTTAATATTATGAAACTTTTTTATGTCTAAATTCTTTATTAAAAATCTTCAACATAGCAATTCACATCTTTTAATAATGTTTTAATTTGAAAGTTTTATTAACAAAATTTCATCATTTGTTTTTAAAAAGATTTAATTTTGTTGCAAAAATTAATTTAGTTAAATAATAGTTTTGTTATGTTTTTAAATGTTGATTTTTTTAAAGTTATTCCAAATTATTAATATTTGAAACTTTTTTTAATTAGTACAGTTCTTGACATTTTCATAAAAACTTTTCAAGTTATGAATAAAATTAAACTTATTACAATTTTTTAAAAATTCTTTCAATGTTAATTAAAAACCTTGGAATTTTTAGTTAAAAAATTGATACAAAACTTTAATATGGAAATTTGAATAAAAATTAAAGTTTAATATAAAAATTTAAATTAAGTCAGTTTAATTCTTTTACTTTGTAAAGAAATTTTATTTTATTAAAAAATTAATTGCTAATCTATTTAGTTAATTTTTCTTTTTTTAAGCCTTTATAAATGAAATATTTTTAACAATTTACAAAAATTTATTTGTTATTAATTAATCTTTTGTTTAATTAATTATTTAAAAAATCTTCAGGAATAAAATTTAAATTAACGAAAAACTTTTTAAAAATTTATCATGAGTTTAAATTCATCTAAAAACTTTTATTTATAAAAAAAACATTCAAGAGTTTGTTCAATTTCATATTATTAATTGAAGTTTACTTGAGCTTTTTATGTTTACTATTTTATACTTTTTTTTTTAAAAAATTAAAAGAATCAGAAAACTAATTGAACAAAATATACAAAAAGAAGCTTATAACAATCGTAATAAGGAACATCTATTTTAAAAAAATTTCTACAAGATATTTTTTAAAAGTTTTTAAACTTTTAAACTAAAAATAATAAAATTTTTTTACAGTTCTTCAATTGAAAATTATAAAAAAAAACTTTCTTTTAATGATAGATGACTTTTAAATAAATTAATTCACTATACTCTAATTTTTTAACAGAAAAATTCATTTTTTTTATATTCCAAGTTTAAGATAGTTTTAGGCTTATTTTTTCTCTTAGTTTTTTTTCAATTTTTTCCTCAACTTTTTTTTTTTCAATTTTTTTTTATTTTTCTTTTAATCTTATGTTGAAATAAATAAGATATATATTTCTATTAAAAGTTTTAAGACTTATAAACAATAATTTTAAAAATAATTTTAGAAACCTAGTTTTTTTCGTTTAACCAAGACGTTAGAGTTTTAATATAAATTTAGATTTAATTCATAACATGAATGCTCGAATTTTTTGGATTAAAGAACTTAGTGATAATATCAGCTAATTTCTTTTTTTTGTGTACTATATGTAGTTCAAATAATTTATCTCTAGAAATCTTAAAATATTTTGATTTATTCTTATGACAACAGTTAGCAATACAGTAATACTCTAAATTGATTTGTCTAAATACTTTTTTTAACTTATCTTCATGTTCATAGTAGGCTATTGTTTTTTAAACTAAACTGTTTGAATGAGTTTTATTTTCATTATAATATGTAAAAATATTATATAATAGAGCTGTCTTTGATTTTTACAGTTAAATTAGTGTTAGCATAACCTTTTGACTTATTTGTTTTAAGTTTCGTGAAATAAAACATTAAGCAATTTGTGTTAACTAAGTATTGTATAACTTTTAAAATCATTTTTATAATGTATTATTTTTAGATTTTTAAAAAACTTTGATAATTGTTGTACATGTAAACAGTTATCTAACCATTTAACATATAAATTATAGTACAAGCAATTAAAGAAAAGTAATAAAAATCTTTTAGTTTGTCCGTCTGTTAACCTGTGGAATTATTTTTGTGTGCTACATTTTAAATTAGTTTTAAATTTTAAAGTAATAAATAGAAACTTTATTATCATAAATTGTTATGAAAATTAATTTTTATCAAAAACTATGGTTAAAGTAAATAAATAAAGTAAATAAAGGAAAAATTAAGTTAAAAAGACTCTTAAAAAATTTGAGTTAATAAAATTAAATTAATTTAGAAGCTCTAATTAGAAGAATAAAAAAAATTAAAATTTAAGTTTATTAGCTAATTTAAATAAAAAGTTATTTAATTTAATATGTAAAACATTTTAGTTAAATACTTTTTAGCTTCAAATAAACCTTGATCTGATTAATTTTAATAAATTGATAATATAAATATGCTGTTTAATTTCTATATAAAGTTACTTTTATTTAATTATTTTGTGTTTACAAACTTTTTATTTTTTTAAGATCTTCATCTATATAAAATTAAGTTTTTTTATATTTCAATTAGTTTTATTTAGTTCATAAGAATTCATAATTTTTTAGCTCATAAACTCTTTTTATATTAGAGTTTGTATTTAAGTTTATAGGTTTTTTAAAGTTTATTCAAGTTTAATCAAAATTTAATTAAAAATTTTGTCAAAATTATGAAAATTTAATTTTAAAGTTTTGTTAAATGAAGATAAATAAAAATAATTGAAGTGATAAAGTTGTGTAAAAAAAGAAAAATTTTTTTTTTTAATTTTTTAGAATAAACAAACTATTTTAGAAACTAAGATGGGCTTTTTTTTAAAGAAAAGTTTTTAATAAAAATCAATTTTCAACAAACAAATTTTAATCTGAACTTATCATGTTACTTATTTGTTTAAAAAATGTCTTTCAAAAAAAAATTTTTATCAAAATGATGAAATTGCGAAAATCAAACACAAGTTATATCAAATTAACTTCTTAAAATAAAAATCAACAAGTTTTAGAATTTTTGTTTACTTTAAAAAAACCAATTTGTTTTTCAAAAATTTGAAAACAATTTCATTTGATACTTTTTTTTACATAAATTTTCATTTTAATATTATTAGTTTTTATCCTCTATTACATTTTTTAAATTAAAATTATCATTTTAAAATTTAGCACACTATTTTTAGATTCTTTTTATAAAAAAATTACTAAAACTTTGATTTAAAAATCTCTCATTTTTATTGAAAAAAAACTATTTTAATCAGATCTTTTTCTATTTACAACAAATATTTTCGTATTTACAACTAAACTTTTCGTATAAAAATCTTTTTCTATTCTCAACAAAACTTTTTTTTTAATCTTTTCAAATTTTTAATAAAACTTTAAAATTATTTTTTAAAATATTAATAAGTCTTTTATGAAAACATATTTAAATTTTTCATAACAAAATATAAAAATCTAACTTTTTGTTTACAACCATTTTTCCTATAAACTTTGAACTTTTATAAAAACTGATTATTTATATTGAATTTAATAGAAAGTAAATTATTACGTAATTTTTATTTGAAAGATAAATATTTTTTTGAATATTTTTCTATAAAAATGATTTTTTGTAATTTTAGATGCAAAAATTTAAATAAAAAAAGTCAGATTTTTTAATTAAACTTCGTTTTTAAAATATAAAGAAAGATAAAGGTGATTATAAGATAAATAAAATTATTATAAAATTATTAAGATTAGAATAACTTAGTGAGTTTAAAAAAGAAGTCAAAAATTTTGTTGAAAAAAAAATAGAAAAAATAAAAAAAATAGAAAAAATAAAAAAAATAAAAAAAAGAAAAAAAAAAAAAAAAATTTAAAGGAAATTAAATCATGAAAATAAAAATGAAATTTAAGTAAATAAGATAAATGTTTAATAAATTAGATTAGTGTTTAGTAAATAATCTATAGAATTATAATTAAAGTTAAAGAATTAAATTATAAAGTATACCAAATTATTTTTTGATAAATAAGAAGGCTATTTAAAAATTAACAATGTATTAAGACTATATTCACAAGGTAAAATATATAAAATTTTTTTTAAACTTTTAGATGGCTATTTAGTGTGTGAAGTAGTGACATATAAGATTATTTATTAATAAATAAGTTAATGTTTTGAATAAAATAGCTATTTAAATAATGAAATGACTTTATATAAGATTTTTAAAGAAATTTTTTAAATGATACGATTATGCATAAAACTGGATATTTTGATTTTTGTATAATATGATTATGAATGAGATGGCTAAAAATTTAATAGAATTATTATTTTGTTTTTAAGATGAATCTAACTAAAAAAATGTAAATAAAATAATTATGTATAAAAAGTAGAGTACAGGAAAATGAATATAAAATTTGATTGAAATGAGAATAATTTTATGCCAATAAAAAAATAGGTTATAAAACTAATTTATAGAAAATTTCAAAATTAAATATTGATAAATTAGCTAATTAATTAATAAGATAAAAACTATCGCTAATCTTTTAGCTAAAAAAAATTGATGAAATATCTAATTATATTATCTAATTTATCTAAACGAAAAAATTTAATGAAAAGTTTTTTACAGTTTAATATTCGTGAAAGATGCTTTAAATTTTAAATTGGTAATTAATTTTTTTTTTTAAAAAGTTTTTTAAATTTTTAATCTAATTAAGAATGTTAAATATTTCTAATTAGCTAATTAATAAAAAAAAACTTGACCAGTTTTAAATAAGTTTTTCCTTAATTAATTTTTTCTAACTTTTAAATTTTTTTTCATAAAAATTTCTATCTTAATTAAACATTTTTATTAAGCTTCTTTATTAAATTCTTTAATTATACATAACTTATGTTGTAATTAGGGAAAAAATTTTGAAAAACAATAAATTTTGGAAAAGAGTTAAATAGTTTTTTGTTATTTCAATAAAAGCTTGGTTTCATTTGGTTTAATTAAA
Organism: Anisodus tanguticus; assembly: GCA_034509755.1. NCBI lineage: Eukaryota > Viridiplantae > Streptophyta > Magnoliopsida > Solanales > Solanaceae > Anisodus > Anisodus tanguticus. The sequence goes on along the minus strand of JAVYJV010000131.1, from coordinate 223,954 downwards.
ACGATCTTCTTCTGATAAGTTTTCTTGAAATATTTTGTCCATTTTATGTATTTAAACTTATGTATCCTTATAATAGTTTTTTATTTTAGTTGGTGAGTTAGAGTAATTGTGTTTTTTAAGTCTATTACATTTTTTTTAACAGGATTATCTTTGTTATTCATAGAAATTATTTTTTTTCATGTTTTACGTAAAGTTTAACTCTTGTTAAAAAATAGTGTCTCAACATTTGTCAGAAAAGAATTTTTATGTTTAATGTAAAAAGTATTTTTCTTTGCAATAATCTTAAAGGTTATTTTTTTCTAATTTGCTTAGAGATTTTTTTCATGTTTATAGTATTTTACATTAATACGAAATAATTTTCATGTATTATTTTAAGAAACTATTTTATTTTTTATTTGTTAAAGAAATCATTTAATGTTTGATATTAAAAGTATTTAATAGTAATAAAGGTTTTGTTTATGTATATTATTTTTTATTATTATTATGTAAGTAATTTTGTTTAGACTAGTAAAAAATATTTTAAGTGTTCTAATAATTAAGTTTAAAAACAAATATTTGCGTTTTGTTTTAATCACAAACAAATAATATTTTTTTTAAATCTTAGTCTTTGTTTTAAATTTATTTTTTATTATCTGTTTTATATATCAAAATTTTGACAATTTTTTCAAATTCAAAAAATCTTTATTGAGTTATTTTAATTTTTTTTTTCTTTCTATTTTCATTAATTTAGTTGTTTTACTTAATTATTTTATTTCAAATTTAAAAACTACTTAACTCTTGTTATAATTGAATTGTAACAATTTTTTTTAGAATTTTTAAAAACTTTAAATGTTTTTGATGTCTTTTTAAATTATTTCTTATAATGAATTTTTTATAAACAATTTTTAAACTTTCTATTTAAATAATACAAACTGGAATTTTTTTATTAAAGTAAAGTTTTTTCTGCAATAAATTTTTTTTTTTGAAAAAAACTAAATTATTTTCAATGATAAATAAATATTTACTAATAGAAAAAGAACTTTTCTTTTTTTGTAATTTAGTTTAATTTCTATCATTTTGTAACCAAAATAAAAAAATATTTTAAATTTTTAAAACTTTGTTGAAACTTTTTAGTTTTTTAAATTATTTAAACTTAGTGATTTTTTGTTGAAAAAGTTTTTTTTTTCTCTCTTTAAAATTAATAAGTTTAAATAAAATAAGAATTTTTTATAAATTTTTTTTTTGTTATTTTGATCTTTTTCTTATACTTTTTTTATGTTTTTTTTTTATATTATTTTATGTTTGTTTTTTTAAAATAAAGAGAAATTTTTCTTCATTTAAAGAAATTGTTTTCATGAATTTGAGTAAAAGTATAGCTTTTAAAAATTTAAGTAAAAGTGTTTTTTTTTAATTTTAGTAAAGAAAAAATTTCTTTCAAAGAAACATTGCTTTTTTATTAGTAATACTTTATAACTTTAAAAAAGTATTTTTTAAGATTCTTTTTATTTTTAATTGTAAACTTCTCTGACTTCTAATTGTAAATTCTTCTGATTTCTAATTGTAATTCTTTTTTTTAAATGTATTTTTCAAATTTTTTTATCTTTAGACAAAAGTATTTTTTAAAAAATTTTCTTTGTTTATTAAAAATCTTTACAACTTTTAAGTTGTTCTTTATAAGCTAAAATTTTTGAGTCATCATTAAATTTATTATCTAAATATAATTTTAATATTTTAACTAAATAGTTTTTTTACCTGTTTATTGATTATCTATAATCAAATTAATTTATATTTAACAAAACATTAAACATCAAAAGTTTTAAATCTTTGTACATCAAAATATAATTAGTAAGTTTTTCTTTTTTAGATGACAAACTCATTCATATTTAAATAAATCATTTTTTTAATTTATTTTATCATTAAGTAATGATACTATTTAAACAATTTTTGAGACTAGATTTTATCTTTCATATGATTGATTTATAAATCTAAATTTTAAAAAAGAAAATTATAAACTTCATCAATTATTTAAGTTTTTATTTAAACTTGTGATTTTAGTAAATTTTATACTTTTGTTTAATGTTTCAACTTATTGTAATAGCTTAAAAAACAATTTATATGATTCTTAATTTTATTTTGATAATTAAGTTTTTATTTTTTTCAACATAATTAAGAAACTTATCATAAGTAGTTCTTCAAATTGTTTCACATTATTTAGTTTTTTTATGTTTTATATTAAGATTTCATTCTAAGAAATGTTTCAATTGCGAAAGAATTAATGTTAGACACATCAAAACATTAAATTAAAAGTTAAAAACTAAATTTTTCTTTATTTCAAACTGCTATATTATCAATTCATTTTAAGAAAAAAAATAATCATACTTTCACTTTAATTAATCTATATTAATCATTGAAAAAAATTTACAGTTAAAATAGCCATTTGAAATTATTTTCCTCAAAATGTGATTTGTTTTTTATGAAAATTTTTAATCTTTTAAACTTAATAGAAATTAACATTTTTTCTTTTTAATAGGAACGTTTTAAATCAGAATTTCAAAGTCGTTTTTCAACTATTTGCTTTTGGACAAAATGGTTTAGTAATACAAATCATACAGATACAAATCAAGATTATAATGCTTTGAATATTAAATTTCCTAAAACAAGTTTAAGGTAATAAAAAAATCAAATTAAAATTCTTTGTTTGTTTTATGAAAATTTATTAATTCTAATAATTTATTAAACTTTTTTATTTATTAGACTTTTTATTTATTAAGCTTTTTTTTATTGAATTTTTCTAAATACTTTTTTTTTAAAACTTTTCTATCATCTAAAGTTTTATAAATATTTACCAGAAATTTAATTTATTAGAATTTTTATTAATTAACTTTAACTAATTTCTTTCTTTTTAATTCAAAGTGTTAATCGTTTAAGTTCTGTACGTAGTCAAATAAAATTATATGAAACATCAACGGATCAAAATTCTAAAAAATTTGAAAATAAAAATAATACATTAAATGATAATACCTATGAGAATTTTAAGTGTAAACTTTCAACAAATGATTTAGATGAAAATGAAAAAATTAATAAGAAAAATTCTATTGTTACCAAGAATTCTTTAATAGATTATGAGCAATCTAAAAAAATGAAAAAAAAAGATATAAACAACATATCTAATACAACTTTAACAATAAAAGTAAAAGATAAAAACCAATTAAATGAAGAGAAAACTTTTTTAAAATGTAATATAAATAATAGTGAATCAGATTTATCAGAATTAAGTTCTTTTAATGATTTTCCAATAAATAAACAAGCTAATAAAACAAAAAAACAAAACATTAATATAGATAAAATTGAGCTTCCGGAACTTGAAAAGTTAATTGAAAACGAGTTGAAAAGTATAAAAAATAAAAAATTAAAAATATAAATAAATTAAATCTTGATATATTTAAAAAAGGCCTACTATTAATTTATATAAAAACTAATAGTTCAATTTTTTCTCAAAAAAAAAAATTAATTAGCTTTTTATCAGAATAAACAAAAAATTTATTCACTGTGATAAGTTTAGAAAACTTTTTTTTTTCTTATAAATTTTTTTAAGTTTCAAAAAAAAAAAATTTTCATAGAGAATTTCAAAAATTTATCTCTCTAAATTATTTAAATTTTAATCTTTAGGTTTGTTAAATTTTTATTTTAAACAGCTAAAATACAGTTTTAAGAAATTTTATAGAAATTAATTAAAAATAGTAATTAAAGAAGTTATAAACATCATTCTTAATTAGTTTGAATTTTGAAAATAAAATTATAAACTTTAAAAGTTTAGTAGGAAGAATAACAAAAATATAAGCAACTACTAAATTATAAACAGCTATACAATTAGATACAACTACTAAATAAGAAACAACAGCTTAATAAGAATTAACTACTTAATATGAAACAACTACTAAATTAGTAACTACAATACAATTATAAACAATAACTAAATTAGTAACAACTATGAATTAGAACAACTATTGAATTAGTTACAACTACTAAATTAGAAACAACTACTAAATTAGAAACATATACCAAAATAGAAACAACTACTAAATTAGAAGCAACTATACAATTAGAAAAAGCTATACAATTAGAAACAAATACAAAAGTTTAACAGAAACAACCATAAGAATAAAAAAGTATAAAAAATTCATAAACATAGTTTATAATTAACAAGAGTTTTTAATAAAAATAAGCAAGAATAAGAGAAATTGTAAAAAAAAGTGTGAAAGTTTCAATAAAAAGAAGTAAATATTTTTCACAAAACAACTGAATGTTTAAATAGAAACAAGAAAAAAAATTAAAAAAACCAAAAGATTTAAAGTAACTAAAAGATTTGAAATAACTAAAAGATTTGTAAAAAAAACAATTAGAAGATTTAGAAGTAAACATCGTAAAAAGATTTAATAAAAATCACTTTGAGAATTAATGAAAACAACTATAAGATTAACAAAAGACAATAAAACTTAGTTAAAGTGACTAAATTAATTATTGAAATACTAGTAAAAGTTTTAAAAGTAATTCAAGTTTAAGTTTAGGTAATTTGTTTAAACCAACATTAGGAATTTAATTTATTAATTAAAATAATTTTAGTTTAAATTAACAAAAAATTCATAAAACATTTTCACTGAGTTTAGTTTCATTAGATTAAAATCTTTCTTTGAACTTTATTGAGTCTAAGTAAATTAAAATAATTGAGTTAAAGTAATAGAAAAGAATAATTGAAAAAACTGTGTATTATAATTAGTCAAAAGTTTTTTAAATCTTTAAAAAACGTTTCTTTAATTTGTAAAAAAAAACGTTCTTTAATATTGTAAAAAAACGTTTATTAATTTAGTGAAAAATACTTTTAATTTAAATTCTTGTTTATTGACAATTTTAACCTAATCAAACAACTTATAATCGTTATTTTGGTGTAAATTTTTTATTTTCATTAAAAATTTTTTGTAACAAAAATAATTTAACACCTTTTATTTATGTTATAATTCTGTATTTCTAATTTAACATTTTCATAGAATATGAATAAATTTTCTTGAAAATTAAAAACTTCTTTTTTTAAAATGATTTTTATAGAATGGCAGACGTTGAACACATTAAAGATTGTGTATTTTTTTTTAACCATGTATAGTAATTATCAAATTTGATAAAGCCATGTGAAGACCATTTTTCACAATTATCATCTTCATCTTTTATTTTAGAAATTAAACCTAAAACAGCTAAATATTTATTTTTATAAATAGCATAAACTGGATATCCAGAGTCTCCATAACAAACTGATGAATCTTTATTTGTAATACATGTAATTTCACTATCACCATTTGAACAACTATCATCACTAATAAAAAATTCTCTAAAACCAATTGAAGTAGGTGCTTTTTCTTCTGGCTCAGCAAATACATTAATATTTTGTTTTATAAAACCAGATCCAGTGGCATAAACTTTAACGCTAAAATCTTCTAATAATGATGTTGAATTAAAGTGTAAGCAACTGTCAAAAAATTGTTGATCAGGATTTAAAGTTTCTTCAACTGACACTAAAGCTAGTTTATGATAAATTAAATAATCTTTTATTTTTTTACATCTATTGTTTTTTATTCTTTGAGCAATATTAGATTTACCAACACAAGCTTTATAATTTTTCAAATCATATGCTATGTTTTGTCCACAATGTGCAGTAGTTAGAATAACATAATCATTAATATATAAACCTCCGCAATATGAATAACTTCCGTCTCCTATTAAAATTTCAAATTAAAAACTGCTACTTTTATTCTAAAAATATTTACCTGAATTAACCAAAGATACAACATTATCGATATTTACTTTTGGCAATTTATAAGCATCAATAATTCTAGTTTTAAGTGGCTCTTTTTCTTTATCTAAATTTGCAGCATGACATTGACATTTCATTGTAATATCTTGCTGAGATAAATATTTCAAAAAATTACTTTCTTTACTACAAACAACAATTGAAAAGCTTAATAAAAAGTAAAAAAAAATCTTGAAACAAAAGTTATTTGTTGCCCAAAAACTTTAAAAAAACTTACTTTCATTTTCAAAATTTTTAAATTAGTTGATAGAAATTTATTTTTGAATATCCTTTTAATTAATCTTTTCCTTATGTTTTTCAAAAAAATTATATTTGAAGTTCATTAAAAAAAATTTTTCTAACTTGATTTTTAAATTTCAACTAGGAAATTGAACACAATTTAATTTTTTTTCTAAAGTTTAATTCTATAAATTTGAACACTCAAACTTGTTTTATAAACTAAATTCTTTTGTTCAATTTAAATTTAAATAATTTTTCATCTTTTTATTAAGAGTAATATTTGCACAAAAATTTAATATTTTGAATAAAGAATATAGATATTGATCAAACCTAATAAAACCATTTGTTGATCTTTTTACACAATATTACTCTCTAATATTTTTCAACACCTAAAGTTAAATCTGATGCTACTAAATTTTTTTATTTTTATTGAATATGAAATACTCTGAATCTTAATAAAAAAATTGAATAGTCTTTAATAGTATTTATTTTTATCATCTCCATTCGAAGCTTTTTTTTAACAAAACAAGAATTAATAACATATTTTTATCAAATTTTATGGTAAACTTTAATATATTTCTATTTTTGCAATTGTGTAGTTCACTAATTATTTTTCTCAAATTTATTTAAAACTTTACCTCTTCTTCTACATATTTATCAATAATTCATTAAGCAATATTAATTTTACCAAAGCAAGGTCTATAATCAATTTAATCTTCTGAAATGTCTTTTATTCAAATAGTAGTTTTAAATAATTTACAATTATTAATAAGTAATTTTTTTAAAATAATAAACTACTATCAGCTATTTTAATTGATTTTAAAAGTTAAAAAAATTATTAAACAGCTATTTTCTTGAAAATTTCATTTACAGATTTAAACTTAAAAATATATTCTTCTCATAACTCTTATCAAGAAAATAAAATTCATTATAAGAAACATAGCTGAAACAATTTGATGATTCTTAATTAGTACAAATTTTTATTCTCAACAAAATTAAAGACCAATTTTAAATTATTATTTGAATAACATCATATTTTAAGCTAATAAAAATTTTAGCTTATCACGTTTTTTACCATAGACTTCAATAATTTTGTTTTGAAATCAAATTTTGAGTATTATTCAAAAAGTCAATGATCCTTAAATATAAAATTTTTGTGAAGAAAATTTAAGCGGATGTTGATTTCATAAAAGAAAAAATGATAAGAAAAATTACGAAATTTTCAAAAGTAAAAAAAATTATCTTGAACTCTTTCTTTAAATGTACTTATAATGATTTGAAATTTTTTTGTTCATTTTTTACATTTTAAATCTTTTTATCAAATGCTATTTGAAAAAACTATATTTAAATGAAATATTTTTTGCATAATACTTTTCTAAATTATTTTCTATTATTGGAAATTAATTTTTAAGATGAAAATTTTCTAAAATTTATTCTATTTAAGTTTAAAAAGTATTTTTTTAATTAGAAAACAGATGGCGTTTTTATTTTATGCGCAATTATCTAAAATAATATTTGTTTATGTTTTCAAACGTAACTTTTTATTTTGTTTTGAATTTTTTTTAACTTTTTAATGAAACTTAGAGGCCAAAAAATTTGAATTTCCTTTTTTTTATAAAATATTTTTTTATATATTTAAACTTACAAATGGAAGAATTAAAGAAAAAATCATTAATAAATCATTTAGATATTGATTGTTCAACTGTAAATTTTACTTGTCAACGTTGTTGTCAACTTCTAAGGATACATAAAACTTTTAATTCTATAAATCAAAATGCTTTAAATACTTTTACTCAACTTAATTTAGAAGAAGAAGATGATGATGCAATTGAAAGTACAAAACCATACAAAAATTTACCTTATTTATTAGAAAGTGGTTTCAATGTAAATGATTTTTTTTTAGTTGAAGATGCTAATACAGATGATAAAGATAGTTCAAGCTTTAATTCTTCAGCATTGTCTAATAGTAAATTGAATAAAAATTCAAATTTAGCTGAATCAAATACTAATTTTAGTGTAACAAGTAAATTGTTTCAAGTATTATCAGATCAATCTAGTGTAAATCATCCATTATGTGAAGAATGTGCTGATTTCATTATTGATAATATGGATAATCAATTAAAAGTATTAGAAGATGAATGTAAAGTTTATAAAGAATTTTTAGAAGATTTAGAAAAAAATAGCACATATAATACCACAGAAAATGATGTAAATGAATTAAAAGATAAAATTGAAATTTTGAAAAAAGAAGAAGTTGATTTAATTAAAAATTTAGAAAATACTGTTGAAGAAAAGAAAAAAATTGAAAAAGAAATACAAAATCAACATGAAGAAATAATTAAGATTAATGAAGAAACAAATAAATCTTGGTGTGAATATAATTATTTAAAAAAAAAGTTATTTGATTGTGAAGATGAAATCAGTAGTTTAGATAATCAATTAAAATATGCTGAAATACATTTAGACAAAGTTAAAAATACAAATATTTTTGCATCTGCATTTCATATATGGTAAATGTTTAATTTCAAATTAAATTTATTTTTATTAATATTTTTTAATTTTAGGCATGATGGTCATTTTGGTACAATAAATGGGCTACGACTAGGTCGTTTGCCAACTTTTAATGTTGAATGGTCTGAAATTAATGCTGCTTGGGGACAAGTTGTTCTTTTATTACATTCTTTAGCTAAAAAAATAAATTTAGTTTTTAAAAGATTTAAACTTATACCTTTTGGTAATCATTCTTATATAAAATCTCTTGATCAAAAAAAAGATTTACCATTGTAAGTATAAATTAAATTTCGATAAAAAATAAAATTTAAATTTAAAAAAATTTTTAGATTTGGTTCAGGAGGTTATCGTTTTATGTGGGATTCTAAATATGATCAAGCTATGGTTGCATTTTTAGATTGTTTACAACAATTTTTAGAAGAAATTGAAAAAGATAATCCAGATTTTCGTTTACCTTACAAGTAAGTTTCTTGAAGCTTTTAATTTAAATTTATTTTAATTAACTTAATATTTAATTTAATAGAATACAAAATGGAAAGATAGTTGATCAAAGTAATCATTCTTATTCTATTAAGTAAGTTTAAAATTAAAAAAAAAAATTTAGTTTTTAAAAAAATTTTTCATTAGAATTTGTAGAAATTCAGAAGAAGAATGGACAAAAGCTTTAAAATTCATGTTAACGGATTTAAAATGGATAATCACATGGGTAGCTATGCAATCAACATTCAAAGTTTAATAAAAAAAAAGTTTCTTAAAAGAAATTTTTATCTCGCATAGTTTTGTAAATAAACTTTTATAAAAAAATTTAAAAAAATTAAAAGCTCATTTAAGAAACAAACTAGGAAATCATTCTAAAAAATTGAGAACCATTGTTTTAAAAAAAAAAAATGCTTTAACTCAAAATAAAAAAAAATTTCTTTAATAATTCAATTGAAGATAAAACTTAGTAAATGAATTCTTTAATTGTTTAAAAGATAAAATAATCTTTTTTTTTTAGTTTAATATAAAGTACAACAGTAGCCGATAAATTGTATGTAAATTGTAAATTTGAAAAAAAAGAAAGTTTTAAGTAGTTTAAAGCTTTTAATGTTTGCTAAAGTAAAGTGGTAGTTAACAAATTTGTTAAATTCTTTATTTTTTTGTTGAAAAATTAATCTTAAAGATAATTTAAGTAATACAGAAGCAAACTGATAAGTTTATCTCTTTTTTCTTTGTTATTTGTATAAAAATTATTAGAAAAAATTTTTTTTGTTTTTTCAAAATGAAATTTAACACAAGCTTGAATCATAAATATTTATTAATTCAATTTCCTTTATATTTATCTTTGAAGATTAAAAATTACATATTTTTGATTTTTAAATAGATGAAACAGATTAAAAGAAAAATAACTCTTCATAAATCTTTTTTATTATCATAAATATGTTTTTATAACAAATAAAACAATTTCTTTTTTTTTTAAAAAATTGAAACAAATTTTGTTCAGTTTTATTGAATTTTTAATTAAGTCTACTAAGTAATAAAATAAAAAAAAAAAACAGAAACAAGATTTGAATTACAAAATTTATTTCTACTATATATTTACATTTATACATTTTAATTTATCATTTAATTTAATAAATGATGAAACATGGCTTGTTTCCCAAATGAGATTATCTAATGAAAAATATATTAAGTTTGGAATTTGATCTTTCATCTGGCAAATAAACTGTTAATTTTTTTTCTTTTATGAAATTAAACTAGAAGAACAGATTTTGATGTTTTATAAAAAAAAGATGATTTTTTTTTTTAAAAAAAATGAATAATTTTTAATTAATTGAAAAATGGTTTATATGAATTTATAGAGATGAACTAAGCTAAAAAATATTAATTACATACATATATTTGAACTTTTTTTTTACAAATTTTACACACAACATTGCAACACCATTGAAATTGGCAATCACAATTTTGTTTTATTATTTTTTTTATTTTTTTATAACCTCTCCCACAACATAATTGATCACAACTATCTAAATTATCTGTTGTAAAAGGATCACAAACTCTATTTTTTGTACCTAAACTTCCTTCATCTAAATTATATTTACAAAAATCCGGACTTGTTTCTGTATATACTAAATCTAAATTTGTTAAAGGGCTAATATTTTTTTCATTTGTTTCAAAAAAATTACCATCGTTCAATGGTTTTACTTGTAAAGCACTATCAAAACGATCTTTTAAAAAGTTACTTATTTTACGAAATGAACTTAATTTACGCCAACATGTTCTCATTGTACAAGTTCCAGACACTCCATGACATTTACATACTAAAATCATATTTTCTTTGACAGCCTAAAAAAAAAATGAATAAATTATGTTTTCATAAAAATCTAAAAAAAATTACCGATCGACCAGCTTCATAATTATGAAGAATTACATTCTCATGTAAGCTACGTAACTCATGTGGTGTTTGATAATTTAAATAACCATCTAATAATTGTTTTGTTTTTTGAAATGAAAAATTAATATTATCAGAACAACCAGTCCATTTAAAATCACTAGTATATTCCTGTTGAACATTGTTGTAATTTGGTAAGGCATTACCACCAATACCTTTTATACCTAATTTAATATCTAATTCTGTTGGATAATTAGAATTTAGTGGTAATTCAGAATTTAAATTTGATGATGATTCAGAATTTAAAAACAATGATTGACCAGGTGAGTTACTAAAATAATTAGTGTTTAATTTTAAATCACAGCTGCAAGTTTTAATTAAACCATCAGAACATGCTTTTGTAATTGAATATGCAATTCCAGCACTTCTTATAGCTGTCAAGTAAGCTGTTTCTCGGTAAGCTGATAAGATATTTTTTTTATTAATAAACAATAAATTAATTTTTTTGTTTTCTATTTACCTTTATTGATAATTTTACTTAAAACTTCAATGCCTTTATTTTTTGTATTAATTTGACAATTCCATTTACGATTTTTAAATTGAAATTTACATTCATTTAAAGATAATTTCAAACCTTTATTTAATGCTGCTAAAACACCAGGATTTGTTCTAATTATTTTTTGTTGTCTTCTTCTAATGAAGCCTAAATTAGAGCCTATTACAAGATTTAATTGATCTAAAATTTTATTCAAACTTATTTTAGAATCTAAACTCAAAAAAAAATTATTCTCAACACTATTTTTTTTAATTGAATTTATATTTTTAATGTTACTAACTGAATTTTTAACCAAATTTAAATATAAAAAATTATTTGAGCCTTGTAAATAATTAGTATATATATTATTCTCTGATTTTTCATTCAAATTAATTAAATCATTTGAAACTGAATTTTTATTTATAATTATTGATGGTTTTAATTCATCTAATTTTTCATTATTTAAATTCTCTAAATTTGTTTTTGTTTCATTTACATTGACTAGGTAATTTTTAATTTCATTGAAATTATTTATAAAATAAAAACTATTTGTATTTACACCACTTGGCATCAAATCTGTAGGATCTAATTTTTTTTCTATAAAATTTGATCTATTATAACCTTCTTTTTGTATAGATTCAGTTTGAATAATTAACTGAATTAAAAAGCTAAATAAAAATAAAAACTTATTTTGCATTTTTATTTTTGTTTATGTTAAATTAAATTCTTAGTAATTTTTATGATTATCCATTGAGATTGATTGGATGAATTAAATTTTAAACCTAAATCAAAAACTATCAAAAATTTTAAGCCATTTTATCCAAAAAAACAAAAAAATTCTTCAATTTAAACAAGCGTTATCATTTTTTTATAAAACTTTTTATAAACACTTTTAAGGAAAAAACTTGGTAAACTTTTTTTTTTATTTCAAACTTTTTTCTTGTAAACTATTTTTTAATTATTTTTAACATCTCTAAAATAACTTTAATTAACATTTTTTATAAAAACTTTTTATTTTAACATTAAATTTGGACAACAGTTTGGTACTTGAACTTAAAAATTGTAATTTAAGTTTCAACTAAAATTGTAATAAGAAACTTATTTCACATAAAAAGTTTAGAAAAAAAAATAATTTGATTAGAAATTAGCTAAGTTTAAATTTAATAGAGAAAAACAATTTAATAATGTGCTCAACTTGAATTCACCTACTTAAGTGTAAGCTAAAATGAAATGTAGAGAGGTGTTTAACAAGAAATTAATTTTTATTTTTCTTTTCAAAAAACTTAGCGGAAAATTTTAGTGCGGGTGTCTTTTTTAACACTTGTAGGTTAAAATGAGTATATTAGGAGGGTTTTTTTTTCAAATAAAAAAACCTTCTAAATTTAATATAGGATGGTATTAGTTTTAGTTTATTAAGTTATAAAATTTATCTAAGTAATATTTAGACTCGCCTTAAGTTACGCCTTTCAAACATATAAAAATTTTAAATTGAACTTTCAAAAGTTTTTTGATATCTTAACTAAAGATTAGTTAAAAAAAAAAAGTTAAAAAGTTAATTTAATAATTAGAATAAATTAAAATTTTCAAAGTTAATTAATAACTAATATTTTCAAATTTTAAAAAGCTGAAAAATTTTTAATTAAAATTTTCAACCATTTTAAATGATACTTTTTAATTTATTTTTTTGGGAAGATAATCTTTAAAAATTTTGTTGTCATTCAAAAAAAAAGTTTTTATTTTTAAAAAAATAATTTTCATCTTAACTATACCATATTCATTTAAGAAAAAGTTTTTTATTTAAAAACTTAATTTAGAAATCAATCCAAACTTGTTGATTAATACTGGTTTCTATTTAAGAATTAAATTATATTTAAAAGAAACTGGAAATATTTAATTAAATATTTTTGAAAAAAAAATATTAAAGATGAATTATTAAGTTGAAATTAAGTTTTGAAGAATTTAAATAAAGCATTGTATAATTTGAATGAAGTTTTACAGATCTAATTAAGTTATTATTTAAAAGGTATCGTGGTGGTGGTCCATTAGTGTACAAATATTTTTTTTAGAGAGAAAAAAAAAATTTAAGCAACACTTCTATGTTTAACCGCCTTAAACAATTTTTTTTTTAAAGATAAAAATTCTATTCAATAAAAAAACCTATTTACTTGTTTTAATAAAGCACAACCTACAAACGCTTCTTTGCAACACTTTTAAATTTTTCAGTAGTAAGTCTTTGTTTAAAGTAAAAAAAATAAACTCAATAGCCTATTCTTAAAAATTTGAAAAACTAGTAATTTTAAGAAAGTTTTCTTTTCTTTCTGCTTTTTTAATTAAGTTTACCTTAAACTTAATTAAACTTTAATTAAAGATTTTTTTAAAACTATTGTAACAATATTAATTTTTGGCTAATTTTAAAAAATGTTTTTAATTTGTAAAAATTATTGAAAATTTCAAACAAAAAACTTAAAAAAATTTATTATAAATCGAATTATCAATTAAAACTTTTAGCTATTGTTTTACCCTTTAAAAAGAGAAGAATAAATTTAATAAAAGTTTTCTTAAGTTTTTTTTCTTATTTTTACTATTTTCAAATTAAACCTAGTACACGAAAAAAAACGTTTTTAACTCGTGTGTGGCCCTAATGTCTTAATTTTAAAGTTTAGAAAATTTCTATAAATACGTTGCTCAATATTTCAATTATTTTTTTCTTTTTCATAAAAGATGTTCTTTACAAAACGATATAAATTTATCATTACATTCTTTTGAACAAGTGCATATTGTATAAAACAAAAAATTAAAAAAAAATTTTTTTTTAAAAAAGAAATCAAGCTTTATTATTAAATTGTAAACTATTATAAATTTAAAAACGATGTTTAATAAAATATTTGATAAAAGAACTTTTAAACAAAATCAAATTTTAATTGATTGAAAAAAGCTTTTATAAATTTTTTTTTGTTTATCAAAATTTCAATAATGAAACTTTTTAACTTTCTTATGAAAACTTGCTAATGAATTTTTTTAATGAAATCTTGCTAACATTTTTAAAAGTTTTTCAATTTTAACTTCCTTAATTTATTAAAAAAAAAACCCATTTCTACCTAATGTTTAGACTAATTAATAAAATTTTTAATCTAACATCCTGTTTTTTATTCAAAAAAAAATTCAATTAACACAACATTGTTTAGAAATTAAATAAAAGTTTGTTTAAATAAAACAATTAATTAATTTCAAGTTTTTCATCTTTTTTCAAACTTATTTTTTCTAGGGATTATTTTTCAAACCTCAACTTTTTTAAAACTATTTTTTGAGAATCATCTATTTAAATATCAACTATTATGGAACTTTATAAATTTTTATTTTATTGATATTTACTGAGATTAAAATCTTAATAAAAATCATCTATAACACATTTTAATCACTTTCATTGTAAAATTTCTATAAAATTCTGTTTGAATTATTATTATTTTTGGTAAATTAACTTAAAAAATATTCAAAATAAAGTATTAACTAAACTTTTTAATTCAGCGATTTCATAATTTTTTTTCAAAAAAATAAATTTTCAATGTGTTTCGAACTTTTAAGGGGAAATTTATTTTTTATTAAACAAGTGAAATCAAGCGTAAATTTTTTTATGAAAAAAAACCTTTTTAATAAAAAATCTTTTATTTATTTAAAGTCTTTTCAAAATCACTTAAAATTTCTCGAATCTTTTTCTTTAAAAAATTTTCAAAACTTAAATTCGAGTTTTATGACAAATAAACTTTTGTTTAAAATCTTACTATTTAAATTGAAAGAAAAATAAACATGAAAAAAGACAATTAGACTATTTTATGTGATTTTTTAATGCCTTACAATCAGGTATATTTTAAAATGAAGACATTGTAAATCAATAGTGGGCTACTTTTCTCGCCCAGTTTATTATTTTTATAAAACTTTTTTTTCCAAATGAAGTTTTTTATAATAAATTCAAGAACACACACTGTGGCCATTAAAGCTCATTAGATGAAACTACACAAAAAAAAAACTAAATAACTATTTTAGTGTAAATACTGGGTATTTATAATAGACATGTAGTGATGGAAAAAAAACTGTTTCTTAAATTTTTTTTGTTTAAAAAGTTAAAAGTGTGACTTGTAAACATTTTTATTACAGGTTAAAATTTTGAAAATTTCTTTTCTCTTTTTTTGAATCAATTTTTCACAATGAACAGTGATATTGATAAGAAAAAAATACCTAATATATATTTGAGGATCATTATTAAAAGAAGAAATTTTTATCAAAATAAACGTCTACTACTTAATGACATTATGTTTTGACAAATACTTGAAAAATAAAACACAATTTATCGACTTCTATAATATAGTTTTGTTCATAAGAAAAAAAATTATTTAATATTTTTTATTTGCTTTAACTAGGTAAAATAGTTTTAAAAAAAAATTAAACTTAGTTTTGACTAAAGCTTTTTAAATTTTAATAAACTTCTATTAAACTTTTTTTTAGCAAAATTAATATTTAGACTTTGAAATACAATAAAATCAAATCATTTTTCAAGTATATAAAAAAAATCAAATTTTTTAAATTACATAAAACAAATTTAAAAAACTAAGTTTTTTGAAAGCTAATTAATTAATTTTAAAGAATATAATTTCAAAAAACTAGATGGCGTTTTTAGTCAACAACTTTTTTTTAGCTATTTACAAGTATTATATGTTTGAATAAAATTTTATAAACATTGTTTTTATATTTAAATTTTCTCTTATAATATTTTTTAATTTTAGTTTTGAAATAATCAAGTATTAGAAAAATGTCAGATATTATTGATTATGAATTTGATGATAGTGAGTTTCCAGCTACAAGTGAACCTTCAAAACAAGAATCTGGATCTAAAAAATCACCAATTAAAAAAAAAAAAGGAAGAGGGTTCGACAAAGGTATTTTAACACAAAACAATTAGATGCATGTTTTACTTAAAATTTTTTTTATTTCAAATAGATAATGTTCGAAACAGATTAGGAAATTATGAACAATCAACATCATCATATGATTTTAAACCAGAAAAATGTAAATTTATATTTTTTTGTATCAATTTTTTTAATAAATAAACAAATTTATTTTATTTAGCTGTTGAAGGTTGGATATTGTTTGTAACAGGAGTACATGAAGAAGCTACAGAAGAAGATGTTTATGATAAATTTGCTGATTATGGAGAAATAAAAAATCTTCATTTAAACTTAGATAGAAGAACTGGATTTTTAAAAGTAAATAAATTGTTATTTAAAAATATAACTAATTTTTTTTGTTTTTTTAAGGGGTACGCTTTGTTAGAATTTAGTGAATATAATAATGCTAATCAAGCAATTGAAGAATTAGATGGAAAAGAAATTTTAGGTCAAAAAATTAAAATTGATTGGGCTTTTGTTAAACCAAAAAGGAATTAAAAATTATCATTTAAAATCATTTTTATTTATCATAATTTTCATTAATAAACTTTTATTAAAATTAAAAAAAATATACACATTTTTTATGAAGTTTTTTATCATTACCTTTACAAAATATTCATAAGTCTATAGTTTTTAAATTAAAAATAAATTTAATAAATTTAAAGTATTTAAAAATTATATTTCCATCTAAAAGTATTTTTTAATTTTAAAAATAATTCATCATTGAGAAACATTTGGTACATTTTTTCTTAATTTTACATTTGTAAAATTTATTTTTAATAAATTATAACAAAGACCGTTTTTATTGGTATATATCATTCATCGTTTATTTAGTAATAAATTAATCTTTCAAGTTTATATTTCATTTGAATAATGTAAAATATTCATAAAACAACAGCGATTTTTGCTAAAAAATTAATAGTCTCAAACGATAATTTCAAATGATAACCTTTTTTTTTCTGATTTGAAAAACTAAAAACCTATTTTCAATTACAATCTACCAAAAAAATATTTTAGTATATTTCAGTAAAGTCCAGGTATAACAGGAATAGAAATCAATTTTTTATATTACTATTAAACTCTAATTCTGTTATGTACAATTTGCAATATTCCGATTCAAAATTTGAGATTGAAGAAGAAGAATTAGTTTTTGAAGTAATTACTAAAAAGTATGTTTTGTTGGCTCAAAAGATGATTATTTCATAAACACAGCAAATGATGGTTATGTTTATTCTTTTAAAATACCTGAGAAATCATTTTTCGACAAATTTTAAAAAAAATAACTTACAAAATTTTTTTTTTCTATTGGCTTAAGAAGCGCAACTTGATATTAAGGTTCAAAAAATAAACGAGCTGTTGCGGTTGTATATGTGGTTGTTCAAAGTATCATCAGACCAAAATGGTAAGGCTACTAATTTCAAAGCAAGGTTCGTGGTGTAGGGATCGAAAGAAATTGTTGATCATCTGGATGTTGACACGTATGCTCCTGTTATAAGCTCAACAATTACAAGAGCCATGTTATCAGTTGCAGTTCAAAACTCATGGAAAATACATGTGGTGGTTGTAAGAAGTGCATTTTTAAATGCAGAGTTAAATACACCAAAATACATGTATCAAATCAATTTTTTTGAAGATGCTAACAAAATGGATTTTGTGTGCAAGTTCAACAGATGTATATATGAATTAAGAAATTTACCACAGTACTGGTATGAAAAATTAAAATCCTTCATGTTGGAAAATGGGTTAATTGTAAAACAAGTTGAACTGTGTTTATACTACGGAAAAGGTTGAAATTTCTTTAATTTAGTACATGTAGAGGATTTGACGCTAATAGCAGAAAATGTGAAAGAAATTGAGAACTTTAAAGAAAGTATTAATAAAGAATTTGGTATAAAAGATATGGGTAAAATAGAAAAATGTATTGGTATTGAGTATTGATATTCACATTATAATAAGACATATGACCACTTTGTTTTAATCCATAAATTGCTTTATTTAATTTACAAACAAAATTTGGATTTTTGTTAAAACCTTGTGGTTGATGCAAATAAATATTAGCATCTATATCAGCGTTCAAATATGCGATTTTACATCTGCATTAAAAATTTTATAATTATTACTGAAGGCGAAAGCAATCAAAAATCTTAACGTTATAAGTATAACGTTGGAGAAAAAGTTTCATCATGATTGATAAACTTTTTTTGTTAATAATCAGTTTCTACCAACCTGACTTTAAATACATTTTTATCGTTGGGTAAATCCTTAAGAGCAAAAACTTTACTGCAATATAATTTATTTGATTTAATTTTAAGTAAAACTCACTTAATTTTACATAATTGCGCTTTTAAAAAATTTCTAAATTTTTATTGTTTCATCATTTAAAAAAAACTATTCAATTTTTCAGCTAAATTATATTTAAAACTTTTTAACATTTTTTAAAAACTAAGCTCAAAAAAAAATTGAAAGTACTAAGTTCTAAAAAAGTTCTAAATTTTTGATAATTTGCTTATGCATGGTTATAATTAGTTGTATATTTTGAATAATAATGCATAATAATGATAAACATTGAGACTGTTGGCTTCAGTTGAAATTTTTGTTTTTTTATCTTGACTGTAGTAGCTTATACATAGCTGAATAACTAAAATTTCAGAGAAAGATATTAATTTTTTGATTCAATAATGTAGATTTTAATTAAAAAATTATAGTAACAATTGACATTACAATCATCAAATAAATCATTCACAAAGTATAAAAAAATTTACATAGAATACAGGTATATCAGTACACTCAAAATTTTAATTTTTAAGAATTTTTCATTTTTTTAAGCCTTAATATAAATTTAGTTTGTAACAAGTTCAATTAATTCAAAAGTAATTTTTACATTTATTTTAAAAATTTCTTAGGTTTCTTTCATGTACAGAAGTTAAAAATTGTTGTAGCTAAAATTTGTTTATCAGTATTTAAATGGTATTATTAGGATTTTTTTTAAATTTAAATGGCCTTAAAATTCGACTTAAAATCCTAATCTTCACAAATAATAGGTTTTAAATTTTCAAAAAGTTTAAAAAAAAGAATATGTTTTCTTTAAATTAAATAGATTTTTGCTTTTTTTGATAAAGAAAAAGTACTTTTTGACATACCTTTTTTAAATTAAAAATCAAGGTTTTTTAATTTAATTAAGGTTAATATAATTAAATAATCTTCTATTTTTAAATCACAAATTAAATCAATTTGTACAGTTGATTTTACAAAAAATTTCAATCTTGCTTTAGTCTTTTACAATTTTGCGTAGTGACTGAAGTATTTTTAGCCAAAAGTATTACATTTTTATCCTGCAAAATGTCTTATAAGTTATTCAAAAAAGACTTTTTTGTTTTAATTTTATTTTTTGACGTAAATAATAATTCAAATTTAACTCAAAAAACAAAATTAAGAACCAGCATCAGGTTTAAATATAGAAAAATCTGTCTTATTTCTTTAGTATTTAATCATTTTTAAAATGATTAAATATCATATAATGTTTTTTATAAATTAAAAACAAAGTTCATAATTAAATAGAAGCTCATATGTATCAATGAAAAATAAGTATAAATAGTTAATTTATATATTTTATAAGAAACTTATTTAATCAAATAAGCCAATAGATTTTAGTGCTTTAAAAATAAGTAAAAAATTAAAGCTTTTCTAGAAAATTATTTTAGTTTATCGGAAAGCAAAAACATGTGATCTTCATAATGCAAGCTTAATTTTGAAAGCTTTATGAATTAGAAATTAGATTGTATCAAAATGTTATAATGGTCAATTCAATTCTATAAGTTTAATATATTAGACAAGAGATTTTTATAATTTTTTTCACCTTTAAATAGTTTAATTGTTTAATATAAAAACAAATTTAAAGTAATTAAAAAAAATTAAAAAATTTCAATTACCAGTTTGATTCTTTTTAATCAATCAAAAGTTTAATTATTGCAAAATTGAAATCTTTTTTTAGATCAAAAACGTCAATCCTTAATTATCTATGTTAAAAATTTATTTTAAACTTTATATTTTGAATTAATCAAAAATTAAATTTTATTTAATTTCCTTAATATAAAAACCAAGTTAAATCAAAACTTTTTTTTTATACTCCTTTAAATTCAAGCTAAGAATAAAAAATGATTTTACCTGTTTTTTTAAGTTTAGTAACTTTGGCTTTTGCAGCTGTAGATCAACTTGGTGTTGATCAATGTAATTGTCGTGTAAAAGCTACTCAAAAAATTGTTGGTGGTAAAGTATCTCAGACCAATGCATACCCATGGCAAATAAGTATTAACGATGAATATGGTATGCATATTTGTAGTGGTATTATTTTAAACAGTCAATGGGTTTTAACATCTTGGAAATGCTTAGTGAAAAAAAATCCTTCATACATATATGTACGTGTCGCTGTAAATAAATTAAGTGATCTTGATAACGAAGGACTAGTTTTTGAAATAGAAGAAATTAAAGGAAACCAAATTTTCTATTTAGCTTTATTGAAACTAAAAGATCCTATTTTCTTTACTCAAGGTTTAATCGAACCTGCATGCATAAATTCAAAACAAGATAAAAAATATACTGAAAACTTAGTTGCTACAGGTTGGGGTGCAACAGAAAAAACCATTGATAATGAATTCATTGGAGCTTATTCAGATTCATTAAAAGAAGCTGTATTTAAAGAAGATAAAAAAGCTAAGTGTGTTAGTAGTTTATTATGTGTTAAAGAAGTTAAAAAGGGTGATAGTGTCTGCCATGGAGATGAAGGTGGTCCAATTCACTATACTGAAAATGGTATAACTACAGTAGAAGGTCTTTTAGATTTTATCGAAGGTAAAAAAAGTAAACTTGATAAAGAAGCCTCTTTTTGTCATGGAGAAGCTGGATTTGGTCGTATTGCAGGAAATCAATTAGAATGGATAGAAGCTATTATGGGTAAAGACCACTGCTAATTTTAACAACTTCATAAGCTTATTTTTAAAAATAAATTAAAAAAACAAAGTTAATAATTAAAAAATTAAACTTTTAGTTTTAAGCTCTTGATTAAAAATTAATCAATAGTTTAAATATAAATAATTTGATTGTAAAATATGAATATTTTTTGTAAAAATATTTTTAAACAATTTTTATTTGAATTTTTATTTTTTTTAATAAAAATCATATAAATACTTAAAATATATTTCTTTATTCATTTTTTTTTATTTAATTTTTTTACTTGACTCTATATTTAAATTTAAAATAATATATTAATTTCTTTCCATACAAAATGAAATTTAAGAACTAATTTTTTGAACTTTTTTTTACCATTTTTATTTAGATTATTTTAAGTATCTCTATCTTTTTTGTCAATAAAATTTTACATTTTAATTTTCTTGGCTGATTAGATATTTTTTTATTTTATTTATCAAGTACAGTCTTTAAAATTTAAATCAGCACATTCGCGTTTTTTAAATTTTTTTAAATTTAAGAAATTAACTCAAAAAAAGATAATTTTTTAGAAAACTAAATTACAATTTCAATATTAAAATACGATTTTCAAAGGTATATAAACTCTAGTTTTTAACTTATTCAAATCAATTTAAGTTTAAATTACAAAGTTATAACTTGTGAAATCTCAATTTTATAAAATTTTTATACTCAAAACTTTAAAAACTATTTAAGAATGTCTCAATATGATTTAAAATTAAGATTACAAGATTTTACTTCTGTAGATCCTTTTGACTCTGAAGATGAGTTTGAAAAAATTCCTAACTTAGATTTAGAATATTATTCATGTTCAAGTGAAGACCAGATGAAGAAACCATTGAAAAAATTTTCAACGAGCCTGTTTCTAGTTTAGAGGGTAAAGATAAAACAAGTTGGTCTCTTCTACCTGGTTCAAATCTTGGAAGGTATCGTTCTGCTGACGTAATGAAATTAAATCCAGGACCCAAAAATATTGTTTTTGATGATTCCTCACCTGAAAGTTTAAAAACTGTCAAACTATTTTTAACTCAAGAACTGATAGATGAGATTTGTCAATGCTGTAATAATAAAGCAGATGAAATTGGTATTGATTTAAACTTAGATGCAAATAAATTGAATCAGTTTATTTTGGATTATTAATATTTTAAAAGACTTTTCTAAAAGATCTAATTTATTCACAAAAACTTTCTTTTTGTTTCTGTTTAATTTTAAATGCATACCACGCAGTTATCACAAAAATTCTTCAAAATTTTTTTTCATATTTAGAAATAAACAAATTACTTTTTATATCAACTTTAAGTTTTCATAATTATAAATTTTTAAAATTATTTATTGCAATTAAAATTATTCATTTCATCAAAAAAATAAACAATGAAAAAACAAAATGATACTTTTGTGTATCAGTAATCATTATTCAAATCAAAAAGTTTTAGTTGGAATAATAGTTATTTAATTTTCATTTGAATTTTTACTTGAAATAATAATCATAGTGAGCTTGTTAAAAAATATAAAAAGCTAAAAAGGATCATTCCATAATTTCTATGTTAAATTTTTACTTAAAAAAAAAAATAAAAAGTAAATCAACTATAAAAGTCCCATTCAATACCATTATTTGATGGTTTATGTGTTGATGGAAAAATTACATTCCAAATACTGATATTGACCTGATCAATGCCAAAAAATTTTTCCCAATTTTTTTTCCATCCTTTATCAAATGGATTAGAAAATTTTTTGTTTTTAGATTCTAAACGTATTTTTTCTTTTTTATTAATATGAGCTTCAATACAAGTTTCTCCTTTAGTTATTAATTTTGCATGCCAAAACATTAAACCCCCAATACCAAAAAAAACAGATATTGTTGATAAAATTTCAAATATAATACAATTACTTTTAAATGTGAAATAATTTATATTGAATAAATTAAAATAATTATCATTAATTTTTTGATCTAATTCTAAAACAGTAAGATCAGTTTGGTTTGTAAGATTTTTATAAAAATTAAAATCAATTAAAAAATAAAATTTGAAATCTTCTTTAAAAATATCTATATAAAAATAATGATTTAAAGCTATTGGGATACCAAATATCATAATAAAAATTGTTCCTAACCATACAAATAGACAAAATGAAAAAAAATATCGATGATTAAAGTTTCCAATACAATTATTGAGCCAGGCTAAACAAAGAAAGAAGTTTAAATTTAAAAGTTCATTTTTAATTTTAAGTTATTTTTAAAAAAGCTAAAAAATGTTTTTTTATTTACTAAGCTTAGAATTACTATTTGACAAAGTTCTTATTTTATAACTCATATAACTAAATTAATTTTTAACTTACGACAATGATGATCCATTTTTAAAATACATTTGTCACAAATCGAACAATGATGAGCTCGAGAAGGTTTTGGTAAAATACATTTTTTACAAATAGATACAGAATTTTTTATTAATATGTTTGAAGGTAATTCACCAGGATTAGTTTTCCATGCCATAAAGTAATGAAATAAGGCATTTATTAATAAATAATTTCCTAATAATAAAGCTATAATCGTAATTTTAATACTTTTTAAAAGCCAAAATGATAATCCAATTAAATAAGCAATGAAAACAAATATAAATAATAACAAGAGTACTATAAACACAAAAATCTAAGTAAGAAATATTGATTTAAGTTCTAATAATTGAGTTCAAAATTTATTAACTTACTGGACCAAGTGTTTTAGTGAAATTATCTACAAACCAAAATAGTGGTTCTAATAAAGTATCGATAGCATAAGATTGTGATAGATGGTCATTATAAAAAAAACTTAAAAATGTTAGTTTAACAATAGAAAATTTGAAAAATAAATTTTTGAATTTTCTTGTTAATATTTTATTTAAACCTTTAATGAACCAATCAAATAGTATTTTGATTTTGTTCATTTTTGAAAATTTATTTCAGTTTTTCAAAACTCATGTTTGTGTAATCTGATTTACAAACAAAATTTTTGTTTATAAAAAAAAAACATTGATAAGTTTTATTAAAAACCGCGACAAATATAGTTTGTGTTTTTGCCGTCAGATAGAAACGTAAAAAATAAGCGCAAAATTTAAACATAGATTTTCAAAAAGTTTCATTGTATTTTAAATGGTTTATTTTTTCTAGTAAAAAAATTTAAACTTACTATTTCAACAAAAAATGTGAATTTTTATACAAAATTTGTTTTGAGGATAAAAGTTTTAAAAACTAGTTTTTAGGGATTTTTAATTTAATTTTTTAAACCTTAATTCCCATCTATTTCAAAAAAAAAGTTAATTAATATGAAAATTAATAAAATAAGTATACATAATATTGATAATAACAATTAATATGTTAAGCTTTGATTATTATATTTCTATGAAATTAAATACCTAGTAACTCAGAATGTTTGCTAAAATCTATTGTTGTTTTTATACTATTCATCATTATCACTGAATTTTAATTTAATTAATCATTTTAACAAAATTAAATAAATTTAATTGGAAAATTTTATAGAATTTCCTTTTAAGCATAAAGAAAGCATTAGAGTAAGAAAATGTCAATTTTTAGAGGACCTCTAATTTCAAAACTAAATTAATTACTAAAATAAATAAGCAAGAGGTGTTTTCTCTTTTGAACTATAAGATAGTAAAAATGGTTTTAAAAATTCTTTTATCCATATTGTCTTTAAAAAAAGAAAATTTCTAGTTTTTTGATAAAAAACTTTAATTTTTTATGCTCTATGAAAACTTGAAAGTTACTAAAACTTTCTTGAGTTTTTAAAGAACTAGATAAAATATAGAAATAAAATTCTCAAAACTGCTCTTGACAACAAAATTTATTAATAAAAAGATATTAATTAACAAACTAATGAAAAATATACAAATAAAGTTGGATGAAAAAAATATTCAAATTTTTAGGATAGGGACAATTTTAATTGTAAATTTAAGTTTAGAAAGTCATTTTTTGATGTTTCATAACTTATTGTATGAAATTTTTTTTAAAAATATTTCTTGAAAATTAAATTTGTCTTTTAATGAAAGGAAAAAAAAAATTTAATTGATTGAAGTTTTAATTTGCAAAAGATTATTTTATATAGCTGAATCAAAGTAATTTTTTTTATTCTTATAAACAACTAAATTGATAAAATTTTATTTTAATTAAACAATTTAATTCATTAATATACCAAACTTAATTTTTAAATTATTCATTTTTTCAGCCAAAAACAATTTTTAAAATATTTAAGAAAAATCATATACTTTTGACTTGTACCAAAAGTAAAAAAAATTAATAAATAAAGGGAGACTTCAAAAAATATACAATTTAAACTTGCATTTGTATTAAACCCATGAAAAAAAAATATAGAAACTACCGTAAAATGTTTTTATAAGTTTTAGTTTTCTAACTTATAATTTTAAGCCCTAAAACAAATTAAAAATTATTTTTTTACATAATTAAATTAAGCTTTAAAAATTCTTTTAATGAGTAAATTAATCAAACAATTTAAAACTAATTATTATTTTTAATTTACAAAAGTTATATAAAACGCTCAAATTTTTTATACTTTTTTAAATTTTTTAATCTAAATTGAAATTAAATGAAACGTTACTTGAAATTTGAAAAAAAAATTTTTAATATTTTAAAGTATTTAAGCTTTCTATTTGATAAGTTAAAAAAATAATTTCATTTTTTACTTACAATCCAAAGCTGTTAATTAAAAGCTGAGTCAAAAGTATTCAAAATCATATGTCGTCAAAAGTTTTTATGTAAAGACTAAAAGTACTAGATTTGAAACATACTAATGTCACTACGCTGATAAGTAATTTTTAAAACTAATTTAAATTATCATTTTAAATTTTTTTTAATATACTTTTTTTCAGTTGATTTTAAAATTGACTTTTTTAGAAAAAAATATTTTAAAAAACAAAGTTTTGAATTAAATAAGACACAACAAAAATATTGAAAAAAATTTGAACTAAATATTTAATTTTTTTTAAATTTTATCCATGGTTTGCACTAAAATAATAAATTATGCTTAAAATTATAATTAAAAAATTTTGAATAAAAGTTGAGTTTTTGAAATTTTTTATTTAATTTTTGAAAAAAAATTTGACTACTGATAATTCAAGATTTATATGAAAAAGTTAACAAATGAATAAGATATTTTATTTTATTTTAAAAACTTTACAAGTTTGTATTTAAATTAACAATGATCTTTACCAACATTTTGTTCTAACCAGCTTCTATAACTAACAATACGAATGAAAGTAGCTGTACCATAACAATAAGTTTTTTTCAAAAATTCTTGTTTGATGTCTACTCTATGTAAAAGACCTTCTACTGTTGTACGACCGTCTTGAGTATAATGAAGTGGACCACCTTCGTCTCCATTGCAAACACTATCACCTTTTTTTTCTTCTTTTACACAAATATATGCGCTACGACAATCAGCTTCTATATCTTCAACAAAAGATGCTTCTTTCATTACATCAGAAAATTCGTTCTTGTATCTTTGTTCTGTTGCACCCCAACCAGTAGCAACTAAAGATTCTTTATATTCAATTTGTTGATCATTCAAACATCCAGGTTCAACTAAATCTTTGATGAATGTAATTGGTCTTTTTAGTTTAATTAAAGCTGCATGTTGTCTTACGTTTAATTTAATTTCTTCAGGGTAGTAAACAAATTCTGGTTTATTAGGTTCGTTTAATTTATTTAAAGCAACTCTTACGTAAATTTCAGAAAAATGTTTATCTTCAACACATTTCCATGTAGTTGCAATCCATTGTTCATTAATAATTACACCACTACAAAAATGTACATCATCTGCATCTTTAATACTAACTTGCCATGGAACTGCGTTAGCTTCTGAAACTTTACCACCTACAATTTTTTGAGTAGCTTTCATACGACAACTACAGTCATTTTTATCAAAACCTTCAATACCTGAAGTAATAGCTAACAAACTTAAAAAAATAGCAAAATACATTTTTTTGTTCCTTTTTAATCAAATGAAACAATGAAAAAATAATGATTAAAATTTTTCAACTTTTTATCTTTTTATAAAACTTTTCTGAAGTCAATTTTTATTCAAAGCTTTGATTTTAAAAAAAATTATTGGAGTTTTACACTTTAAATTGAAATCAATTATTTTAAAGTGATTTAAAAAATTTTAATTTTATTCTAATTAAAAATAATTAAAAGATGAATTCGGAAAGTTACATAAACAAACAGTGAGGATGAATATTTATTCCTAAAATTATTGAACAACTTTCACCCTTATTTGAAAGTTCAAATGTATCAAGCCAATTTTTTTTTTGAAATTTCATTTTGTTTTCAAAATTAAGCTATTGGAATTTTTTTTTTCTTTAATTCAATTTTGAAATAAATTTCAATGCATAAGGCTTGAGTTTTAAAAATTTTTCATCTAAGATTTATAAAAAAACTAAGTTTTATTTCAAAAAATTCTTTAAATTACTTTATTTTTTGATTTAAATAATTCTAAAGTTTGATGATAATTTAATTATGGTAAATTGAAAAAAACATTTTCTACTTAAACGCTATCTATTATTCAAATTAATATTTAAACCATAAGTTATTGAAATACTTTAATATAAGTTTAACTTAATTTAAAAAAAAAATAAAGTTTTGCTGGTTAATTAAGCTGTAAACTTGATAAATAAAAAAATTTACTTTTATAATGAATTAAACTTTTTTTTAATTTTTGATAACAACTTTTGACGATTTTCTTTTGAGAAAAGTATTGTTGTACAAAAAATTTTTTTGTTTCAACGTTTTTTTTTGTTTCCATTTAGCATAATTAATACATTTGATATTTGTTTTTCAGCTGTATTTTTAAGCCAATCAACTAAATTATTTTTGTTGTAAACTTATTTTTAAAAAATGTCTTGAACAAAAAATCTATCATTTGTGCTTATAATGATTTTTGTAAATGTAAATTTGAAAGTAAATGTTTTTTAAAAAAAACTTTCTTCTTCAAAATTATTTGAATTTTTATTTTTAGAAATTTTTTTTTCTATTTGAGTCAAACAAATTTTTCAGCTTTTTGTTTTTGAGAATTGAAAAATTTTTAATGAATGAATCAAAACAAATTTTCACATTTCAATTAATATAAAACAAATATTATTTATTTTTTGCTCTTTTATTTAATAACTTTGAATTTTTTTTGATAGTTCATTTTGTTGTAAAAGTTTAATTAATGATGTACCAAAATATAAAAAAAAAAACCAGCTTTGAAATTAAAATAATTATGCTGTGACAATAAAATTGATCATAATTAATTAGTTATAATTTAATTAATAATTTAATAGCAAAAAAGTTTATTTTACCTAACAAGTTCTATATTCAGTTAACAATAGATTTAGTTAACGATCCATTTTTAATTTCAAAGTTAACCAATCGTTTTTTTAAAAATTTAATCAAGTTATTGATTCAAAAATCAATTAATGAGTTATTTGATTTTAATACATTTGTAACCAAAATCATTCAGTTTGTTTTTTTTTTAATTACAAACATACAACTAATTAAATAGTTTTTAATTGAAACAATTTTTACATATTTTCTAGTTTAACTTAATAAATAAATTAATTAAGTAAAATTAAAATGCAAAACTTTTACTACTTTAAACTTTAACAAAAAAAAAAGAAAATTTTTTAAGTATAACTCATTTTAAACTCATTTTCAAGTGAAAGATTTTAAGTTATAATTTTCATTTTTAAAATAAAATTTAATATTTTCCTTAACAAAATCTAAGCTTTTTTTGATAGAAGTATTTACAAAGTTATGAAAAACCATATTTTCTTTTTGATTTAACTTATTCCAAGTTGCATTTACAACTTTTTTTTTGAAAATTTTTTTTAAAGCTCTAGAAACAGAATTAAATTACAATTATTTTCATTGAATTTTTTAAACAAAAATATAAATCAAAAATTATTTTTTTTAAATCTCTATTCAATTAAATTAATTTATATTTTCAGATTAACAATCAAATCAAATTGTACAGTTGATTATACAGAAAATTTAAAACTTAGTTTAGCTTTTAATAAATTCACAAGGTACCTAGACTATTTTTAGTTTAACATGTTACATTTTTATATTGCAAAATATCTTTTAAACAAATTTAAAAAATTTAAAGTTTATTTTTATTTTGATTATTGACGTAAATAGTAATTAAATTTTAATTCAAAAAATTAAATTTAGAAAAAGCAACAGGTCTAAATTAAATAATTCTTATAGTATATTTTAGTAAATGTTGCCATTTGAAAAAAAACTTAAAAATTTTTTTAAAACTTTTTTGATGTTTAGAATATAAATTTTCTAGTAAATTCATACTTAAAAAATTATGTGAAAATATTCATTTCTGACCAAGTTAAATTAGTTAAAACTTTTATACTAACTATGAAAATAAGTTTTTGTAGTTAAAATATTAGTGACAAAAAAATTAAAGCTAATGGTATTCATGACAAAAATGTTCTTACCATAAAATTGATTAACATATTTATAGCGATATAATAAAATTAACCAAGTTTTAACATCTTAGAAATGCATAGTAAATAAAGATCTTTTGTGCATTTTTAAATGTGAAATTTTGCATGAATTAATGTAGCTTATAAGTTTAAGATGTATTTTTAATTATAAAAAAAGTTGGACCTAAACTTTATAGCAAACGCATAATCTGGTAAAGATTCCAATTATTTTAATTCTATTTTTTGTGAATAAAAATCTTAAAGAAGGTTACTATGCGTAATAGAGAGATAAAAATAATTTGACTTATAAAAGTAAAAAAAATCGTATAGCTGTAGATAATTTCTCATAAAGAATTAAAAGCGAAAATTATATGTTTTCCAAAAAAGCTATTTGTACTAAAAAAGATGCTCCTAATTGTTTTGTTAGTTTTACAAATTAATTTAATTGAATTTCTGATAAAGATCATTGTCAAAGGTAAAATTATATAGTTTGTTTATAAAGAGTATTAGAAAAAAAAATTTTTCTTCAGTTTAAATATTTTAATCTTCTAAGAATTAAGTTTAAGTTTTTTGTATCAAAACTGATGCGTTTAGTTTTTAATAAAACTTTATATTTATAAACAAATTTGTTGTTGAATTTTTTTGAATATTTATTCAAATAGAAATTTTAAAAAATAATTATGAAGAATAACTTTTTACATGTTTAAGTTGCTTTACGTGATTTAAATCTCTAATAAGTTTTGTTAAATTTTATAAAATTTTTTTTCATTGAATTAAATTGAAAAAACTTTGATTGGTTTAATAAAATTGGATATAGTTTTACAAGTAATTCATTTTTTGTTAATTCAATCAAAAACTATCAATAAGATTGTAATTAAAGTAAATCTTTCTTTTAATTTTAAATTTTTTTATATTGTCAATCATTTTTACCTTTGAAACAAAATTATTTTATATTAATTTTTATATAATTTGAACTTAAACTTAATTTAATTTTTAAAATATAAATTTACAAGAAAATAAAATTTTTACTAGTTCTTCATTTTAGCTTTAGCAAGTAAAATTGAAAATGTTTTTTCCTATTTTTTTAAGTTTAATTTTTTTAGTTTCAGCAGCTGTAGATCAACTTGGTGTTGATCAATGTAGTTGTCGTGTAAAAGCTACTCAAAAAATTATTGGTGGTAAAATATCTCAAGCTAATGCATATCCGTGGCAAATTAGTCTTAATGATGAATATGGCATGCATTTTTGTAGTGGTATTATTTTAAACAGCCAATGGGTTTTAACATCTTGGAAGTGTTTAAATGATAAAACTTCTTCAGATATTTATGTACGAGTTGCTGTAAATAAATTAAGCGAACTTGACAATAAAGGACTAGTTTTTAAAATATCAGAAATTCATAAAAACTCAGTTTATTCTTTAACTCTTTTAAAATTAAAAGATCCAATTTTTTTCACTAAAGGTTTAATTGAGCCTGCATGTATAAACAAAATACATTCAAGGCAGTATATTGATAATTTAGTTGCTACTGGTTGGGGTGCAACAGAAAAAACTATAGAAAACGAATTTATTGGATCATTTTCAGATGTGTTAAAAGAAGCTTTTCTTAAAGAAGATATTGAAGCTGGTTGTCGTGGTGGATTAATCTGTGTTAAAGAAGCTGAAAATAATGACAGTGTTTGCAATGGAGATGAAGGTGATCCAATTCATTATACTGAAAATGGAATTACTACTGTAGAAGGTATCTTAGATTTTATTGATGGTATAAAAGAAAAGTTTGACAAAGAACAAACTTTCTGTTTTGGTAAAGCTAAGTTTGGTCGTCTTGTAGGCGCTTATATGGCTTGGATAGAAAAAATTGTAGGCAAAGAGCATTGCTAATTTAATGATTATCTAAGTTTTGTTTTAAAAACTTTATCAATATTATAAACCTACATAAACATGAATGTAATTTTTTTTAAAAAACTCTTTTTTTAAATAAATTTCTTGATTATTTTCCAGAAAAATTTTGTTAATTATAAATTTGCTTGAAGTTTTTAAATAAAAGATTTGATAGAAAAAAATTTAAAGAAGAAAACAATTAAAATAATTTTCTTCAGTTTTTTGAAAAATTTATTGTTCCATCTCGATCTTGTAAAATATCTTCATAATTAATTTTATTAAATTTTGAATGAATCTGAAAAAATTTGATTAACAAAAAATTTGATTAAAATAAATTAAGCATAAAAAAATGAATTTTGAAAAAAAAGCGCTTAAAAGTTTTTTGAAATTAAATTGAAAAAATATATATTTTACGATTAACAATTAAAGTGTCAATTTATAATTATATTTAAATCACAATGTTTTGTCAAATATAATTGGAAAATAGAATAATTGTAAAAAACTAATTGTAAAAAAAAACTTTTCGTTTTTTTTTGTTTTTCAGAATATAAATATGAAAAAAAATTAAAATTTTTATTCAATTATCTTCTTTTACTTGACTTGAAAAAAAAATAAAATGTTTTTTGCTTATTTTATAAGTTTACTTGTTTTGACTTCAGCAGCTGTTGATCAGCTTGGTGAAGATCAATGTAGTTGTCGTGTAAAATCTACTCAAAAAATTGTTGGAGGTAAAGAAACTCAAGCTCATGGCTATCCTTGGCAAGTAAGTATTAACGATGACATTGGTATACATATTTGTAGCGGAGTAATCGTAAACAGTCAATGGGTTTTAACATCTTGGAAATGCATACAAAATAAAGCTCCTTCTGATATTTATTTACGTATTGCTGTACATAAATTGAGTGATCTTGACAATTCTGGAACTGTTTTCAAGGTAGAAAAAATTGAATCTAGACCAATGCAACAAGCAGCTTTATTAAAATTAGTAGACCCAATTTTTTTCACTAAAGGATTAATAGAACCTGCATGTTTTAATGATGAATATATTGAAGACTACAAAGAAAACTTAATTGCTACTGGTTGGGGTGCAACAGAAAAAACAATTGAAAACGAATTTATTGGATCATTTTCAGATGTTTTAAGAGAAGGATCTTTTAAGGAAGATAAAGAAGAAGATTGCCGTACAGATTTACTTTGTGTTAAAGAAGCTAAAAAAGGAGATAGTATATGTGATGGGGATCAAGGTGGTCCAATTCATTATACACAAAATGGACGTACAACAGTAGAAGGTATTTTATACAGAATCCCAAGCCAAATGATCAAAAAAGAAAATACTTTTTGCATAGGGAAAGGTGTATTTTCTCGTATTGTAAGAATTAAAGATTGGATTGAAAGAATTGCTGGTAAAGATTATTGTTAATTAAATTATTCATAAAGTTGTCATGCATAAGACTATAAAAAATTTATTTTAACTAGATTAAATTCTTTAATTAAACTCTTTAATTAAATTACCTTGTTATGAAAATTTATTTTTAATTTTCTTATCAAATGTTTTATCAAATTTTTTTAAAAAAAATTTTTCAAATCACAATAATTTTAAGATTTGATGTTGAATAAATATATTAAATAAACGAATATTTTTCTTTAAACAATGGTTTCATTCTTTGATTTTTAGTAAATTTTCTTAAAATCATTCAAATATACTTCTGAAGTTTTTTTCCAAATCCTAGATGGTGTATGAGTTTAATTTTTTTTTGTTATAAAGACTATTTTAAAGCTTGAATAGTATATAGTTAATTTTTAAATGTGAATTTTTTTCATAGTTTAATTCTATAAAAAGCTTTAAATTGTGTTTTTCATCAACATGTCATCTCAGTTGTTGTAAATAAAAATTTCTAAATCTATTGCACTCGTATAATAATTTAAATTCAAATTTAAAAATTAAAATATTTACGTATAAATTTGGATAAAAATTGTTAAATCAATTTAAAAATGTACGTAAAACAGTATTTAAAAAAAAACAATTGAAAATTATTTATTTTGAATAAAATTTAATTTCAGTTTAATTAAAAAGGAAATTTTCATTTCAATTGATTTTGAATTAATTTTTCAACTTTTAACTCATTATGGTTTAAATTAAAATAGTTTACTTAAAGACAAAAAAAAAATTTTATTTTTAAGCTTTTTTCTTAAAAAGAGTAATTAAAATGAATTACTGGAAAAAATAAAAGGTTCAAGAAAATCTGATTTTTAAATTATTTTCATCTCTTTAACCAAAAACAAATTGTTTCAAAAAATTGAAATTTAAAACTTTTGAGTTACCTATAAAAAGTTGTTAATTAAAAAATAAAAATTTAAAATTTTCCTACGGTTACAATTGATTCCTTAAAATGATTATTTTTTATTTCAATCAATGGTGAATTTGACATATTTAATTAGTTTAATCTGAACTGTTATTTTTAAATCAAACTTTTGAAAAAAAATTTTTTTTTCAAAGTTATCTAAAATTTTTTTTTTTAAAACTATTTAAAGAGAAATTACAATTTCAATTTTAACTCATTTTTTAAATAAAATTACATTAAACAAAAAAAATGTTTTTTGCTATATTTTTTAGTCTATTTGCTTTAACTTTAGCAGCTGTAGATCAGCTTGGGGTTGATCAATGTAATTGTCGTATAAAATCTACTCAAAAAATTGTTGGAGGTAAAGAATCAGAAGCTAATGCATATCCATGGCAAATAAGTATTGCTGATTCAAACATGAACCATTTATGTAGTGGTGTTATAATGAATAAGCAATGGATAGCAACAACATTATCATGTGTCAATTCTTTACAATCTGAAGATTTGTATATTCGTGTTGGTATTAATGATTTGACTGTTGCTAGTAATGATGATACCATTTATCAAGTTGAAGAAATTAAAACAAATGAAGTTCAACACGCAGCTTTGTTAAAACTAAAAAAACCTATTTTTTTTGCCAAAGGTTCAGTTGAACCTGCATGCTTGACTACATGGTTTACTGTATATCAAGAACCTTTAATTGCAACTGGATGGGGTACAACATCAAAAACTATTTTTAAAGAATTTTCTAAAACATTAGAACATGGACAATTATCTGATGTGTTAAAAGAAGTAAACTATTTTGTAGATTACACAGTTGATTGTCCAAGACAATTTGTTTGTGCTAAAGAAATGAATAAAGGCGAAAGTGTATGTGATGGAGATGAAGGTGGCCCAATTCATTATACAAAAAACGGCCGTACCACAGTCGAAGGTCTTTTACAGCCTCTTGAAATGAAAAAAGATTTTTTCAATAAAAATTATTGTATTGGTGAAGCTAAGTTTATAAGTCTTTATGATTGTAAAAAATGGTTTGAACAAATTTTTGGAAATGAACATTGTTAATGAAATTAGTTTTAAAAAGCGTTAAATAATATTTTATAAATGTAAATTCAAATTAATTTATAAAACTGATCAATTGAATTAAATAAAATAAATTTATAGTTTCAAAAAATTATTTTTCATTTGTTGATTTTATTTATTTTGTCTATTGAAATATAAAATTCAGAACTGTATAAGCCTTTCAGTTTTTTATATTTAAAGTCAAATTTATCTATTTTTGATAATGTTTTATTTATTTTTAAAGTTTGCTTAAGGCATTAGAATATATTTATATCAGTTAACACTAAAAAACTTTAAAAAAAAACTAACTGTTAGAGCTGACTTCGTCGATTGATATTTGACTTCTTTATTTTTGACAAAATTTAAATTAGAAATTTTAAAAAAAAAAAATTAAAATTTAGTTACCATATCTTAAAAATCCTTTACTTGGCTAAAATCTTATTAACTACCCCTTTATTTTATGTTACACTCAAACAATAAATTGAAAGTAACTTAGTTAGAAACAAAGAAATTATTTGAAAAAGAATTGAATTTAAGTTGCAAAAAAAAATTCAAGTGGATTACAAGAGAAGAAATTTAGTTTTAACTAGACAAATATATAAAAAGTTTTCTTTATAAATAACTTTTTTTTCCAAAAAAAATTTAGAATTGAGAGATAAATTAATTTACTAGGTAACAAACTATTTAAAATCTAGTCTTTGTAGCGTGTTTAAATGATCAATTTCTTTGGAAATTTTATTGGGAATCTTGTCTTTAAGCGTATTTAAATGATTAATTTATTATGAAAAAAGTTTCTGAAGTTTTCCTTTTCATTGCCCATATTCATATGGTTTCTAAAGGTTTTTTTGCGGGAATTTATCTAATTATTTTTAAATTGATCTAGCTATTCTGGCCAATGCTTGTTAATGTTTTATTTTTAATAAAACCATTTTCTTTAAATTATTTTTTTCATTATTTTCAATATTTGAATGTCTTAATTATAAATTTTTAGTTTAGAAAAAATTTCAGTTCTTACTCATTTTCAAAAAACTTTTTATTGTGTTTACAAAATTTATATTTCATAAAATATTTTTGATGTGAAAATAATATTTAAATTTTGTTTTATTTATACAAAAAAATTAAACTTCATTTATATTTTTTTTTTCAACAAATAAAACTTATTTGATCAACAAATTAGAAAGCTAAATAAATATCTAAATAGATGAAACTAACTTTTTATTATTCTTAATTTCCATTGTACAAGATTTAATTTTCAATTTTCTATTCCAAACTATTAATTTTATCCATAGCTTAACTAGTTTTTTTATCAGTTTTTATTAATATGCTGAAAAAAATTTCGAAAAATTTAAAGATCTGATGGATAAAAGACCAAGAAAACAGTTAGTACGTTTTTTATCGCAAATAGTTAAGAAATTTGTTTTTTAAATGATTAAAAAACTTTAGAACATCAATCAACAAAGCTAAAAAATCCTGCTTATTTATTAATTTTTACTTTCAAATTAATTTTTGAAACTAAAAAAAGTTTCCATTGTAAACTTTTGACTTTTGAAATTTTTTTGAAAAGTTGAAAACTTACTTAACTTCCTTTATTATTATTTTGATCAGGTAACTTTAACTTGTTCTTTTAGTTTCATAAAAAATTTTTTTTTAATTGATACTTAGCATCAAAAAACTTGGTTTAAAAATTCATAAAAATTAAGCAAAATTTAATTTATTTTACATAAATTATCACAGATAAACTAATCCAATATACAAAGTAAATTTTGATTATAACTTTTTCGTAAATAGCTGAAAAATGTTTTTAAAAAACATAAAATTATATGTTGTATCTTAAAACATATTTTAAAAATTTGAAAATGAAAACAAAAATAATTATTTATAAGATTGACTAGATAATAAAATAATTAGAGTATATATTATTGAGTTGAAATTTCTTCATCATCATTCACTGAATTATAATCTGAATCATGGTAACCATTTAAATTATTAGTTTCTTCATTTTTTAAAGAATCATCTTTATCACAATTAATCGCGCTATTAATTTGTTGATCAAGTGTATAAATAGAGTTAACAAATTCATTAATAGTTAAACGTACAGGTTGTCTTAATTCTAAACGATTACGATAACAAATTAAAAGCCAGTCCAAGAAAAACAATAAGCCTGCTGCAACTTTTAAAGCGCTACAGACACCCACATATCTAAAATAAGATTAATTAGTTTGAAATAAGGTTATGAAGTTCTTTTTATTTAAACAATAAAAAAAACAAAGTTTAAATAGCTTAAAACTTGTAAAAAATCTCACCTCAATCTGAAATGTTCAATATTATAAATCAAACAGAATCCTCCTTGTCTTCCACAATTTGCTTTCCAAAGAAGGCAAGTAGAATCAATTACAGAACCAAATAAAATTGGTGATGGAATGTATCCAAATAATCTAAATAATACAAATTGAAATGCTAACGCAAATGCACGTTCATTTTCATCAACAGAACGTAAAATAACCATTAATAAAGGCATTTGTGTAATAGATACAACTAAAGTAACAACAAAAAGCAAAATTAAAAATGGTATCATTGTTTTACATTTTTGTTTGCATGGTCCATTAATAGCAATCGGATCTTTCAAAGAAAAGAAAGCTGGATGCTTCTTAAAACTTTTAGCTAAATCATTTTGAGTTTCAATATCTTTGGAAGGTGGCCAATGTTCTTGTATACATGAACAATTCATATAATTTTGAGTCTAATTAGAATAAAAAAAATTTTTAGATAATGAATATTTTTTTGAGCTAAAATCTTTTTACGTGTCTAGGTCCAGTATTAAGTTGACACCCAGCATGGCAAGGCGAAAAGTATGTTATTCCATTTAAACCACAAACAGGTTCAATGTCATTAGGAGAACATCCACAATTTCTATTGCAGTCATTAGCCAAATTAACTTGAAAAGCTTCTAAATGAGAGCTAAATTTAAAGAATTAATTTTTGTTATTTTTATTAATTCTATCTAATTTATTACCTATTAAAGTATGGATGTGTTGCACCAGCCATCTTTGGATTTTCACATCCAAGAAAATAAAGTGCTGTATAAAGTCCCATGCAGACAAGATTAAAGAATAATACAAATTGAATTGCATCTGTTTGAATAAAAAAAACTTTAAAGCCAGCTAACACCAAAAAAAAAAACTAACCTTTTGGTTTCAATTGAAGTTTTTTAAGTAAATATCCACCTAAAAAAATACCAATACAAGCTCCTGGTACAGCGATTCCACCAGCAAATAAATTAGCTTGCGACTTGCTAATACTAAATTGTGTTTCTAAATATTTTGGTAAAAATACTAAAAAACCACTAACAATACAAAGTTCCATACAAGATCCTAAACATGTAACTATATAAATTGGATTTGTAAGTAATGCGTACATGCAACTAGGAATATCTTTTAATTTTCTTTCTTTTGTTACTGGTGATGAAATAAGTGAACAATCGTCCATAGAACTTTCTAAATCAGCTTCATTATCATTTTCTACTGAAAACTTTTTTAAATCTTTTTTATCATCATATATATCTATTTTTAAATTATCGCTTTTTATTTTGCTACATTGAGTTTTTTCTTGGGATTGATTTTTATTTTTATGAAGATGATGATGTAAATGATAAATTTGATGATGTATTGTAGATGTTGATATTGAACGATTATGACCAAATTTGATTGCAGTAGTTCCATTACAAACAATAGGTTGCTTTATTGTTGTTTGTTCTCCAAAAATTAAATTAGAAGCACAATTCATTGTAGCAGATGCTGAATGATGTCGATGATGTTTTTTAATAGGTACAATGCTAAGTTGTAACTTAGTTTTTGTATTAGTTGTTAAATTTTGATTGTTCAAAGGCATTATTGCTGATATTTTACTATTACTTTGGTCATTTAAATTTGTATTTTTTGAAAAACTGATATCTTTATTTGAATCAGTAATGAAATGCTTAGAATTGTTATTTTTATTGTCATCTACACATTTAAAATCATTCTTACAATTAAACAAATATTCTTGATTTTCATTAAAATTATTAGCTGGATTACATTGTTCAGTTGTTGTTATTGTTATACATTGATCCATCGAGTTTTCTAATTCGGCTATTCTTTTACGATGTTTATCTTTTTTCAAACTTTTTGGGAATGCAAAAAAAACAACAGACACCTGTATGAATAAAAATTTTTTTAAGTTCTTAAATTTAATTAAATTTAAAAAAAACTATTTTAATCTAATTGAAATGCTAAATTTAGATGCAGTCAAAAAAATTGTTCATCAATTTTAAAGATAATAAAAATGATGCAAATCTTTTTATCAAGTTTCATAAATATAATTAAAAACAAAAAAATTTTTTTTTTTCAAAACTTATATTAACAATGAACTTCAACTCAATAAAACTCATTAGTTTATTGTAACAAAAAATTTTTCAAACTAATTTCTTATGACTTAAGAATACAAAAGAATTTTAAATAACTAAAAATAAATTACTTACCATTATAAGTAAAATACCTAATAAAACAAAACCAGCCCACCAAGCACCAATCCATTTAGGATGGCCATTATAAATATCTTCAGGTACATGTCCTGAACCAAAAGAATTTTCATGTACAGTTATAAAATAACCACCTAGTAAAAATCCAACCATTAAACCAAACGCTACCATACTATACATGCAACCTAAAAAATAAAATAAAATTTAACTTTTTAATAAGATTACAAAAAGAATTTTTTTTTTTAAAGTTCAAAGTCACGATAACTTTATTATATAAAAACTATAAGAACATTAAAATTTTTAAAAAAATTCAATTATTAAGCAAGAAATTTCTATCAAATAAAACATCAAAAAAGACAAAGTTTATTAATAGCTAAAAAATGAATTTAAAAAAATAATTTACCTAAATACATGGAAGAATCTTCTTTTTTAACATGATCATCAATATAAATTGTTCCTAAAGTAAAAATTGGTGTTCCACCACAACCTATCAAAATCATTGCAATCATGAATACAATAAGATGAGGTGCTCGATAAGAGCCTTTTTCATTACAAAAACGAGGATCTTTTTCCGGTGGTAAAACATTTAATAAATGGCTAAAAAGAAAAAATTTATTACTAAAAAGTTTTTTGCCAAAAAAAAAAGTTAAACGCTCTTAAGGATAAGATAGTTTTAATTAAAGAATAAAGTCAATAACTTAGTATGAATAAGACTTTAGTAATAAAAATTAGTAACAATAAGTTTTTTTTAGCTGAAGACAAAATTCTTATTTAGTTGAATTTTTTATATAACTATTCATTGATTATTTTATAAAAAGTTATTCACCTAAACTATCGATTTTTAGATAAAAAAAAGTTTTTTAAAAAAAAAAAGATTTCCTTTCAAAACCTTGAAAATTGCTGTCTTTTACACTAGTAAATAATTTATTAAAGATTTTTTTTGAGTTAAAAAAAATAATAAAACTCGCAATCTAAATTATTAATGAAAACTTTATTCTTTTAGAGAAATTAAAAAAAGATAAAAAAAAATTTTTTATTTACCTGGCTGTCTCTTTTACAAGACTAAATATTGCTGGTTCTGGCATATGGCACATGTTATCATCTAATGTTGTTAAATTGACGTTATCAGGTAATGGAGGTTTACCATCATGCATAAAATGAGGTATTGCAAATAATATAGATCCTATTCCAGTAATTAAAACACCTTTACCTATCCAAACAGGTATATGTCTATGTGTACCAAAATAACTAACAAAAATGATTGTAAATAAATTACCAATTTCAAATGTACTTGCTACAACACCGGTTAAACGAGATGGTACATCAAACCGTTTTTCAATTGTTGTTATAACAGAATTAAAATAACCAGATGATAATGATTGTTGTAATGTTACTAAAATACATGATGCTAATACAAACATTTGAATTGTAGCGAATTTTTTTAAAAATTTTGGTCTTAATGCTAATATACCACAATCTGATTTATATTTTTTACTTATACGATCTTCATATTCTTTTTTCAATCTTGGTTTTTTATTTGATGTATTCATTTTGTTTGATTTATAAAAATACTTTTTTCTTTTAAATACTACTTTTAAAAAATACTATGAAAGCTCTTTAAAACTATTTTCAGCCTTTTGTTTAAATATATTAAAAAAATTGATTAAAATCTAAAAAAGAATTAAACAGTTTAATTTATCTTCACATTAAATTTAAAAAAAACTTAAAAAAACAATTAAAAATGTTAAAATTAGTTTTCATTTAGAGCACAAAACGGACATTGTGACTAAAAAAAGTTTAAATTGTTTTTTAATTTGTTTAAAGTTGATTAGCTATCTTAATAGCATTTAAGCATGTATGAACACAAAAAAAAAAAAAATTTCTTTTAAAGTTTTCTTTTTTATTTTAATAAAAAATTATTCATTTTTAATGAATCATTGTTAAATTTTTGGATTTAATTTTATCTAAATTTAATTTCATCTAAACTTAATTTAATTTTCATTTAATTTCATCTAAAATAAAAATTCATCTAAATAAAATTTTGTTTTTAATAAGACTGAATTTGAAAATTCTGTTGAAAAAAATTTTTAAACAAATTTACGTTAATGCTAAGAAAAATAGTTAATTTTTAAGGAAATATAAGTTCAAAACAAAATGATTCAATAAAACTTTTACATTAAGTAACTTAAAATTACTATTTTGATTGATTAGACAAAAGTAGTTGAAAATTTTGAAAAAAATTTTACTTTTATAAAACTTAATTAAACTGAATTTGAAAAAGACACTTCAAATTTTCTTATCAATTTTCTTTAAATAAAATTTCAATTTAAATAATTTTCTTTTAAAATTTTTTTTCTTGGAAATTCATGAAAATTATTTCTTAGTTTATTTGAAATACTAATCTTTATTAAAAACTTATGTCTTTTGTATAAAATTGCTTTACGTAAAATTTTTTATTTAAATTTCTTATTTAAATTTCTTATTTAATTTAAATTTTTGATGAAGAACATATTATTTAAACTTTTGATGTAAGACTTCTTATTTAAAATTTTGATGTAAGACTTCTTACTTAAGCTTTTAATGGTAAAAATTTTATATAATAAAACAAAATTGAAAAACTTTATTAAAAAAAAACTT
The DNA here is from genome assembly GCA_034509755.1 of Anisodus tanguticus. Classification (NCBI taxonomy): domain Eukaryota; kingdom Viridiplantae; phylum Streptophyta; class Magnoliopsida; order Solanales; family Solanaceae; genus Anisodus; species Anisodus tanguticus. The sequence goes on along the minus strand of JAVYJV010000131.1, from coordinate 181,640 downwards.
TAAACTGGACAATAAAATTGAAATCAATTTTAGATTTTAATAAACTTTTTTAATTAAAAGATAAAACTTTAATTTGGAATAAACAAAAATGTTTTATATAAACAAAACTATTTAATTGAAAATCATAAGCAAAACTATTGAATGGAAATTTATAAACAAAACTATTAAGTTGAAAATGATAAACAAAAATATTAAGTTAATCTTGATAAAAAAAAAATTATGAAATTTTAGAAACTTAAATCTAAAAACCGATTTTTATAATAATATAAAGTTGAATTTTATAAACAGTATAAAGTTTATTTTAGTAAACAATGTCGAATTCAATGCACAAAATTTTTAAATTGAAATCAGTGATCAAAATTAATGAACTGAAAACTCATAACTATTATGTCAAATATAAATGTAACTAGTTAGAAAAATTTAATTTAATTTCATATACAAAAATATTAATTTTAAATCAAAAAAAAATTCTCAAATCAAATTAAAACTTAAGTTCAAAATTTTGAGTTATGCTTAAATCTAATGATTGAATTAAAAAATTTTAAGTTAAATGGATAAATTCAAACTTTTGAACCAAAAAAAAAATTGAAAGTTTAAATTTGTTAACCAAAATTTTGACCAAAATTAATAAGAGTTGAAATTGAAAAAAAAAACTTTCAATACTAATTTGTTATTATAAATTTTCACTTTAGTTTTAATTAAAAATTCTTTTAAAACATTCTATTAATACTTTAAGCTGTTACTAAAAAAAAGTGAATTAAAACATTTTTAAGTAAAAAGCCAAAAAAAGATAAAGCTGAGGGTGGATGAATTAAAAATAAAGTTTTTTTTCTAAACTTCAACATAAATTAGAATTGTCAAATTAGACTTATTTTAAAACATATATTGATTTGTATACACTTAATAAAACTGATTAATGAGATTTTTTTAAGATAAATTTTTATATAAGTTAAACAAATTTATTGAGGATACTTAAAAAAAAAATATAAAACTTTTCAAAAAACACATTAGGTTTAAAAAAAAGAGATATGGTTAAATGGTTGCGCTATTTTTTTTTAAAAAAAAAAAAAAATTTTTTTAAGTTACTACTACGAAAGCAACCAAACAACTGGGCTCATAAAAGTAGTGAAAATTAAAACTTCGAATCACTTGAGCTCAAATATAAAAATTAAAAATTTATTTTTTTTTTATAAATTTTTAAGTACAACCTTTATGAAGTTGTTCAAACTTATATATGAATAGCAATATAGCATTCATTTGAATATATAATTTAAAAAAAAAATTTAATCTATTTAAGACAGCTTTAAAATTTGTCACATTCTTTAACAAATGATTTTTTTTTTTAGGTTTATACAATTGATAAACAATGATACAAAACTATTGAAACAAAAAAAAATTTATAAAAACTTTTGCGCTTCAACTATCAACTAAACTACGTTTTAAAAAAAAGTAAAAGAATTCTGATTATTATTCATCATAATTAAAAAAAAGTAAATAAATAATTTTTAAGATAATTGAAGAGTAAATTTTTTAAAGTTGATTAACTTTTAGTAAATGATAAAATCTTTTACAAAATGATTAGAATTTGAAAAGATCATCTAATTTGTAGGTGAAAAATAAATTTCTTAAGTATAAAATAGAAATAAAAAATGAATATTTAAATAGATGTTTTAGAAGAGTTTTTAAAGTAAATATTTATAAAAAATGAATTTTTTTTCTGAATATTATTAGAATTAATCTTTTTTAAGTAGTTAAAAACAATAAAAATGACAAAAGTTAAATTGTGAATTCAAATTTCAAAAAAGATGAAAATTGAAGAGCAGATCAAAAATTTTTTTTTAAAAAAAAAGATAAATATTTAAACTAAGAAAAACTTTATTAATTAAAAGAATATTGAAAAAAAAAACATAAAAATGAGCTTTAAAATAAAAACATTTAAGAAAAAAAAATTCAAAATTCATTTGATTATTCATATTTGTATGTAAATTTGAATAAGATAAGTTTAACTTGTTTATAAAACTGAATAAACTAAATAAATTTAAAAAAAAAATTCATTAATTTTGCCTTGAAGATGATTCAAAGTCTAATAACTAATTATTTTTTTTTACAATAAAAATATTTAAAGAAATTCATATATCACCTAATTAATTAAAAAATGAAATTTGCATGAGAAATATTTCTAAATTAAAAATTAATAAAACTTAATAACTTTTAAATTATTTTAAAAACTTATTTTAATTTTAGAAAACAAAAACTTGTAATTAAGAACAGCTTAAAGCAATTTTAAGTTGAAAAAAAAAAGTTTCAACTTATAACAGTTATACATTTAAAAATAAATCAATTTGTACATTTGATTTTCAAAAGATTAAGAAATTTTCTTTAAAAATAAAAAAAACCATCAAAGCTTTATTAATATGTTTTATAATTAAAAGCAGTATAAAGTATCAAATTTTTTTGTTAAAATGTTTCTTAAAAAAAAAAAACGTTTTTGATTGATTTTTAGATTAAAAGAATTAACTAAATTTATAAAATTTAAATATAAATTCTCTTTAAAGGAAGTTCTAATTAAAATTTAAAGAAAAATTCAAACTAAATCAAAATTTGAAACAAAATTTTTTTGAATTAATTTTTTCTAAATTTAAATTTTTAAATATAACTTTAAAGAAATCTCTTTATAACCAAACTTTTAGTTTAAATCAAAAATCTTCATTTAAAATTTTAATATCTCAACTTTTACTTTAAAATTTTTAGCTAACAACAAAATTAGAACTTTTTATTAAAGAAAACTTCAAATAAAACTTTTTAATGAAATAATTAAGATATAGATGATAATTTAGATGAAAATATATTTCATTTTAAACAAAGTAAAAAAATTAACTTTTAAGTTGTATTAAAATTTATTTTAGAAAGTAAAGTTTTTCAAATTTTTAAGTTAATTTAATGAAATTAATATTTGATTAAAATTTTTTAATTTAAAATGAACTAAGTTTACAAAAAAAGTAATTAAAAAAATAAATGAACTAAATTTTCATTAAAAAAAAATATTTAAATTATCGTGACTTTCATAAAAATAAAACAAAAGTTAAACTTTTAAGTAGAACTATTTTAATTTCAATTAGTATATAAATATTTGTTATGGTCTTTATGAAAATAAATTAAACAAAACTAAATTTATAAAAATCAGTAATAAATTTTTATAAAAAAGAAAATTTATTGTTTAAGTAACATTTAAGCATATATTTCATAGAATTAAGTATCAATTAATCAAATTTTTTGTTTTATGAATGGTTTAAAACAAAAATTCGATATCTAATCGAAAATAAAAAAAATGTAAAATTTAAAAAAAAAAATCGAAAAAAATCGAAATATAAAAAATTGAATGAAAATCGAATAATGAAAATCGAAAATTATTTTTCTAAATAATCGATTTATTTAAACTTATGGTTTTTGAAAATAATCAGCATTGATGAAAAAGATGTTTAACTGTTATTTGAAAGTTGTTTAAAAGAATAAAAATTTTAATTACTTAATTGATCTTTGCGTTTGTGTTAACAATTAAAAAATTAAAAAAAATTTATCTTTTGTTATTTGAATGCCATTTTTAAATAAAAAACTTCACCTTAAAAAATGTTTAAAAAAAAACTTGTATTTCCTTAGTAAACTTTGGGTGTTGATTTTCTTGAATTTTATTTTTAAATAAAAAAAACTTTTAGTTTTAGAAAACTTTTGAAACGAAAAAATGATAAATGAAATTTTAACAAACGGGTTAAAGTTTTTTTTCAAGATCTTTATAGAATTTAATTTAATTCAAAAAACGTAATTTGACCACTTTTAGTTTATCTTTTGAGATTAGCCTTTAGGGCTAAAAAAAAAAAAATTAAAAAAAAAGGAAGTTAAACAGGAAATCATATACACCCTAAAAACAAATGATTAATTCTTGAATATATATTGAGATTTTATCAACTTAAAGCTTTAAGTTTTATTTTCTAAAAAAACCAAAATAAATTTTTAAATTTTGATTAAACTTAAAAATCAAATTTTATTTAGTAATAATATAATAAAACTTCCTAAAAAAAATTTAATTAAAACAAAAAAATAATCTGCACATGGTATGGAATTTGACACAAATTTTATGTCCAAATTTGACTTTAAATATTTCAAGGTTTTTTATTTAGAACAATTTTGTTTAAAAAAGATTAATTTCTTAAACACAAAAGCAGAATAAAAATAGTTCAAAAATATTAAGTTAGCTTTTATAAATCTAGTATGCTTATTGATTGAACTAATTGCGTGGAAAATGAATTATGTATGTTGCTTAAATAAATTATACTTTCATAAAATTTTAAGCACAATAAAACTAGAAAAACTTTATTTATAGATTATTAAATTAAGTTTCACAATTTTTAATTATTATTCTTAAAAAGAGCTTTGATAGTTTAAGTATTAGTCTAAATCATTTAGGTGTCTACTTTTAAAAAACACTTTTTGACAACTAAATTGTTGAAATTTTATTCCTAAAAATATTCAAAAAAAAGTTAAATAAGTGTTAATAAAGTTTCATATAACTTCTAATAATAAATAAAATTGAATAATAGCTAATAAAATAAGTTCAGAACAAAGTTTTTATTTAAAAAAAAATGAGCATAAAATTTAAACAAAAAGTTTTAAAATTTTAATAAAGAGTTTTAAAATATAAACTTTTAATAAGGAGTTTTAAAATATAAACTTTCAATAAAAAATTTTAACAAAAAATTTTGACAAGAAGTTTTTAACAAAAAGTAATAATAAAGAGTTTGAAATGAAAAGTTTTAATCTAAAAGTTTTAATCTAAAAGTTTTAATCAAAAAGTTACTAAAAAAAAATTTTCATAAAACAAAATAATTTATTAACACCTTGGGTTTTTAATTTAATAAAAGAACCTGTATAAATGTTTATTGTTATTCTAGTTTATTTTTCGTTTTAAACTTTCACTTTAAACTATAATTTATTAGAATTTTTTTCTTAAAAAATTTGACCTTTATTGTAGCTTTAGAATATAATTTTATCTTTAAAAGACTATCATCTCAAAATTATCTAACAGAAAGAATTATAATTATTTTCTTATCATTAACTTTGTCATTTTAAAACATTTAGTTTTAAGAAACGTCTAATATTTTTCTTTGTTTTCAATTTAATATTCTTTAATTAAAACTGGAGTTTATTAAAAAAAAAATCTATTTAATAAATAATCAATAAACAAGATTATAAAAGAGAACTATTGTTTATCAAAAGAAAATATTTTAAAGAAAATAAAATTGATATAATCAAAGTTTAACAGATGAATGAGAAAAAGTGACATTTATTTTTTTTTAATTCAAAAGTTAATTTAAAAGAGATGTTTTACAAAAAAAAACTTTATGAATGATTTTAAAAAGGTTTAAAGAATGATTTTTAGAAAAAAAACTGACTTAAATAAGTCAACTTAGTTAAAGAAATTGTGAAAGCTTTTAATAAATAACTTAGCATGAGGAACTATATTTAAAAAAAAGGTTTTAAGATCAACTTGGTAATATTTTATTAAAAAAAGAATTCCAAATTAAGTTATTGTTCTGAAAAGACTTTAAAATTTATATTAACTTAGTCTAACAAAAAGTTGATATTAAGTTTGTTTTTGAAAAGACATTAAAAATTGACTTACCAAATTTATCTTGAAAATAAAAGTATATAAATTAAAAAAGTAAAATTCAAGATTTCAACATCATTAAAGGATTAAAATACAAAAAAAATAATTTCCCAAAAAAAGGTCAAAAATAAATGTTAATCCTAAAAAACTATTCTGAAAAACAATTCTGAAAAATAATTCTGAAAAATAATTCATAAAAATATTAAACAAATCATTTTTGATAGCTTTATTAAGAAAAGTTTTGAATCTTCAATGTCAAAAATAATATTAAGAAAAAAAGGAACTAAATAATCAGTTTATGAAAAGAAAAAAATTTTTGATGATAAATTTAATCTTTCCTGCAAATAATTTTTAGAAATTTTTTTGAATTAAATTTTAATTAGAATATCTATTTTATGATTATAATAAAACGTAGATTCTTGTTACAAACTTTGTACTTGTATAGAAATTTTGGTTTTTCAATAAGTTTTAATCTAATAAATTTTGACTAATTTCTTATAAAATAAATTTTTACTAAACTTTTACAGAATGAATAATATCAGACTTTTGAAAAATAAATTTTCATTAAACCTTTATAAAATAAATTAATATTAGACTTTAGAAAGAATTAATATTAGACGAATAAATTTTTATAAGTTAAACCAAATTTTTTTAAAATGAATTTTCTTTGAAACAAATATTAAATGAAGTTCAAAAAGCTTTTGTTAATTACATTTATTAAATAAATTTTTGTCAAATGAGTTTAATTATTTTTTTTTCAAATAAAACTTTAAAATTATTAAGAAATTCTTAGTTCACATACTTAAAATTACTGTTAAAAAGCTAAAAAAATTAATTAAAAACACTTACTTTTTTAATATTCTGAAGAACAATTAATCCTGAAAATTTCAAACTAAAATCTTTTTAAACGTATTTTTGATAATTTTTCTTTTATTAACTAATTTTGTTTCCTTAATTATAAAATACTTTTTTGTTTCTTTTATCATAAAATAGTTCTCTTTTTCAAAAATAATTTTATTATGATGAATAAATTTATGAGAAACCAAATTTTTATTTATGTTTCAATAGGTAAAACTCTTTAAATTAGTTGAAAACTTTTTTAATTTCTTAATTATTGAATAATTGTTTTAAAATTTTTTTTAATTTATTGCTTTTACAATAAACTTGAATTTATAAGAAAAAAAAACTTTTAAAAAAAAATTATCTAAAAATTTAAAAAACTAAACTAACAAAATTTTAAGCATAAAAATAAACAGAAATAAATTGTATCTTAAAATATTAAATTATCCTTCTCTATAATAAATTAACAGATAAAATTATAACTCAACTATATTATCTTTTAGAAGACTTATTTTATAAAAATGAAAACATTAAGTTAGCTCATATTTTATATAAAAATTTAAATAAAAAGATATCGATAACTAAATGTAAAATATTTTTTTACTCTAAAAAAAGCTTTTATGTTTAAAACTAAATTTTTAAAATTTTATAAAATATACTTTGAATAAAAAGTTTTAGAAAAAAAAGAGATTGTATCATAATTAAAAACAAAATAATGTCTAATCAGCATAAGATTATCAGCTACTGAAAAAAAAAAACAATAGCTGTGTAATGAAAACGTTAAAAAAAATGAAAAGTAGTTTAACTGGTTAAAAAATATTTCTATTTAAGACATAAAAATGTTCTCAAAAAATTCAATAAAAATTTATTCAAATTTTTCTTAATAGTAAAACATTTAGTTATTACTGATTAAGTCTAAAAAAGAATTTTATTTGATTTTGATAAACATTAAAGTTTATGATATCAAAACTATAAAAGTTTAATGTTGATATTATAACATTCAATCAATTTATTTAAATTGGTTTTAAATTACATAAATTAAAATTATTCAAAACATTTAAAGATTCTTAACATTTTTTTTGTTTGAATAAATTCATTTGTTAACATTTCTTTTGATTTAAATAATTTTCCTTTAAGATAATTTAAATCATTTTTTAATTCAGATAATCTTCATTTTAGAAGATTTGAAACATTTCAAATAATAATTTTCAACTATTAAAAATGAACTTATAAAGAAGATTTTGAAATACTAAAGTCAATTTAGAAATATAAAAGATTCTTAAATTAAGAAACAATTTAGAAAAAATATTTTTAAAGATGATTTCATATTTTGAAATATAAAACTTTAACTAATATAAGATAAATTAAAACTTTATGTAGTAAAAGATAAATTTTTTAATTAAATAAGTTTATTTCATTAAAGATGATCAACAAAGATGATTTTATAAACATTTGAAATGATTAACTTTAATTGGTTTTTTTAAGATAATTTTATTTTTAAAATCATTTTAAGCAATTTAAAGACAGTTTAATGTTTTGAAAACAATTTCGATAATTTTAAGAAGAAATTTGATAATTTGAATTTAATAGAAATTTTAATAAGAAAAAATTTTTAATTTATTAAAATTTATAATAAAATATTTAAACTCAATTCAGTATTATTCAACTAAATAAAATTTTCAAAATTTAAACTCAAACAAAACAAATAAATTTCAAAATAAAGTTACATAAGAGCACAATATTATTAAAACTAAGAATATGGTTCAAAATTTAGTTAATAAGAGCACGAATTTAAAAAGTTTTAGGTTAAAATGTAAATAAAAGCATTAAAAAAAACAGATACAAAATATTATGATCTGTATTGTAAATGTTAAACATCAACAAAATTAATCTCGCATGCGTCCTTTACTATATAAAATTAGTTTCAATTCGAAGCAAACTGATTTTTTTATTATGATCTAATTTCAATTAAATTTAACAATAAAGTTAAATTTTTTAACTTAAATTCATGAGTATTTGTTTAAGGAAAAAGAAACTTAAAAAAAAGTATAAATTAAAAGAAAGCTTACAAAAAAAAACTCAAGTAGCCAAATACTTAAACACTGTTTTTTAATTTATTAAAAATTAGTACAATCAAAAACGAAAACTTTTATGACTTTTTAATTCAACTTTTGTTGACCAAGATAATTTAACTCATTTTTATTAAAATTTGATTTTTTTCTTCTGATTATTTCCTGTAGGAAAATTTAAGCTCATTCAAAAAAATTAAAAAAAAACTGTTTTAATTTCAATTTTAATTTTGTTCAAAATTTTTAATAAACAATTTTCTCAAGGTAAATACCTTTTAACTTTTTATCAATAAAAAGATTAAAATTTGTCTAAAATTTTTATTTTTAAAAAGTTTAATGATCAAATAAGTAATAAACTTCTTAAAGTTCAAAAAGTTTTAAAAAAATTTGATATTTTATTGAGGAAATAGAACTATGTTATCTTAAAAAAAAATTTAATTTTAATAAAGTAAACACGGAAATTTTAAAATAAGCTAACGAAAATCTTTCTTAAAAGTGTTAAGTTTTTTTTAATTAGTTCAAAATTAAGATGAGCCATTAATTACAGCTATTGAATAAAAATTAACAATTAATTATAACTATTATTTAAAGAAGATTAATTTATTACAATTATTGATTAAAGATGATAAACTTATACAATTATTGATTAAAGAAAGTGAACTCAATACAAACTATCAAGTAAAGATGGAAAGTTTAATACAACTATTGAGTAAAGATGAACAATTAATTACAAGTATTGATTAAAAATGAACAATCTATCATAACTATTGATTCAGTAAGACCAGTTAGTTATTGATAAAAATGATCTAGTTATTGTAGCTATTAATAAAAAATGAGCAATTTATTGTAACTATTGATAAAAGATGAACAGTTTATTATAATATTCAAAATTAGATAAGAAATTCATTAAAATGATTAAGTTTAAGCTTTGTTTTCATAAAACTTAAAATTTAGATTAGCAATTGTTTTTAAAATTCAAATTTATATTATCAATTGTTTTTTAAAACATAAACTTAGATGAGCAATTGTTTATAAAGTTTATAAAAGAAAAAAAAAATCTAATAACTCCTTAATTAACAAATGAGAGAAAAAAAACTAAATTCTAATTTAATCAATTAAAGTAAGTATTAACTTTGATAAAAAAACTGCTGAAAAAATGATAAACTAAATTCAAAAATAGAAAAACAAATTTTATGAATAAAAGAAAAATAAGACTCTTGATTAATTTGAATAAACTTAAGTTAAAAAGCTTAGCTCATTAAAAAAGTAAAAATTAGTTTATATAAAACTTGGCTTATTAAAAAAATAAGCTTATTTAGAAAAAAATTTACTTCTTAATTGTAAAAATTGAGTTTTCTTAAAAAGCTGTTACAAAAAAAAATTAGAAAACTTTTACTTTTAAAAAGCTTTTTGAAGTTAAGTAAAATTTATAAAATTAAATTATAAAAATAAATCAAAAAGTCTAAACTAGATTTATTGTGTTAAGTTTACATAAATTAAAAAATTACTCATAAAATTTTTAGATCATAACATAAATTTGATTTTAAATGAAAATATATTTTCAAATTAAAATATAGATAAGAAAATATTATGTTTGAAGTAAAAAAAAAAACATTCTAAACTCATAATTGAAAATTTGGTATTTTTCAAATTTGAGGTCAAAAGGAAATTAAATTTAAGTTAAAAAAAAAATTAAACATTAAAATATGGTAAGAAACAATTTTTGAATCAAAAATTTCAAGGCTAAAATTTTGAAAATTTCCATAAAACATTTATCTAAAAAATACATTAATTATTCAAACAAACACTAGTTTAGAAAATTAGAAAAAAAGAAAAATTTGAATTTTTAAACTAAAACTTTAGAAAATATTTAAACAAAAAAGAAAATTTTTGTTTACTAAAAATAATTAAAATTATTTTAAATTAAATTTCTATTGTAATTTTGTTTTAAAAATCAAAGACAACTTTTTATCAAAAAATAAATTAACCTTTGTTCTTTATAGACTTTCTAATAAAATATTCAAAAATAAACAAAAGTAGTTGACATTAAAAACAAGGCCGTTTTTAGGATTAAAAAAAATATTTGAAATTTTTTGTTTAAATCATTAGGGTGTTGTATTTTTAAAAATTAAATCTTAAGACAAAAAAAAAAAATTATTTTCATAAAAATTATTTGAATTAAAAAAAATGTTAAGTTTTAACGGTTATAAAACGAAAAAAGAAAAATTGCAACAGTTAATAACACAGACAAATAAATTTTTTAAGCAAAAACTTATTATAATCCAGTTATAAATAAATTACTTTTATTTTAAAAACACATATTTAGTTTCAATTAAATTAATTTTTCTAAAAAGTTCAATTTAAAAAATGAAAATCTCAAAGTTTGTTTTGTTTAGCAGTTTTATTCTAATTGTTATTTATACAACACCATCTACAAATTGTGCAAATGTAAATTCGTTTAGTTATAATTCATATAATCAAGGTACAATTAATCAATTTGAAGATTTAGGAAAATCTATCAGCGAATTATATAAAAGAGGTATAATAAGAAATGAAACTGATAATGAAAAACATCAACTTGAAAAACTTGGTTTAAATGAATTAACACATTCACGTACATTTCCATTATTACTTTTACCATTATTAGCTACACCAATTGTACCAACATTGTTTGCACCATTTTTAATACTTACATCTGTTTTGAGCTTATTTTTTAAACAAATCGATGATCTTTCTCAAGCTGGTAAAGCTTTGGATTTTTTAAGCAATGTATTACCAACAGAGCATTTATTTGTACCATCAGATGGTGATTTTGAAATTAATTTAGGAAGTACATCAAGTGCATTAATGAATCAAATAAATAAACGTTTTAAATCATTGTTAAGTGTTAGTGGGTTAAATCAAATAAAAAATCATACTTTAAATTATTTTGGACTTGGAGATCCTGTATGTCAACAAAAAATGGTTTGTGATACAGCTTTTGCAGTTACAACACGTTTACCCCAAAGTTTATCTAGTTTAGCAAGAACAGCAACAGGATTGATGTTCAGTACAATAAACAGTAATTCTTTCTTTCGTGCATGGATAGTTGGTTTAACAAAAGATAACTGTTCAATCGCTTATGAGTCGTGTAAAGAAAGTCCATTCACTAAAATTTTAAAGCCATAATTTATTAATAAAAAAATGTTTCTTTTTAAAAGAAAAAGCGTTTTCATTTAAAAATTCATCAAGTGTTCAAAACAATCATGGTTTTAATTTTGAAATTTTTATAAAAATTCAAAACGTATTAGTTTTAGTTAGTTAAAGATTAGTTTTTGAAGAAACTTTTAATTAAATTTTCAATAAGATAAATATTTTTTTTATAATTTTTTAATGTAACAAATAAGTCTATTAAAACATAAATTTATTTATAAATATAATTAATTAGTCATCACTTTAAAGTTTGTTTTATTATGAACTTTGAAAGACTTTTCATACCTTTTTTGTTTGTTTGTAATATTTTTTTTACTGTGTTTAATTTATAAGTTAGACATACTTTATAAGTTTGACCATAATAATTCTTTTGTCCTTAACTCGTCTCTAGTTTTGTATTTTTAAAATTTTTGTCTTTTTCCAACTAAATCTTTTTTTTAAACTCTTTTTTTTTTATCTAAATCCTTGAATAAAACTATTAACCTTCTATTAAACATGACATTTTTTGTAAATTAATATATTTAGCAGGTTTTTTAATTTCTTCTTTTTCAGTTAAATTTTCCATATTTTCAAATAACTTGCAATAAATAAGGCTGTTATTTTTTACAATGTAAAAAGCTTTATTTTGTTTGAGCTAGACCTCTTAAATCACTATACTCAATTAAATTTTTATTCAAAGGACAATTAGATAAATCTGAGACAATCTCTTACACAGCTTTTTTTTTGAACAATTCAACAGAATTGTGATTTGAAAAATTTAAATTTTGACAAGAAGAAGAATAAGAATATTTCATGCTGTTTTTTAGTATCAATCAAATAAGAATTGTATTTTCTTACAAAAATTTTAGTTTTTTAATATTTTATTCAATAAGAGTAAATTGATGTTTGATAAAAATTACTAAAACAAAATTTTTACAAAACTCTAGTATTAACATTTTTTGAAGTTAGAAAATTAAGTACCAATAGCAATTAAAAGATCTGGTTTAATAAATTTAGTTTTACGAATTTTTGTCAAAAGGTTTTTATTTAAAACAGGTTTATTTATTAAGTAAGGCTCATCTTTTCTAAAAATTTGAAAAAATTTAATTAGTTTTTTAATTAAAAAGAAATTAGTCATACCTATAGAATGTTTCTGTTTGTTGAAATGTTTTAAAATTCCAAAAATTTATTTGTTGATCAACACTAGACGAAACTAAAATTGTACTACTATGATTAAAAGAAAGATTATTTACAAAATCAGTATGGTTTGAATTAAATTCAATAAAAAGTTTTCCTAAAGTCAAGTCCCAAATTTTTATTTTATTATCTGAACCAGCTGTAGCTAAATATTTACCATCTAAAGAATATGCTAAAGAATAAACTTCAGTTTGACAATTAAAAACTCTAACCATATTACTAGTTAAAATATCCCACATTCTTACTGTATTATCATTAGAACCTGTGGCAATGTATTTTGAGTTAGGATGAAAATGAACACAGTTTACACTATTTTGATGACCAACAAATGATCTCAATAAATTAGATTTATCTATAGAAAACAATCTTGATGTGTAGTCTTTTGAAGCAGTAGCAAAATGTGTACCTAAACAATTAACATCTAAACCATAAATTGGTTGTGTATGACCATAATATTTTTTTTTTAAATGATCATTATCTTTTAAATTCCATAAAATTACATTTGAATCTACTGAACAGCTTAATAAAAGATTAGAATTAGGTATGAATTTTAAATCTAAAATAGCTTCATAATGTCCATATAAAGAATAAGATGTTTCAAAAATTTTATCTGTATCTTGAATAGATTGTTTTTCAATTAATTCTGGACCAAAGTTAGATAACCATTTAGAAGGTTTCGTACAATAATCAGTCCATAATTTTTTTTCATTTAATTCATGAACTAAAATATCTGAATTTTCAGTACCAAAACAACAATAACGTAAATCATTTGTTATATCTGAACAATTAATATGAAAATCACTATTAGATACTTTACAAACAATTAATTCAGGTAAAGATGGTGGAGTTGTTTTTAATTTTTTTAATATTTTTTTATACTCTTTATCAAAATCTTCTTCATTCTTAGATGAAAAATCACCATTAGTAACTGTTTGAGTATCTATTTTCTCTTCATTATCATCTTTCATTTTAAAAATTTTATTAAAACTTTTGAAATTATCTTTTACATTTGTATCAAAAATAGAATAATCACTAATACTATTTGTTGATAATTTTTTATTTTTGACTGGTCTAGTAAAATTATCTGGAATGAATGTGAATGAAAAGTTTTGATTTATAATTTGATGCAAATTTTTACTTAAAGATTCATTCTGTAAAAAGGATAAAAGAAATCTTAGAAATTAAACACTAAAAATTATTTCAGAATATTTACTTCTAAAAATTTTAATAAAAGCCTGTGGTCACTTTCACAAATAGTTATACAAATTTTTGAATTTCTTATTTTAATTATTTTTTTATCTAATTGTTGAGTTCTTAAAGAACTCCATAACATATCAATTGTTTTTTTAAATTGAATTTGATGATTAAATTTTGTTTGATGCTTTAAATAAAAAATTTTAGCTTCTGATTTATAATCATTTTGAAATAAATCAATAAAAAAATGTAAAAATGTAGAAAAAACAAAATTTGTTTTATTTTCTACATCTAAATAATTTAAACTTTCTAAAAAATCAATTAACTCAACTAAACATTTATCACATGAAGCTAAATAATCATTTTTATTTGATGTGTTAGTAGACATTTCAACTAAATGATCATAACTACCAATATTTAAAACAAATTCATTTGCAATTAATTCTCTTAATGTAAATTTATTAATATTTGTTTGATTTGAATTTCCATTTGAAGATGAGAAAGACTTGAATAAAAAATTGATTTTATTTAAAATTCTAACAAAAAGAATTTTACTTACAATATAATTTCTTCTTTTTAAATATCGATTAATTACTGAACTTATAGTCTCTTCATCTATACATTTACTCATTTTTAATTTAAAAATGTTTATTTAAAAATTCAAAATAAAAAATTTAATTTAAAAGATCTAAAATTGATATAAAACTAAATTTATTGAAAAGAATGTTTTTTGATTAAAATGCGCAAGCTTAAAAATTAGTAACTATAGAAATACAAACAATAAAAAAATCAGCGCGAAAATTTTGATAATAAACATTTATTTGAAAATTTTTAATTTAATTAAGAGGATTAAAAAAAAATGAATTTAGAAAAACAAATAAATTTAGGAAAATTCATTTTTCAAGTATATGAATTTAATTGAAAAAAATTATTTTGAAAAAAATAAAAGCAACTAATGAGTTTATATGAAGCTCTTTTAATTGAAACAAAGTTTATTAAATTAATTTAAAAGTTTTTCACTCAAATTCTAATTAACTAAAAAAGAATTTTTTCTAAAAAAAAATTGATGTAAATTAAGTTCAAAAAGAAAATTAATCAATAAAAATTAATAAATCATTAGACTTAAGCTAAAAATAGTTTTGAAATTTACTAATTTTTTTATAAAAATTAAGTTAATTTAAGATTTTGAAGAACAAAAAAAAATGTTTTTAAGGATCGACATCGTAAACGATGAGGCTCTTCGACCCATATGTGTATCCGTCCTTAATCAAGGGGAGTGCTAAACATCTCTCCTATCATAAAACACACACATAAAGAAAAAGTAGAAAATATTTTATATACGCGCATTTTTTACTTATATTCATTTTACAGTTCTTTGTTTGAAAAAGAAACTAATATTTTCACAGACATAATCAATAAGATTAAATTTTTATTTTTTTTTCCAAATTGTGACATATCAAAATAAATTTTTTTTTGAAACATTTTTTGCAACTTTGTTTATTATTCATAGAAAATGTTTATTAACTTAAAAATTTTTTTCAAAAAAAAACTTTTTTTTACTTTTTGAGACAACAAGTTAAATATGCAAATAATCTTTTAAGACAAAATTTTCTTTGTTTTTAAAAGATCTTAAAACAAATACCTTAGACTCATTAAAAATAAACAAAAATATTTTTACTAAACACATTTACAAAAAAAAAAAAGTTTGTTTATTCAAATAGTAGACTTAAGTTTTTATTCAAATAAATCTGCTTACAATTATTTGCTTATCTGGTCAAGAAATATTTTTAACTTAGAAATATTTTAACCATGTACAATCAAGTTAAGATAGTTTAGAACATACCTTTTTTTAGGTATAAATAGAGATAAATTTTGACAATTGTGATCATTGTGAAATTTGACATAGCTCTTTGAACATTTGAAATTTTTAAAATTTATCAAAATGAAATTCTTTTACTTATTAGTTTTATTAGTTTTATTAGCTTATAATGCTGAATCAATCTTATTAACCAAACTTTTAATTGGTAAAAAAATTCTAATTAAAGGTAAAATTTTAGGTAAAGCTGGTTTAATTGGTGCTGGTTTAGGTTTGTTTGGTAATAGAAAAAAATGTGAACCTAAATGTTGCAACCCAACTGTAAATGATAATGTTGCTCAAACTTCTCAAATTAGAAAAACTAGACAAGCTCCATTAGCAATGATTACTGATGCTGCAACAAATATTGTTTCTAATGGTTTATTAGGTGCTGGCACACATTTAAAAAGTTTAAGTAATAGAATTGAAAGAGGTAGTGAATTTTTTAATTCAGCTTCAACAACTACTAGAGTCGCTGGTTTATTAGCAAGAAATAGAATTCTTGGTACAAATGAAAGAAGAAAACGTAGTCCTGCTAGACCTGCAAACTTACCTGCAAATTTTCAAATACCAAGTGGTAAATTAACATTAGATGAAATGATGAAATTTGTTAAACAACATAATGCTGAAATTTGTTTACAAAGAGTTATTTGCGAGCTTAGTTCAAATGCTAAAACTTATGGTGATCAAGGAGTCAAATTTGGTACCAGTTTATTGTAAGTATAAGAAATCATTTTTTTTTGTCTAAAAAGCTAATTAATTTTTCACTTTAGAAATTATAATCATACTACCCATCAAGAAGCAGCTAAATATAAATTTGCAGCTAAAATTGGTAATCAAAACCGAAATCGTGCTCATGTTTGTACTAAAAGATTTTCAAAATGCTCATACGATCCAAAGCAATTAATTGCTGTTGGTAACATGATTTTATCTAATTAAATTTAAAAAAGAAAATCACAAGCCAAAATATTTTTTTTTTTTGGAACATTTGTGATCAAATATGAATAAGATGCAATACCAAAAATATTAGTTCCGAATCATTAAATTATTAAAGTTTTAACTCATTTTCAAATTTAAACTCATTTTTTGCTTATTAAGTTCTAATAGTTTTTCTCTAATTATTCTTTAGCTAAAATTTATAGTAATTTTTAAACCTAATTGAATCCCAAAAGGGAAATTAGTATTAGACTTCAAAATTTAAAAACTTTAATTTATAATAAAATAATGTAAAAAATGACATTTTAATTGAGAAAAAACTTAATAATTTTCAAAACTCAAATTTAATAAAAAGATGAAAATGTACGAATTGGAAACAGTTAATAATTTTAACTAAACTTATAATGTAGATAAGAATTTTATTTTCAAAGTACTTAATTTGTCTCAAAAAGTTTAATAAAAATTTATTTTTTTTTTTATGAAATACTATACTCTTTGCTTTCTTTTATTTACATTTATATATTTGTATTACAAAAAGTAACATCTTTTCTATTCCTAACCAGATGATGGAATTCTTTGTTCCGTATTCACCTGGTTGTGTTTGTAATTTTTAATTTATTTCTTCTATTCCTTCAATCTATCAGTTTATTAGTTCGTCAATTATTAATTTATAACCAACAAACCAATTAAACCTATTCATGATTTTTCAAGCTCTAATTTCTTTATATTCCTATCTTGTTTTTTTTTTTGCATATAGCCTTCGATAGCATTTAAAGTCACAAACACTCCTTAAATTTAAATCACCGTAAGTTCTACCACCCAAGTTCATCTTTTTTACTTTTTGGTATTTTTTTAACTAGTGTAGAGCATTTTTAGGCATATCTCTTTTGCATATGCGGCAATTCTGGTTTTCGGTGATTTATGACCACACCTGATGTCCATAGATGATCATAAGAAGAAAAACGCTGTAGTATAACTTCTTTTTATTTTTTATCTTGATCCGATCATTTAATCAGTTCATCTTGTGAAATTTTGTTATTTTGCTCAGTACCTTATTTCTTAGATAATTTAGATGTTCATCAAACAAAAGTTTCCCATCTATGACAATACCTAATTATTTAGTTTTCTTTGAGATCGCAATAGTGTTATCTTCACTCTCATCATCTTTATCATTTTTATCTAAGTCTTTTTCATCTATCTTTAGACTAATATTCTGTAGATTGTTTTACCAACTGAGATTACCTGTGTTTTGTTTTTATCTAGTCTAATTCATTCTAGCCTTAATTCATCAGATCTAGCTTCACTAATTGTAACTTCATCTATTTTAAACCCTGTCATTTCTAATGTTAATTTTTTTAAAAATTGGTGTCTTGAGATCATGCTTTGAAAAACTTGTTTGTAAATTACCCAGCTATTCAAAAATATCATATCCAATAAATTGTAAAACGCATGTATAGTCTACATTCTAGATTTTACTTTTGTTGTAGTTTGTTTCATCATTTTGTCAACTAAATCTAAACCACATTCCTTTTGGCTATAATATTTTATGTTGGCTACTTTAAAGAAAAACACAGGCATCTATTTTAGATTGGTAGCTTGTCAAAGTTGAGTTCTTTCCATAGGCAATTACTGTTTCTGCAAACTGGTGAAATAAAGGTCTTATTTTTGTTACAAGTACCAACCAGAGTAATTTTTCCGAGTTTTTTAGTAGTGAAAACGCTATCAGTATTGACATTAATACCTGTACCATGATAAGGTTCAACTTATCTCAAAACACATGGATTACTTTAGTAAATAATGTTGGAGTATAATATCCAAAACACAGGCGGCTAAAGATTTTGTTAAATTAATGGTTAAAGTAATTAAAAATAAAATTTATTTAAGAAAAAAATGCAATCATATTTAAAATGTTTTTTAAATTTTAAAAACAAAACATAAGTAAAAAAAAAAATTATTATCCATTAAAGGATTAAATTAAAATAAAAAGATACTATTATTAATAAACTCAGTGTAAAATTTATGTAAACGTTATGTTGAAAGCAAGGTTAGCGAATATAATATTGGTGTTAACAAAATTGTGCCATATTTCTATGAATTAATTGATGAAGAAGATGCATAATAATAGGAAAAATTTTTCTTACACTTGAAATTAAAATTTTTTTTTGTATTGTATAGCAGTGCTAAGAAAAATTAAGTAAGCATAAAATTCCTTATATATTAAGGAAAATGTAGAAGCTGATTCCTTAAGCAGAAACCCAGTATTGGACGAATTCGAAGGTGAAGGGGTTAAAAATATGTAACTTTGTAAATATAGAAAAAATTTCAGATCAAAAAAATTTTGGAAATTATAAGGAAGAATATGTGAAGGATGATAATGGTATATTGCTGAAGGTGAAAGATGTCAAAAGAAAAATCGTAGTATCACAGATGTTGGGAAAAGAGTTGATAGAATTTTGTCATAAAGAATTAGGACACATTAAAAATGATCAGTTAATGAGAGTGATAAGTGAAAATTATTTTTTCAAGAATATGAATGGTTTAATAAAAAATTATTGTAGATCATGTGAAACTTGTATAAAAGGTAAAAGTAGGTCAAGCAGAAGATTAGGTTTTTTAAAAAAATTGGGACCTGCAGAGAGACCTTTTAAAATCATGAGTTTTGATACAATTGGTGGTTTTAAAGAAAAAAAGAAATACCTGCATTTTCTGATTGATCATTTTACACGTTATTGGATGATATATAGTTGAATAGTTGAAAAATATTCTGTAAATACCGTGCTGGCAGATAAATTTACGGGTATAAATTCAAAGGATTTAATAAATTATTTGAAAAAGAATAATGTTAAATTAATTTTTACTGGAGCAGATCAACCATCCTTAAACAGTATGATTGAGAGATAAAATCAGACCTTAATTAATAGACTGAGTGACTGGTGTAAAATGAACGAAGAAAATGGTAGGATTTCATGCCATAGATTGATGAAAAAATGCGTTGAAGAATACAATAAAACACCACATTCAGTGACGGGGTATTCACCTTTATACCTATTGTATGGAATAGAAGAAGATGCACCTGTAAAATTGATGGTAAAGGATTTGGAAGAAGATAGAAATTTGGCTCTGAAAAATTCTAATGATAATTTTAAAGAAATAAAGCGAGAGTTGATATTGTTCGAAAAGACAAAGAAATTAAACCTGGAGCTTTAGTTTGCGTGGAATATGGTAGTAAAATAAATCGAGGAAAATTGAAAAATATTAGAGAAGGCCCATATTTGGTGAAAAGAAAAATCTCAGATTTAATGTATGAAATAGATGATAGAACAAAGAATAAAAGTTTGAGCATTGTACACAAAAATAAGATTGTACCAAAATTTGATGAGTCGAGAAGTGTTTTTGGAGAGAAGGTGTAATTTGAATATCGCGCACTCGAATACTATCTCGACTTATCATTGTTTTTATTAATTATTAGTGTTAGTGTTAGAGTTACATATGCACGTGTGAACGTGGTTAAAAAACATAATTAAGATTATATTAGGTAAGTCAATATAATCTTAATTTTTATTCATATTCATTTTGTATTTAATATTTTATTAGTATAACCTATTATAACTTAAAATTAACTACGTAAATAAATAAATAAATAAAATATTAAAAATTTTAACCTCTCAATTTTTAATAATTTAAGAATAGATTTTGAAATGAAACGTTTCCAAGTTTTTAAAAAAAACACAAACGATAATATAGCTGATTTATTAACAAAGCTTAGTCAAAACAAAAATTTTTAAAACATAGAAATTTATTAAATTTTAATTTTTTAGAAAATCCAAACAACGTATTAAACGATACAATTAGACATTTGAACACAAAACATAATTAACATTAACTTTACACATAAACAAACACAAATTAATATCGAATGTGGTCGTGGTTTTTAGTGCCGCAGAAGATTTTCCACATAAATGGCCATAAGATATAAAAAGAATATAATCATAACTTTTTTTATGCTTTCAAAATAATTAAACCATAAACTTTTTAAATATGGTAAAAATTGTCAAAAAATTTTATTTTAGTTTTTTTTCAATTAATTTTAAATAAAAATGATTTTTACTGTCTTAAATTAACAGAAATTAATATTAAATTTTTATTTAAGGAGAAATAATCAAAAATTTTAAAAAAAGTCAATTGACTTCATTAGGCTTAATTGCTAGAAAAATTTTTTGGGTTCAATAGTGTTAAAACTGAAGTTTAGTCTAAAAAGCGCCAATTTAGTTTAGACATCTTAACAAGAATAACTATAGAAGGCGCTAAAAATTTTTTTTTTGTAAACAAATTGTTAAGATTGTTATGATTATTTATATCGTTTGTTTTTAAATAGATTAATAAAACAAATAAAAAAGTATATCTTCTTATAAAGAATTAAAATTTATTCAAAATTATATTTTAAATTAACATTTATCTTAAAAAGAAAATTTTGTGAGTAAACAAGAATCTTAAATTTTTTACAGAGTCGTCTCAATAAATATAAAGCTTGTTTACGTTTTTTTTCATTCAAATAAAATATGAACAAATATCTGATTAAATTATTCTTTTCTTTTTAAATGACGATTTCATTAACTAAAAAATGTTAAAAATTTTTTTGAACCGACATTTAGTTTTAATTGAATTTAAATTATTTTGGAAGTCTTATTAATATTTCAAGTTGTTATAATTTTGTTATACTATTTACTTATAAAAAAAATTATATATGCAAACCTTTATTTTTAATTAGAAAAAAAGCTAAATATATTTTTTATCAATTTCCCTTTTGTTAATAAATCAATTTATCAAATAAAAGGTTTCTATTTTGTTAAGTTTTTATATATAATTATATTAAAATATTATGGATAATTTTTTAGTTGATTTAGAAGAAATTAATGATGAAACAAATGATATTTATCAAAATGATATTGATAAAAATTGTCTTAGTTTAAAAGATGAAATAAATAATCAAAATGTTTTAGATAATATTTTTAGTTTAAATACTTCAAAAGATAATTCAAATGAGAAAATAAATGAGTTAGCTAATAAATTTAATAAAACAGATTTAGAAGAATTGAATGATTGTTTTTTAAATGCTTCAAATAGTTTTAGATCTGATAATTCAAAAAATATAAAAAATCATGATTCTGAAATAAGTTATAATCATCATAACAATGATAAATTATTAAAAAATATAAATCTTTTTATTGATAAAGAAAATCATTTATTAGATGATAGTAAATTTAAAATGTCAAATAATCCATTTGAAGAGGAAAATATAAATCCATTTGATAATACTGAAAATAATATTTTTAGTTCAAACCCATTTGATATAAATGAATCAAATGAAAATTTTAATCACAATGAAGAATTTTCACCAAACGGTAAGATTTAATAAAATTTTTTTATTTTTAAATAAAAAAAGAATTTCTATGTATAAAAAAAAACTTATATATTTTTACGATTTTATTAAATGCTTAAAAAAGAGTATAAAAATAATTTCAAAGTAAACTCGTCATGCTCAGTTAAAGAGCCGCTTTGTAACATAGGTTTGGACAAAGATGAAACGAACCATAAACCAACAACTCTTAGTTCAAATACAGTTTCTTCTAAAGAGTTTTTAAAAAATTTAAACTTTCAAGGACCTAGCACTAGTTCACCATCTAGGCCTAAGGATGAAAATAAAAAATTAAACGAAGATACCAGTAGCTCTATATTTGTTGATGATTCATTTGAAAGTTCTCAAACTTTTTATTCAAGTGGAGAAGAACAAGTTTTTGATGTAAACGAACATGTTTGTGAAGGTTCAGAAATCAATGAGCTTTTATCAAATTCTGTCGGTTATGTAAAACCTTATTGGGTACCAGATAAAGACGCTCCTTGTTGTATGTATTGTAATACTAAATTTAATTTTATTGTACGTAGACATCATTGCAGAGCATGTGGAAAAGTTCTTTGCTCACTTTGTTGTCATTTTTTTATAAAATTGCCTTATTTAAATTTTAAAGAAGATAGAGTTTGTAAAACTTGTGTCAATTTGCTAGATGACAGTAAGTAATTTTTATTTCATTTAAAAAATTTTTTTAACTTTATTATGTTTTAAGTAGTTGGACCTGACTTTAATTCTAGACGTAGTTCTAAAGCAAATTCTATCTATACAAACAACTCAATTTCATCAGATTTATCTGGTATTGAAAGTATGGGTGCTATATTACCATCAGTATCTTCATCTCAAATAAGACCTTTAGATTCAAGTAACACAAATAATCCTAGTTGTTCTAATACTGGATCTGTTTTAATTCCTGTTGGTGTTTTAAAAAAACCTGATAGGCCTAAAGAACAAACAAATAAACAAGTAATGTTTTCAGATGGTATTAGACCTGGAGGAGATTTAACTGAAAATCAACCTTCAATTAATAAAAAACAGTTAAATTCTGTTTCAAATTTTCCATCGTTATCTACATTTTCAACTTTATTATTCCCAAGTAGTAATAACAATAATACAATTAAAACTGATTTCCCAACAATAAACACTTCAGACAAAAAAAAAGATGAAATAAAAGTAATTAAAGAGGTTATTTTAAAAGATATAAATGGATTTTTACCCCCTTTATTAAATTCAACATCTTTATCTTCAGAATCATCATTTGATGATTTGTTAAATTACTTAATTTCTGATGATAATAATTATCTAAAATTTTATATTACAAAAAATTTGAATGTTGATGTTAAAATAGTCAATTTAGATTGTTGTTTAAATAAATTTTGTTGGCTATTTACAAGCAAAGGCTTAAATGCATTTGGTCAAGATGAAATTTTAATTTTACTTGAAAAGCATGAAATTGAACTTTTTTTCCCCCGTGATGTATTAAAACTATACCTACATGTTTTCGATAATGCTTTAATAGGAAAACCATTATCTGATAACAATTTAATTTTATTTGAAGAAGGTTTATTTGAAAATAAAGAAAATTCTGGTTTTCTTTTTTTCCGTCCAACATTTCAATGCTTAAAAAAAATAAAAGTGCCTAACTCTTCTTATCTCTTTGGAATATTAATTCAAAAATGGGAAGTTCCTTGGGCTAAAACGATACCATTAAGATTATTATTACGATTAGGTTCTGAAACAAATTGCTATCCATGTCCAATATTAAGTCAAAGATTTAGAAAAGCAACATTTTATGAAGTTGGCCATACTATTATGAATATTTTAGCTGTAAGTTTATTAGAATCATTAATTTTAACGATTTTTTTTATTAAAACTAATTTTATTGTATAAGCTAATTTAATTGTTTTATCTAATTTAATCGCTTTAAACTTTAATCAAAAGTTTTAATAAAAAAAATTTTTAATTATTTATAGGACTTCAGAAACTTTAAATATACTTTACCGTTTATTCCTGGACTTTATGTAGAATTTTTAATTACTTCTGAAAAGAAAAGAAAAATAACTGTCAAAATAGCAAATAATCGACATGATTTAATTTTAAAAGCTTTAAATAGTTCTAATGATTATGTTTTAGCGTTTGGATCGAACTTTGTTACAACTGCTAATTATCATTTAACTTGTTATCATGATCAAAATGAAGATCAAAATCATACACAAATTTTAGGTAAAGATGGTAGTCTTAATGATTTTGTTTTCAATAAATTAGAAGATGATAATAAATTTTTAAAACAAAGTATTGGTGCTAGTTATATTGTTTTTTCAGGATCATTGAAAACAGATACGGGTGTTAATGCTATTTTTAATAATGTTGAAGATGGAATTTTAATACAATTATTTCCGACTACACTTGATAATTTGAAATTAGCTTTAAAGCAGAAAAAACCTTTTAATGAACAATCTAAACCTGATATACCAGAATGTTCAGATGAAACAGTATCAATTATTTGGACAGAAGATGATAAACATTTTAATATAGGGTATTATTATAGTTTCTAATTGTTTTTTATTTAATTTAAAATTATTTTTTTAGGGTTGAAAGTTTAATTGATGGAAGAAGTTTAGAAGGTATACAAAGTATTAGAATTTATAAAGGAAGCGATTATTTAGGGAATCGTTATTTAATTAAATGGACTGAAGTATTTTTTGTTCAACATGATCAAAATAAACCGTAAGTTTTCTTTGTTTAATTTTTTTTGTTGTTTTAATTTTTTTTATTTTAGTTTAAATAGTGTTGAATATACAAGAGCAGCAGGTTTAGTTGCACAAACATTTAGTGTTACTTTAGTTCCACATTTAGAAAGACTAATTAAAGAAGGAATTAAAAAACTTGCTTTACGTATAAGTTTAAATCCAGATAATGTATGTATTCTTTTATTTGAAAATTTTATCTTAATTATATTTTTGAATTTTTTTTTATATTTTATAAAGGCGGATAATTATTCTATATCAACTAATAAAGGTTCAATTCCAGCTGAATTAAATAATGAAATAGATAGTGCATTGATTCCATTAATAATGGCTAGTGAACCATCTAATGATACAGATGACACTTTAGTAATGGAACTTTTATTCCATATTCTTAATAAATGAGCTATAAATTATTTACATTCTATAATTATACTACGTTTATACATTTTTTTTTTTAATTTATTTGATATTAAAAAATTTTTTTTTTTTTTGTAAAAATCCAACGATTCAAATTTTATCTAAACTATTCCAATAGTATTTATTAATTTAACTTAATTAAATTTTTTATAGCTTGTCTTTATAGATTCACAGTTTTAAATTTGTATGAGAGAAAATTTTTCAATTGATTAGAAATAATCATAAATTTTTTTTTACTTTTGATAGAATTTTTTAAATTTTCTCTTCAAATGATTTATTGATTGGTTTTTAAATTTTATTAAAATTATTTTTCACTTAATACTTTTATTTTTCTAATTTTCATTAACAAATTATTTTTTTTAAATTTGAATTAAATTTAGATTAACTTTGAATTAATTTTTTTATTTAATCTAAATTAGTTTTAAATTAGATTTTTATTTAAATTAAACTTTAATTATATTTTAATTATATTTTACTTAAATTTTGATTCTAAAATTTGAAATATAAGTTAGGAAATACAAATTAAAAATTTGAGAAAAAAAAAGAAAAAAATTTAAACGAAGAATAAAATAAAAAGTTCAAATAAAGAAAAAAATTCAAACGAAGAATAAAATAAAAAGTCATATAAAGAAAAAAAGAAAAATTCATAAAAAGAAAAAGCTCATAAAAAGAAAAAACTCATAAAAAATATTTTAACAAAATCAGTTCAAAAACTCTTTAATTAAAATATCATAATTATTGATAAAATTAATGTTTATGTTTTACAATAAAAAATAGTTCTTTTAAAAAATTAATTATGTTTAAGCATAAACAAAGAATATAATTACTTTAAGCTAATAGAAATTATAGCTTAAAAAGAAAGAATAAATTAATCTATAAAACAGCTGTATTTTTCTTTGTGTAAATTTAGTTCTTTTAAATATAGAAACAACTTCTTTTTAAATTTGAAACAGTTTATTAAAATTAAAATAAAAGTAAATATTAATTCATATTTTTTAATGTTTCTTTATGAAATGATTTACATTCGGATATTTTATTTTTTTCAAAATCTAATAAAGTTTTTATCATTCCATTACATTAAGAAAATTCTTTTTCTGATATTATATTATCAAGAAAATTAAATCTTAATTTTTTACTCTAAATTTATTATTTTCGTTAAGGGTTCAATAGTTATATTTTTTGAAAACTTATGTAAAGGAGTTTTTAAGTTTACACTGATTAACTTCTAATTACCAATTAATACTTGTTGTGGTGTCTTATTATACAATTCAACAAAACTTTTACTTAAAGCATTTTTTATAACCAAACAATACAAGTAATTAAAATGGGAAATTATTGAATATTCATTCTTTTTAATTGTTAAAGAAAGTTTAAGTCCAAGAGAATATAAATTTTTTTTATTCTAAAATAACAAAAATTATCGTTGTCTTTATCTGTGTTGGTTGATATGTGGCGATTTGGTGTTGCTTCTAATTATTCTTTGTTTGAAATTACCGTTGTCAAGTTGGATAATGCTTCATCTATTGTATTGTTTTGGAAATCAAAGTTAAAAATACCGGATGATTTTCTTTTCAGTATGTTTTTAAACGGTTTACCCTTTAGGATGGATACATTTGTCGAATTAATAATAAATAAAACTGACTCTGAAGATATCATTTTACTTGAAAACCTTTAGAAATACGTCTTGGCTAGCGATAAGGACAGACAAGTCTTTAAGAAAACTCTTGAACCTACCAACACTAAAAAAAGTCATGGTCATTTCAAAATCATTTTGTACTTTCTACAAGAAGAAGGGACATTTTAAACAAAATTGTTTTAAGCTTAAGAATTCTCAGGACCAAGAATTGAATCCTCTAGAAAAAGAACTATTAAGTTCTTATTAGGTGATATCAAGATTGAGGTTAGTGGCATTGTTATTTAAAATGATAGCTTGGCAGGCATCTCAATATGTACGGATTACATTGATGAGAAAAACATAAAAACGGGGTATGTCGAAAGGAGATATTATTTCATAAGTAATTACACCAACAATACTTTAGAAGTTTAATTATTATATCTGCAAAGTTATCGCTCGGTAGTAGATATCTTGACAAAAGCTCTGCACAAAGTTTCCTACTTAGCTTTGTGTCAATTTATTGAACTTAAATTTAACATAATAATTCAAAAAAAATTTGTAAAAGCGTTTTTCTCTTAATCAGCGTTGAAATTTTTTTTTTAAAAAAACTAAACAATAGAAAATTTAAATTAAAATTCAATTAATCTTAAACTTGTGTTTCATTACTGTGCTAAGTTTTAAAAAATCATGTATTATATTATTTTTTATAAAAAGTGTGATTATAAATTTACGAAAAGTTTTTTTGAATTTTTGTTTAATGACGTTCTCAATGAATCAGGTTAGTTCTTTTTTAATTAAATTACTAAAATTAGTTAATCAATAACCTTCATAAATTTTTTCATTTTAACCTAAAAAAAATAATAAAGAAATTTAAGTTATAAAAGATCATTAGTGTTTATTAAAGAGCAATTTTTATACAAAATAATTCAATAGAAAAGGTTTTTTAATTTTTTTTTTTATTGTTTTTTTGACTGTGTTTTCAAATTTGATACTAAGTTTATTGAATTTACTGTTGTTGTTGAAATTATCTGATCTAAATCACTATCTCCATCTTCATTATCATTTTCATCATCATTTAAAAAATGAAAATTTTCTTGTTGTTTTTCTTTTTTTATTTCATTTAAATATTTTTTTTCATCAAAATTATAAATCGATTTTACTTTCTGTGTATCATTTTTTTGCTCTGTTTCATTTTGTACTAAAAATGTATTATTATCTAAATAATAAATATCATCTATAATAATATGTTTATCATTATCATTTAATGATTCTATATTTTCTTTAGTTGAATCTTTAATAATAAAGTCTTCTTCTTGATCAAACTTTTCAATTGTTTTTAAATCATTTAATTCATTAGATGGTACATATTTTGAATACAAATCTCTTTTTTGTTGACTTATTTTTGAATTTTCTTTTGTATTTTCCATTTCATTTGATAATAAATCATTATCTTCAAAATCAATAGATTTACTTTCTTGGACTTTTTTCAATATACTTTGTTCACTTATACAAACTTCTAATTCTGGATTTTCTTGTAAAGCTTCTTCATTATTTTCATCATTTAATTCTGTTGAATCTAAAAAAAAAAAAATTAAATTAAATTATTTTGAGATAATTAATATACTCACTTAAATTTGATGATACTAAATTTCTTAATGTTAAAGTATGATTAGCATCTAAATGACATTTTTGATAACAAGCTCGATCTTTTCCAATTGGAACATCAGTTGAATTTTCCATGTATGGTATATCTGGATCATTACAAATAAATATCGGTTCTCCTCCATATTGATCTTTCATTTCTGGATGTAAATATGGACAAGTTCTTTCAACTCTTTGACAAATTGAAAGACATGGTTTAACTAAAACATCTTCAAAATGATTTGGAAGAATCATACTACAAAGCCATTGTCTATAAGCAATCTGAAAAATTTAAATTTAGTTTTTCTTTTTTTATTTTTCAAAATAACTTACTCTACATTCATCACAAGTTTCTCTTACACTATAACCTTGGCAGTAAATTCTTGATAATATTTGATGAAATTCACAATAAAAAAAGTTAGTCAAAGCATCTAATTGTATTAATTCAGATAAAATATTTTTACAGCTAGGGTTACTTTTTCTTAATCCTAAAATACGTTCACGATTAACAAAACTTATCACATCTTTTAATTCGAAGTTTGAACAGTACTTCAATTTATATGATTTAAATAAATTTTTTAGACTCTTATGACCATCTTTTTGATTTAAATCTTCTTTTTTCACTTTATATGCAATATCATCTGCTTCTGAACATACTTTATTTATTGTTTGTTCATTTAAAGTTTGACATTGTGGCCATTTCTGTTTTGTTAATTTTTTAATAGATTCTTCATTCATTTTATCTTTTTTATTTATTGTCAATAATCTACGTTCTTCTAAAAAAGCTCTTTCTTTACATGTTAAATTATTTGTTGTTAAAAAGTCACTTATATTATAAGGATATATGGTATCAGGTGAATGAATTGGTTTTATAAATGAATTTTCACATATATAATCTAATGGTAAATTTTCTGGTTTAACTGATTTCAATTGTTCTAAATTGAAGAAATGAATTTGAGTTGATGATGAATTCATTGTTAATAGTAATTTTCTTGTAACCCATGGGCTATAATGATATTGAAATGGTGAACTAAAAGATAGTTTATATATTTCATCTTTATGATGTGTTTGATCTGCTGGTATGACAGGTTGATTAGCTGGTTTACCACCACTTGATTTAGCACAATTAATCAAAGTAAAATAAATGGAGAATAACAAAAAATAAAAAAAATTTAACAGAGGTCGCTTAAACATTTTAATTTTTTTTATCTAAATATTTTAAGATTTTTATTTCAAAAATTTTTTCTCTCTAAATTTATTTTTTATATTTTTTTCTAAATTCTTAAATTGATGAAAAGCAGCTATTTAGAAGTTTTAAAATTGTCTATATCATTTTCAATACTATTTTGGCAATTTGCTTCTTCAATATAAACAAATTTTCTCAAAATCCAAGCTAATTTAAAAATTATTTAAAAATTCATCATGTTCGAAACTAATAGTTTTACGTCAAATATTATTATAAAATAATTACTTTTTTTAAAAACTCATTAAGACTTATAGAGGAGTTTTTTTAAGAGTTCTAATTATAATTAATTTTATTGAAATTATTTTAATTTTTTTTATTAATTCATATCAATAGGAATAGTTCTGTTTATGTAAATCAAATTTTTTTTCAGTTTTAATAAACTTCATTAAATGATGAAACTCTTGTTTTTCAAAAAAAAAATTCATATAAGACGTAAACATTAATTTGAATTTTAAATTTTTTTTTTGACTAATTTGTGTATAAAACAAATTAGAGAATTTCTATTTTAAAAAAAAATTAGTAAGGCACTTTTACATAAATTAAACAAAAAACTTATTTAAATTAAAAAATGAACAATAATTTTGCTTATTCACTAAAACAAAACTTTGATGTTTTTTTCTACACCGTTAATTCATTCTTGATACTAAAATTTTACTACAAAAAAATATTTTTTCAGCTTTCATAAACATCTTTGCTATATTATCCTAAAATAAAATTTTTAGAACTGATAAATTATAGTTTTTCTATGTCTTTGCGCATCTTTTTTTTCCTAAATATTTTTTTTCTTTTTTATTTAGCTTTTTAATTTTAAGTTAAAGAAAAAAATAATTATTTTTAAAAATAATTTTTATTGAATTTTATTTTTTAAAATCAATCTAATATGTTAAATAAACAAATTTAAAATTAAATTAAAATTTTTCTTTGTTAAAACACGCAAGCGTATTAAATCAGGTCAAAGTTGATTAGATATTTTCTTAAATGGCTATTTGATTTATTGTTTTTCAAAATTATCAAAATAATTTCAAATTTTTTTTTAATTGAGTAAATCAATGATTAATATAAATTTTTTTTTTGTTTTTTAAAGAAATTTCCTGTAAAACTTATTCTTGTAATTTTAATGATATAATGCTCTATTAAACTATTTGAATTAACTTTTTATAGATGGCACTTCCTTTTTTAGGATTTCTTTTTAATTTCATTAAAACTCATTTTTGACTTCTATAATAATTCTATTTTGATTTATATAAAACTTTTTTTCTTGATTTCTTTGTAACTTTTTTTGATTTTTTTTTTCCTTTTTCAAACTTTTTAATCTCAGAATCAATTTTTTTTTTCCTAAAATATAAATTAAAACTTCTAATTAAAGTTTCAAAAAACAAAATATTTACTTAAATTATTTTTTTTCAATTCAACTTTTTAATTATTGCTTAAAGCAATTAGAGTTAATAAATAAATTATTTTTTCATTTCATAAATTAAATACCAACTTTTAATTTTCAAATTGAATGACGTTTATAAAAACTTTATCAAAATTTTTTTTTAACTTCCGGTTTTATTAAAATTAGCTTAAAACAGTTTGCATATAGTTAAAACATAATTTTTTTTATACCTAAAAAGTTATCAACTATATTAGTTTTAGATTCTTAAATAATTAACATGAAATTTATTTTTAAAGATAAAATAAATTTTACTATTTTGAGTTATTAGATAATTGATAATGTTTTAAACTTAAATTCAAAAATTAATTTATTCAAGAAATTTGACGAAACAAGTTTGAAAGTTTTTATGATTAAAATTTGACAAATTGATTTATTAAAAATGTGTAAATTTAAAATTGATTGTTTAATTTAAAATTAATAATTAAAATAAAAATTGATCTAAAACTGTCTATTAAAGAAATTTTTTTTCAAACTCTCTTAATAAAAAGCATAATTAAATTTTTTCATAGCGCCGATTTTTTTGTTGATATAAAAATACTTTTACTTAAGCTATTAAAAAAAAATTATTGGAATTTTCTGAAAAGAAATTATTTTAAAAGACTTAATCTAAATATATTTTCTAAAAAAAAAAAATTTTCCTTTTTAAACTTTTAATAATTAGTTTATTATTTTTGAAAAGATTTCGTCTAAAATTTTCTCTACAAAATAAAATATAAGTTTACTTTTTCACTTGTTGCTGTATAATCTCAAATTTCTTTTTAAACTATTTTGTTTTTATTGTAATTTAAGTATCAAATTTATATTTTTTTCTTTTTTGGCAGATTATTGATACAAATTAATTAAGTTTTTAAGTTTTTTTTTCTTTAAATATTTTTATTTATACTAAAGTTTGTAGATCTATAAAATTTGTTCAGTTTTATTTTTTTGTTTAATTTCATCAATCTAAACTGTTAATACAGCCTTATTTTTTTAAATTTTATTTAGACCAAAACTTGTTAAATTGATCGAATTCGAATATTCCAAGTTTTTGAATAAAGTTAAATTCTATTTTTTTTAACTTTATGTTAATAAATTAAAACAAAATTAAAAAATAAATTAAATAACAAATTAATTTGTAAACTTTTTTAATGATTTATTAAAACTTGATTTCGATTTTCTGCCAAATGTCATTGCGCTTTATTCAAATAATAAAAATGCGAAGCAGAGGCCGGCACACGCTATTTATTTCATAAAAAGACGGTCGTACATGCGCTTAACTTTACTTCCGTTTTCAGTCAATTCTGAAAAAAAAAAAATTCCAAATCAGACTAGAAAATTGTTCATTTCTAATTGTAGCGTTGTTAAAATACTCGCAATCTTTTTTTTTTTTGTTTAAGAAAACTTTTATAGTACACGCATTTGTTTCTGTGTCAGTGATTTTTTACTTTTCTATTATCTAGATAAATATTTGAAACTCATTTCATAAATTTACATATCAATTGTTTTTTAAAACTTGTTAAATAGTTATATGATAACTTAAGGTGATGTAAAAATCTGTTATCAGTGTATTCATCAAAAGTTTTATTAAAAAAAAAGTTTAGTAAACTTTTTTCTTTGAAAATATTTTTAGTCTATAGCTTCAGCTTTGAAATTCTAAAAAAGAAAAATTAAACTATTGTGATTTTTATAATAAATAAAGCTTAAATTTTTGTCAGAGGAATGAAATAATTTTTTGAGAAAATCTAGTAAAATGAGAAAAAACTGGTGCTTCCTGTGTGCATACAACTTACTGCCTTCATAAATAATTAATAAGAAAGAAAAAAAAATGAAAAAAGTAACTTCTAAAACAATATTTAGCTTTAAACTGCTAAATAAAAAACTTTTTAAAAGTTTTGAGTGTTGGTTTGTTTATTAAACATTTGTTTATGTGAATGAAAATAATTTGCAAAATAATTAATTCTTTGAAGGAAAACATTAGACTGAAATAATAAGAGTGTTTTTTAACAGTTTTTTTTTTAAATCAATTTATAGATTTTGATAAAAAATTACTTTTAATTATTTTACTTTTAAGTAAAAAGGGCTTAAAAATTTAAATATTAAAAGGTTAAATAAACCTTTTTAGATTTTTTATAATTTAATCCTACTTAGTGTAAAATTTAGTTTAAATGCTTAAATCATTTAATATAAAATACTTTAATAGAAATTCAATATTTTTTAAATCCTCTGTCTACCTTTTGATTGGTAGATAGATGGCGCACACCGGAGCATACGTAACTAACTTAAATGAGTTTATAAGCTCTACCCATCAACGTTATCATCATAGAAGATATTTACAGCAATTACAAAATTTATTAAGATTTCATCAAAGAAATCGTCGTTGTTTACCAGATCCAACACAAGGTATCCATTCAAAAGAAAAAAAACGCCCTTTGCCTACATCTCCTTGTTTTCAAACAAATACATTAAAACCCTCAACTAATAAACCAAATAGATGTTCACCAAATCAAATTTTACCTACGGATAACTTAATTTCTAAAACAATTGTGTCTGAAATAAATATAAATAAAAAAAATAATAAAGAAAAGTTACCTAAAGTTTTTGTAAATAGTGAAGGCAATCAAACTTTACGCCCTATAAAAATGGCTCCTTCATCATTACATCATTCTAATCGCAATACAAATTATAATTCAAATACAAACGCAATATCAAATACATCAGCAACTAATCCAACAAGTCATTTACGTAAAAACGTAACATTTAAATTACCTCCTTCGACAAATAATGGAACTTTGCAACATCGTACAAGATCTGCACCACCTTTATATCGTTCAATATCGGAATCTAGTTTGGTAAGTTTTTTTTTAATTTTTTTTTTCTCAAAATTACAAAACTTAAAATTGAAAAAAATTTTTTTTTTAATTTGAAACATGAACATGTTTCTAACAATTAAAAAGTTAAATTATGTTTTGAAATGAAAACAAAAAAATCTTTGATATGGGTTTATAATAATGAAGAGGAAGTAAAAAAAGATTAAAATTAGTAAATTAATTAGTAATAATTTTTTATAATTAACTTAAATTTTTTTTACTTAATTTTGCATATTTTTATTTTCAATTTGTTTTCTAAAGTATTATTAACACATCACGTTCCATTAACTATTGTTTGTTCTTAATTTTTTTGCCTATTTAAAAAAAAATCTAAAGTTTTTTAACTTTAGTTTCTATATAAACTATTATTTTATAAACGCAATATCAACTTTTGTCTTTCGCCTTTACCATCTTTAACTATTATCAACATCCGGTCATTTTTTTTTGTCTAGTATTTTAGGGTCAAACTTTTGTGGTAAAAATTTTTTTATCCTAAATTTCTTCTTTTGTCATTTTTTTCACAATAATTCTTTAACTTAACTACAGAATGAATAAAACACGTTAAAAAAAAAACTAACTTTCCTTGAACATTATTTCATTCAATTTATTTTAAGCTAAATATTATTACCTTATTCATTACTATTTTTACATTTGTATTTTTAAATTTAATCAAAATGTCTTTTTATAAAATTGAATTAAATTTTATAAAAATAAAATTAGTTTGTTTTATTAGTTTTCTATAACTTACTTTAAAAAAAGTTTTGTTTTTTTAAATTTTTTTTCAAAATTTTTTTTGTTTTAAAGTTTTTTTTTCAAATTACTTAATTAGGTAATTAAATAAAAAAATATTTTCATTTAATTACTTAAATTAGCTTTCTAAAAAATTTTCATGCAGAAAAATTAATTTTTGTTGAAAAAAAAAATTTCATTTTAGAACTAAGTTTTTTTCTTCGAATTTGGGATAAATTAAAAAAAATTTATTTAATCAAATTAAAAATATGAGCTAACCAAACAAAAAAAAATTTAACTAAACTAAATTTGAATGTTTTAACCAAATTCATATGTTTTAACCAAATTCATATGTTTAAACCAAATTCAAATTTTTTACCCAAACTCATAGTTTTTTTAAACTAGTTTAAGTATATAATTAAATATAATAAATTTAACTAAGTCTAATAATTTTAACTAAGCTTAATAATTTTAACTAAGTCTGATAAATTTAAATATATTTAATACTTTATTTAATTTAATTAAATATTTTGATTAACTAAACTTAATTTTTAAATTAACCAAGTTTTATGTTTTAATCAAGTATATTCTATTTTTTACAGTTACAAAAAAAAATGAAAAGTTTTTGTGAGTTAAAATGAGTTTTTTATTAAAACAGAAATAATTATTTCAGTAAAACTATTTTTTCTAAAGCTAAATTGATTATTTAATTCAATTAAAATTTGAATAAATCAAATTTAAAAAATTAGAATATCAAATTAAAAATAAAAAAAAAATTTCATAGAAAACATATTAAAATAATTGATAAAAGATTTCAACTTAAAAAAAAGGTAAAAACTTGTATCTATAAGATGAAATAATTTTTTTCATTAAAATTGAAAGCCTGTTTATGTGAAATTGAAACAAGCTGTCTTGTTTTTCTGTTATTCTTAAAATATTCTAATCAAAGTAAACAGACAAAAAAGTTTTGGCATAAAAAAATTATTAGTTTTAAGAAGATACTTTCTAAATCAAAGCTCAATAAAATCTTTGTTCCAAATCTTTTTTAAAAAAAAGTTAAAGAATTTTTTTTTTTGTTAAAAAGCTTTTATTTAAATTGACAAAACAAAAATTAAAAACTTTTTTTAATTTAACTGTTTTGGTCTTTAATAAAAAACACATCTTATTTGTTAAGCCATTTTCAATTTTTTTTCGTTTTTTATTTAAAATTATTTACTTAAAAATTTGTCTATTTTAAAATTTTTTTATTTTAAAATTAATGTATGTGAAAATTAATTTAGCGAATGAAATTTAAATTTTTTTCAAATTTTTGTTTTATCATTTTAAGTTTTTTTAAATTTTTGTTTTATCATTTTTTGTTTAAAAAAAACTCATTTTTACAGCTCATTTCGAGAAAAATTTTTCACAATATTTCAATTTTAACTAATCTTTATTGTTAATAATTTAAATTGTTAATTTATTGAGCTTGAAAATTTAAAAAAAAAAAATTTAATTTTTTTTGATTTATTAGTGTTAAGTGAATTAAGGTTTTTTTAACATTTTTAAATTTCAATTTTTTTCATAAAATTATGATGTTAGGTAATTTAAAAATCAAAAATTTCTAAATTTGAAATAATTTTCAGTTGTTCTTATTAATTAAAAGAAATAAAATTAAAAAAAAAATTTCAACTTCCGGTTTTTGTACAAAAAATTATTCAATAGTTTTGAATCAAATTCTTTCTTAATTTATGATTATTGAGAAACTTTATTTCTTTTCATGTTTTGTTTATTGATGTATATAAACAATTTTCTTTAAATAAAAAAAAAACTATGTTTTCATGCTGATCTTTAAATTTAAGAAGAAAAATAATTTAAAAAAGAATAGTTTAAAAGTATCAATGATAGTAAATTTATATGCTTTTGAAAAATCTTTAAAAAAAAATTCTAAATTAACATCAATATGTTTTTGAAAAAGAAATTTTTCTTTTAGAAAAAATTCTATTTAAATAAAGATAAAATGAATGATTTTAACAGAGATATTTTATAAATTTTTTTCAGAAGACTTTTTAATAGAATTTTTATTTTGAAAATACATCTTAAAATTCTGTAATTTAACATAAAATGTTTTTTAAAATTCATTTTAGATTTTTTATTGTTTATTATTTCAATAACATTTAATTAGCTATAATTTCATTAAAATACTTTAAATTATTTAGAAAAAAAAGGTAAAATTTAGTAAAAAGAAAAAAGTAATTTTTAAATTACCATTAAAAGTATAGTGAAATTACTTTGAAAAGCATTTGATATATCAAACTATTAAAATATTTTTAAAAGTTTACTTGTAAAAAAAAAATTTGTCATTATATTTTCTTATGTTTCAATATTTTTAATTTAAAACTTTATTTAAAATTCATTAACTCAATTTTATATAATGTTATCTGACAAGGGTAAATATTAATGTTTCTAAACTTTTAAGAAAGTTTTTCATTCATCTTATCTAAACTATTTGTCTTAATAAAATTGATATTTATTTTACTTTTCTTATTTTACTGATATGAAGTTAAAAAAGGAAGTTTTAAAATAATAATTATTTATCTAAAATAGAACATCCTTCTATTGTTTAAAATTTAATTAATGAAAAATTGAGATTGATTCTCATACACATAAAAGATAACCTATTTAAAATATTGCTTAAGAATTTTTTTTTAAAGAATTTAGATAATTTTTTTGTGAATTTAAAACTATTTTGAAGGTCTTTGTTGTTTCAGCTAAAAAAAAAAACTAAAAATCAATTGTTGTTGCATAACAAACTCAAAAAAAAAGTTAAGCTTAATTAAGTTTTTATTTGTTTATTTTAATATTCTTTTTGTCTTTATAACAAAATTTTTAAAGTTAAGCGAACTGTCAAATTTGTGAATTAGTAAAAAAAAAGTTCAAAGTTTTAAACATGTCTTATAAATTATGGTTGATTAGATTTTTTTTTTAAATTTTGATTTAAACCTTTTTTTTTTAAATAAAAAATCTTTTTTAAATTAAACTATTACTCTTAGTTTAATAAATTTAAATTAAAAACAAAAGACAAAAAAAGTGAAAGACAAGATAAAATTTAGTTAAAAAATTAAATTTGCCCTCTCATACACATATGTGCTAGTTTCAGTTTTAAGTACATGCTCTCTAAAAATTATAGTTAAACAAATTAGGCCAAGGATTTTTTTTAGATCCAGCTGACATCTAAACATTTGGCTTAAAACCTGATTTCCACATCAGCTCAATGTTTTAAATTTAAAAGATTGTTGTTTTATAAAAAAAAAAATTTGAACATTTTTAGTCATTTGAAACTAAATAATTATGTGTAAATTGATAAAAAAAAATTTATCTAAAACAAAAAAAAAACTTAATTTTTAAATTAAAAGCTAATTATTCTAAATTAATTTAAGTTTTTTTTGTCTTCAAAAAAATCTTAATTAATTTATCGATGAATTCATTTATGTTTAAACACTAATTATTAGTTAAATTAAATTAGTTTTCTTTATATAGATTATAAAATTTTAATTGTTTTTATATGAAATAAACTTTTTTCATAAAGTATTTTTAAGATTCTTTTTCAAAGTTTAAAGAAAATACAAATTTAATTTATAAATTCTTTAGGATTAGAAAAATTTTAATCAATTTTATCAAACTTCATTAAAATTATTTTTATCAAATCTGTTAACTAGTGAATAGTTTTTCATTAAAGTTTGTTTAACTACTAGTCATCAATTTAAAACTCAAAAAAAAAAAAAAATTTTCTATCAAAATTAAAAAAAAATGACAATAATTTCAAAATTATGAAAGCCTTCTAATAAAAATTGGTCAGTTTAAAAGCCATTAAATTTTACAAAAAAAAATTTTTTGTTAAAACGTAGAAATTAAAAAAATTTTAAATTTTTGTTTTCAAAGATAAATAAGTCCCAAGTAATAAAACTTTTAGTAAACTTGAAACAATTGGTACAATTAATAAATAATTTCAAGATTAATTATAATCTTTAAATGATACTTAAATTCAATTTTAGTACTTGCGCAAAATAAAAAAAATCGATTTGATACCGCTTTAATATTATCCTTTTTTAACTATCTTTCTCTTGACTTTTTCTAGGTCAATTCACTTTTCTTCTTTTTTTTTTAAAATACTTTTACACAAAGAACATAAAAGCATTTAACCACTAGATTACATGATTTCGAGACTCTAAAAAAAAAAAGGTTCTTAAAACAATAAATTTAATTTATTATTCTGAATTGAAACAATTTACACATAAAATTAATAAAGATTTAATAAGATGAGAAACGTAGCTTTTTTATTAATTTTTATTAATTTGTTTTAACATAGTTACGAATCATTCTTTTTATAGGATTAATCAAAATTTCATCAAAATGTATCATTTTTTATTTAAAGCTTTTTATGAACTTTTAATTTCAATTTTTTCTTTTTTATATATTTCATAGTTTAGGTAGAAAAATTTAGCTCATAAAGAGTTTAAAAAAAAAAATTTTTTAATGAGAATCTTATTTTTGTCAGTTTAAATATTTAAATTTTTTTTTGAATCAAATGCAAAGTTCATGAAAACTGTTTTTATTTTTTATAATTAAATGAGTTT
Source organism: Anisodus tanguticus (assembly GCA_034509755.1). Lineage (NCBI taxonomy): Eukaryota > Viridiplantae > Streptophyta > Magnoliopsida > Solanales > Solanaceae > Anisodus > Anisodus tanguticus. Next base: position 142,017 of record JAVYJV010000131.1, on the reverse strand, counting down.
GTATAGATCAACTAAAAATTATTAAAATTGAATTACAGGATGTTTTTGTATTCATTTCAGGGGTTTAAATTAAAAATTTGAATAAAAAATTAAAGTTTAATATAATTATAATTTAAATACCTAATTTTAGAATAAAATATTGAAATTTTTTTTACAAATAAATTAACTAAAAACTCAAATGTCAAAATCATGAAAAAAATTTTTTTTTTTTTTGTTTAAATAATATTTGAGGATTAGTTCTGTCAGTTGTATTTAATTAATTTTAATAATTTTGTTGATTAAGTTTCAAATTAATTATGTGTTAAAAGTTTGACTTAAAATTTTGAAATTAACTTTTTTAAAAAAAAATTTTTTTTTTTAAAAATTAAAATTGAGAAATATTTTTTTAGAAACATTTTTTGAAAACAAATGTTAATAGAATTTTCATAAAGATTTTCATAAACAAATTTTTTTAAATAATATTTTTGGATTTAAGAAAAACGTTTCACAATATTTTTTGAAACATTTTTTAGAAACGTTTTTGAAAAACAATTTAAAAATTATTTCTTAGAACAATTTTATAAGCAAACTATTTCTATAAACAATTTTATTAAAAACTATTTCTATGAACAGTTTTATAATCAAACTATTTGTATGAACAATTTTATTAGAAGCTATTTCTATGAACAATTTTATAAGCAAACTATTTATATGAAGAATTTAAAAAAAAAACATTTTACATTAATTTTTTGGTAACGATTTTCATTTAAGATTTTTAGTAACGATTTTTAGTGTTTAGTTAAGATTTTTAGTGACGATTTTTTTAGCGACAATTTTTTTAGAAACAAATTTGAGAAAATTTTTTTTTCAGAAACAAATTTTAAAATTTTCCATGAACAGCTACAAATTTGTAAAAGAAAATTTTTTACTTTCTTAATTTATTTTTCTCATGTATTTTCAAAGAATGATATGTAAAACTATTTACAATAAGTTTTATATGTAATTATTTTTAAAAATTTTTGGGTTTCAATTGAATTTTTTAAATTCAATGGTTATAAACTTTTTAAATAATAATTTAAATAAATGTTACTCAAAATTATAAATTAGGAAACATTTTTCTTGAAGAAAATTTTTTTTTTTTTATAAAATAACTAATCATCAAAAATTAGCTTGATTAAAGTTTAAAAAAAATTGTATTTGTTTTCTTTTTTTGATGAATAGCTCATTTGTTTTATATAAACTATTTTTTTAACTTTTAATTTTTTTTTTTTTTTGAAAAATTTTTTTTTTAAGAAATTCTTTGAAAAAATTTAAGGCTTGAATTGTTGACCTGACAAGCATTAGAAATAATTCAAGCTTAAACAAGAATTAGTTTAGAAATTTTTAAATTATATTCTCATAATTTTTAAGGGTGTTAGATTAAGTTTCAAACAAAAATTTTTTTAAAGTCTATTGAAGATTTTTTTTTTTTCAAAAATATAATTTTTGTATGTTAAAACATAAAATAAGCTTTAAAACAAGGTAGTAAGATTTGCCGAGATTTCTTACGATAAATGCCAGGATTATGTTGAAATTTATTTTTTATGATTATTGCTTTTTCTTTAATCTATTAAAGTTAGGCGTGGTTACTAAAAATTAAAAAAAAATAATTATTTAAAATACTATTTTATCTTAACAAAGATTTTTTCTTATCAAATATTTGTTAATTACTAATCAGGAAATTTTTTAGTGGAAAAATGAACAATCGATAAAATTGGCATTTAGTAAACTTAAAGAGGAATGTGAATAAAAGTTTTTAAATTTAAGAAAAATTTTCGAAGAAAAATTGGTTGACAATTTCTTAATTTCATTTTTGTTATAAAAAAGTTTTTTATTTAAAAAAGTTTTTGAATTTTATTAAAATTTTAAATCTTTTTTATAGACTTATACAACTGTGATTAGATTTAAAAAAAAAATCTGAAAAAATGTTAAAAAACGGAAAAATTATTAATTTCAATAAAATGTTTCTTTTTTTATTAAAAAAACATGACCTTTTTCACTTATGCGGTTATAGTAAAAAGGAACTCAAATTGTGTTTCTAATTTTTAAAAAAAAAAGAATTAAAATTTTTTGAGAAAAATTTTTATATAGACTTCATTTAGATAAATTATGAAATGAAAAGGGTGTTTAATTTCTTTTTTAAAGTATTTCAGTTTTTTAATTAAAAAAATAGTTTTTTTTTTAAACAGGAAACGGAAACAAGAGTTTATTTAAGCAAAAAGAAAATAAGTTTATCTAAAACTTTTAATTGTTCAAAAATTTTTAATAAATAATTTAATTTTCACTAAAAAAGATTCTTTTCTTAAATGACATTTTGATCAAAAATTACCATAAACTAATATTTGCAAGTGCAAAAAGAGATTCTATTAAAACAGGTGAATTAATGTTTTAGCGTGTTCTAAAGTTTTTAAATGAAAAAAAGTTTCAATAGAAATAAAAAATTTCATTTAATTGTCAAAAATTGAAAAGAAGACTTCAAGTTATTAAAAAAATAAATAAATAAGTTTTAAATTATTGACACCCGGTTTCCGCTAACCTAAGTTATAAATTAGACTAAATTTCAAATAGCTAAGGGTTATTAAAAAATAAAGCGCAAACTCTTTTGTTTATTAAATAAAAAAAAAAAAAAAAAAAGCCAAGACATAAATTAGGCCACTGTGCTTTTTCGGCGCACTTCGCTAACTATTATGATATAGACAAAGTATTGCGCTTGCTTTTTTTTCTATGTTTCAAAACTTGTTTCAGTTTTTTATTTGGCATAGTTTATTGGAATTTTTAATATTATGGAAAAACATGCGCAATTATTTTAATAAAAAGGTTTTTAATATATCTAAGAATTTTTGAAATTTGGTCAAATAAAATATTGTTGTTTCCAATTTGTTTAAAGTTATAAAATCAATTTTTTTCTTATCTTTAAATAAAATATCATTAAAACATAGACTTAATATAATGTTTAAGTGAATCAATATCTAATTTTTATTTGTTTTTTAGAATACTAGCTTTATCGATCAAAATGAAATGCCGAATCTTCGTAATCAACGCCACCTGCCACTTCAACCACTTAATAAACACCCTATGTCGCCAACACTTCCTATTGCAAAATTACGCTTGTGTCGTGAATTAAATTTAAAAGACCCTAAACTAGCTTTAAATCAACAACATAATTTACAACCAAATAGTTTATCAACACGTAATTCAACAATGTATAATCTTAATGGAGGAATATGGCCAAAAAGAAATTTAATGATGAATGATGTATCTTATAACCCTTATTATAATCAAGGCTTCAATCAAATCGGTTCTGCTATGTCAAAATACAGTAATTCATTACCAAGTTCACCATCTAAAAGGCCTTATGGTCAAAGAACATTTAATCATTCTTTACCTGGTTATCAACCATTAGATTGCTTCACAGTTGGAGCAAATGGAATTTTGAATTCTCATGGCTCAAGATTTCCTGTAGGAACATTTCCGCTTAACAATATGACGACGAATCCTTATTTGATAAATAATAATTCTTCGAAAACATGTTCACTGCCTAGCTACAGTCAAATAACAAAACCTTCTTTTTTGGATAATACATTCACACATCGAAATTTTTCATGTAATCCAGCTTTATATGATAAAACTCTTCAAAAATTAAAAAAACGGATACCGATTTGTAAATCAGCTCCAGTATCTTCAATTTTAGTAAATAGTTTACCTTCAGCTAATCAATTTTCTACTCATGACGCTATTACTGGTTTACCTAGAAGAAGAAAAAATACAGCTAGTTTGTCTAAATCAACGTTATTACCTAAAACAGGTTTAAATAATGGAATTACTTCTTACAATGATACTGATTTGATTAATCAAGAAGATTCGCCTTTAGCACAAATGAGAAAAGAAATTAAGTATTTTGTTGATGAAAGAAAAAGACAATTAGAAGAAGGCTCTTTAGATTCATCTAATAGATATTTGAATACAAATAATATAAATAATTCATCTTCGTTAAATGCATCAAACCAATCGCCAATAATCGGACAAATTAATTCTACATTACATTCTGATTCTAATAATTTGATAAACACATCGATTCAGAATTCTAATTATTTGAGTAATTCCGAAAGTGACCTTAATGCTTTACTTCATATGTATTCTTATCCACCTGATCCAGTTTTAGCACGTACACCTTTACCAGGTGCATCTAATTTTCAACGTATACCTCAGTTTCATTTGAACCGTACAAATCAAAAATTTACAGTTGACGATTTAAGAAGACATCGTCATCCATCTTTAGATTTTTACGATGAAAATTTACTTTATAATAATTTTTATGATGATTATTATAATTCAAATAATTCAGTTTTAAATAAAAGTTATTCTTTAGATCAAAATAACTTTATTAATTCAAAATATTATAATTCATATAATGAATGGCCATTTTATAATGGTTATAATAATCGTTTACCAACTTACTATGCAAGTACTGGATCTTTGAGAACTTCACAAATACCAAATACTGTTTTCGACAAAAATAATATAATCAATGGATCAAATAATAACTATCGTCATTTGTTCCATGACCAAGACTTAATAAGAAATAATTATTTAGGTAACAATTATCAAAACTATTCTTTAGACACATTAGTTGGAGATCGTAATGCTTTATCTAGACCTGGTTCACCATATTACTATGGACAACAACCTCCACCTCCTCCTGCACCTATGGACCATTATACACAACATAGTTTGTCTACAAGTCATTTAGATACTGTGGATTTAAATAATAATTATATGAAACCATTAAGTCATCAAACATCCACTTTGCCTTTAAGATCATATCGAATATAGGTAAAATAAATAATAATTTAATGAGTTTTAATTATTAGTTTTAGAAACATTATAATTAGTTTTTTTTAGTTCAAATTTTTTCTTAATAGTTAAACTCATTACTCATAAAACTTAAAGATTTAAATTTATAAACATTGAAAAAATTCATCTTTCAAAATGATTTCAAACTTAATCAAAAGAATTTATATAAATTTGAATACAAAGTTTTATAAAATGTTAGTTAATTTAAATTTTATAAAAATTTATTTAAATTTTTAATAAACTTATTTTAGGATAAATGACGCAGTCAGTTTAAACTTTTTTAAGTTGAATTATTAAAAATTATTTTATTTTTAAAATAAAAAAAATGATTTAAAAAACATTTTACATAAAAAACAATTAAATTTAATTTAAATAATTTTAATAGAAACAAGAAAAAAATATAAATTAGAAATAAGTTGTTATAGTTTTTGTTTTGTTTATTTGTTTGAAACAATTTTATCTCTTAATATTAATAATGCCCTTATACAATTTTTTACAGATATTAGGCTATTTAGATTAATATTTTTGATCTTCTTTATTTTTTTAATATAAACATCTTTATTTCATTTTATGAATTGTCATCCCTTTTAAAAAAAATAAACAAAAAAAAAATTTTATCTTTTGTCTAAATTTATTTAAAACTTTTGAAATTCTTTCATCTAAAAAACTTTAATTTTAATAGACTCGACTTTTTTATTTCTAAATTTGAAAAATTATATCAAATTCATATATAGAAAAATTCTACTTCCGGTAATTTGTTGTTTTATCTTTTATGAAATTTTTTTTAAATTTAAAAACTATTCCTTTTTGAATAATCAAAACATCTATAAATTGATTAAATTTTATTTAAAAATTCAAAAAACTGAAGTGAAAAATTTTTTTTACTAATTCAATTGTTTCCCCATACTTCATTTTTAAAGAAAATTCTAAATATAAAATTTATATGTTTAAAGAGAAAAAAAAGTTTTCGAATCTGAAAATTGATTTTATAAATATAAAAAAAGAAAAAGTGATAGCTAAAGATAAAACTTTACGAATTTTAATGTAAAAGAAAAAAGAAGATAATTTGAATTTGATAAAGTTAAGGTTAATATTTAAATATTTTAATAGTAAATACATCATTTAAAAAATGAATCTAAGCAATTTGCATTTTAGCAAAAAAAAAAGAAGAAAAAAAAAGTCAAAATGTTTGCTCAAAATTTGAGTTTAAAATTAAAAAAAAAAATCGAAAAAATCATCAAATAAGCAAAATTGTAAAACAACTAGTTTTTTGAATAAAAAAAAACTGGATCAAAATAATCGTTTTGATTAAATAAAATAATCTATGAGCTGTTAAATTGACTAAACTGTAAGTTTATTAATCGAAAAAAAAATTCATTTTATCTAGAAAATTCAAAAAATCATTAAAAATGAATTTGAGTTTCTTTAGATAATTTTAATAAAAAAAAGTTACAAAAAAATTTATTGCTAATTAAAAACTATTAGATGTAAAAATTCAAGCATATGGTAATTTTCAAATAATTGAAACAGTTAAAAACTTTCAAACATATTAAAAATTTGATTCTTTTAAAAAATTTAATTTAATTTAAAATTCTAAATTGAATTAAAACTTTTCAAAAAGTTACATGAGTAAAAATAAAAATTTTTAAAAAAGTTATTGGAAAAAAGTTCAAACCGAAAAAAATTTTTTTTCTCATATGAATTTACCTGTAGTTAACATAATTTTTGAAATTAAAAAAACAAATCATTAAATATTAAAAAGAGAAAGTTCATAAAACAAATTAAATAAAATTCATTAAAATGTTTTTAGCGAGAATAATTTAAAAATTTTAATGATTTAATTAAAAAATTAGATTAAAGCTAAAAAATTAAGCTTTTAATTATAAAACAAACTTTTTATTTAGTAAATATATCGATCAAAATATTTTTTAATGAGAATTTCTTTACTAATACCTAAATCAGTTTCAAAACAGATTAACAATAGTCAATTAATTTGACATAAAAAAAAATAGTTTAGACAAGCAAATTCTTATTTGATTACTTTTTTTTTTGTTGATGATATCAAAGGTAATCATGAAAACAAAATTAAATTCTATATTTTAACTTTTAATTTAAAAAGTAAATTAACAATAAAATTTTTAAAATGTTTCTTTAGGTTAAACTATTTGTCAAACTATTTTTTTTTTTTTGAACATAATCTATAAAATGTCTTAAAACATTAACATTTCTATAATTATTTTTTTTAATTATAAAAGTTAAAATTTTAGAACTAATTTATAAATTTTTTTTTAAAGAAAAGATTTTTCTCTATAGAATATTACTAAATTTAATGAAAATTTAAAGAAACTATTCTTGTGAAATAAAAACTCTTATTTAGTTTGATTTTTATTTTTTTTTCATAAATGAATTTTGTTTCATAATTTAATATTTTCCTATAAAAATTAACAATATAAAAACTGTTTTATTTGAAAAAATTTTTATTTGTTTTTAGAATTTATTCTAAAATTAAATTTATTCGGACTTAATGAAATTTCAATTGATTTTTTTTATTCAAAATGAATTACAATCAATAATACTTCATTTATAACAGTTTTTTTCCCAAAATTAAAAATATTATTAAATATTTGATAAAATTATTTAAAGGGACATACTTGAATGAAACTTAGTTATTAGTTTGGTAAAAGTATTTTTAGAAATAATAACTATATTAAAAGTAATTTGGATGGAAATATAATTAAAAGTAATTTAGACGAGATTATAATTAAAAATAATTTAGATGAGAAAATATAAAAAATAGTTTAGATTAGAATATAATAAAAAGTAATTAAAATGTTAATATTTTGAAAGGTGAGTTTAAATAAAAACTTTATAAAAAGTAAAATTAGTGAATATAGTGTTAAAATTAAAAACACTTTAAAATGAATTAAACAAAATTTTTGTTGAAAAAAGATGAAATATACAAAACTTTTATAAAAAAAAATGAATTTTACTATTATAATGGATAAAATCAATAAAAATACAAAACAAAAAATAAATAGAAATATTATTTAAAAAAATAGATAATTAAAAAGATTTGAATTAGGAAAAAAGTTTTTAAAGTTAAAATTTTGAAAAACAAAAAAGATGAAATTAATAAAAGATAAACTTAATAAAGTTATTTTTAAAAATAAGTTAAATAAAGTACTGATGAGTAAAAGTTAAATGAAAAAAAATAATGAAAGGAAATTTCAATTTTCAATCTTTTTTTTTTCTAATTTTGATTTAGATAGTCACCTGAGAAAATCAAAAATTAAAACTTTTTGATTATATTTTTATTGTTAGAACTATTTTTCATTCAAAATAGCTTTTTAATTGAAACAAAAAGGAAAAAATTTTTTCTTTTTGAGAAAAATATAGTTTTATCAAAAGCTAAAAAAATTAAAAAGAATACTTTTTAAGTTTAAAGTTTCAATTTCAAACTTTATTGTAGATGTCTTTAAATTAATTAAATTAATTTAATTGACTTCTTTGATAAACTTAAATTTATTTGAATGAAATTAAATATTTAAATTAATTTTCTTTTTAAAATTCATTTGTTTTATTTAACTTGTTCTTAAATTTACTTATTTTTAAATTAATTTGTTTTTAAATTAATTTGTTTTTAAAATTATTTGTTTTTTCAAAATAAAATTTTTTTCAATTTCTTTTTTTAAATTTAATTACCAATCATTAAGAAACTTGAATCAATCAAATTTAAAAATAAATTTAAGATCAAACTATTTACTCATTAAAATAGTTAAATTTTAAAAAATTATAAAATTAATTGTTTAAAAGTTATATTTCAACTAGAAATAACTTGACCATTAAATTAATTTTTACATGTTTTACATTTTAAGATTGACTTCCGGTTTAACTAAAGTGATTTTTTGGTTCATTTTTTTTTTATTTTTTAAAAGATTTTTTATAAAAATTTTAAAGCAGTTTTTAATAATTTATTCGACTTTTTTTTAGAAAAAAATTTTATAAAAAAATTCTAAAAAATTATGGATAAAATTCTTTCAAAAAATTAATTTATAATTATTCAGTTTAATAGCTGTAAAAAGTATAAAAATATTCAGTTTTAATGATTTAAAAGTTTAACTAATAAAATTTTTTTTTTGTAAAAGTTTTTTTATGAAAATTTAAGTAAAAATTAATAAAAAAAAAGTTTTCATTAAAAACAAATATGAAGTTTATCAAAAATTGAAATTTTGGTTAAATTTTGTCTATTTCTAAAATTCTCAAAGGTATTTTAACAGTTTATTTTCTTTAAAATTCTTAAAAAATTAGTTTTTGAATAGACTTAAATCACTTTTTTAAAAATAAAATTAATTTGAAAATAAAGTTTTAAGAATGTTTAATGTACTGAATTTATGGTTTCTTTAGTACTTAAGTTTAAAAAATTTATCTTTTTTTTAAATATTTTTACACCAATGATTATTTTGCCACTTAACAAAAGAACAACTATGATACAGTTTTAGATACTTAAAAAAAAGTTTATATTATTTTTGACATGGCAAATAAAGTTCATAAGATGATTTAAGTCTAAATAGAATTTAAATATTTTAAAACTTTTTTAGTTAATTCTAGTTCTGTTTTGAGCTTTATAAAAAATAGATCTGCTCTTTTAACAATAAGAACTATAGTCTTTTTGTCGTTTATAGTAATTTCAATTTAATTTAAGTTGTATTTGCCAGTAAATAATAATATCCATAGAAAAAAAGTTTTAACAGTAAAGTTTTCAAATAAGCAAAAAAGAAATTAAATGAAAAAACTGATACTTTTTGAAAGTTAAGTTTGTTATTTAGTACGTATTACTTTTTCTGAACTCTTATATTTTTAGCATTGAACCTACTTTTTAGGTTTATTCTGTTTTTTGACAATATAAAAAATATTCATAATAAGTTACAAAAAATAAATTAATTTAAATTGCTCTTTTGTTTTAGTTTGATGAAAATAAAATAAGTTTTCGTTTTTTTTTTGTAAACTACATTAAACTTTATTAATTTTTTTGTGTATTAACATGATTCTTGAAAAGAACTTTATCAAGTAAAAGTTTAAATATTTTTTTTTCATTTTATTATAATTTTTATTTATTCAAATATTTTATATTTTTTATCAATACAATTTTACTAATCTTTAATAGAAAATCTTTATCAATTTATCTTTATTAAAACTTTTATCAGTTAATTTTGGTTAAAACTTTCATTGAATCATTTTTATTTTAACCTTTATTAATTTATGTTTGTCTTTAACTATTTTATCTTTATTAGCTAATTTTGGTCAAAACTTTTATTAATTTTCTTTAATTAATACTTTTGTAAATTTATTTTAATTAAAAAATTTATTAAGTTGTTATAGATGATAATTTTCGTTGATTTATTTTAATAAAAACTTTAATTAATTTATTTCAAAATTAATTTTTAATATCTTGGTTTTAATAAATTTGTTTTGCTTCTTTTAAACTTTAGCTGAATTTTTATCTTTTTTTTTGTAATTTTATTATACCCTCGTTTTTTTTCAAACTTAAACTTTTATTTGTTTTTTTATTTTGAACTTTAATTTTTTTAGTTCAATTGATTATTTCTTAAACTGTTTTTTTATACATCTTTTTACCAGTTTATTTGTAATTTAATTTTTATCATACAACTTTAACTAATTCATCTTTTATAGTTTTTTTCTTCTAAATATTTTATTTTTATTAAAAAATTTTTTATTATTTAGCATTTTAAAAATCTTAATCGACTAATATTTTCAACTATTTTATCTTTTTCATAAATTTAAAAAACTTATCAGTTTTATAATTTTAAATATTTCATCTTGCTTATAGTTTATGGCTTTTTCATCTTGTTTTACTTTTTTCAACTATTCAATCTTTATTATAATTTTTACAAATTATAATTTCAAATGTTTTTATTAATTTTTTCAAACTTTTTATAATTTTATTCCATAGTTTCTATTAATATTCTAATGTTTTTTCTTTAATTTTAATCTAAAGTATTTAATTAATTTTGTTTTAATTTTATTTATCTTTGTTTAAATACAGGAAAAAAAACTTTTTTCTTTTTTAAATATCCAGGTATACTATAATTGACACTAAATTTAATAAAATTTTTGTGAATATTTTATAAGAAAGTTTTTTTTTATGAAAAAAATGCATAAATAGCATTTAAAAGATTGAATATTAAAATCAATGAAAATTATATCTTAAATTAAGCATTCTTTTACAAAAATCTTATTTATAAAAATTTAGTTTGTGATAACAAGATTATTTGAATATTTTATAAATTAAGGTTTTTTAAGTTTTTTCTGAAATTAATTTCATTAATTTTTTAAATAAATCTATAATTGAAAAAAAAATTAAAAACTACTTCCGTTATACATAATAAAATATTTATGAAAAAATTTACACGTCAATATATTATTTAATTTAAAATCAAAATTAATTGCATTTCAAATAAAATCAATGACAATTTTACATAAATTAAAGAAATTTTTTTAAAAAAATTGAAAATTTTTTAATCTTGTTGTCCTTTGATATTAAAAATATTTAAATTAGTTTGTAGCAAAAATGAAAAAAAAAAATTCTATGATATCAATAAATAAAATATAAGAGTCGTCATCAGAAAACCATTAAATATCTATGGTGACATGCGACCGTCCACTGACCTATTTTTACTAAACTTTCATTAATTCTAGATCAATTTTAATGTTTGTATCTATTTTTTTTTAAATTAAACAACAGCTTTTTATTTTTTTCAAAAGTCATTTATTATTAATAAAAATTTAAGATGCTTATACCTAGTTTATGAGGAAAAAAAAATTTGAAAAAAGTTTAATAAAGCAAATTAAAAAATTAGCTTTAAAAGGATTATTTCTTTTTTTATTAAAATCAATTTAAAGAAAATGCTTCTTAGATCAATATAACTAATTTTTATTTTCATCAATTGATAAACAACAATTAGCTGACAAAGCAGAAAAAATAAAATTTTTTATTTATTTTTGCACTTTTTTTTGGAAAAAAGAACTTATACAACAACAAAATTGTATCAAGATTTTATTTGAATATTTGGTAAAAAAAAAGTTTGTTAGAAAAATTTAATTTTTTGTATAGTAAAAAAAACTTAATTAAGTTTGTCTGTTAAATTAAAAAATTTAAATTTTTGACAAAGTTTTGATTTTTTTTAAATCTCTATTAAAAAATATTTCAAAAATTTAATCAACTAAATTTGACTAATCTTTTTCAATTTATTCAAAAAAGCTTTTTATGGTTGTGACATGAATCGAATTAACTTAAAAAAAAAAAATTTCAAAAGTTATTTCTTATCTTATTTATTATTCATAACATAATTTTAATATTAAAGTATCAATATAAAAAACATTCAATTATTTTGAAAAAAAGCAAGGTAAAACTAATTAAAGCTTTTTAAGAAAACGTATTTTGAATGAATTTTTAAAATGAAAAATTAAACTTTTATTTATTGACCCAATTTTTTAACTGAAAAATTTTTCAAAACAACACAACAAAACTTGAAAAAAATTTAAACCTAACAAAGTTTCTAAACAAAAGAAAATAATGATTTTTTTAACATAAAATTCCTATAGTTTCATAAAATTTATCAAGTTCTATTTTTTAAATTCAATTATTCTTTTTTAAAAAGAACTTATCATTTTAAAAAAAACCCATTTTTCAAAAATATGTTTACAATTTTTTTTACATAAAAATTGGTCATTTTTAGATAAAAATTAGTTTAAATTGAATATTTTCTTTATTAGATTAACATCTTTTATTTGAATTTTTTTTTAAACCTTTCTTTTTTCAAAGTTTTTAAATTAACTTTTTATTCTATAAAATTTTTTAAATCTTTTGATCTCTTTTTTGTTTAAAATTATTTTTAACACGATTCAAAAAATTTTAGCTTCATTTTTTTTAATTTAAACTAACTCAACCTCAACTCTTGATTACTTTTTTTTAATAAAAGAAAAATTTCTTGCAAATTTTTTTCAAGACTTTTTATTAAAATTTTCACAATTGATAAATTTTTTTAATTTCATGTAAAAATATTCAAAATTTATTTAATTAAAATTGATTAGTTAAAACTTTTTCTTTTTAAAATTAAAATAAGTTTTTTATATCAATTTTTGATTTTTATTAAGATCTTAATGAAATTCTACCTTGAAATTAAACTAGATTTAAACTATTTCTTATAAAGTATTAATCTTTTCTTATTAAATTTTAAGATTTTTTATAAACTATATTTTTTTCAAAATGAGTATTACAAAGATTTTTATATTTTAAAGACACTGTTCTTGAAAATAAGTATTTTAAAAATTTTTCTCTAATTTTGTATTTTCTAACTTTTATACAAAAAAAAATTCTCCTTATATCTAAAAATTTCGATAAAAAGTTTATCTTCAAATTTAGTTTTTAAAGAAAAAAAAAAATTTATCTATTTAACTTTGAATCTAAAAAAAGTTGAAGTTTTAAAAATTTTACTTTCAAAAAATTTTACACTAAAAATCTTAAATTTTTAAGGTCAAATTTTATAACAAAAGTTTTCTATAAATTACATCTGGAAAATGTTTTTTTAAAAAAAAAATTATAAAGTTTTATAAAATAAAAATCAAAAATATTCTTCTTAAATTCAAAACTAAATATTTTTCTTAAATTCAAAACTAAATTTTCTTCTTAAATTCCTAACTAAAAAGTTTGTTTTTCTTTAAATATGAAAAGTTAATTTCTTATATTAACCATAAACTTAATTTTAACAAAAATTCAGCTTTAAATTTGTTGAAAAAAAATTATATAAAAGCTTGTTAATTTTTGAGTTTTTTTTTTTTGAAAAGTTTGTTTAGTTTTTAAATTTTTTTGTTTAAATTTAATTTTACTTAAAAGTTTTGTTTATTTTAAATAAATTTAACTTATTTAAAAAATTTTGGATAAACTTTTGATTTAAAAAAATTTTTGTTAAAAACTTTTAATCAAAAATTTTTTTTTTGTTAAAAATTTTGATTTGAAAAATTTATTTAAAAGTTTTATTTAAAAAATTTTATCTAAAAAATCTTTTTTAAAAAGTTCTTGTTAAGAATTTTTTGTTGAAAATTTTTACTATTTAACTATGAACTTTTGTTAAAAAACTTTTCTTTTTTGTAAATTTTATTGAATATTTTTTTGTGAATATTTTTTGAATATTTTTTTGTTAAAAACTTTGTTGAAAACTTTGTTGAAAAACTTTGTTTAAAAATTTTGTTTAAAAACTTTTTTCAAAAACTTTGTTGAAAACTTTTGTTAAAAACTTTTTTTTTTTGTTTGAAAACTTTATACTAATATTGAAAAACTTTTGTTGTAAACTTTTGTCGTTAAACTTTTTTTTTGTTGAATATTTTTGTTTTAAATCATTCAATTTTTGTTTTCAAAATTTATTATTTTTCTTTTTTGTTGAGAAATTATAATCTTTCAAAATAAATTAATTCGAATTCTTTGAATAATCTATTTACAAAATTATAATAACATCAAAATAAAAATTTGTTAAAACATGATAATTTTCAATTAATTTTAAAAAAGAAATTTTCTTAATAATCAAACAATTTTTTTCATCTTTTTGTTAAGAAATAATAAGCTATGAATTTTATAATCTTTTTTCCCAAAATAAAATGACAAAAGTTAATACTTTATTAAAATTTTTTTTAAAGAAATTTGAAGTTTTTTTTCAAAAAATTTAATTTTATGTTGAAATTTTTGTGTAAAATACTTACCTAAAACATAAAATAACATTTAAAAATATTAGGCATCTTAAAAACAGACCATAAAAGAAAGCCAACCTCCCTATAACCTAAATTCAAACAATTAGAGCTCAATCATGCAATACTGTCGGAAATTGATAACTTAAATATACATGTGTGAATAATATATGGAATTTTAAAATAAAAAAATTTCATTTATCATTTGCTATTTAATTCATATATTCAATAACTAATGATTTTTGAAATTAGTTATCACCAATAAAAAAATCATTAATTTTAAAAAATATAATTCATTAGCTTAAACTGATTTAAAAAAAAAAAACTTTATTTCAAATTTATTTGACACTTTAGTAATTTTATAAAATCAAAGTTTAATTAAAAAAAAATAAATTTTGATCCATTAAAATAATTAAGTAAATTAAAAAATTATTTTCTGTAAAATAAAAGATTCAATTTAATGAAAAAATTGGTTTTCTAATAAAAGTGAATAATAATAAGAAATTTTTTCTAATAAAAAACGATTCTTATAAGTTTTTGCAAAAAAAAATTTTACAAAAGAATTTCATAAAAGTTTATTGAAAAAAAGCAATAAAAAGTTTATGAAACAGTTTTTTACAAAACAAAAATTAAAACAATGAAAGAGTAAAGAATTAAAGTTAAATATTAAAATTTTCATTTAAAAAAGCAGCTTTTTTTATAAAAAAAATTGATTAAACAGTTTCATATAAATCAATATTAAGATAAAAAGATATGAAGTTTTAATTTAAAAAAATAATTTAACTTTAAATAGTATGAAAATATCTTAAAGGAAGATTTAAATTAAAAAATTGATTAAAAATGTCAAATGAAATGCTATTTAAAAAAAAAAATAATTAAACTATTGATTTTGATATTCTATAAATTTAATTAAATGTAAAAATTTTAACCACCCAAATTTTTAAGATAATTTTGAGAAAACTTTTCAAAAAAAACTTTTACTAATTGAAAGGTAAATTATTAAAATTGCGCATAATCAATTTATAGTATTAAAAAAAAAAAGATTAAATAAGCAATGTTTCAATATTGTTTACATTTAAGATAAGTGATTTATAAGTGTCTATGTTTTTTTTTTGGTTTAATAAAATTTTTAAGTACTTTTTAACAAGTTAACAATCAAAAGTCAATATAGGCAAATCAGGTAAAAGTTCAAAGTCAATTGATACAACTGAAAATAAATCTTAAGCTTTGACAGAAAAAAAATTTGTAAATTGATGAGAAAATTGTCTCTGATGAATAGGGTTTTCAATTTTGACCGAAAGTTATCAAAAAACCAAAAAAAAAAAAAAACTAATAAATTATTCTATCAATTGTTTTGCTTGAATTTTTTGCTATTATTCTTTGAAAAGAGGATTTATTAATAATTTAAATAGAAGTATTTAAAATCTATAAAGATGATTTAAAAAGTTTATATAAAATCAAATCTTGAATAAATTTAAAGGTATAAATATGTATATTTGACACAATAAAAATTCAAGTGGTTTGTTATAACCTCATTTTCTTATAAAAAAAAAATTATTTTTTTGCTTAGTATTTTGAATCTTAAATTTTTTTTTTGTTTTCAGAAGATTTGATTTATAAGTCTAATTAATAAAGCTATTTAAAATAAAAACAATGCGACCTCATTTTCTTTTTTAAAAAAAATCTACAAAAAAAAAACCCTTGAAAATATATCCAAAGATAACCAAAACCACACATCTTAAATTTTTAACTAAAAATTTATAAACATTAGCTTGACAATAAATTGACCATTTACACAAACAAATTTTTTATTTTACCTTATTATAAATAATAAATTAACTAGTAATAAAATTTGAAACAATGTTTTAGATTAAAGCCAGATTAATGACTTGATCAAAATACCTGAGCATTTTTTAAATAAAATTTTTTTTGTTTCTTAAATTTTTATAAAGAATTTGAAAAGATTAAAACAAAAAAAAAGTTTTAATTAGTTTTCAGAAAAATAAAAACAAAAGATATTTATAAGTTTGTAAAAGAATTCTAATAAGTTGTTTCTAGAAAAAATAGTTGTAAATTCCTTTTTAAAGAATATACTTTTTCTCTTTAAATATATTAATTAAACTAATGTTGTTTGTATAAAATCTTTCTTATTTAAAAAAAATTAAAACACTGATATTTAACATCTAATTATTAAAAATGACTTGTAACAAAAGATTAAAAAAATAATTAAAAAATATAATTAATAAGAAAAGTTATAATAAAAGTAATATAACTGTTGGAGAAAAAGGAAAATTTATAAAAAATTAATTCATAAATTAAATATTGAAAATTTGAAAGAGAGAAAATATTAAAAATTTAGGTAAAAATAGTTTTATATTAAAAATTAAGTTAAATTAAAATTTTAAATATTAAAAATTCAGTAAAATTAGAAATGTTAATTTAAAATTTCAGTAAAATGTTGAAAACCTGAAATGTTATTAAAATGTTGAAATGAGAATTTTTTTTGAATAATTTAAAAGGTTTAATAAATAGAAAAAAATATTGTGGCGTAAATCAATAGAAAACAAAAACTAGAAAATTTTAATTTTCTTTCTAAATACAAGTAAAACTATAAGATTTTTTTAGTGAAAAAATTAAGAATAACTAATTAACTGAAAATTTTTTCTTTTTTTTTAATTTCCGCTTACAGCTAATAGTTTTAAAAAAGGGTTATTATAAATTAGTTACAAGAAAGTTAATAAAATTAATTAAAAAAATGATTGATGTTAATTAAACATTTAATAGAAGTCACTTAGAAACATGAATAAAATTAATTAGTGGTAATTTCGTTAATGTCTATGAGCTGTCAGCTTTAGTCTATTTTTACATAACAATAAGTGTAAATAACAAACTGATTAAAATTATATTAATACTGTTCGTTTTTGTTCTAACAACTACATCAAAATATAGTCAACGTAGACTTTAACTGTCCAATTAAGTTAATTATTTTATTAGAAAATTTTTCATAAGTTTTTTTAAATTTTTACATAATGGCAGGACTGATGATTAGAGAGAAACAAAAATGTTTGTTTATTTTTATTTTTTTAAATTTGTTTGATTGATTTTATTTTTTGTAAACAGATGCTTTAAAGTATATGTTAAATTTAAATGAAAAATCAGCCTTGAAAATTGGACCATCTGAAACTGAACCAGTATGGAAATTATTAATTTATGATAATACTGGACAAGATATAATTTCACCAATTTTAAATATTAAAGAGCTTAGAAGTTGTGGTATTACATTACATCTTAAAATTCATTCTGATCGTGATCCAATTCCAGATGTACCTGCAATTTATTTTGTTACTCCTAGTGAAGATAATATTAATAGAATTTGTAGTGACATGAGAAATCATTTATATGATCATTATTATTTCAATTTTATAACACCTATTTCAAGACAAAAATTAGAAGATTTAGCATCTGCAGCCTTACAAGCTAATTGTTCTAGTAATATAAAAAAAGTTTTTGATCAATACTTGAATTTTATAAGCTTAGAAGATGATATGTTTGTTTTAAGAGAAAATCAATCTCAAGCAATTTCTTATTATGGTAAATTAAATAATTTTGTCGAAATTTGAATAACTTTTTTTTATTTTTTTTTTTAGCAATTAATAAAGCAGACACAAAAGAATCAGAGATGTTTAACACTATAGATTTAATTACTGATGGACTTTTTTCTGCTTTAGCAACATTAGGTGTTGTACCAATAATAAGAGCACCAAGCGGAAATGCAGCTGAGCTAGTGGCTCAAAAATTATATAAAAAATTAAAAGACAATTTACAAAATATGCGGGGTAATTTATTTCCAAGTACAGCTGATTTTAGTAAACATCAAAATATTTCAAATCAAAATAGTCAGCGTTCTCCATTATCATTTCAAAGACCTTTATTATTGATTCTGGACAGAAATGTTGATTTAGCAACTCCTTTACATCATACATGGACTTACCAAGCATTAATTCATGATGTACTGCAATTAAAATTAAATCAAATACGTATTATTGAAAAAAATGAGAGTGGAGGTCAAAAAATTAAAAATTATGATTTATCTTCTGATGATAAGTTTTGGCAATCTCACAAAGGTAGTCCATTTCCACAAGTTGCAGAAGCAGTTCAAGAAGAATTAGATTCTTTTAGATCAGAAGAAGAAAGATTAAAATCTTTAAAAAATACAATGGGAATTGATAATAGTGATGGAGGAGAAGAAAATTTAGATTTGATTTCAGATACAACTGCAAAAATAACATCTGCAGTCACTTCTTTACCTGAATTATTAGAAAGAAAAAAATTAATTGATATGCATACATCAATTGCTACAGAAGTATTAGAAGAAATAAAAAAAAGAAAATTAGATGTATACTTTGAATTAGAAGAAAAATTATTAAGTAGAAATTTAAATTTTGCAGGAGAAAGAGGGCCATTAGAACTAATTGAAGAGAAAAATGATGGAAGTCAATTTGATAAGTTAAGATTATTATTAATTCATTATATTTGTAGTAATTTATCTGAAAATGAATTATCTGAATACGAAAATATTTTAAAACAAGAAGAAATTGATTTATCTGCTTTAAAATATATTAAAAGATGGAAGTCAATTATAAATAATAGTTTTCAAACACCAAGTACTATAAATACAATATCAGGTGGTACAAAAACAGTTAGTATGTTTTCAAAATTAATGAGTCATGGTTCACAATTTGTAATGGAAGGTGTTAAAAATTTAGTGGTTAAAAAACATAATTTACCAGTAACAAGAATTGTGGATAATTTAATGGATTTAAAAAGTTGTAATGAATTAGAAGAATATTCATATTTAGATCCTAAAATTTTAAAAAATAATGAAGATTTAAATAATGTTAAAAATAAAAGTACATTTAATGAAGTAAGTTATTTAAATTTTTTTTTTTGATCTGTTATTAAGTATTTTTAAATTAAGGCAATCGTTTTTGTTATTGGAGGAGGTAATTACATAGAGTATCAAAATTTAATGGATTATTGTAAGGTAAAGTTTGAAAAAATTTTTGTTTTTTAATTGAATTTTAATTGATTTTTTTTTATTTTAGAGTAAAAATCTTAAATCGAATAATAAAAAAATTATTTACGGATGTACAGATTTAGTTAATGCAGATCAATTTTTAAAACAAATTAGTAATTTAGGAAAAGAATTGTAAATAGAGATTATTTTTTTTTGTTATTTTTTAAATTTAAACATTTTTTAGTATTAAAAATTTGAAAAAATTTATTGAATAAATATTTTTGAATTAAAAATCTTTTTTACCTTTTATGTAACTTATTGAAATTCATTAAGTTCTATTTAAAACTATTAAGTTTATACAATTAAAAACTTTAAGCTTATTCTAAGAAAAAAGTTTTAATATAATACTTCAATAACTATTCATAAGCTTGTATAAGTTAATTTTAATAAAAATGCCTAATTAAGTGTTTTCTTTTAAATTATTTTTTTTTAAGTGCAGTCTATTATAAAAACTTTTATTAAACTATTCATAACTTTAATTTCTTTTTTGAATTTGCTAATTTTATTTATATTTTGTACTTGAACTTTATAAAGTTTATAATTTTAAATTATTTAATTTAAATTAAATTTTTTTAAATTTTGCGCTAGCATTTTTTAAACGGTCCCTTGTCTAGATAAATATGTTGTTTGTTCTTGTTAATAAAATTTACACAGTTTGATACTTTTTCAAATTATGACTATCAGTTTTAACTTTTGATTAGTTTGTAAATTCAATTTTATTAGAATTTACTTAAAATTTTAAACTTTCTCATTCTCCACAAAAGTAGTTTCAATTTATTTAAAAGTAAGTTTAAACAACTTTTTTTTTAATATTCGTCTTTTAGTTTTAAAAGTTTTGACTTAAAATTTTTTCATTTAATTTTTAGAATTCCTAAAAAGGATGATTAATAATTAGTTTTTTATTTTTTTGATGTGTTCAAATTTTAAATTTATGTCTTTATTTCAATATGCAACATCAATATTTTGATATTCGAAATAATCTTTTAAAAGAAAAGTTTTCTAATTCAATTCTAGTTAATGTAAAGTAAGTTTTTGATTTTCTGGTTTTTTGTATGTTTATTTTTAATCAACTTTTATTATTAATTTTTTATATTTAATATATTTTTTTTCTTTTAATAGTAGTTTAAAAGTTGATATTGACAAGAAAGTTCAAAACTTATCTAAAGATGATTACGACCAAAGTTTAACTAAAACAGACAAGTTTTTAAATTACGACTTTAATGGAATGTATTATGTATTTGATCATCACAAATCTGCAGTAACAAGAGTACATTTTGCAAATAATGAAAAAGCATTGTTTGCTTGTTGCTCTGCTGATGGTAGTTTATCAATTTGTCAATTAACACCTGAACCAGCTACTGTTATATATTTATTAAAAGGTCATACTTCATCAATAAGTGATTTTCAATGGTCTTTATCTAATGATTTAATTGTGAGTTGTTCATTTGATTGTACAGTTAGATTATGGTGTACGAGTTCAGGCAAATGTTTAAGAATAATTAAAGATCCAACAGATGCTCCTATTTACGTTTGTTGCTTCCAAATAATGAATAATAATATGATTATTATTGGCAATCAAAAAGGTTATTTACATGTATTAAATGTTTCAACTGGAATGGCCATAAAAAATGGTACAGTACGTGTAAATACAAATTGTAGAGTTCAATGTATGACATTAGTTAATGATGGTAAAATAGTTTGGGTTGGTGATTCAAAAGGTTTTATATCATCATTTTCATTTGATTTAACTACTGGACGTTTAACTAGATTAACTAAATGTATTTTAACAAAAGATGCATCAATAACTAGTTTATCAATTAAAAATTATGTGTATAACAACGAAGCTAAAGGCAAATTTATATTAGTTAATAATTCACAAAATGAGTTATTAATATTTAGAATAGATGATGAAATGAAATTAAGATTAAAATATAATTTAGCAATAAAACATAAAGATAAGTCTTTATTTATCAAAAGCACATTCTGTCCATTAGCAAGTACTAAAGAGAATGCTAGACTAGTTAGTGGTTCAGAAGATGGTCAAGTTTATTTTTATACAAATTTAGATTTTTTTAGTTCAAAAAGTAATATTGACTCAGCTAAATTAACAAAACTACAAGGACATTCATCTCCTATTTTAGATGTTTGTTTTAGTTATGATGAAAATTTATTGGCATCTAGTGATACTAATGGAAATGTTATTATATGGAAAAAAGAATTAAACACTTTTAATTGAAATGCAGTCTTTTGTTAAAATCATCTTTTAAAGATGTGTGAAGTCGTTTGAAAAAAACAAATGTTTATATACTGCGACTTATAAAAAAACCAAATTTTATTTTTTTGATTGTAAATATATTTTTTAATAAAAAAATTAAACAAAGTATTAACAATTTTGTTTAGAGAAAAATTTTCATAATCAATTGTTTTAATTTTCTTTTAAAATGCGAAAAAAAGTTTTAAATAAATTTTGGCATAAAAGAAAAAACTTTTGCCAAAAAAAAATTTATTAAAGCTATTTAAGTTTAATAAAAACTAAATTCCAAGAGAGGATGTCTTATTTTAAGAGTTTAATTTAAATGCTGACCATTTTAATTTTTTGTCAAAAATCTTAAAACAACTTAAAGAAATGAGTTAAACCAATTTTTCATAGTTTTTTTATCTAAATTTAAACTTAAATTTAAAAGTAAATTGTTTTTTAATTAGTTTCAAAACTCATTTTTGAAAAAACTTCCATAGAAATAAAATCATATCAGTAGTTAGAGGGCGCTTTAATGGATAAACAATTTTCGAACCAAGATAACTTAAAAAATTCGTTTAGGAATTATCCTGTGGGTAATACAAATAGAAGGTATTATCAACAAAATCAAAAATCAACAACTAATTCAATAAATTTTAGTTTACCATCTCCATCTAATATTATAAATAGACCTTATTTACCGGGTTGTAAAAAGAACAGATCTACTTCATTAAAAGGTTCTGATAATTCTGATTTAAATAAATATAAGTTGATTGAAAAAGAATTTAATTTAAATAAACCTGAACGTAAAAAAAATCATTCACATTCTTTTTCAAGTGTTTTTTCAACTAATTCAAGTCAATTTAAAAATAAAGATAACTGTCTCTTAGCTAAACCTAATTTAAATAAATCAAACTTAAGTATTGTTAATCGAGAAACGAATAGTGTAAATGATCTTTATAAAGTTGAAAATTTTTTTTTAAATGAAAATAAATTAATAAAAGATGAAAAGTTAAAATCAGATGAAAATAAACTAATGAAAAATGAAAAGTTAAAATCAGATAAAATTGAAAAAACAGTTTTAGCAAAATGCAAAGAACAAGAATTAGTGAAACCAATGATTATTTTAACTCAATCAAGTATTGAGTCAAAAAAAGATGAAGAAATTATTACGAAAAGCTCATTTAAGTCTTTAATAGATGAAGAAAAAATCAAAAAAAAAAACAATTTAGATGTTTTGTTAGAAAAACATAAAAAGGAAAAAAGCAAATCTTGTTTAGAAAAACTATTCGAAAACCTTGTAAATTTTAAAAGTGTTGATACGTATAGTTTATTTAAAAAATGGTATAGAGAATTCATTTTAACTTTTTTACTAATTTTTTGCATATTCAATGCTATCAGAAAAAACAATTTTTCTAATGATACTGTGCCTAGTAATTTTTTTCCGTCTAATTTTTTAATAAAAGATTTTTATTATGGTCAAATAAGTGAATTATCAGATTTAGCTATTCAAAATGAGGTTACTTTTGTTATGTATTACTCACCTCGAGATGAAAGGTGTATACGTTTTAAAAATGAATACCAAACAATAGCTAAACATTATACAGATCAAATTTTTTTTGCTGCGGTTAACTGTTGGTGGAGAAATGGTGAATGTTATAAATCATACAAAATCAAAAAATTTCCTGTTTTTATAGCTCACATTAGAAATATCGGTGAAGTTGAATATAAAGGACCTTTAGTTGCAATTTATATTATACCATTCTTAGATAATTTATTAAACCCAGTAAGACAAATTTTAAATGAAGGAGATTTATTAGATTTGAAAACCAAACATGATGTAAGTTTGTTTATTAAAATTAAACCAATTTTTTCATTGATTTTATTTTTTAAATTTAGGGGATAGTTGTTGGTTATTTTGATTTTAATAAATCTTCACAACCTAAAGGATATCAAAATTTTCTTTTAGCATCAATTAAATCACTATACCAAGATCCTTGGAGAAAAGTTCAATTTGGTATTGTTTCTAGCCGTAAAGCTGCTTATAAATTATATATTGAAAATCAACAAACAATTTTTTTATACACTTGGAATAACACTTATTCTTATAAAAATAAATTGAAAAGAATTGATAACTTTCTAAATTGGATTTATGACACGCTTCATAATGATGGAATTTTAATTGAATGGATTACTCCTGTTGAATTTGAAAGTAATACACTTTCTTTGAAATTATTAACAGAACCAACTCTAATTTTATTCACACCAAGAAGCTTAATTTTAGGAATTTCTCCTTACTACGATATTGTAAGTTTTTAAATTAATATGTAAACGTGTTTTGTAAATTAAATCATTTATAGCTTAAAGAAGTTGCAATGGATTATTACAATTGTGACAACTCGCCTCAAATAAAATCTCTGATTCATAGAAATATTTTGAGAAGGCGTTTAAAAGAAGAAAAATTATTTGAGTTAGAAGAGAAATGTCATGAAATATCTAAAGCAAATTCAAATAATGAAGAAAATAAAGAGTTTTTACCAAAAGATTTTTCAATTAAAGATCAATGTTGTCATTCCCAGTTAATAAACTGGATACCTCAAGGTAAATTAATCAGCAAAAAATGTATGTGTACAGCTTGTGTAACTATAAATCAAAAAGCTTGTCCATCAAACTGTAAAAAATTTAATTGTTTAGCAACAGCATCACGTTATTTGACAAATTTTGAACCTAGTTCTTTTAATAAAACAATTAATTTTTGTGATGATATAAAATTTGTTCATCATCCTAAATTTAGTTTATACTATAATATTAAAATTTTTTGCTCAGGTATTTTAATGAAAGAAAATAACTTATATAAACTAAAAAATAACGCCGAAGATAATTTAGAGGATTTTCATAACACTAAAATAAATGATAACTTTAATGAAAAAGCTGATTATGTTGATGAAAGTATGCAAAGGATGATAAAAAATTTTGAAGAACATCATTGTCATAGATTAAATTTAGGCTTAAATTATAATGATTTAAATTTTCCTGATTCTGGTGAAGGTAATTTAGCAAGTTCACAAAAATGGAGACAAAATTTTACTGGCTTAGGTTGTAATAACCAAAAATTTTTGAGTTTTATAGCTATAGATTCTTTAATGTATCAAAACTTTACAGAAAGCTTAGGGGTAAATGTTTTAGATGAAACTCATGCTACTTTGGTTTTAATTGTTGAAGCCCAAGAAGAAGCTATTTTTGTCTTAAACTCTAAAAACCTAAAAAAAGAGAATCAAATAACAACAATAAATAAAAAAATGATATATGAATTTATAAAAAACTATTTGGGCAACAAACTTACAAAGTTTTCAAAAGAAAGTTTTAGCCAAGTTTCATCTTCTGACTTATGTCTTAATAAAAAAACTAAAAATTTTGAATCAACAATATGTATTCCTGAAATTTCAAACCATAATTTCATCAAAAAAGTTTTTGATAAAAAAAAAGATGTTTTATTAATGTATTATACTCCTTGGTGTAGTTATTGTACAAGTGTTACTCAAATATTTATAACAGTTGCAAAATTTTTTTCTAATACTGATAAAATATTATTTGCTAGAATAAATTGTGACTTAAATGAATTACCAATTGAATATTCAGTAAATAAATACCCATCATTAGTTTTGTTTCCATCATTAAACAAAAATAAACAGATAACTTACCCTTCAAATATTTCAATCACTACAACAAATTTATTAGAATTTGTTTTAAATAATATTCATGAAGACTCTAAATTACAAAGTATATTTCAACTATGTAATGAAGAATGTTTAAAAAAAAGTTTACTGAAATATACATTAGAAATAAAAAAAATAAATTCAGAAATTTATAAACTAAAAAAAGTTTCAAAAAAAAAATATAGTAAAAAAACGTTAAGAGATTTTATAAATTTAATTAATTTTAAATTAATGAAACAAAAAAAAGTTTTAAAAATTATTAAAATTATTAATCAAACTTCAAGAAACAGAAAACTGAATGATTTTTTGAAAGATCAGTTAGTTGTAGATATGATTAACTTGTTGAATAAAAAAAAATTAAAAACTAAAAAAAAAATAAAAACAATTAAAGATGAATTGTAAATAATTTAAATTAAAATCAAAGGATAAACTTAATAAAAAATCAATTTTAAATTAATTTACTGTTGACTATTTTAAAGATAAACTTGATAAAACATTAAAAAAAATTTCTTTATTTAATTTTATAAATCGTCATAAACATTAATAATTTCAAATAGAACATATCAAATGTTAAATTTAGTCAATTAAAAAGAAAATAAAACAACAAAAAGGATAGAAAATAATATAAATAACAAATTAATCATTATAATAAAAAGTTAATTAAAAATAGATTCTATAATTATATAAAATAAATAAAATTTAAAGATGAAAAAGCATAGTCAGAGATGAGTTTTAAATAATTTAAATTAAAACAAATAAATTAATTTATTTATTGAAAAGCTTTATTCTTCAAATATATTAACTTTTCTAAAAAAAAATTGATTACCTAAAATAAATAAAAAAATAAATAAAATTCAACTTTCTAAGTTAAAAAAATATTCTTTCAATAAAAAATTTTTTGTAAAGTCAGTAATATTAAAACCAATACTATCTAAATAATGTAAAAATCTTCTTGACCGTCTAGTATTCTTTTTAAATAATATCAATCTATCTTGTTCTAATTTAACGATAGATGATATGAATGATAAATATTCCCAATATAAAATTTGATTAACTGATAATTTAAAGTTATAATATAATTCATTTGTACATTTTCTTAAATTTTTTTTCCAATTGAAGTCGTTGAATATAAATTCAGGTGGTTTGAAAATATTATTTAAATCTGAAGATTTTAAATTTTTAAATTCATTTGAGTTTAATTCAATTTTTTTAGGTGATTCTAATTTATTTGATTTAGACAATTTATTATCACTAAGTTTTGGCATTTTGAAATCTTTAAAACTAGATGAATTCAACTCATTTATTTCAGATGATTTAGAACTACTTAAATCATTTAATTCAAAAATATCATTTTTAAAATATTTTAAACTATTTTGCTCAGATAAATTTAAATTCTTCGGTTCCATATTTTGCCAAATATTAAAATTACCTAACTGAAAATTATTGTTAAATTCTGTTAAAATATCATTTGATAACTGATTGCAATTAAAATCTAATTCTTTTTTACATGTAAAGTTTTTTTTCACTAAAAAACTATTATTTTCAATTTGAAAATTTGTAGAAAAAATATCTGAAAACATCAAATTGCTATAATATTTAAAATCTATTTTTTCATTAAAACTATCATTATTCGTTGTTGAACTTAAATTTTCTAAAGAAGCATTACTAGATAAAATAATAGACTCATCATGTATATTAATTGGTTCAATAAAATTAGAACTTGTTATAACATTTTCAAACGAAAAATCGAATTGTAGTTTATTTAAAGAAGAACGTATATCTCCATTACCTTTTTCAGTTATAGATGTAATTTTATTTTTATGCTCTTCTAAAATATTTGCTGTATTATCGTTACTATAACATTCTTTAATAACAATTTTTTCTAAATAATTTCTCATCTTTTTGTTACATGGGAAATTTATTTCAACACATAAAATATTTTTCACTTCTTGTTTTATAATTTCAAGTTGTTTGGTAGAAGTGAAAATTATTGGTCTTTTGCTGATTTCTAATAAAAAATTTAAAGATGCCCAAAAACCAGTGTCTTCTTCGAAAATAACATCAACATCATCAAATAAGATTCTAAATAAAAAAAATAAATTTTTAAACCAACTTAATAACTTAAAGAAAAAATACTTACAAGCTATTAGAGTTTATTGATAATGAATTTAAACTCATTGTTGTTTCTTGACTTAAACTTGATTCTTCTAGACAATTAGATTTATAATCAGATGATTTCTTTTTGAAAAAATTTAAAAAGTTACGTTGTTGTGAATCTGTTGTTTTTGAAATATTATTAAAACTATCATTTTGTCTTGATACAGTATGTGAAAGAGTTGTTTCTTTAATTTTATTAATAATTTTACCATTTCTTCTCGAAGAACAATTTAATTCAAAAACTTTAAAATTTAATTCTTCAGCAATAGCATAAACCATTGAAGTTTTACCAGAACCTGTTGGACCATGAATTAATACACATGATTCTAAAATATCATAACTATTTTCTTCAAAATTTACATTGTCGTTTTTTCTTGTGATAAAATCATTAATCCAATTTTTTATTGTATTTGCAGCAGAAATATTATTTAATAAATGATCAGTTGAAATTGGTTTGTATTTAATAACCCAAGGGAAATCTGTTTTACAATTTTTTTCTTTCACTTCAGTAAATGAATCATCATTTGTTAAATTTATTTCTGTAACTTCTTCTAAAATTAATTCTTCATTTTTTACATTAGAATCTATTTTGATTAAATCTAAGGTTTGAACTTGATTAACATTTTTTTTACATTCAATATTTACATTTTTATTTTTTGGTTTTCTACCTCTTTTTTTCGGTATTTTTTCTTCATTTAATTTTATTACTTTTGGAATTGAAGCTTCTTCATTACTACCTTCATTAGAGATTTTGTTATTCTTAAAAAAATCTTTAAAATCTACTATTCTTTTTTTATTTGTTAATTCACAATTTTCATTTAAATTATTATCTATTAATGTTGATTCATCTTCATAAAACTCATTATTTACAATTATTGTTTCTTCTGTAAAACATTCTGGAATAATATTAACATTCTTTGAATCATCGTTATCTATTTTTTTCAAATTTATAGTTAAGGAATAATTATTAACTTTTTTTTTCTTAACAAACTTTTTACTATTTTTAAATTTTTTAGGTTTATTTATGATATCTTCAGCATTAATTAAACTATCATTATTACGTTCTAAATCTATTTCTTCTAAAGAAACAAATTTATCATAATTTGTAACATCAAGAATGTTAGGATTATCATCAAAATTAAAATTTTCATTGAATTTTTTATCTTCAATATTTAAAATGTTGAAATTATGATTATTTTCAGAATAAGAGTGATCAATTTTCAATTTCTTGAAGTTTTTTTTCTTTTCTGATGAACAAGTTTCTTCAACATTTAATTGATTATCATTTGAATTATTTTTTGCAAAAAAATTTGATAAATTGGTTTCAATGTTTTCTTCTTTATTTACTTTTTCTAATCTATTTGATCTTCTAAGATTAATTTTATATTTTAGGTTTGAAGTCATTTTAATAAAAAAAACTAAGATGAAAAATACATCTTGGCTACTTAAAACACAAAAACAAATAATAAGAAAACTCCCGCTTGCTTTTTTTATTTTGAACTGTAAAAATAGCTAAAAATTATTTCTACATTTTTAATTGTACATAACTTTAATATAATTTAAGAATTAAAATAAACTTGTTAAAATTTAAATTATTTATTAATTGAGTGATTTTTTAAGCTTTAGTTAATAATATTTTTTCAGTTTTTTATTTTTTAAAATTAAAAGACTCAATTTTTATCTTAGTTTTATTATTTAATGAAATTCGGTTTCAAAAAGATGTCGCTAGTGGTAATTTTGAAACAGTTTTGTGATTCGTGGCTTTTGACAGAAATTCTAAAATTGTTTATCAGTCCAAGCTAAAAGATATTTGTTGTAATCAAACTCATCTTAGCTTGAAAATATTATTATAAACAAATAAAATTTAAAACTAAAGAGGTTTTCATTTATTCAAAATTTTATAACTTGCTTAGTATTATAATTTAGTTAAATTAAGATTTTAAAATGAAGTCAAAGTTGAAAATTTCATCTTGTTTTGTTTTTTTATTATTATTAACTGGAAGTTCTTCAGCATTTTATATAACAGTAGATGCTCATGGAGAAGAATGTTTTTTTGAAAGAACAACTACAGGAACAAAAATGGGATTAACTTTTGAAGTTGTCGAAGGTGGATTTTATGATATTGATATTATTATAAAAGGTTAGTTAATTTAAATTGAAAGAGATATCAACTAATTAAAATAATTTTTATTTAGGACCAGATAACAGTATAATTCATCAAGAAGACAAAACTTCTTCAAGTAAATTCACATTTTCTGCTCATTTAGATGGTGTTTACACTTATTGTTTTAGTAATAAAATGTCTACTTTAACTCCAAAAGCTATATTATTTGATTTTGAAGTTGGTGAAACACCAGATTTAGCTTCAACTAATAGTGAATCAAAAGTTACACATGATAAATTAGATGATATGATTGTAGAATTGTCAGACACACTTAAAACAGTTAAACATGAACAAGAATATATGGCTATAAGAGATAAAATTCATCGCGAAATTAGTGAATCAACAAATTCTCGCGTTGTGTTATGGGCATTTTTTGAAGCATTATTTTTATTAGCAATGACATTAGGGCAAATCTTTTATTTGAAACGATTTTTCGAAGTTCGAAGAGTTGTTTAATTTTTTTTATATTTGTAATTACAAAACTATTTATCTATGATTTATGTAAATTAGTCAATAAATTTTAATCTTTTTTAATAAATTTTTTACTAAAAATTTTTATTTTTTTCTTATCATTTTGAACTTATAAACAGGAGCTGAATCAACAGTTCCATTTTTTATTTTTACAGCACTTTGTTTATTTTGAACAATTTGTTTTTTTAAAATCATTTTATCATAAACTATTTTTAACTGATTTTCTCTTTTTACTCGAGAGACTAATTCTTTATATTTTTTCTTTTTTATTTGAACTGCTTTTTTCAATTCTTCCATTTTAATATCTGGTAAATCTTCATTTTCTAAAAATTCTTTATTAGGTAAACCCAAAATATTATATTTTAATAAGTCTTCATCTAAATCTTTATTTTTCTTCAAATTCTTAAATTCTTCTTTTTTATCTAAAAAAATTATATGATTGTTTTTAGGTTTTCCATCAATATCTATCATATGTAATTGAGATTTTAATTTTTCTATTTTTTTTTGTTCAATACTTCGCTTATAAATTATGTAAGATAAATCTTGTGTTAACATCAATTTCAATTGCTCTGGTGTGAATTCTTCATCATCGTCCCTTTCTTCTATATGTTTACCATCTTCAAGTTTAGATTTAACCATATGAAAATGGAATTCATCTTGATTTTTATTAAAAGCTTTTTCTTTCAAATTTTTTATTATTCTTCGTTTTTCTTGAAAATCTCTGAAAAAAAAAAAAAATTAGTTTTATTGAAATTTTAATATAAATGTTGAAGTAAATTTGAATGTAAATCTAATACTTTATTAAACTTACTTTGCTCTTTTTTTATAATCTTTTTTTTTTTCCAAATATCCTAAATGTTTTCTTGATTCTGGCTAAAAAAAAAACTATTAGTTTTTAAAATTTTAAACTTAATTAATTCTAAATTTACCTGATGTCTTTCTCGGTGAAGACGGACAAAATTTTTATTAATTTTATTACAAGACATGTTAAAATATTTATAAACAAATAAATGAGCTAAAATTTAAAAACATGGTGAGCAGCATGAAATAAAAAAAAAAATAATTTTGATTTTGGACGGCTAGCTTTATAATAGTCTTTATTTTTGATGTAAGTATAAAACGCTATTTTAACATTGAACTACTATATAACTTAATTTTTTTTCAAATCTTTATGATACGAAAATTCAAAACAAATAAAATCAGAAATTCAAAAAACTACTTGCATCAATCTAATAATTTTTATTTGAATCTTTTTTTGATATAGTTTAAACTTTGCACCTCTGTTGATATATCATTTTAAAGTGAATCATAATGGCTTATTATTTTTTTATTCACATTCACGACTGCCAACGTCCAATGTGAATTTTGAATGATAGGAAAAAAAATTAATTGGTATTCTAAAATTTAGATAATTTTTTTTTTTTTGAACAAGAAAAGTTTATCCAAACTAAGAAAAAAAAACAGTTGAAGCAGTATATTTTTTTTAAACCTTCTTTTATCTTGGTCAAATAAAAATCTATCACCGCATCGTTAAGCCAATTTGAACCAAGTAGTGTTTGGATGTCACTATAAGTGATGGAGAATTTGAATTTATTAATAAAACAACAACTACCATTTGTTTCAGTCTTTAATATTTCAATTGCTTCATCAATTTAAAACTTATTTTCTCCTTAGCTGTTTCATTTTCTTTACAATTTAAAAAACCATCATATTTTTTAATACCAGCTAAATTTTTCATAACTTGTTCTATAACATCAAATCTTGTATGAAAGTCTACATATGTATTTTAATGCTTAACCAGTTTTAATTCTTTAAATAATGGAATTTGATCTAATTAGAGTTCTTTTAAAAATACTTCTTTCCTAATTTCGAACGAGTATAAGTGAGTATTAAATCATTTCGTTTTGAATTCCATTGTGATAAACCAGGTTTTTCCTGCCTGGATAAATATAAGACGGACTCTGAAGATTAGCGGCATATTGTTATTTGTATCATCAAAACATTTATAGACATAATACTTTTTTAACTCTAGTCTGGTTCCACTTAAAGCTTCTGCTTTCATAATTTTGATGTTTTCATCACCACTTTGATTAAAAAAACTTTAAGAATTTTTTGAACTTTATATTGTTCTTGATACTATCTTGATCATATTTCATTGGCGTGTTGATTTCTTCATCAATACTCATATGCCTTAAACTAAAGTAGTCTGTTAGGGATTTCGCGATATTGATTGTGTTTTTATTATTTCTTAAAGCAGCTTTACAACTTTATTAATTAATTAATTATTATTAAGAACCAAATTTTTTAATAATTTCTGCATAATGAAGGAAATGATGGCTTTTTAAAGTTGTTTTGATAGACAATTCTTGACAAATTTTAAAATAATCTTTAACATACTTTTTATAAATTTTGACATCTTCTAAATAAATCTCTGGTGCGTAAAGAAAATTTGTGATTTTTTTTAGAGTTAAAACTAATTCATTTAAACTTGATTTTTTGAAAGAATTAACCTTATTCTTCACTCTTTTATTAACGCCTTCAATATTTTTATACTTATTCTTGTTTTCATCTTTAAATTTATCGAATTGAGTTTTAGTTAATTCTGATTTCATGATAAAGTTGATACAATGAAAAAAAAAAAAGTTTATTTTCTAAAAAAAAAATAAATTATTTTATTAAATAAATATAATTTAATGACATTCAATTACCTGAATCTTTGTACCTTTTACTTTTTTTTTATCAATGCTGATTGAAGATAAATTAAAATTATTTGTTTGTTTAATGTTGAACTAGCTCTGCGAAAACACAGGATAATTGTTTACCATGCATACCTATCCTTAATCTATCTAAATTGTAAAATTATCCCCCTTATCAGAGGATATAAGTAGAGCCATAGTGCTCAAAATAAAGTCAGTTGTAATTTAATTTTTAAGTGAACTTCAGCATTTAAAAATTTTCATTTTTTACTGTATCAACAAGTTTTGATGAGTATAATTTCTTAAAATCTTATTCAATAAGTTGATAATTAATTTCTTCATTTAAGTTATGAAATAGGCCTGTCATGTCTAAAAGATTTTTTTCAGCTTTATTTTGAAAAACATTATTTATCGTTGCTAAATATCTTTTTTCCCCAACTTCTCTTAAGTAACTTAGACCAATTCTCATGTCGCATGTTGGACAATATTCAGCATAATAAAAAATTTTTAATATATATCAATTCATTCACTGTTAAATTTTCACTAATTATTCATGAAACTTTAACCTCTAAATCAATAGTTTTTGAATTTCTATAAGTTCATTTTATTGGGTTTTCATTAATTATTTTCAATTCATCAATTATAAGTTGAAAAAACATTTTTCTTAAACCATGGAAGAAGTGGTATAATTATTTATTTTGTAAGTTCCAGTTGATTTTGGATTTCTATTATTTCGAAGACAGAAAAGATTATTCGGTTTTTTTTTTGTATATAAGAAAGAAGGGTTATTCAAAACAACACCAACAGAATTGCCTTTTTTCTTATAATATCAAAAACCTAATTTTTCTTGGAGTTCAGGGTATACGTATAAATTGAAAGGAAATTTTGGAAGTTGAAAAAAAATAAAGAATAAATCATCAAAATTTATAACTCTACTTTTTCCGTTTCTAAAACAATAAATGATTCTTTTAATTATATAATTTATTTTAAATCTATTAATCGTAACATAATTATAAATTATAAACAATAAACAGTTGCTTCAATTTATTGTTTATTAAAGTTGATTAAAAATAAATTACAAATGATATAGATATTTTCTCAAAAAATGAATATGACACCGGACATTTAAGATCTGAATCATGTTCAATTCTCGCAAACAAAAATTCTTCATTCTTTTTTTATCTAAAGATAATTTTAAATTATTTATAATGGACTTGTTTGGAAATATAATTCAAATGGGATCGTGGTTTTTAGTACCGTAGAACTTGAATGATTAAAAAAAATTTTTTTTTAACCTCATATTATAGAGTTAATATATTTTAATTCATTAAAATTTTTTGTCTTAATTTATTAGCAGAATAAATTTTTTTTTTTACTTTTAAACAAATAAAATATTAAAAAACATTAAAATTTTTATGATTCATTAAAAAATACTTTTTAAAGACCATAAATTGGGTTTAATTAAAAGGTAAATTAAATAAATAATTT
This sequence comes from Anisodus tanguticus, assembly GCA_034509755.1. Taxonomy (NCBI): domain Eukaryota; kingdom Viridiplantae; phylum Streptophyta; class Magnoliopsida; order Solanales; family Solanaceae; genus Anisodus; species Anisodus tanguticus. The sequence goes on along the minus strand of JAVYJV010000131.1, from coordinate 107,381 downwards.
TTTTTCAACTTTTAGTAACCAAAGACTTTCATCAATTTTATAACCAAAAGTGCGAAGAACATAATTTGGATATACAGAAGTTTTGTTCTAATACAAAAGCCGGGAAACTGGACTTCATTGAACCAGAAAATAAAGTTACAGCTACAGATGGCTTCACCTTAGATAAGTTGAAAATATTTAGGAATACCACGCCAATGGAAAATTATTTTAGTGATCAGAGTGAAGTTAGCGAAGATGAAGTTGAGAATACACCAGAACCAAGTACATCTAAAACAAAAGAACAAGAAGAGGGTGATGGGCAAGAACTAGAGTTGAGTACATCAAATACTACAGAACAACAAGAGGATGAAGTTGAGAAAACACCAAAAAAGATTGAAGAGAACAAGAACAGATTAAAAAGAAAAAAATGCCTCAATTGTAATAAATTTTATCTGGATTTTACAGAACATCAATATGTGTGTGATTCAAACTTATTAGTTTTATTTTATAAAAAAATCCACAAAAATATGATTGTATAATGTTTAATGGAATGAATATAATTTTTTTCTTTCAAAAAACATTTGTTTGATAAAATTTTGTTTAAAATAAAATTATTTACCTAAAGTTAATTGTTTTCAATTTCATTAATGTCTTCAAAAAATTATTTTCATTTCTCATTATTTTAATTTTCATTCATAGTTTTTATCACGTATAGATAGCGCTCAAAAACTTTGAAAAAAAATTTTTTGTTCAACATGTTTAAGTTTTAATCTGAACTTAAGTTAATGTTAGTTTGTAAAAAAGACCATTTGTATGCTTGAAAGTTGTAAGTGTATTTTATATTCAGAAATTGAAAAAAAAATTTTTTTGAATAATAAAGTGTATTTTTTTGAGCTGATTCAACTACAATTTTATTAAAGTTTTACTTATCAAACTAAAAATTTAATTCTCTTATGTTTTTTTTCGAATTATATTTGTTGTTTGAGTTATTAAATTTTTTGATTTAAAGTTTTCAGCTATTGATTTATCCCTTGTTTCATAACTAGTCTTGAATTAATTTAAATAATTTAATTAATATTTTCAGCTTATTTTTAAAAACTAATTCAAATGACATATTTTGTTTATTTATTCATTTTTAATCTGCTTTTATTTTAAGTTAAAATTGATTTACATAAAAAATAATTCAAATGATTTAGTGATCAAAGTGTACTTTATTTTTAAAAGTTTTCATATAATTTTATGTTGTTTTATTAACATCTTTAAAAACCATATAGCGGTAAATTGCAATAACCGAGAAACGAAACTTCACAAAGAAACCAAATTCGAAGTGTGCATTTACTAGTCATGTGTGTTTTGAAATGTGTTTTTCATGGTGTATCTTTTTTTACTGAGCTATTTAATGGAAAGATGCTATTTTAAGCTTGTGTATACTAAAATTTTTTTTTCAGTTTTTATATATTTTCTATATAGTTACTACACATAGAATAGTTCTTTTTTTTTTCATTTAAAAACTGTATTTTATTCTTTTCAGAATCTTTTAATGAATTAATATTTAAAAAAAAAAAGCATCTTTATAATTGAATTTTACTGTTTTCTTAATTGTGCTAATGTCATTTATTGCTCTAGTAATCAACCTAAAATTTACTCAAAAATCATCAATTCATCAATTTGGTTAATAAATCTTTTTTAATTCATTCAAAAATTTCTACAAAAATTTTAATAAATTCAACATCCACTTGTTTAAAATAAAAATTCAATATCCTTTTTTGAAGTAATTTAAAAGGTTAGTGTTAAAAAAATTGAATAAACTAAATTTTCTATTTACTTATTCCGGTAAAAAAGAAAAATTTTAATTTTATAGTAAAGTAAAAACTTATAAGTTTTCTTTTTTTATTTTTAGAAAAATAAATATTTTTATTCAATTAAATACCGTATCACAATCAAATAAAGAGAAAATTTTTCTTAAATTGAAAATTAAGTTTAATAAAATTCAAATTGAACTCTTTAAAGAAGATCAATCAATTAAGAAAAGAATGAACCAATTATAAATTGAGGATCATTTATTAAGAAAAAAAAATTCAATAGAAAAAAAATTAGATTGTTGAGAAATGTAAAAGTGTTTTACTGTAATTTAGTTCTTTTTTTCAAAAATTGTCTTCAAATTTCAAGTTTTTCAAAAACTTGAAAAAATTACTATCTTGATAAAAATCTCAAGAAAATTTGGTTTAAAAAATACTAATTATAAAACTTTATATTCAAACATTGTTTGATAAACAAAAATCAATTATCAAGAAAATTTGTTTTCTAATTAAGAAATTATTAATTACTGACGAAAAGATATTTGAAATCAAGAATATTTAATTAAAAATTTTGATCAAGTATTCGTTATCAATAAAAAATCATTTAAAATTTGGAAAAAAATTTAAAAAAAAGAAAAATAAGAAAATAGAAAAATATTTAAAAATAAGAAAGCAGAATAATTATTTTCAAGAAAATTTAAATAAGAAAACAGAAATTTTATTCAAATAAAATTTAAAAGAAAATTTAACAAAAATTTTGTTTAAACAGTGCAATTTTTTCATTTAAGTCATTTGAATTTTTCATCTATTGTTTAATAAATTTATTCAATTAATTCAACAGTATTATCATTTCGCCATTTTTATTAAATTAAAAGCTCAATTTATATAAATTAATTTTATTATTTAAAGATACAAATTTATTTTGGTGACAAAAAATGTTTTCTTGTGTGAAATATATTGTAATAATTTACAATTTTTTGTTTTGGGTGAGTAAATTTTTTTTAAATCGCAAAATTTCTTTTTAACTTATAACCACTTATAATTTAATAATTTTAATTGTATCAACTTTTTCAAAAAAAGAAAACTTATCTTTAATTCAATGTATAATTAAATTTTTTTGAATTTTCTTTTCAATTTTAGCTTTCGATTTTAGTTATTTTTGATTTTCTTTTTTTAAGCTTAATTTCAAGCGATTAAATTTTTTTTCTTTTAAAACTTTTAATTAGTTTAATTGTTTTTTTTTTCACTTTTTTAAATGAAAAACGTTCGTTTTCAAAGCTTTGAAAATCGTGTTTTAAAAAACAGTTATTGAACAAATAATTATTTTTTTGTAAATAGTAATTATCAAGTTATTAGTCTACTTTTAATAATTTATATACTGTTTTAAAATATAAGTTTTATATAAACAAAAATATAAGACAATTCAATGCTGAAAACGATTAAGAAATTTAAATTTTTTGTTATAAATTGTAAAATGATTAATTTTTCAATTCAAAAAATATTAATCAATCATTCACCTAAAATATTGAACGTTGAAAAATGATTGAAGCATAAAATTTTAAGTCCATGGTTTATTTGTATTAAAATTTTTCATTTAACATCATTTTTAAAACTGATCAGAAACTTAAAATTAATACTTATAATTTTATAAAAATAACTTTTTTAAAAAACTATTAAGTTTTTACTAATTCAAAGTTTTTACTGATTTAAAATTTTTACTGATTCAAAGTTTTTTTTTCATAAAAACTATAATGGATTTTTATATTAATGTCTTGTAACAAAAATATATATCGAAAATCTTATAAAAAAAAATTTATGCTTAAAAATTAAAATAAAAACTTGTACTAACAATTTATAATAGAAATTTTTGGTAAAAGATCATAAAGCAAAATTGAATTTTACAATAAAACTCAAATTAAAAGTTTTTAACGAAAATTTCAATTGAAGCTAATTTAAATGCAATCAAATTATACTGAAAAGTTATAGTTAATTTATTAGTTTTGATAATTTTCTTTTAAAATTTTTTGTTAATATTTTATAAAGTTTAAAATTTATTGATTAAACATTTGAAAAATTTCAATCATTTTGACATGAAAAAGCATTTTTTTAGAAAAGCTGAATATTAATTAGATTAAAATTAGAGTTTCAAAAAATTAATTTATCAATTCATTTTTATACTTAAAAACCCTTATATTTCAAAACTGTTTTTTATAAATTTTTTCGTTAGTCATCAATTTTAAGTTTTATTTGATTTATAATAGTTTACTTTTTTAAATTGATTTTATACAATAAAATGTTTTTATTTGATGAAAATGTTTTTAAAAAAAAAAATTCAAATAAAAAAGAAAATAAAAAAAAATCGTTAAAAAAAAATAAATTAGAGAAAATAATTTGAGTAAATAAAAATTTAAATGTTTTTTTAAGATTTAGACAAAGTTAAAATTAACTGAAATTTTGCACATGTTTTCAAATTTTATAACAAAATTTTTGCTTTTTTGAAAGAAAATTTTGAATTAAAAAGCAAGTTTTCGGAAGTTAGTGTGATAATCTTAAAAAAAGACAACTTTACTTTAATTTAAAAAAAAAACAAAGTTATATATCTGGTAACCATATTCTCTTTTAATCTGGTTCACAAAAGTTTCTTCAACTTTTTTTTTTCTAAAATAAATTTTATAAGCTATGTTCTTTCATTATTATAAGTATAAATAAAAATCTAATTTTTATAAATAATCTGTATATTAAAACTTCATCAAATATAAAAATTCAAATATATTGAAAGTTTATGATTACTGTTAATGTTTTTTTTAACTATTTAAAGTTAAATCAAACTTTTAAAAAAACAATAAGCAAGTTTTAGAATTTCTTTTTTTATTACATCTATTTAACTTATTGTCTATTTTTCAATGCTTTTCTAAATTACACTATTCAGAAAATTTTTGGTTTAAATTTAACTGGTTTTCAAGAACATATCCTTTAATTAACCTAAATATAAATTTTAGGTATAATTTGAAAAAAAAAATTTATTCTCTTGAAACCATATTAAACAAAAATGTCGTCAATTTTAATTATTTTTTTTTACAAAAGAATAAAATTCTATTTTAAGCTGACCAAAAGAAACATTATTTGATAAAGTTTTTTAATGAAAAAAACAGATTTTTTTCATTTTTATTAAGTTTAATATTCAAATCAATATTTAAACAAATATTAGGCTGGTGAAAAACATTGAAAGTTTAATAAAAGAAAATGAATCAGCTGTAGTTTTCACAAACAGGTGTTTTTATTTACTACTTGACTAAGTTAACTTTTTAAATTATTGTTTTTTTATTCAGTTTCTTTAAAGTAAACAATTTAAAAAAAACTTTACTCAATACTGAGGGGCGTAAAGTTTTTTTTTTCATTAATTTTTTTATTCCGAATGACATTTTTTTGTCCAGGCTAAAAAAGCTAATTATATAATTTTTTTGCTGGAATTACTTTTTTTTTTTTGAATGGACTAATCGCTTGAGATGATGAAACAAAAACTTCGTGATAGCTGATGCTGATCCGGACGTCAAATGAAGGGCGTCTTTCAAGAGACATATTTAGATTATTAACCTGTATGAGTAAAAAAAATTTTTTTTTTTTTGAATCAATTTTTTTACTTTCGAAAAACCATAAGCTTAATTTTTTTAAATAAACTTTATTAGTAAATAAAAGACCTTTAATTTGAATATAAAGAAACTTGTTTTAAAAGTTTAGAATTTCAAAAACAAAAAAAAAATAATGATAGTTTCATTTATTTTTAATGGTCTGATTTAAGTTGCGCATTTACTTATCCGTATCATTTTAAATTATTGCTTTGGTGTTACCACTGAATGTTTTATTTCATGTTTTATTTAAAAAAATGAATCTTTAATAAAATTTTTTTTTAGATTTTTTTAAACTTTTAAAAAAAAATGTGTTTGAAATATTAAGTTTTTAAAAAAAAAGATTTTTTTAAATCGATAGTTATCACATGAACATAAATTCTTTTTTATCTCAAAAAAAATTAATACCTAACTTGACAAAAACTGTTTAGAATAAAATTGAAAAAAGAATATTAAAAAATAACTGACCCGTCAATTTTTTGTGTTCGTCTTTAAAACTCTTCAACAAAAAAAGCTTATTTAACCTACTAACGATTTAGAACAAGTTTTTAAACTTGTTTATTCGAATAGACGTTTAATAAAGGTACTGGCCAAAATTAATGAGGATTGTTTGCATATTCTAAAAAAAGTTTTTGTGTTTCATAAAAGTGTTGATGATTAACTTTTAATAAAAAATTTTTTATTAACTTTTTCCTAATTTGCTTTTTTAAATCAGTTTTTCATAAAAAAAGATTTTTATTTTCACATTGAATTAGAATTCACAATGCAAAAAAAAATTTAATTCTATTAAACTTGAATCAATTTTTTTATCAATCATTTAAGCTATTCAATAAAAATTTGAACTTTTTGTCAAAAGTTTTTCACAAGTATTTAAAATAAACTGGCTAATTATATTTTTTTTCTCTAATTCAATTTGGGGTTATAATTACTTTTATTAAGAACAAAATTTAAAGAACTTTTTTAATAAAGTTCAGCCAAGTTTAAAAGTTTGATTAATAAGCTTTTTTATTTTTAAGTTCAAATTATTAATTTTTTTGTATTTTTTAGCTCGCTGGTCTTGTCATCTTAGGAGCATCCCTTTTTGTTTATGTAGACTCTAAAGCATACGTAAATTTTGAAGCAACAGCCGAACATTATGGAACTCCATTTTTCATTCTTATGGTTGTTGGTGTTGTTATGACCTTTGTTGGCTTTTTAGGCTGTTGTGGTGCTATTAAAGAAAATGTTTGTTTGATTGTGACTGTAAGTAAAATTTTTAAAATTTTTAACTTTTTAACTAATTTTATTTATTGATTTACAGTACATATTTTTCTTAATTACAATTGGATCTGTTTGCTTAGTAGCAGTTTGGTGGGCCATACAAAATGGACAAATTGTACGTAGCAACATAAAAACTGAATTTAGAAAACAAATCAAAGAGGTTTATGCTAATGAGAATAGTAGTTTTTGTGCTACAAAATTTGTTGTAGACAGAATTCAACGTGATTTCGCTTGTTGTGGTGACAAAGGTAAATAATTTAATTTTATTTAAAAAAAAATTGATTTTAACTAATTACTTTTAGGAATTTATGATTGGCATAATTCTTTATTCAATTCTAATGATTCTTCAAGTCGTCATTTTAAAAATAGAACTTTAGCAGGAATAAATGAGACAGGTATTTCAAGTACTGGTGTTTATCAAGTACCTCAATCTTGTTGTAAACTAACATTGGCACCTTCTGAATGTGAAAAACAACGTAAACTTATTGTTGGGATAGGAGAAATGGCAGTTGGTTTAAATCGAGATGGTTGTTCTTCTAAAGTTGAACAATTTTTAGAACAAAAATGGAAATTTTTCTTAGTTATTGGAGCTGGTTTAATTGGTATTCAAATTTTAGCTTTTACATTCAGTTGTTGTTTATGTATTGGAATATTCAAAAAAAGTGATGATGATGATTTAAAGTAAACAATTTTTGATTAAAATTTTGTTAAATTTTTTTAACTTTCATTTTCAAGTATATTTACCCAAAAATATTAATTCATTTGAAATTATGTTATCTATATAAAAAAGAGCTTCTCTTTTGAACAAACCTAAGAACAAAAATTATAAAAAATATCTTTCATAATTGTTAAGTATGCAATTTTTGTAATAAGAAAAAATTTTTTTTTAGTTTCTAATTATGAGTAAAAAAAACTTTTTTAGGGGAAAACTTAATTAAGTTCACAAAAACCTAAATAATTTGAATAATTTCAATTAAGGTTTTTTTTTTTATTGTAAACTTCAATTTTTATATCAAAATAGCTCTTTTTTATAACTTGTAAATAATAACAAAAGTCTTTTCTAGTTATCTTTTTTTTATATAAAATTTAAATTATTAAAACAAAAAAGATTTTAAAAAAACTTTAAATTTGAATTATTGTATTGCATGCATTTAAAAAAATTAAATTACAATAAGACATTTTTTTTAAATTAGAATCAATTTTTTATCAAAAATTCAATTCAAACAATTTTTACAAAAAAAAAATTAAAAGCTTCAGTTAAAATTCAAAGCTAAATTCAAAAATTTTTTTCAAAGTTAATTTTTATAAAAATGAATAATATTTTACAGCTACATTCAAAAAATTAATTTTAAAGCAAAAATCAAATTAACAGCTACATTTTTTATAAATTTAGATTTAGTTTTTAGATTGATTTAAAAACTAATTGAAAACATTAATTTAATAGCTACACATTTCAGAAAATTAATTTGAAAGCTTTCAAAAATTGATTTTTATGCCAACTAAATTATTTTTTAAAAATCTATAAATAAAAATTTGTTATCAGTTTTATGACAATTTTATTATTCACATAATTTTTTGTAAATTAGAATTATTGTTTTAATTTTTCTAAAAATTTTTAGTTATAACGAAGGGATTCAATTTTTTTTTAAATTAATAAACTTTAAAAGAATCTTTTTTTGAATATCTAATTTTATATTCAATTTAAGTATTCCATAAAAATATTTTTTTTGTTTTTTATTGAATTACAATTGTGTTAAATCAAATTTTTAAGGAATTTTTTTTTTTTAGTTAATACAGATAATTATCAAAATGTCTACTAATTTCTTACTGTGTTTATTGTTATTTATCTTAATTTAATTTAAGTGAATTTTTATTTTTAAGTTTATTTTAAGTTATCATTCATTCAAAATGAAGTTATTTAATTTTTTATCATAAATTTTTTTTTGTGACAGTAATAGTTTTTCAAAATTTTAGATGGCGCTCAATTATCAAGAAAAAAAAAAAAATTTAAATTTAAAGGTTCAAGAAAATTTAAATTTAATTATTTAAAAGTAATTTTACAGTTTTTTTTTTGATTCAATAAAAAATATTTTATTTCTCTTCATAAAAATACATGTGTATCAATATGATTTTTTTATGTTTTATTTGAAATTCTATGTATATTCATCTAAACAAAATTTTATGAGATGTTTGTTTATATGAATTTTATGTTATACTTATTTAAATGAAATTCTATGTGTATTCATTTATATAAAATTTTATGTGTATTCGGTCATATGAAATTTTATATGTATTCATTTATAAAAAATTAAAGCTAAATATTTTAGATGAATGTAAGTTCAAATTTTGAAAAAGATATTTGAGCTTATTTAGAAAAACAATTCAGTTAGATATTTAAAAGATATTCATGTTAGGTTTTTCATAAAAAATTTTTTTTTTTTCTAAACTTTAAAATGTGTTTATTGTGATAAATAATAATTTAAAGGATCAGTTAAATTTTTAAACTTTGAGCTTTTAATCATTAAAATTATCTAAAAAAATAAAAAAATTTTTCCAAATTTTGTTAAGCAATAAATAAGATAAGCATAATTTAGGTTTTAACAATTTTTATAGTTTTTTTCTAAAGTTCAATATTAGACAATGACTTAGAAAATTTCATCTAAACATTTTGAATAATTTTATCTAAATTACTTTTGGCTTAAAGTTTTTTTAAATTTATTTTAAGTCAATTAAATTTCTTTTTTATGGATATCAAATTAATTTTTTGATTTTATTTAAATTACATTAAATTTAACGTACAATTTAATTTTATATTTATTTGAAAATAATCAGTTTTAAAAAGTGTTTTATAAAAGAATGTTTTCAAAAGAAAAAATTCAATAAAATTATGGATGGAGGAAAATGAAATCTTTTCAAAACATTTAAAGTTTTGGCCTGAAGACAATTTTGATTATCAATGTAAGTTGCATCAATAATTTCTTTTTTGATTTTAAAAGAAAGTTGATTTTTTTAAAACTTTTTTTTAACTTTCATATAAATATTCACAAATTTTCTCGTCTTTTTTACCTAGACATAATCATTGTTATTTAATCACGCTTTAATAGCCTTTAGTTATATTTTTAGAAAAAAAAGTTTTCTTTTAATAACATTTTAAAACTTATGCTTTTTGTTTTATTAAAACACTTCATCTTTTGAGAAAGCAATTTACAAAAAAAAATATTCTCTAACAAATTGACTTATAAATCAATTAAGTAAAAAGTTAATGAAAAAAAATGATCAAGTTACTTGAATAAAAGTTTTATAAAAATAAATCCTTATAATTATAACTCTGTAAATCTTCATTCAAGCTTCTTTTATTTATTTAATTAAAAGAATTAAGTTTATTAAAACTATTTGTTTAAGATTATTTGAAAGGTATCAAGTTTTTAATTCTAAAAAAAAAAAGTCTAATCAATTTTGTTGTTTATTTTTTAATGAACAAAAAAATTACGAAATTTAATTGAAAATTAGCCTTTTTTCTCAAAAATAATTATAATTATTAATTAAAATTTATTCTAATTACAAAATTAAGTTTAAAATGATTTAGGTAGTTTAATTTTAAATATTTTTGAATAATTTTGCTAAAAATATTTTAATTTATATTATACTTACACTTTTCTACAAATTGCTATTAATTATTTTTTAAAATGTTTTTCTAAAATAATTTTCTAAAAAGTTTTTCTAAAAATTTTTTCTAAAAAATTCTTTGTTTTAAATTTTTATAATTAGTTTTTCTAATTTTTTTCTTTGTTTTTAATTTTTCATTAAAATGTTTTTCTTTTAAAATGTTTCTAATTTAAATTATTTCTTATTTAAATTGTTTTTAACATATTTTTACTCTTTTAAACTAAAAGGTTTACTTAAAAATTTCCTTTAAAATATTCTCTAGAAAAAAATTTAAAAAAAAAGATATCTAAATTTTAAACAAAAATCTATTTCTCTTATATATAAATCTATTTCTGTTTTTAATTTTTAAAATTTAAATTTTCATTCTTTCAAAACTGTTTAATAAATTCATAAACATGTTTTTTTTAACTTTGAAAGTATAATTTTTGATTTTATTAAAAACTTTAGCAAATTGAATTATTTTATTGATTCTGTTTTTTTTTTGTAAATCTTTGTCAAATTTAAACATTTATAAGATTTTTTTTTTTGTATTTCATTTCACTTGTACCTAATTGTCTTCAACTACCAATTTTAAAATTTAAAAAAAAAAAAAAAAAAAAATTTTTTAAATTTTTAACCGATAAAATCTAAATGACATAAATTTTTAGAAAAAAAATTTTATCAACTTTTTCTTTTAGACAGACAATTTTTTAAAAAAAAAATTTTAGTTTCAATTGTTTTAGTGATTGAGGTTTTAAGTAATAAAGTTAAAATGAAATTTAAAAACTTCAACTTCTATGTAAGTAAAGTTTTAAGTAATTTTTAAAAGAAAAAAATTAGTTTTTTGAATAAAAAATTTTTGGGAAAAACTTGAAAATAGCAAACTTTTATAACAAACTTTTAAATAAAATTAGAGATAAATTTTAAACTTTTGAAAACTAAAAACTTGAAAATTAAACGAAAAAAATTTGATAGGCTATTTAAAATTTTAAAACGAACTATGAAAAAGACAAAAAAATGAAGATGAATACTTCATTAAGCAATTTTAGAGAAAAAAATTTCCAATAAGCTTCTTTTTTTGAAAACAAAATTAAGTAGATAATTTAATTAAAGTCTAATTAAAACCAGAATATTATTTTTAATTTATAAAGAATTGATTTATATAAGAATCTTAAAAGCTTTTTTACAAAATTAACTTTTAATTTTCATTCAAAAGTCTGTAGACTTAAATAGAAGTTAAAAAAGAATTAAATTTAAAAATTAAACTTAAATTTTTAAATCAGAAATTGTGTTAAAAAATAGAGTTTTCAAAAAGCTATTTATGAAAAATTAAAAGAAAAAAATAACTTAAGATTTTATTTTTAAAAGAAAAAGCTTAATTTTAAATAAATAAAACTAGAAAATTGAGACTAAAAATTTTTCTTAAAAATTGAGACTAAAAAATAAATAAGGAAATTGTGAATTATTGAGAAATCAGACTTATAAATTTGAATTAATATGTTAAACAAGAACAAACAATTATAAATTATACTGAAGATTTGAATCAAAAAATAAATTGAAAAATCAAAGTTAGAATTATAACTACGAGAGATTTTGAAATTAAAAACTAGAATTTTAAGACATTTAAATGTAAAGTTTGAAGTTTTTTTTTGCTAAAAAATTAGTCTTAAATATTAGTTTTAAAAATTAGACTCTGAAATCAGTTTTAAAAATTAAACCTAAAATTATAACAAATTCATTTCAAAGTTTAATGTTTTGAATTTGTTTTTTTACTATTTTTTTATAAAACTTTAATTAATCTTCAAATTTTTCTTAAATTTATTTGAATAGTTTTTTTAGAAGTTTATGCTTTGTAAACTAATAACCAAATAATTACAGTGATATAAAAGCTTTTAATTCTTATATTTTGTATTAAGTATTTTTGGGTTTAAAAGTTATCATGTTAAAAATAAATTATAAAACCTTCATGATACTTTTAGCATAAAAGTTTCATAAATTTTTAAAACTTATTTTAATTTAAGCTAATTCATTAAACATTGTTTTATTTATATGATTTTTATATAAATTTTTAAATAAACATGTAAACGATTTAAAAAAGTTAAACTCATTTCAAAAACCATTAATTTTTTTAGGAAACATCAAAATTTTATCATTTAAATTCAAATTGGATGTCAATCTATTTTTATATAGCTTTTGGCTAAAAAAATGCTTGAATATTTGATTCATAAAATTAAATTTCTTAAATCAAATAGTTCAATTTTTGTTCTCTAAATTTATCTCAATTTTTAACATGTTAACTTTTATTCAAATTTAGAATATCTTTTTCTTTTAGAAAAATTTTATCTGTTTTTTAATATAAAAAAAATTTCAAATTTTTAATACTTTGCTTTAACAATAATTCTGTGTTTTTTATTACTTTTTAGTAAAAAAAAATTTTAAATCGATAAAAAAACGATTAAAATTAACAGAAAAATTTTTTTTTTAAAATTGTTTAACTATCCTGATTAAAAAAAGAAAAGTTTAGCAAAAAAAAACTATTTTCTTCTTTCAAATATATTTACAAACTTAAAATAGTGATTTTAAATTCTCTATTAATTTAAAGTAGTAATCTTTATAAAACTTAAACAGTTTTCTTTTTATTAAACTTAAACAGTTTTCTTTTTAATAAACTTAAACAGTTTTCTTTTATAAAACTTAAACAGTATATTTTTTTAGATTTGAATACTCTTTATAAGATCTAAGTATTATTCTTCATAAGATTTGAATTTTTTGTATTAGATCTAAGTTTTTCTTTATAATACTTTAGTTCTTTCAAAGGTTTAAGAGTATTTTTTTTATAAAGGTTTATTAATATTTCTATGAAAGTATAGTACTTTTTTTGAACAAAAATTTTTTTTCTTAATGAAGCTCTTTATTAGACTATTAATATTTGCTTATAAATTTTTAGTTGTAATATGATTTTGCTAGTATTTTCTAGTAAGACTTGATTTTTTAAATAGACGTATATCTTTATAAAACTTTAGTATTAGTTTTTATCAAGATTTGAGATTATTTTTTATGAAGATTTAAATAGTACTTTCTCAAAGGTTAAAACTAAAATGTTATTTAAAATTTTTTTTCTAAAATGTTTAAACTACTCTAAATTGATTTTTAAATCTCAATTCTATAAATCTTATTTTTTTTTAACTTAACACAACTTTTCAAATGTTAATTTAATTATTTCACTTTGAATATCTTAATGATTTTTAATTTATTCAGAAATAGTTTTTAAAAAACTACCTGTGAATTAGTTTTTTGAATTTTCTATTGAAATTAACATGTAAATTGTTTTTTTTAAACTTATTAACTTGAGAATTACTTTTTTTAGTTATTGACTTTTGAATTTTTTTCAAAGTTTATATTTATATTAATCTGTGTTTTTCATAGTTTTTATTGATCAGAGAATTATTTTAAAATTTTTTTTATCAATTTAAGAATTTTTGTTAATCTATAAAACAGTTTTTCTATTTTAATCTATAAATTAATTTCAACTTATTATTAGTCTTTGAATTGTACTTAACCTGTAATTTTCTATTTAAAATTATTTATATTAACCTGTATTTTTTTTCTTCTTGTAAATATTGACCTTTTAGTATATTTCTAAATTATTTAAATAAACTTTATTTGATTTTTTGCCAAAATATTATCTACTAGAAATTTTTATCAACAAAAAAAACCAGCACTGTTTTTTATCTTTTATTTAATGCGTTTATATCAAATTTTTTTTTTTGCTTTACAATGTTAATAAGGCCATTTTTCATTGAAGTTTCGATTTATACTACATATCATATTTAATTTGTAATGAGTTTAGTCATTCACAGATAGGTTTCTTTTAGGTCAAACACCGGGCTGATCTTAACTTAGATCAATTAAGTTTCTAATGATTTCAAACTATTAATTATTTCAAAAATTATTTTTTGTTCAAAAAAATGATTTTTAAGATGAAATTCTTTTTAAATCTTAAATGATAATTTTTTTCTACTTTTTATCGTTTCTTCTCTCAAAAATAATTTTAACTTTTTTTAGTGTAATTGATTTATATCAGAGAAGCATTATATGCAAGAAAATTTTGTCTTTTTAAATTTTGAAAATTTTTAACAAGAAATTACTTTTCATGCACTGAATGCTTACAAATTGTTTTAATCATCTAAAAGCTTAAAAATTATCAAAATATTCTTTAAAAAGAACTTTTTTTAAAATCAAGCCTCTTTTAAGACTTCATCTCAAATTGTCAATTTTACCGTTTATATCTTTTATCAATTTTTATTTGATGTCCAAGTTTTTTGAAAAAAAAAAAATTTTTTTAAGATTTTGCAATACTCTGTCAAATTTAAATTTTTTTTAATGAATGGCCAAAACTGAGTTTTATGACAAAAAATATGTAAAAGTTTAATCAATGTTTCTTTTAATTTGATTAAACTTTAAAAAAATTTTTGTTAACAAGTTTAAAGCTATTTAATATTCATAAAAAAAGAGTTTTTCGGGTTCATAATTTTTTGGGCTTATAATTTTTTAGGTTTATAATTTTTAAGTATATAAGTTTATAAGTTTATGAGTATATAAGTATATAAGTTTATGAGCATACAAGTTTTTAGGTTTATAAGTTTTCGAGTTTATAACTTTTTGGGTTTATAAAATTTTAAGTTTATAGTTTTTTATATGAGTTCTTTTATAAAAAATTTTTTTATGGAAAACCACAAGTTTATCATTAAGTTTTTAATTGAAAAAGATTAATTTGAATTAATAAGTTTTCTTAAAAACTTTCTCTTAAACTTCAATTTACTTTTAATTTGTAGCTAATATCAAATAGAATTACTTTCAACAAATCGATTTAGTTTGAATTAAATTATTCAATAGTCTAAGTACTAAGTTAATTTTTGAATTTTTCTGCAACATTTCTTTTGATTTGTATTGATAATTGAATTTTTACACTAGTTTATCAAAAAAAGATTGAAGGTTAAAAAAGAATAGTTTAAGTAAATCGACTTTCAATAGTTTGAAAATTATCATTAAATTGTATGAACATCATTAAGAGCTATCATTCATTATTAAGATCATTTACAAATGTTAAGATCATTTGTTAAATTTTTAACAAAATTTTATTTCCTTATCGATTTTCTTAATTTTGTGGCTAATTTTTTGTGTATTGTTTTTTTTATTTGAAATAAATTTATTTTTAGAGACCTATTTCAAAAAATTTTAATAACAATCTTTCTTAAATGATAATTGATCTTTTTAATTTATAGAAAATCAACTTATGCTAATAAATTTTCAAAATTTATATTTACAAGTTTTATAAAGAGAAATTTATATTTTAAAAGTTTTTATTAAGAAAATTCATATATTAGCAGGTTTTATTAAGAGAAATTTATATTTGCAGGTTTTATAAAGAGAAATTTATAATTCAAAAGTTTTTATTATGAAAAGTTCTATTTAAAAAAATTATTTTTCAAACAAATTTTTAAATATGATTTTTTTTAAAAAGGAAGTCTTAACTCTTTTTAGAAAACTTTTCTAAAAAAAATTTATTAACTTCTTCAATAGAAATTATTAACACTTTTTTCATTAAATAAGCAAATTTTTTAAAACTCTTTTTTAAGGAAACTTTTTTTAAACTATTTTTTTTAAAGGAAGCTTCTTTTTTTTCTTTAAAGGAAACTCTTTAAAAGTTTAATAAGAAACTTTTTTCAATTTCTATACACAACATAAATTTTTTTCTAACTCTTTTCAAAAAATTATCTTAATGTTTTTAGAGAATCTTTGTTAAGTCAATGCAATTTTCATAAATTTTAGTAAACTTTAATTTTTAAAAGTTTTAGTAAAGTTCAGTTTCTAAAAATTTTAGTAAAGTTTAGTATTTTAAAAGTTTTACTGAAGTTTAGTTTTAAAAAGTTTTAGTAAAGTTCGATAAATTTAATGTTTTCAAATTTTAGTTTAATTTAGGTTTTAAAAGTAGGTTTTCAAAAAAGTAAAGTTTATGTTTGTTAAAAAAATTTCTGATAAATTTATTCAAATTAATTTTTAAAGTTAATTTGATTGAAAATTGATAGTTTAAATTCAATTTTGAGTATCACTAAAATCTAAAATGAAATTAGAAAAAATTATATACTAAGTTATAGAAAGTAATTTGATAACGTTTGATAGTAATTTTAAAATATTTGATTTTGAGTTTATTAGAAAAAAGCATATAATTTTAGAATGAAGTAGAAAATAGAAAGATTTTATTTTAGATATACGTATAATAAGAAAAAATTAATTCATTTTTATAAACAGTTTTATTAAATTATTTAATAGAGGAATCATTTTGAAAAATTTTAAATCTGTTTTAATCAAAATAATTATTGGAGCTATTTAATTAATTTTTTTAAATCAATTTTTAATTGAATTTTCTTTTTTTTTCAAAGTTGTTGTCAATTTCAATTTTGTCTAGTTTTTTTTATTTTTGACATTGGAATTCATTTTGATTGAAATTCAAACAAGCATAGGCAATAGATATTTGTAGTTATTTTATTAATGAGAATTTTTTCTCTACACTAGATTAAACAAAACAACTGAAAATTTGTTTTTTAAGATTTCACTATTTTAATTTTGATTTCTTGTTTTTTCAATATTTTTTAATTTTTATCTTTTTGATTTATTTTTGTAGACATTTTAAATGAAAAATAACTTTTTTTTTTCTTTACAATTTTACAGAAATAAATGGTTTTTTTTTCAATTCATTTTTTTATATCAAGACATTAATTTGATTCTGATGATTTGTAGGAAATATTTTTGAGTATTTTTATAAAAGTTTTATCATATAAAATTTATCATATAAAATTTTATCAAATAAAATTTAGAAAATAATATTTAGAAATTAAATTTTTAGAAAAAAAAATTTAGAAAAACAGTTTCAGAAAAAAATTAAAAAATTTTTTTTTTAAATTTTAGAAAAATATATTTAGAAAGAAATATTTCGAAAATTTTCATAAAAAATATATCAAAATATAACGTAAATTTTTGGTCATTTTTTTTTCTTAAAATTATATATCAAAATAATATAAATTTAAAAAACAATATTTAGTTTAAGATAGTTATGCATTATTTAAACTAAATGAAAAAAAAAACAAAAAACTTTAATTTTCTTTTTGCTACATGATCTGTTTGTACTGTGAGAATTTGTTTTTGGAAAAAAAAGTAGCGGTTCTATTCTTCAACAATGATCACGCAGTAAAGTGAAATGAAAAGGAACAATGAACAGAAGCGTAACAAAATCGTCTTTTACTACCTCAGAAAAAAAAAATTCTAAAGAAAAATTTGACGTGCTCTTGTTAGTCTTGTTTATATTTTGTTTTTTGGAGAAAAAAAAAAGGAAGAGACAAAAAGTCGTATAAAGTAGATGAAAAGAAAAGATGTGTTTACAGTGTTAAATCAACAAACTAGACTTAAAAAAATATCGTCGATTTATTCTTTTCAAAATAAAAATTATGATACAAAAAGAGCTATTTAAATAAAAAAAGATACAAAATATAACTTATGAATATTTCTGTTTGCATCGTTGAACTTTCTATATTTTCATCTATTTAGAACAATTATAATTTATTTTGACACTTATTTTCAATATCAATTCATTCTCTCAAACAAGCAATTTTAAAATTCTTTTAATTTTTTACTCTCATTTAAATAACCTTCTTTTTTAAAGAAAAAATTTTAAAATTCGCAAAAATTTTTTTCTAAATGAAAAGTTTTGAAATGAAAAAATTTATTTTCATTTATATTAACTCAAAAGTTATAATTAAAAATTTTGATAAATATTTTTCTTTTTTAAAGAAGAAACCGTTAAGAACTCATTTATCATTTAGTACTAAAATCATAGTTTTGAATTTTAAGTAAAAAATGATTCATTGGAATTTTAAATTTTAACAAATAACTAGGTGAATTTAAAATTAATTCAATTAACTTAAAGATCTGTTAGCGTAAATTTTAAAAAAGAAAATTTTCTTTGAACATTTTTCATGAATATTTGTTTGAACAATTTCTTTAAATATTTATGTTAAATGCTTATAAATTTTCTTTTTTTAATAATTTTTCAAATGTTTTTTAAGATATTTTCTCCTTAATTTTATATTACCATCTATTTTCATATGATTTTTTTACAACTTTTTTCTCTTTATTTTTTTAAGATCTTTCTTCTCATTATTTTTTAGATATTCTTTCTTTTAATTTTTGTTTTAGACCATTTTATTTAATTTTTGTTTTAGATCATTTTACTTAACTTTTTTTTTTTTAGATCATCTATTAAGATTCTGTTTCAAGTCTTCTTAATTATTCTTTTAGATCATCATTTAAATTTCTCTTTCATTCAAATCATCCTAATTCAAATCATAACTTCTCTTTTAAATCATCTTAATTTCTTTATTAATTCATCTTTTTTTTTAAATTACTCATCTCATTTTTTTTGTTAATAGAATTCTTGACTTAAAAATCTAATTGTAGTTAGAGACTAAAAATATAAAATCAACAAAAATAAAAAATTTTATTCAAAATAGCTGAAGATTATTTTATACCAAATTATTGTTTTTACTTTAACATCTTATTTTTTTTTTTACTTTTTAGTTTAATATTCAAATTATATCAACAATTTTTTATCATGTTCAAGATTTTTTTTCTAAAGCTACACAAAAATAGAATTTTATTTTTAAGCATAATTTAAGAAGTTTTTGAATCAGTGTTTCCAAAATTATATTATAAAAGTATCAATCAAAAGTAAAGAAAAACTTGATAAACTATTAGATGCTTTTTATTAGAAGAACAATCAAAATTAACACAGAAAAAATTTTTTATCAAAATAGTATCAAAAGTATAAACAACATAAAAATGAAAATATAAACAAAGTGATAGTAAAAATATAAAAAAAATAATTGTTAAAATATAAACGAAATAATTGTAAAAGTTTGAACAACATAATTGTAAAAGTAAAAACAAAATAATTGTAAAAGTAAAAACAACAGAATTTTTTAAGTTGTTTAGTAAAAGTAACTAAATTTTTAACCAAAATTGTAGTAGCATTTTAATCAACATTGTAAAAGCATTGTGATAAACTTAGTAAAAATATTATTAAAGTAGTAGTAGCATTGTAAACAAAATATTTAAAAGAAACTATTGTTGAATTTGAATCAACATAAAAGAAACCTTTTAATCAACGTTTTTAACATAATATAAAGATAAAGCAATGTGTAGTAGATTTTAAAAAAAGGATTATTATAAAAATTTTAGACAAAATATAAAGCTAAATATTCAAGCTCATAGTAAGCAAAATTATAATTAACAAAATAAGCATTATGTTAAGAAAATAGTAAACTAAATAGTAAGCAACATATTAATCTAAATAGTAAGAAACAACATTCTAATCAACATAGTAAGCAAAATAATAAAAAAAAAATGAATAAAAATTATTAACATTCTTATCATCCTAGTAAGCAACATTCAAAATGAAATAGTCACATTGTTTTAAACATAAAAAGTTTTTGTAAAAATTTTTTTACATTGAAAAATTAAACTAATTCAATTTTTGAGAATAATTTTTCAATTGTTTTTTTGTTAAAAATACTTTAAATTTTTATTTGCATCAAAAATTTGATATTTTGACATTTTGAAAAATGATGAATAGTTCTAAAAAATATCTTTTTCATTTTAAAATTTTGATTAATATGTTATTTTAATTAAAAAGTTTTTACTTAATTTGCTTAAATTTTTCTTCATAAAATATATAATGGGTTTGGTTGTAGACAACAAGAAAAATTACACCTGCGTCTAGATTAATTAGAAAGTATTATAAATGGTGAAAACATAAAAAATTAAGCTTGAATATTTTTCAACGAATTGAAAATTTGGTCAACCGGGAAAAAATAAATTAAGGTATTTATATTTAGAAATTTAGTTCTAACCAATTTTAATATTTTAAAAGGAGAAAAATTTTAAACCATAAAATTTGACTTAAAATTTTATAGAGAAATTTTATCTATTTAGATTTAATATAAAAAAATAAATTATCTTTTGAATAAAAGGTATTGAAAGTTTTATAAATAAAAAAAAGTTGTTTTGTGAAGATGCAATTAATTTTTAGATTAATGATTATAAGTAATTTTATACTAAACAAGAATTTTTTTCACTCTACTATAAATATGAATGGTTTAATGATTTTTCATTTGTTTAAAGCTTGTTATGAAAAAAAAATTTAATCTTTTTGATTTTAATTCACCGTATTTTTTTATATGTGTTTTAATTTACTATCAAACTCTTAACTCTATAAATCAATCAAACTCTTATAATAAATTTATTTTTAAAAACAATTTTCTTAATATAAGATCATTGAAATGATTTTTGAAAATACTTACAAAATCTTTGTTTTTTTTCAAAATCGATTTTTAAAAACTGATGAAAATTTTTTTTTAATTTACAAAATTTGAATTTTATTAAACTTATATAATCGATCGTAATTTATCAATTTTTTTTCTAAAATATTGAGCTTTTAAATTTGATTTTTGTATAAATTAAGTTATTTTACTTTTATTCTTAAATTGATTATTGATTTTCTTAAATCTGTTTTTCTTCTATCATTTTAAAAATTTAAACATTAAAAATCTACTTAATTGTTTAAACTTGCTTCATTTAATTTTTAACAATAAAAGTTTTCTTTTTTTTTTTTTGCATGACTTCAAATTAAGTTACTAATTAAAGTTTGGGTTTACTAATTTTTAAATTTATTCAAATTTTCTTCTACAATTTCAATTTATTTTTTTAAAAAAAAATTTCTTTTTATTAATACAATAGAATAATTAAACTAAGGATAACATAAGTTAGAATAATTTAGAAAAAAAGAAACTAGAATATTATATAATAGAGTATTTGCATAGAATACAAGTTTTAACACAAAATAAAAGTTTTATTACAAAAAAGAGTATCATAGAAAAGAGTACCATAGTATAGAACTTTATAAAGAAAAATTATCTTAGAATAGAATATTACAAAACAGAAGATCATTGAATAGAATATAATAAAACAGAATATCAAAGAATAGTAAAACTTAGAAAAAAGTATCATAGAATATTATAAAAGAATATAAAGCAAACTAAAAATAAAATAAATTAGAATAAAATAGTTAAATATAGAGATGAAGAAAAATTTATATAAAATAAGCATAAAGTAGAATATCATTGAATCTTAGAATTGAATAATTTAATAATGGATTAAAAAAAATAGAATTTCATAGATTAAAATAAATTAGACTATAACAGGGCATAAGATTAACAGGAATAGACTTAAAAAACAGGAACAAAAAAAAACATAGAGAATTTAAGTAAAATGAAAATTCATAAAAAAACGAGTTAAAATAACATATAACAGGTCATTTTTTATCTTTTATTTTAAGGAAGAAATTTTTGTTTTTTTTTTAAACAGTAAAGTCTCAATTTTTGATGTATAATTAAATTTGTAAATAACTATGCAAATAAGAGTTTTCACTAAATAAATTTTTTATTTTTAAATTAATTTAAATAATTACAATATGAATAAAAAATTAATTTAAATAATAAATGAAAATCACATTCAAGTTTTCATTACTCAAACTTTCAATTAAAATTTTTTATTGTTTTTTATTTAAACAGATAAATTTAAAAAAAAAGTTTTTTTATTGTTTTCTTTAATTATAATTGAATTAAATTTTTTGGAATTAAAGTTTTTTCTTTAAACTTTACTAGTTTATCTTTTAAACTTTTTTGCTATTTTTTATTTAAACTTTTTTATACAAACTTTTTAAATTTCTTATACACAGTTTTTGACTTTTCTAATTATTTTCTCAGACTTATATTCTTATTTCTTGAATTAGATACTCTTTTTTAAAGTTTTTATTTCTCTTTTCAATTTTTATATTTATTTTTATTTTCAGTTTCAAACTACTTTTTCATTTTAAATTTTTAGATTAATTTAAGTCTATTTCCTAATTTTAGACTACTTTTTTTTAATTTTAAACTACTTCCGTCAAACTTTTTTCACAATTTTAAGTTTTCTTTTTAGGCTTTTGTTTTGATCTTTTAAAGAAAAATTTAGTTTGATATTTGATACAAACATTCAGTTTGTTATTTAAGAATAACATTTGATTTCATATTTCAGAATAATTTTTAGCTTTTTATTTAAGAATATCTTTTAGTTTGTTACTTTGAAATAACATTTAGTTTCATATTTAAGGATAGTTTTTAATTTTATATTTTTAAATTTAAAATTTGAAAATTTTTTTTTTCTCTTATGAATCTTTATGATTTTTCAAAACTTTTTTTTATCTTTTTTTTAAATTTTTTTTTAATTTATCTCTTAGTTCTCCTTAATTCAACTTTTTTTTATTTTAGTTTTGAAAATAAAAAAAACAAATAACTTAATAGATAAAAGAATTGTTAAAATTTAAAATTAACATAAGATGGACATTTTATGTATGAAACATAAAAAAAAATATAAAAAGCAATCAATATTTACCTACAGTATTAAAAAGAAAATTTTTTTATCACATATGTTTTTTATAAGCTTAAATGTACTTAAATATTGTGATTTGATAAACTATATTTATTTTATTGACTTTACTTTATCAGTTGAAAACTTAAAAAATACTTTATAAATTTTCTTAATTTTAATTAAGAATGATGTTTTAAATATTCTTTTCTTATTTGCTGACTTTTTCATCTTATGTTTAAAAAATTTTTTTTTTTTTTTTGATGAATTTTATTTAAAAGATAGTTTTATGTATTTTAAGATGAACAGCTTTTTAAATCAGTAACAATTTTTTCAATTTTTTTTAAAAATTATTTGACCATTTTTAAAAATATCTTTGTATGCAAAATTTAAAACAATTTTACGCATCATTTTATTCAAGTAAAATGTGTTCCATAATTCATAAAATTTCAATTTAGTTTTTAAGATTCAATTTTATTTTTATATAGGCTTTCAAAATTGAAATTAATAATACTTAAATGAAAAACGTTTTTCAATTAGTAAATCTAGTGAGAAACATTACATTAACTTTAAATTAATCAAAACCTTTTTTAAATGAGAAAAAATTTAATCTTTTGACTCTTAACACTTTTACAACAATTTTTTACATAAAGCTGTCTTCAAATATTTTATGTTTAAAAATACTTGATGTCTTTTAATATAAAATCTATTGAGAATAATTATATTTTCTTATTTTTAACTTTTAATCACTCATGGTTTCAAAGTTTATTAAAACTAAATTTATTAGTGAGTAATTTTTGATTAATTACTAAATTACACTGTCTTTAAAACTATTGATGAATATACTTTCAAGAAATTATTTTGTTTATATAATAAAACAATAAGCCATCAATTTTATTTCTAAAAAAAATTTAAATTAAAAGCATGTGTGTTATATTTAGTAGGAACAGTTTTATATTTTAAGTTTTCAAATTTATCACACTCTTTAAAATTTATCAAAATTTTTCTAAATAATTCTTCATATTGAGTTTTCATCTAATTAATTTTCTTTTCTTATTAACAGAAACTTCTAAATATTTTTATCTTATTAACTAAAATAGTTTTTATCTTCTAATTAACAAAATTTTGATAATTTTATCTTATTAAATTTATTTTTGAAAGTTTTTTACAAACACTATTTCTAAAAAAGTTTTCTTTTCCTAATAAACTTTATTGCAATTTTTATAAAAAGTTTTCTTTTTTTTGAGAAACTATTTTTTTAAAAGAACTTTTTTGAATATAATTGAATTTTTTTTTAAGGTAAAAAATTTTTTACTGTTAATGAGTTCTTTATAAAGGTTATCAAACAAATTTAATTGGAGAAACGTTTAAAACTAAACTAAAATTAAAATCTTTTATTTTAATGAGCTTTAAAAAGATTTAAAATTTTTCTCTTTTTTTAACAGAGCTAATGATTTGATGAAAAAAAGCTTAAAACTTTTTAAATTTATTTTTAGAAAGACTTTGTTATTTTTAAATTATTTAGTACTCAACAAGTTTAAATAGAAATTAATTAAAAGTTATAAGTTTAAGTTAACTTTAAATAAAGATGATAAATTATTTTTAAGTTTAAAAAAAATCTAATTTTAAGATTAATTACCTTGATAATATTTTTTAATTTCTTTCTTAGTTCTAAGTGATTATTATTTTATTATAAATTGAAGCTATTTTATTTAGAGAAAATGAATTTTATTTAAAAGTTTTTATTTGGTTAAATTTGTAAAATTATTTAAAATACGTATTCTTTTTTTGAAACTTTTATTCTTTTTATTATAAATACGTATTCTTTTTTGAATTATCTATTCTTTTTCTACAAAATGTGTTATTTTTGAAATATCTATTTCTACGTGAAATATTTATTTTTATGTGAAACATTTATCCTTGTTTGAAGTATTCTTTTGAAAAAATGTTTTTTTTATTTAAAGAAGGTATTCTAATTGAATTTATTTTTTTTTCATCTAAAATATGTATTCTGTTTGAAAATGTATCTTTACTTAAATAATGTATTTTTAATGAAAAATGTATCTTTTTGAATAATGTATTTTCATTTGAAAATTTATTTTTTAAAATATGTATTTCTGTTTAAAAAGGTATTTTCATTTTAATTATGTATTTCTATTTAAAAAGGTATTTTTACTTTAATTATGTATTCTTATTCTAAAACGTATCCATAAATTCTTATTGAAATATGTATTTCTAGTTTAAAAAAATATATTTTTAAGAAATAATTTCAATTGAATTTAAAAAATATTTTATTTATCTTTTTTTGATAAAAATATGTTGAAAAGTTTTTATTATTTAGAAACGATTCTATTTTCGAATTTAAAGATAAAAATCAACTTTGATCATAAAAAACATTATTTTATATGGCTTCGTTAAATTCAAAATCTTTATTAAGTTTTTACAATTTTTTAATGAAAGCTAAACGATTTTTTATGTTTTTAGGTTTTTTTTTTATATATTTTTCAATAAAACAGTAAATTTTTTCTTGAAAAATTAATTTTTTCTGTTATAAAGTATGCACGACACGTTTATTACTTTTATTTTTACCTATATCTTTATGTTTAAAGTTTTATTGTATTTGTATGCAAGTTCAATTAACTGAATGTTTTTAATAAGGTTTTTCTTTAATTATATAAAATCTATAAGACTATTAATAGCAGTTTTGATGATATTGTTTTTTTTTTTGTTTTCTTTAATTTGGTCATTCTTTTTAATTAATTTTTTTTTTCTTTGATCAATTTAATTATCTTTGAGATTTATTTTCCATTTTTTTTCATTTTTTTGTTAATTCTTTTATTAAATTTTATCTTCTATTTACAATCTTTTTTTTTTTAGAATTTTAATCATTGATTCTTTTAATTTTTGTTTATTTTTTTACTTACTTTTTACATATTTTTTTTTTCTCTTTTTATTTGTGATTTATCAATTCTTTTTGTTTTTTCTCTTTTCAATTCATTTCGCCAAATTTATTTCTTTTTCTAATTTATTTCTTTTTTATTCAAATTTTCATAATTTTTGTAAGTTTTTTTTTTAGAAAAATTTTTCTCATTTTTAAAATCTTTTTTATTTAATTTTGGATACGGAATTTTAAGTTTTTTTAAAAACTAGTCAATTTGAATTTTTAATAAAATTTTTCTGAAAAAAGTTTTTCTCAAATTTTAGAAAAAAGCTAATTTAAAAATTGTGAATTAATTTTAGATTTTTGATTAACACAAAATTTAATACTAAATTACTTAATATGTTTTAATAAAAAAAGTATAATTAGACTTAAATTAATAAATATATTTAGTTAAAATTTGAAAAAAAAAAAACAACTTCCGGTTTTAATAGCTTTTATAAAGTTGATTTATTTAATTGTAATAAAATTAATCTTTTAAAAAAAGTTAATTTCAAATAATAGGCTATAATATTTTTTAATTATATTCTTTTAAATAGATAATTCTCAGAGATACTTATAGATAACTTTTTTCATAAAGTTATTTTTAATTACTCTATTTTCTTTTGACTTTCAAATTTTTAAAATAATTTGCTTTAGACCAAATTTAAAATTCAAATTAAAATGTGTTGAAATCATAAGATTTAATCTTTGAAAAAAATGAGAAAAGTTTTCAAGATTATTTCAAACTTAAATTATACAACTTATTTCAATATAATTTAATAGTTTATAGAGAGAAAAAAATCATTTTTTAATTATCATTCAGATTCACATTTAATTGACAAATTTTTGAAGAGAAATCATTTTATTAATTATTTGATGAATAAGTTTTTTATTTTTATGGAAATTTTTCACTAAACTGTTATTAAACCTATTTTTATAGTTTTTTTTTTATTATTCTTTTATTCTCAAATAGCTATTGATTTCAATTTTTTTTTGTTTAATATTAATCAAATAGAAATTTTTTTTTTACTCTCTAAAGTAGTGATTTAAAAAGATGATATCTATTTAAATAGTTTTTTATTTAAATGTTTTATTTTTTAAACTTTTTTCATTTTGTTTCAATTTATTTTTCATTAAAAGTTTTTCATTAAAAGTTTTTCATTAAAAATTAGTTTTCATTAAAAATTAGTTTTCATTAAAAATTAGTTTTCATTAAAAATTAGTTTTCATTAAAAATTAGTTTTCATTAAAAATTAGTTTTTATTAAAATTTAAGTTTTTTATTTTTATTAAAATTTTGATATTTTTTTTATAAAAATAAAAAACTTTTCTATTTTATTAAAAAATTTTTCTTTTTTATTAAAATTTAGGTTTTTTATTAAAATTTGAGTTTTTTTTTGTATAAATTTTTTTTGTTTGACTTTATTAAAATAATTTTTTAACAATTTAGTTGAAAGAATTTTTGATTTCGTTAAACTTTTAAATTTTGTTTAATTATTTTTATTGAAATTTTAATTTAGGTTATTTTTTTTAGATTCATATAAATTTTAATTTTCAACTTTTACTTTTTAAAACTACACATTAGCTTTTTAAGTTTAATTTTTTAGAATTATTTATTTTTTTTAGATTTTTTTTTAACTATTTTAGAGCTATTTTGTTGTTGTTTTTCTAATTTAGCTTCATTTTGGTTTTTAAATTTAACTAAAAATTTGGTATTTAAATTCACCTATATTTTAGTTTTTAACAAATTTTCTGTTTTATTTTTTTCTTTTTTGATTTTAAGCTTTTTTGATTTTATTAAAGATTTATATTGAATTCAAATTTTTAATTTATTTTAATTTTCTTTTTTATTTTTCAATTTTAATTCTTTATTTTCTATCTTTTCTATTTTAATTTTTGATTTCAATTTTCTCTTTTAATTTTCTGTTTAAGTTTTTTTTTTAATTTTAATTTGTTTTTAATATCTTCATAGATTTTCTCCATACTGTATTTAACAAAAAATTATACTTTGTTTTTATCAATTTTTCAAATTTGAACTTTTTCACTTTAAATGACTTTTAATTTTTGTTTCAAATAAACTTTAATGTTAGGTTTTCTTTTAAATTGTTTGGAGGTTAATAGTTATTCTATTCAATAATTTGAAAATTACTGTTTTTAAAATAGACTTTTTTAATGTTTTAGATTTTAATTTAGATAAACTATTTTAAATCTTTGATTTTAGATTTAACCCTTTATGTTTTAAATTTTTTAAATTAAGATTCACCTCTTTCTTTACTAAAACTTTACCTTTTTTAATCTTTTAAAATTATCTTTTTAGTTTAGTTAACTCTTCTTAATTTTTTTGATTTGAATTTTATAGTCAAAAATTTAAAACTTTTTGTAGCTTAAAAATTTAATTTCAATCTTTTTCATTAAAGAATTTTAGCTTTTCTTTTAATCAAAATTTAGATTTAATTCTTTTTAATTTAAATTCTTTATAAACTAAGGCTTTTATATTTTAGAATTTATGTTTAAAATCTTTGGTATTAATGAATTTAGATTCAATCTTTCTATATTCTTAAAACTAAATTCAATTCTTTATATAAATTATATTCAATCCTTTTTATTTTAGATAAAATCTTTTACAACTTTTGATTAAAACCTTTTATATTCTGTGCTTTAGATAAAAAAAAAATTTTTATTTTATTATCAAGTTAAAACACTTTATATTCTGGTTTTTTCATAGAACCTCTTATACTTTATTGTCAAACACTTCATATTTTATAATTTAAATTAAAACATTCCATGGTTTAAGTTAAATCTTTTTTATGGTCAAACTATAGATTTCTTTTAATATTGTAATTGAAACAGCTCTATAATTAAATTTTTTTTTTCTGATTTGAGGTTTAGGTTATTCAGTAATTGAAATTATTTTTTTGGACTTTTAATCAAATTTTAAAATTCTTCTATCATTAAATTAGTTCTTAAATTAAAATAATTTTTTAAGTTTAGATAAAACTTTTCTTTTTTTAATTTTGTTTTTATTGCAAGATTTTTCATTTAAAAACTACAAATTCTTTATCAGTTTAACGCTTTTAAAGCCCAATACTATTGAATACTATTGAATAGTATTGAAGTGCAAAATTCAATTCATAGCTATTTTTTATAAAAGTAAATGTGTTTTATAGCTAATTTTTTTTATGCAATTTAAATGTTCATAAGATAAAATTTAACATTCGTGTGATTTTATTACTGAAAATATGATTATTTTATAATTGAAACTAAACATTTTCTATGCCTAAAATATTTTTTTGATTATAATTAAGCTCATTATTAAGCTTATTTCATTGTAAAAATTGAAAATACTCTATTTTATTGAAATTGAATTCTTTGATTAAAAAAATTATAATTAATAAATTGAAATATTATATTTTTTAAACTTATGATGCTGTTTTGTATGAAAAAAAACTTTTTTCTTTTAATTAACAATTTTAATTAATTATAAAACTGTTGATTTTTAATTTGATGTAAAGATTTAAAAGTTTTAAACAAAACTTTAAAATAGAACTCTTTTTTGATTTAAAATCTACTTTAAATTTACTTTAAATTTACTGAATGATTAATTAAAAAAGATTTTTTTTTTTAAGCTCTTTTTTAATTAGTTTTTTACTTTAGCAAATTTTTATTGTTTAATGAATTTAAAGCCATTTATTTCAATTTGTTTTATTAAAATTTTAATTTTTAGGCAAATCTTTTTAAAATTAGCTATTTAATTTTAAGCATTATAAACCATTTCTAAGTTTCATGTTAATCATTTTAAAACTTTTTAACTTTTCTAAACTATATTAACCATTATATATTATTTCTGAACATAAATCCATTTTAAATCATCAATGATTTTTTTTTTAAATTCATTTTAATTAATTTTTTTCATATTAAATTGATCGAGTTTAAAAATTGAATTCAAATTATTTTCACCAACTTATGGTAAAAATTAATCATTTTTATTATAATTTTTCATATTTTAACTTTTCTTCTTTTTTTTGATTTTGAGTATAAAGAAAAATCTTTTTAAACGAAACTTTTAACCGTAAGTTTGAGGTTTTTATAAAAAAGAATTTTAACAAAAAAAAATTAGCAACTTTATAGATAATTTTAACTTAATTATTTTTTTTTTAAACAAACTTTTCTCTTTTGATTTTCAGACTTTTGTTAAATTTTTGAATGAAAGTTTTCGAGAGAAATTTAAAAAATTGTTTGTAATATAAAATTTAAGTAAAATAAGCTTCTTTTGGTTTCTAGATAAGTTGAACTTTTTTTTTCTCTATAATCTTTCAACAATTTCCTTTTTTAAAATTTTTCTATCAAAAAGCTTTTTTTTTTTAACCAAATTTTTAAACTTTGCTTTCTTAGTTTTTCAATGAATGATGAACATCTGCTTTAAGATGATGAATGTTTATTTATTTAATGTAATCAGAGGTTTTAAATCTTAACTTGTAATACTTTTTCTTTTTTGAATTTTGATCATATTTTTTGTTTTTACCAAATTATTTAGTAAAACTAATCATAAGAAAAACTATAAAAATAAAGTTATCAATGGTGTTTTATATGTTTATTTAAATAGGTGCTTAAAAGATATAAACTATAGAAGATTGATTTGATTTATAAATCTTTAGTTATTATTACTAAATTTAGATTTTTTAAAATAAAAAAAAAAAATTTCATCAAAATAAATCATCATTTCTAATTGATGAAGAGAGAAAAAAATTTTCAATTTTATAATTTTTTTTTGTTTTTTTTTTCATTTTTTTTCACTAGAAATTTTTGTTTGAGTTTTTTATTGTGTATTTTTTTCGAAGTATCAAATTTGTACAAAAATTGTTTTGGTATTGATTTTATATAAAAAAAATTCTGATAAAAATCGTGTATAAAAAATGTAATTTCAATTTAAATGATTAAATTTTTCAAATTTATTTACTTTTTAAGGCGTTTAAATGATTTCAATCTTTTGACAGTTCTTTTAAAAAAAAATAAAGAACCGAAAATAAGCTTAATTATAGTTCGTAGTTTTTTTTTTTTGAATAAATTTATTATACGCATGCTTCAAACAAGAGCGCTAAAAAATTTTTAACTTTTTTTCTTCTTACTAATTTTATTCAGTTGAATCTAAACTACTGATGTGTATGTTTCTTAACACTTTTTTTTTTTTTGAACAAGACAACTCTTGTTGATAAAAAAATCTTTTTTACGTAAAAAGAAAAATATCTTTTTCATTAGTTGTGAAACCTTAATAAAAATTTTATCAAAAATTTTTTTTTGTTCAATTTTTTTTTTTAATTTTTGACGTTTAATTTTTTATTATCTTTTACAGTGAATTTAATCTTGTGTTTGAAAAACTTTAAATTTTTAAAAAGTATTTTAAAAGTTGAAGTAAATAAATTTAGAAGAAAAAAAATAAATAAATAAAAGAGAATATTTTAGAAAAAAAAGTATAAGAAAAAATAATCTAAAAAAAAGGTAAAAAAAAAAGTATAAGAAAATAAGTATAAATTTTAAAAAAAAGTTTAGAGAAAATAAATTTGTCTAAAATAGCTGAAGAATTTGTTAAAATTAAAAGTTTTAATTAAAAATTTCAATTTCAATGAATAAAGTATTCTTTAGATAAAATTTTTTAAATTTTATATCGTGTTTATTGAATATTTGAAAGCATTCTTAATTTTTGAATAAATTAGTCTTAAACAATTTTAATTTTTTCAAAAAGAATTTTTTTATTTGATTTTTAAAATTCATATTACATCATAATATATTAAAAATTTTTTTTATTGTAACTTAAAATTATATTTTTAATGTTTTCTAGGCATTTTTAATTTTGTGTTTATTATTGAATTGAATTTTTATTTAAAAAAAAAAGAATTTCCTTCTCAATTAAAACTTTATAAAAATGGTTTTTTCTTGTTTTTTATTTATTGAAATAGAAACTCAAAGAAAGTAGTTTTATAAAAAATAACTTTTTTTGATTTTTGGCAATGAGTAATAAAAATTTTTCAGTTTAACCAAAATAAAATCATAAATGTTCGTGCTAAACTAACAGTGCAATCGACCGAGCCTAAGTTACTAAAATCCTTTTCAAATCATTTTAATTAAGTTAATTTTTTTTTTTGACCTTTAGTTTGTTAAAAATATAAAACGTAATTTATTTTTAGTAAAAAGTTAATTTAATTTTTTTTATGTTTCAATAGTTTGGTTTAAAAATTTTTTTTTTTTTTCAGAAAATCAATTTTAAAATATCTAGTATGATTATTTTGCTTTAAATTTATTGAAATTTTCAATTTGTGTTAAAAAATTGTTGTGTGAAAAATTAGGAGAAAAAAAATAAAATTTTTCTTTTCAAAAATCAGGTTTTAAAATGTAATTGACGATTCAATTAAATGCCATTATCTTCAAGTCAACCATCAGTTAGAGGTGCCGTTAGATCATTTTGGTTTGGGCTATTAGATCTTCCTGATGATGATCAAGTTCAGCGTTTGATCAATAGACAAATGTTAACTACAGCTTCACCTTCAACATCTAGCCAACCTCATCTACGTTACCAATACCAACCATTTGATCCTAATCAAGCAACAATCAATAATTTACATCCGCCTTCTCAATTTGTACAATCAAAAAAAAATAAAACAATAGAACAATCAGTGAATAAAAATATCACTGGTGATCAGGTGCAATTCGCTAATAGTAATCAAAATAGTGTTTATTGTGTTTCTTCTGTTAATTTAAGCAGACTGGCGTTTGAAGAGCAGTCAGCAGGCCGTAATTCGGCTGCAGCTATTCCATTAGTTGGTTCTTCACAAATTCAACCATCAGTGCCCACACCTACTCAATTGACCATTGCTACTGAATTACCAACTGCAACTAAATTTACAACAAGACCTGCGTCAATTAGTGATAAACAAAAATCTTCACACGTCATGCATAAAAGAGGTAAGTTTTATTTTTAATGATCAGACATTATTCTATAAAAGTTTTGAAGTTAAATTTTTTCCACTTATTGATTTTTAACGGTATCAAATTTTTCAATTTACTTTTCAGAAAAGAAACTTTCTATTTTTTATAACTTTTTTCTAGCTCAAATGTATTTAAACTTAAATTTTTTTTAAATACAAGTTTTCTAAATTTTGATAAATGAGTCATAATTTAACTAGTTTGTAATAAGTTAATGTGAAAAAAAAATCTGAAAAATAGGTTAAAAGTTTTGAAAAATATTTTTCTAGGTGTTTGTTTTTTAAAGATGTTTTAAAGTTAAAAGTAAGCCTACAAAGACTAATTTTATCTTTTATAAAAAATTTTTTGTTTTTTTTTTAAAAATTTGAAAACATGACCACAATCATATATCTTCAGAACTTGACAAAAATTAGAGTTTTAAGTATATTGATGTTTTGTTTAAAAAAAAGAAGAAGAAAAGTTTCCTATTGGTGTACCTAATCTATTATTTAATCTTGAACGTGCTTTTTTTCAACATATTCTTATAAGAGAAAAAACTAATAAGACTTATGTTGATGTTATTATTTGAATTAAACTAAACAATACACACATAATCAATTATAAACTCGTCCAAATTTAGTTGAAACTTAAATATTGAGTTTTTTACATTTACTTATTTTTTTTTCAGTTTCCGGTTTAGACCTTTTCTTTTTTTTATCGAATTTCTATTCCATTAGTTTTGAATTTCTACTTTTTTTTTTCATTATATTTTTCAAATTTTATCATTCAGTTTTTAACAATTCATTTTTTATAATCTTCCTTTTAAACACTTTCAAACTAACAAACACCAGAAAATTAATTGAAAGTATTTATAAAAAGTAAAATTAGTTTTTTTTTTCAAAGTAAGCAATAATTACTTTAAATAGTAGATTTATATTAATCTTTAAAAAGTTATTGTTTAAAAATAGAATTAAATAGTTTTAATAGTTTTTAATCTTTTTTTGAGTATCAAAAATTTATTGTTTCAAATCATTTAGAGTAATTTTATTAATTTTTTTATTTGTTTTCTAAAACTTTTAGGATTCAATTTGTTATTAGCTTTTCTAGGATACTTTTTTCATTTTTAATAAATCTATTTTTAAAATTTAAAAAAAAAAAAAGCTTTTCTATACTTTCTTTCATCTTATAAATAATTTGAAAAAATACTTTTTTTAAAGTTTCTGTAAACTTTTTTTTTGTAAACTATTTTTTTTTGTGAACTATTTTTTACTGTAAACTATTTTCTCTGTTAAGTATTTTTTACTGTAAAGTATTTTCATAAAAAAAAAATTTTTTTTTTGCAAACTTTTTTCTAAAAGAAAAAAAAGTTACTTTGAACTATTCTTTAAACTTACACTGAACTGTTCTTATAACTTTGAACTATTCTTGTTAATGTAAATTAATCTTAATACTGTAAAATATATTTTTTTCTTAAAAAATAATGTAAAGTGTTTTTGAAAAAAAAAAATCTAAAAAATAATTTTTTATAAGAATTTTTTTATAGCAACTTCCGGTTTAGTATTAATTAAAAAGTATTAAAATTTAAATTGTGTTACATTGAGTTAATAAAATTATTTTCTTTTTTATATTGAATAATTTGGACTTATTGAACAAAAAAAAAACCAGATGTTTTGATGAATTTTATCATCTTTTAATTTATTTTTTTGTGCTTATTCTTTAAAAAGACTTTTCAAATTTGTATCAAAATATTTTTTTTTTGCTTTATACAAAATGCATCTGTTATTCAATGTTTACTCCATATGCTTTTATTTCTACTGGGCACTATTTTAATAACTAAGTTAAAATTAAAATTTTGTTTTTTTTTCATAATAAATTTATTTAATGTTTGAATATGTGATTTTAAAATTTAAATTTTATATTCATGAAATTTCGTAACAAACTGATCATTTATATAAAAAAAAAATTTTGTTTTTAACAAGAGAAAAACTCAAGATTCTTATACATTTTAATACAAATTTTGTTTAAACTAATTTTAATTTTTAATTGGTTTGATGGAAAAAAATTTTTTTCTCTTTTCAAAAAAAAGAAAATTTTTTACTAAAGTATCAATTTCAAGAAGAAAAATTCAAATAAAAGACAATATAAAAAATACTTTGACTTTTATTAATTGCTTCAATAATAATTAAAAAAAAAAATAAGTTAGAAAATAGTTTAGTATTAAATTACAGATGTTTTTTTAATTGTTAGTCTTTAGTATTTATAAGATTTTTTTCATATCAATTTATTTTACTTTACAGGAAAACTTAATTTGTTTAAAAATTCTTCTTAATTTGTTCAATTTAAAAATATTTAACTTAATTCTTTTCAATAAAATACATTCTTTTAAAATTTTTTTTTGTTTTTTTCTATTCAATTTCATTCTTACTTTTCTATCAAATTTATTTAAAAAAAAAAAAAAGTTCTCTTTTTATTTGAAATAAATTTATTCAAAAATAATATTTATATTTTTTCAAAAAAAAAATTTCTATTTGTCCAAAAAAAGTGTTTTGTTTTATCTAAATTAATATTCTCTTTTAAATAAAATTTTGTTTTCTATTTATCTAAAATATTTTGTTTTCTATTTTTTAAAAATTGTTTTAAATATTCCTATTTACCTAAATTATATTCAAATTTATCAAAATATTGTTCTATTTAATTTTGTTTAAATATTATTCTACTCATTAAGATATTCTTTTAATAAAATTCATTTTTGTTTGCTAAAAATTTTTTTTTGAGAAATTTTATCTTTATATTATTTTACTTTAATAAAATTAATCAAAAATTTAATAAAATTCATCAAAAATGTATATTATGAAAATTTATCAAAATATACTTTTGTCTACTAATCAATCGTTTTTAAACCTGTATTTTATTTATTTATTTTTTTTGGTTTCTTTTTTAATATTATTTATTTAAATCCTTTATATATAGAAACGTGCTTTGATTTTAAATTATTTTTTTTTTTCTAAAGACAAATCCACATTAAGTCTTCATAAAATTTTTAAACAGTTTTATTTTTTTTTTGTTCTTTTCACAGAATCATTGTATAAATTGATCATGATAAATTGAGTTCTTAATAATAACATCTTTATTTACTTAAAATAAATATGCAGATTTTATTCAAGTAATTCTTGTTTTTTTTTTAATATATTCTCTTTTTATTAAACTAAAAAAGGTAAACTAGAGAAAAAATTTCTAATTTTAAAGAAAAAAATTGTTTAAAAAATTTTATTAAATTGATAATTCGACAAAATTTCTGTCAAGAAAAAGGTTCTTTTTAAATACCTGTTTTTCAAATTTTTTTTTGTTGATAAAATGTAAATTATTTCAAATTACTTAAAATTTAATTGAATTTGTGATCAATTTATGTTCAACAATCTTAAAAATGATTAAAAGTTTTCTGTTTTTAACACTAATTTTTTATAGAGATAAAAAATTCTAAAAAAATAAAAAATTTTATTAATCATTTGTATCATTCTAGAGTAGAATAAAATGTTACTTTTATGTTTATCAAGTTAGACAATTTTTTTTCCTAATAGTTTTTTAAAACTTAAATTAATCTTTGAAAATTATCTTTTTCAAAAATTTTTTATGACTCTTTAATTGTTCAAATATTTTTCAATTCAAACTTTTTTCAATTAACTTTTACATAACTCAATTTGAATCTTTCAGATTTTTTTTTTAATAATAGAAAAATTTAAACTTTTTTTTAATTAAAATTAATTGTTTAAAGTTTTAAAGTCTTTGAATAGTTTAAATTTTTTTCAAGAATGATAATTATCTTAGCTTTTATCAACGTTTAATAAATCATTTTTTTTGTTGATTTTTTTTCATTTGAATTTTCTATTTGAAAAATACTTTTGTTTTTATTTAAAAAAATTAGCTTTTACAGTTTTAGCAAAAAGAAATCAAATAGCTACATTCATTGAATATTTTTATAAAAAATAAATTTTTTAAATTTTTTTAGTCTTTTAGAAAAAAACTTTTATTTGATTGACTGATATCAAATTATCATATCAAAATGATTAAGATTTATTTTTAAAATTCATTTAGACTAACTTTTTTTAATTAAAACTTTATGTTTAATTCATTCTTAATTTTTATGTTTGAACTTTAAATAAAAAAATCTTTTCTAATAAAAAAAAATTCTCTTATTATCTTAACCGGAAACAAAGTAAATTTTACTCATTTCATTGAAAAAAAATGATTTTTTTTTTAATGAGAGTTTCTTTTTCTTAAAAAAAAAAAAATAATTTTTCACTTTATTTGTTTATTTCACCGTTATATTTATATAAAATTATTTCTAACTTGATTTTTGTTTAAAAGTTGTTAAAATTTTTTGTTACTTTTTTAAATTTTGAAGACAGAAGTTAAAAAGTTTTATACGAATATTTTTTTTTATTTAGCTTCCGGTCATTTAACTTGAAGCTTATTTTATTAGATTTCTATAAAAAGATGCTAAATTAACAAATAAGAACAAAGAAAAAAAATGACAAAAATTTTTTAAATGAAAAGCATTTAAGTTTTTTAAAATTTTTTTTTTAAATAAAATTATTTTTAATATCCTTTGTTAAATACTATCTAAACTTCTTATTTTTTAATATAAAAATTTTTTAAAAACTTTTTGTATAAACCTGTATTTTAAGTATCTTTATTCATATTTAAATTTTTTAGCAAAGAAAAGTTTAAAATTTTCATATTAAAAAAGCTTGGTATTTTCATTAAAAAAAAAAAATTTAAAAGTTCGGTCATTTTTCATCAAGTTTTATTTATAAAAAATTTTCTATGTTTCTTTTTAAGTTAATAGGTTTTTGATAAATAAAAAAAAACTGAAATATTTTAATTAAAGTTTCATTTATTTTGAAAAATAATTTAAAATTTGACATCTTAGTTTCAACTATCTTATTGGTTTTTTGTTGTCTCTTTGTTGATGACATATTGATATATTTTTAAAGCTAGTGACAGTTTTTTTTGACTAAATTTCAATAAAACTGTGTTTTGAATAACACTTAAAATTTTTCATTTTAATTTGTGAAAAAGTTTTAATTTAAATAAAATTTTTTATTTCAAATGATAATTCAATTTTTACCTTTAGGGTTATTGTTGTTTTTATTCTTTTGTAATAAATTACATGCTATAAATTTTTTTTTTGATTTTCATAGAATCTTGACCTTAAAACATTATTAAATATTTAGATTAATTCATCATTTCATATATTTTAAACTTTTTTTTTTTGAAAATTATTTTCAAGTCTATTTTTTAGATTAAAATTTTAAAAACCTTTAGGAAATGTTTTTTAAAAGAAAATTTTTTTTTTATTAAAAAATTATTTTGAATTTTAAGTCCTTAAACAGATTCTCTTTTTTTAATTCAATAAAGAAAATTAAAGTTTAACAAATTTTCTTATCAATTTTTCATACTTTTCAAGATTTTAATCAAAACTTTATAAACATCTTTTATATAGGATTTAATTTTTTAATGTAGAATTTTTACGTTATTTTAAATTAAAAATTTTTTAGTTAAAATTTTGGGTTAAAATTTCAGGTTAAACTTTTAGTTAAAATTTTCAAATTAATTTTTCAGTTACTAATTTCAAGTTAAAATTTTAGTAAAAAATTTTTTGAGTAAAAATTTTTTTTAGTTTAAAATTTGGGGTTAAATTTTTATCAGGTTCAAATTTTCAGATTGAAAGTTTCATGACAACTTTTTTTTCTTCAATTTTTGAAAAGATGTACCTTAACTATTTAAATTTTTATACATTTTATGTACTTAATGTTTTTTTAATTGAATATTTAATTTCTCTTTTTTCTCATATTAAATATTCTGTTCAAACAGTTTTATGAAAAATTATGTTTTAAAAACTGTTATGATTATTAATTTATAGAACCTGTTTAAATCTTTTATTAAAAAAAAAAATCATTTACAGTCAAGTTTTTTTCTTAAAATCGAATTTCCTTTTTTTTTTGAATAAAATTCTTTTTTATTTCTCTATTTCCTTCCTATTAAAAACTTTTTTGAATTTAAAAGTTTTTTTTATTCAAAATATAACTAAACATAAACAATTCAACGTTTTATCAAATGTATTTTAAACTTTTATAGTTTTTCTAATATTTTGATCTGAATTTCTTAATAACTTGTTATTCTTTATTAAAATTTAATTCTTTATTTTGATTAAATTATCTTTATTTATATGATTTATATAATTTAATTTATTTTAATTAATATGATTTAACTTCTTTTTTTTTTAATTTATATGGTTTAACTTTTTGTATTTTATATGGTTCAGCATTTTTATATTTTAAATGGCTTAACTTATTTTATTTTATATGGTTCTACTAATTATTATATAATTTAACTTTTTCTAATTTATATTAATCTTGTTATGTTTTGTATGATTTATAAATTCTAATGTAATTTAACATTCTATATTTTTTTTGATTTAGTTTTTTAAAACTTCTATAATTTTTTTAAGTTTATTCGAATATTTTAAAGTTTATATCAATTAATTCTTTAAAGTTTATTTCAAATAATTTATTAAAATTTTTATCTGTTAGTTTTTTAAGTTTTCATCAATTAACTTTTTTAATTTTTTATCAATTATTTTCTCAATTTTCATCAATTAATTTTGATCAGTTAATTTCTTAATTTTTATACAAATTTAATTTTAACTTTAGCTATGTACAAACTATAAATTTATCTTAATAAAGTTAACTTTAACTTTTTTTTTGTATTTTAAAATTTATTTGGAATATCCTGTTTCTATATTTTAATGTTGATTTAAAATATTTTTGTCTATACATCATAGTTGATTTTATGTTTTTAGAATTTAATGTTAATATGAGTTTTTTTTTCATTCATTTATCTGAATTAAAGTGTTTTTAATCTTCTTAAGTTAAAAATTTTTTTAACAAATTTTTATAAGATGGATATTGTGAAGAACATGAAATTATTTTTAAATTTAAAATATAATTTTAATATTTTCTTTTACCTTTAAAATAGACATTAAAAGTTAAAAATAAAAAAAAATAATTTCTTTAGCTTTAATTTTTAGCTCATTAATTCATTTTAATGATCAAATTTTTTTTTATTAAAATACTTAGCAATTTTAAACTAAATTACTTTTTTTTTTTTAGAATTTTTAGATAAAAATTAAAAATGAATTTTCATTCAAAATGAATTTACTAAAACCTTGAAATTTAAATGATTTTGAAAAATTATCAAACTTAATACAAAGTTTATGTAAATAAGTTTAATTTTTTTTCGAAAAAGTTTATTCACTTTATAGACTTAGTTTTTGAATAAGTAATTTTAATTTAACTATTTTTTTCTTTGGTGATTAATAATTGATTATTTTTTAAGCAAAACTTTAAAACAAAAATTGTCTTTTTTATGTTTTGCTAGAAGCTTTAACTTTCGAAAATAATTTGAAAAAAAAAACTTAAATTTAATCAAGTTTTTTTTTTATATAGATTTTTATAAACATTTTTTGATAAAATATTTCTGTACAAACAGTTTAAAAGAACCACTTTTTATAATTAAGTTTTGTTTTTTTTTTTAAATTTAAAACCCATCTAAAATTTGTGGTTTGTTAATTTTTAGCAGTTTATGTCAATTGTGACATTTTAAACAAAAAAATATTTTTACTAAAAATTTTGCTACAAAAACTTTTATTTGAACAAAAAATTTTAATTAGTATAAATCAATATAACAAAATTAAAAAAAAAATTATACGTCATCTTTAATTAGATTTTTCTATTAACTTTTTAACTTCTTTAATAAACTTTAATCTTGTCTGTATTCTTTAATCTATTAAATCCTTTTTTATTTTAATCAATTGTTTCATAATCTTTTTCTTTTTTTTTTAGATTTTGTAGAAGACCCTGCACTTTGTGCTGTTTTATTAACTGTTATGTCGCTTGTTTTAATTTTTTGTAGTCTTCCTTTTTCATTGTTCTTCTGTATTAAGGTAAGTTATGTTTAAAAAAAAAATTTTTTTTCAAATAAAAATTTAAATGCAATAAAAATGAGCTTATATTTTTTCAATTCATATTTATTTTAGATGCCAAAAAAATTTTCTTTTAATTTTAGTTCAGCAGTTTTTTTTTTCTGAAAAAATTATCAATTATAACAAATTAGTTGCTCAAATCAAAAAAAAAAATTTTTTTTTTTGATTAATTATCAACTAAAGAATTTTTTTCTTCTCTTTTTTAATTTAGCATTAAGTCATTTTAAGTTAAATTTCTTTGTATTTATTTGAGCATTGAATTTTCTATTAATTAAATTAAACTTTAATCTAGTTTGAATTCTTTAAATGAGGATTATTTTTAACATAATAAAATTAATTGACACCATTAGATGTGTTTTTTTTAAAGGAAAAATCTATAATAATTTTTAACTAAATTTTAATAAAGAAACAAATTTTTTTACTTCTTATTAACTAAAAAACCGAATAGTAAAAATTAAAATTCATGGAGAAAAAAAGATTAATTTTTTTATTATTTTTAAGGTTGTACAAGAATATGAAAGAGCAGTTATATTTAGACTTGGTCGTTTAGTTACAGGAGGGGCTCGAGGCCCAGGTATTTTTTTCATAATACCATGTATTGATACTTATTCTAAAGTTGATTTACGTACTGTTTCATTTGATGTACCACCACAAGAGGTAAGAAAACTTTTTTATTAAATTAAATTTTTTACAATACTATTTTATATTTAAATTAAATGCTATAAATTTTGAATAAGAGTTTATTTATTAAATTCTTCATTAAAAAAAGTTTGAAACTACAGTTTTTAAATTAGAACTTTAATATCAGAATTTTAATCTCAAAAAAATCTCATTAAAATCTTAAAATCAGATTCTTATTTTAAAATATCTTTATATTAAAACCTTCATATTTAAGAATTCTTTTTTAGAATTTTTAAGTTAAAATTTTTTAGAATCTTTTCATTAAAATTGAAATATTTAGATCTTTTTAGTGGAATCTTTCTACTAGAATCTTTTTAATAGAATCTTTATATTGGAATCTTTATAATAAAATCTTTATACAAAATTCTTTATACTAAAATGTTTATAACAGAATCTTCTTATTAGAATCTTCTTATTAGAATCTAAAAATTAGATCTTTTTTTTTTTTTGAATTTTCAGTTTGAACCTTTAAAAGAGAATTTTAAAATTTTTTTAAATCTATATTAAAACTATTATTTAATTGTCTTTTTAATTAATTACCTTTAAATTAAAATCTTCTTTCATAAAATTTTTTACTAAACCTTTTTTATTAGGAACTTTTTAATGAATTTTTTTTTATCAAAACCTTTAAAACCTTTTTTGCCAAAACCTTTATTTACTAAAATTCAACAATGATAAAACTTTTATAAATCAAAACCTTTATTTTAAAAACTT
Source organism: Anisodus tanguticus (assembly GCA_034509755.1). Taxonomy (NCBI): domain Eukaryota; kingdom Viridiplantae; phylum Streptophyta; class Magnoliopsida; order Solanales; family Solanaceae; genus Anisodus; species Anisodus tanguticus. The sequence continues at coordinate 65,238 of JAVYJV010000131.1, read as the reverse complement.
TAATGTTTTAACCTTTATATTTAAAAAAAAAATTATTTAACTCTATTAAACAGATTTTAAACAAAAACTTTTTAATAAAAACTCAATACTTAAATATTAATAACTTTTTTTTATATACTTTCATTTGTTTTTATTATCTAATTTTATAAAAACTAGCTTATAAAAAAATTGAATTTAAAAGCTTATAAAAAAATTATATTTCAAAGCATAAAAAAGTTCTTTGTTTAATTTTTTTGATTAATTTATTTGCAAAAATTTTTGTCACTAATTTTTAATCAAAAAGTTTTAATTTAAAGCAATTCTTTTGATTGAAAACCATTGTTTAATTTTACAAGTTAATTTTTATTTGGAAAAAAAAAACTTTTTTAGAAATTAAAAGTAATAAACAAGATTTTTACATGCATAAACTAAATTTTAAATAATACCATTTTTCAGTTTAATTTATTTAATTCAAAAAATTCATTTTAGTTTTTTCTTTTTGCAAATTAAACTTTGTTTATAAGTTTTGTAAATTAATTTTTTTTTCTTCTCTTTGAACTGCATAATTTATTCATTTCAACTTTTTTAAATTAACACCTGTAATTTTTAAATAATTCTATAATAACATTAAAGAAAAATTACATTCATTTTTTTTCATTTAAAAGTTTTCTTTTGTGAAAATTTTTTTTCAAATTCAAATGTGTTTACTTAGTAAATTCTTATTTAAACTTCGACAAATTATATTTCTTAAATCAATGTCTAAAAAGAAAGAAAAAAATTTAGCATAGTTTTCAATCTTTATTAAACTTATCTTATAAATACTCTTTCTTTTTTTTTTATTTCCAAAAAAAATAAAACCGGAAGTAAATGAATAAATTTTTTCTTTTTTCATAGCTGTTAAAAAATAATCAGTCAAATATTTATGAAAATTCAAAAAATAAAATTTCTTTATTTGTCTTAAAGCAATTAATTCAAATTTTTTTTAAAAGTTTCATCAATTTGAATAAATAAAAGCTTTTTAATATAAAAATTTCATCTCAAATTTTTATACATAAATTTGCCTTGATTACTAATTTTTCTTTTTTGGTTAAAATTAAAACATCTTTTAATTAATTTGAAAGTTTAATAAAGATTTAAAATATTAATTTATATAAATTTTGATGTTTTAATAACAAAGTTTTTATTAAAATTTATGTTTTTAAATGACATTTATTAATAAGTGTCATTTAACCTTATAAAATATTAATTCAAAATCAATTTTTATTCTTTTTATGTTAATTTTTATTTAATTTTATATCAATTATAATTTTTTTAAAAAGCATTTTAATTGTTAAAGTTATCAATTTAAAAAATTGTAATAATATTTTTATAGTTTAAAACTAAAGAAAAAAATAAAATTCAAATTACATTGAATAACTTAAATTGGGCAGTTTAAAAAAGTTTTTTTTTTATTTTAAATTTCTAGCCAATGTTTGTGAAGACTGTAAATTTTTATTAATTTTAAAGTTTAAAAAAAAGAAATTTCACTTAAAATAAACAAATGAGAAATAAGTTTTTTTATAAAAATTTTAATTGTTTCTGTTCAGGTCAAAAGTTTTTTAATTTTTTTTGAAAAACTTTTCATTTTTAAACTTTTTCATTTGAAGATTTTTTTATTAAACTTTTTATATAAGATTTTTTTTTACTTAATTATTTCACTTTAAATATTATTTAAGCTCGAAAATTCAATTTAACTTCTTAGTTTGTTTTTTCATAGATATATTTCTAACTTTTTAAAAAAGAATTTTGTCAAATCTTTCTGCAAATTTTTTGTAAAAATCTTATTTTATTTAAAGCTTTTTTAAATCAAAGCTTATTTTTTTAAAAACTTTTTCAAGTTTAAGCTTTGTTTAGTTAGTTTATTAAAAAAAAACTTTTATGAATTAAAGCTATTTCAATTGTTGAAACTTTCTTTGTAACAATGTTGCACTATTAAACTTAAGTTTTTTGTTTTTACTGAAAATTTAAAAATTTAAAATGTGAATGAAGTAGAAACGTTTTTTATTAAATACCTGTAAAAACTTCAAAATTAAATTTTTTCTTATCAAAAATTTTTATTTAGTTGTTTTTTTTTATAAACTATTTTCAAGCGAAAGTTTGAAAAAAAAAACTTAAGACTTTAAGATTTTTACTCTATTTAATTTAAATTCAATGAAAAAATGTTTGAAAAAGCAAATTTCCGTTTTCCAAAAAAAAAAAATTTAACAAGATGTTTTATTCGCAATTAATTTGAAAAAAACCAAGCGACAAAAAAAGTTTTCAAATATATTTTTTGTTTACATTCTTCAAAATTAACAAAAAAAAATATAAAATTTTTTATAAAAACTAATCATTTTGTGTCTATAGTTGCCTGATTGAATTTAGGTTTTAGTTTAGTAAACAAATTTTAATCTTGAAAGTAAAAGTTTTTATCTTTTTTTTTTAAATTTAAGCCTTTAAAACTGTTTACTTTGTAAAAGACTTTGTTATTAAAACTTTTAATTTTTATCTTTATTTTAAATTAATATTAATCTTTGATTTTTTTTTCTTTTTTTTCTTTAGATTCTTTCAAAAGACTCTGTAACTGTAGCTGTGGATGCTGTTGTTTATTTTAGAATTAACAATGCAATAGCATCTGTATCAAATGTTGAAGATTATGCTAGATCAACACGCCTTCTAGCAGCAACTACTTTACGTAATGTGTTAGGTACAAAAAACTTAAGTGAAATACTTAGTGAAAGAGAATCAATTAGTCATATGATTCAATCATCTTTAGATGAAGCAACAGAAAGCTGGGGAGTAAAAGTAGAAAGAGTTGAAATGTAAGTTGTTTTTTAAAAAAAAATTCCTATTATTTCAAATAATTTAAAAGTAATTTCAAATCTATTGATTAATTTTTTTTTTCTTAAATGAGTTTTATTTTTTCTGAAGGTGATGTGTTTTTTAATAGTTTTTTTGTTTAATGGAAAGTTTCAATTTTTTTTATAAAAAAGGTGTTTTAATTTAATGTTTACTTTTCTTATGTATTTGACAGCTCTTTTTTAATCAATCTTTTCACTCAAAATAGAATGGCTATCTCGTAAAATTAATGGACTAAACTTTTATTTATTTTTCAATTTTTTTTAAAACTTCTTTTCAAAGTTTTTTATTTTTTTTGACTATTTTCATTTAAAACAATTCATTAAGAAACTCTGAGTTTTTTTTTACATTTTAACAAATTTCTTAATTAAAAATTTCAATTTTAAGTTTCTAAAACTGCAACTTGCAAATTTTTTTTATGAATAAACTAGTATTTATGATTAGTTGTAAAAACAGATTAAAGCTGTTTTTATCATCTTTTAAATGAACCCTGATTGAAATAAAAAAAAAAATTAACTTTTTTTGTTTACTCTTACATTTTTATGTAAACATAGCAAAAAAATTTTCAAGCAAAACCGCTATTAGTTAAAATATTTTATTTATTTTTTAACTAACTATTTATAAAGTTTTGTAAAGAAAAGTTTCAAAAATGATTAAGAGAGTTTTTTAATTTTGAATTTTTGAAGAATTTTTTAATTTGAATTTGAAAAGTTTTTCTGACCATTTTTTATATTAGGAATTGATTTTCAATTTTTTTTTTTAAACAAAGTTCAATTTTTCGATTAATAAAACTATTTGTCACTATTTGAGCAAATTTATTTTGAAAATTTTTCACTAAATGTCTGAATCTTTGTTTTTAATTTCAAAAATTTCAAATAAAAAAACATTTCATAAAAATTTTCTCATTCTATAGTTTGATATAAAAATTCTAACCTATAAAAAAAATTTCTGAATAATTAAGCTAAACTGATTCTAACTTTTAAAATTGTTAAAAAAAAGTTTCTTGATTTGTTATAAACAAGACAAATATCAATATAAAAATTTGAAAGTTTATTTCAAAAAACTTAAAAAAAATTTTTCAAAGTTATTGCTTGTCAAATGAATGTTCTTTAAAACAATTTTTTTTTTTTACAAATCAACTACCAATGTTTTAAGGGAACTAATAGTTTTTGTAGTAAAAGATTTTTTTAAAATCTTTTTCAATTTTATTTTAAAAATAATTATTAGGTTTTTATTAAGTGATGATAGAATCAAATTATTTTTCTTTAAATAGAAAATTATAGCTTTTTGTTTTTATAAGAACAAATTTTATTCAATTCTTTATTATCAATATTTCCGGTTTTATATTTTCTCAATAAATTAAGTCAACATTATCAACTTAAATTTTAAGTTAAAACTTTTAAAGTAAAATTTTTCATTTTTTAAATTATTTTTTAAACAAAAGTTTTTTTTTAAACAAAATTTTTTCATACAAAAGAAACTTTAAATTATTTAAAAACTATAAAAAAAAATAATCTTTGAATTCTAAATTTTAATTTAAAAGTTTTTTAAATTTTCAATAAATTTTTCAGTTTCAAATTTTTATCTAAATCAATAAATTTTTTATTAACTGGCTTTTGTTTAAAATTGACCAAATGTCAACAAGAATAGTTTTTAAATTTCTTTACTTATTTTAAAGTAGTTTTCTTAAAATTTTTAAAGCTTAAACTTCCGCTTCAAAAACTTTTTATATATTTTTTTAATGTCTTGTTTATTTAGGTTCTTCTTTTTTTTTTCTTAAAGTTATTTTAGCCCTATGAAAAATTTTAGAAATTTTTTGTTTAAGTCTAAAAAAATTTTTAAAGCCGTTACTGACAATTTGAAGTATGTTAGTTGAAAAAATTTTTTTTTTTACATAGTTTTTAACTAAATTCAATCTCTTTTTAAAACTTAAAACAGTTGATGCAAATTTATTTTTAAAGGCTTTTTTGACAACTTTTCACATTTTAATGTCATTAATCTCTTCTCAATTAGAATATAAAAAATTTAAAAACTAAATTATATTAAAACGAACCTATTTACTTTAAACTAAATATAAAAAATTTGATACCTTAAAAATATGATCTTGATGAAAAATTCAAAAAAATTAAAAATTCAATGGTATTTTTTTTCTTCAAGATATCAAAATAAAAAAAAAGGTCAAATAAAAATCAATGGTTTGAAAACACAAAAATAAACTTTTCATGACTAAAATAAATTTAAAAAAAACTTACAATATCATTTTTATATTTTTTTAAAAAGAATTGCTATAGGCAAAGTTTGAAATTATTTTTAATTTTAAAGTTTATTTTTAAGAATCATTTTAAACCTTTTTTTATTTTTACAGAAAAGATGTACGCTTACCTGTATTATTACAAAGAGCTATGGCAGCTGAAGCAGAAGCTACTAGAGAAGCTCGCGCTAAGGTAAATTATAAATTTAAATATTAAAAAAAAATGAGTTAATTTTTTTTTTCTCAAATTTTATTTTCAAAAAAATATTTATACATCTGTTGTCTTCATTTTTAGGTTATTGCTGCTGAAGGAGAGCAACGCGCTTCTAGAGCATTAAAAGAAGCTGCTGAAGTTATTTCAGGTTAGTAAAAAAATTTTATCTAATTTTTCTTTTTTAAATAAAACTCATTCAAATAAAATATAATAAAACTAAATTCAAAAGATTTAAATTGAAGAAGTTATAAAAAGTTTAGAAATTAGCATTTTTATTTTTTTGAATTCATCTTTTTCAACTTATAATGAAATTTTTAATTTCAAAAAAGTGAAAATTAATTTATTTTTTGTTGAAATTTTATTCGCCAATAAAGCATTTTTGAAGATATTTATGAATAGAGAAGTTTTAAATTAAAAAAATATAAATTTTCAAAAGATATAGAAAAATATATTTTTTTATTCAAATTACTTTTTTTTTTAGATTCGCCTGCTGCCCTTCAGCTTAGGTATTTACAAACTTTGAGTTCTATAGCAGCAGAAAACAATTCTACAATTGTTTTTCCTGTTCCAATGGAACTTTTCCGTGGTTTTACTCATGGAGAAGATGATCATTCTTCTGGCGCTATATTAGGTACTAATACAGGTATTCATTCTAAAAGTTCTCATCATCATTCTCATCATTCTCATTCAAATCATCATCATTCTCATCAACATGATCAAATTAATGATTGTGAAGATTTTAATTCTAATGCTGTTTGTAATGATTTAATTGAACCATTTGATCAAAATAGTAATAGTAATTGCCATATTCCACAACAAATCTTAACCACCGAGCTAAATTTTAATCCTGAAGAATATTTAAAAAATGATTTAGAATCGCCGGTGCCTAATTATAAAGAATAAATTTTTAGATGAGGAGAAAAAAAATGTAAAAAAAATTATCAATTTTTATTGATTAATATTTAGCAATTTTTCTTTAAGTTATAAACAAAAATTTTAAATTTGTTATTTTGTTGTTATATTTCATTAATAATTGAAAGCTTTTGTAAAAAGTTTAGTTACAAAAATTTTTCATTTTTATCTTTTAGGAAACCTCCACAATTTTTTTTTTAAATCTTAATTAATAAGAAATCCTTAACCTTATAACACACCTTTGTTGATAACTGCCACAAAACAATGAATTTGATTTTTTTTTGTTTTACTATATGTTTAAATCACAATTCTTTAAAAATTACTTAATTTGTTTTTTTGGTAACTATGATTTCAATAATATCGTACACAAAATGTGCATTTGAATTCTTAAATTTTGAGTTTATTGAAAAAATTTAAAAAATGTATAAATAAACAGTATTTATATATAAAACAGTTTATAACTTTGAATAATTAAAAATTATTTTGAAAACATACAACTTCACATAAATCTTTGTAAAAAATTTTCCAAATTTTTTCTTAATAAAAATTTTAATTTAAAAGTTTAATCTTTAACAAACTCAACTGTAATTCTTTAAAACTAATTTTCAAAATATTCTATTCTAATCATATATTCGTTGAAAGCTTTTTATTCAAATTATATTTAGATAAGTTGAATTTTCTTCACTAAAAAACAAATATCTCTTTAGACTTCATTCTCTATAACTTTTTAATAAATTCTAGTTAGTCTTTTTATTTTAATTTAATTTAAATTTTTTGTTGTCATTTTAAATTCAATTAGTCTTAAACTAATTAAACCAAGTGAACTTTAAAAATAAATTCTTTTCAATATTCCTCTTTTATGTTACTTTTGTTTATTCAAACTTGATTGAATAGTTGAAATTTAAATATTTTTACTTTTAATATGTTTCTGTTGAAAATCTTATAAAGCTACTTTAAAGTCTTAAACATTATCTAGGAAACTTTTCATTGTTTTTTAATCAATAACAACCTTGCATGTTCCTTATTTTTTTCGTTTGCTGAGTTCTTCTTTTTAGTTTCTCTAACATTTCTATTTTCTTCTTCACATCTATTAACAAATTTGTAACAACTTTCAATTTTACATTATCAGCTAAGCTATACAGGATTTTAAATGTCAAATAATCATCTTTTATGGAACCATTGCAAATGCCTCTTAATCTTTTAAGCCAAATCAAGAAACTTTCAAAATTAATTTTAGCCAAATTCAACTTATCCACGAAACTATTAATTTGACTATCATATTTACTATTTTTATTGAACTTAGGTAAAGATTTTTTTTCAACTGGTTGTATGAGTAAAGAAGATTTTAATTGTTCATATGATAAATGAGACTGTAAATTAGATCTTAGAATTTTATTCAGTTTTTTCCAATGCCTTACATCTAAATTTAATATGATCTGCTTAATTTTTTCTGTCTCTTCACATTTTGTTCCATCAAAATATTCTTCTTGGTAATCAAACCATTTTTTTAAATCAGACCATGGAATACTAAAAGCTTTTGTTTTTCTGTAACTTAATAGAAAATTTTTTGAATTTGAATGATTTTTCAACCTCCATTTTTATTTTTCTTGATTAAGATCTTTTTCTTGATTTGTTTTAATCTATTAATCTCAATTAGTTTTTGGTAGTTATTCTTTATATTCTCAACTTGATAACCAGCTCAATTAGTTTTAACTCTATTTTTAGTTTTGATCCTTAAATAAATATAGATAAATAGATAAATAAATAAAGTCGCAAAAATAAATAACTGTGTTTTTCATTAAATTAATTACACAGAGGGCTCTGTAAAATTTTCTCAAAACTCTCTTTTTAATAATTTTTCTTTTCATTTATATAAACACGTTTGGGATATCTCTGTTTAATCAATTTAAAATAAACTATTTTTATTAAATGTTTAACTTGTATTTTTAGGACAAAAAAAAGCTTTAAAACTTAAAAAAAAATCCTTATTTTATTTTCAAGCAACACTCGATATTAAAATAATCATATTAAATACATTCATTTTACATTATGTAACAACTTAATGTCAATTTTATAACTCAAAAAATTAGTATAAAATCAGTTGGGGAAATTAATTTTTTAGCTTGATAAAGATTTATTTTTTTTATCATTCATATAAACTAGTTAGTCTTTTACTCGAAGTTTTTATATAAATTAATTAAGGACTAGATTATTTGTCAATTTAGAATTGAAGAAAAGAAATTTTTAAATTCAAGTATATAATCTATTTAATATTCAATAACTAATCCATCGGTATTAAAATTTTTTTACGGTTAATTTTATGGTCTACATAAAAGGATGTTTTAAAAATGAGAATTTAAATTTCTAAAACTTTGAACAAACTCTTCAGTATCAGAAGGCGTAGTGTTATTATGCCTTAAATATTTTAATATTAAATTAATTTATGTCATCTTAGTTTTTTAAAAATAAATGCACAAAGAATTTTTTTTTTTTAGTATTTTAAGGTTCCTTATTAAATTTAAAGTAAAATTCATAAAGTTTCTTTTAACTTTTGATTATATTGTGTCAAAAATAATTCTTCAAACAAATATTTTGAGAAACAAAGAAAAAGTTAAGATTTTAGTTTTTGGTTGTTACATAAAAACATTCAAAAAGAAATAATGAATTTAAAGTCATCTTTGTTTTTTAATTAGATTAAGATTATATTGGTGAAAAAAATTTTTTTTTCTTAATTTTTTACGAAACTTCATATTTCAATTCAAAAAGTTAGATGATTTTGATTTAATTCATTTTTAGTTATATTTATTACGTATTTGAGAAGAAATAATATTTTGGGGTTTTAAAAAATAAAGATAATTTTTAGTTTAATTAAAATTAAATTTTATTCATTAAAATGGTTTTAGTAAAACATACATAAAAAAATCATTTTTGACCAATTTCAATTATTTAAGATCTTAAACATTTTTTGATGTTTCTTTCCAAGCTCTATTTACCAAATTGATATTAAATAAAAAAAAAAAAAGAATTGATTAAAATTTAGGAAAATTTAATTTGTAAATTGAAACTTACACTTGGTAATAAAGAGCCAGCTTGTGATCCATAAATTTCACCTGTTTTACCATCTTTTTGAACTAAATATTTACCAAAATTCCACATAACTTTTTTATTATTAGATGCAGCAATTAAAAACTTGTAAAAGTCGCTTTCTTTAGCATCGATTGGAGCGTAATAATCGTATTTAGCATTCCATTTTTGTCCAAACCAATCTTTTAATTCTTCGTTAGATAAATGTTCTTGATGGAAAGATTTAGATGGGAAAGCAACAATTTTCAATTCAGGGAATTTTTCATTTAACTTGTTTAAATATTTCATGTTTGGAATTGTGAAACCACAACCAGATGCTGTATTGACAACTAAAACACATTTACCATTGTATTTGCCGAATGATACATCATTTCCATCTAAGTCTTTGACAACTGCATCAGAAAATCTTTCAATACTAGCACTTACAACACTAGCAAAGAATAAAGCTGAGACTAAAAACTTGAACATAATTAAAAATTGAATTTGAGATTTTTTTTTCTTTGTTATCCAAACTAAAAAAATTATTGAGTGATTTTACAACTGAAAAATCAAGACAATTTATACACAAAAAAACTAATGGAAAAATTGAATAAAAATATTCTAGAAAACTTAGGCTTCATAGTAATAAAGAAGTTTTAACTAAAACTTTATTTTTAACTTTTATGGAATTTTTTGTCTATTTTATAGTATCATTAGAATTAATTAAAAACTTTTGAAATTCATTTTTAATTCAGCTTAAAGTTTTTTGTTATAAACTTTAAAGCCTCATTTTAATAATTAGAATTACTTTTTTAAAAAGCATTTGATTTTTAAATAAAAGATAAATACGTAGCAGCTTTGATATGAGTTAGAGTAAGAAAATTAATTAATCAATTAAAACTTTGTGACAGTTTTATTTTTTTAATTTTTGAAACACTTTTTTTACAGCTTATTAAAATAGATTTTTGTTGTTTAAAGTTTTTTTAATGAAATTGTTGTTTCAATTTCTATTGCTATTACCTGAAAAGTAATTTTCCATAACTCTTTTTTGATATTAATTAATGAACTTGATGTTAGAAATAAAATTGTAAATGTTTTTAGAAACTGATTTGATTATGACTACATTTGGATTTAATCTATTGAAAATGAGTGTTTAAACTAAGATTTCATTTTTATAAAAAAAGCATTTACCTTCTTTATTTAGGTTTTCAAAATTAACATTTGGTAAAAAAATCTAAAAAATATTTTTTTAAAATACTCAATATTGACTTCTTCATTAAGAAAGATTGTAGAACTTATAAAAAATTTTATTTTTATTAACTCAAATCTAATAGATTTTCAAAAACTAGAAACATCTGAAATCAAGAAACATCAGAAATAAAAAAACATTAGAAAACTTGTTGCTTTCAAGTATTAAGTTAATTTTATAAACAAAAATCTAGTATTATAAACAGCTACTTTTTTTTTAATCTATCAAATTAAAAGTAAAAGCTTTTAATGTTTAATATCAAACAACTAATTAAGTAGTTTAATTCATTTATTCAAAACCAGTGTTCTCAAATTAAGTTTTATTTAGAAAAAATGTAAAAACAAACATAACTTTGACAAAATTTTTTTAAAATTCATTTGCTTTTCTGGTAATTGTTTTAACTAATTTTCAAAATTTAAATAAGATTAGAAGACTAATGTTTTATAAAAAAAAATAATTTTTTTGTTTCATTGAAAAATAATTTTAAAAATTTAATTTTTTTAAACTGTTTGGTTCCTTTAATTTTTTTGAAAATTTTTTTATTTTTTGAAAAAAGTATTGTTTGAAGCATTTTTCACAATTTAAATTCTCCTTTTAACCAAGTAGCCTTGAATGGGTTTTAAAATATTTTTTTTTTCATGTAGTTAAGTCACTTAAATCAACAATTACTTTTTAATAAAATAAATAAGTATTAATAAATAACATTTAATTTAAGTTATTCTGAAAATTAATTATTCATAAATTTAAACTGCTTAACCTGTTGCTTCAACAAATAAATTTCTTCAAAATCCTAAAATGTTTTTTGGAGTATTATAACTTTAAAGACTTTGATAGCTGCTTTTATCTTGTTTAGTTACTGAAGAATAAAATCTTTTGAGAGAGAATGTACAAAACTAGATAGAATAGAGTTATAAAGAATATTTCTAGGAGAAAAAATATAATATGATACAATAGTAGTAAATTAAAACTTCCAGTAGGAGTAAGATCTACATAGAATTAAAAATTTTTAGATACATTTCAGAACAGATGTTAATTAAGTCAAAATGAGTTTTTAGACAGGAAAAAAATAGATAGCTTGATCAAAATTTTTAGTGTTTAATAAGAAAAACATTTAGCTTTTTCTCTTTGGCAATTTAAGACTTAAGTTATGCAGAATGCAATAGAATGTCTTAAAAATTAAAGATGAAATAGATATTTAAATGAAAAGTACATGTATAATGAAAAAGAAAGAAAAAAATTGATAAAAAAAAGAAATAAAATAGAACGTAGAAAATGTTTTTCATAAGTTATACCTTGTTATCTTCTTTTAGTTACTAGATAGTTTAGATCTTTTTTTTTGTAAATCTTTTTTTTTTTGTTCTTTCTTCTTCATAGCTTTTGTTAGTTTTTTTTTAATGGTATTACTATTTTTTCAAAATTTTTAATATTTTGTGCATCTATTTTCACAAATAATTTAAATTAAACTTTGAATTAACCTGAGGATTTAGTTTATATATTCTTTTGTTTAGTTAGTTAATATTGTAAAACTTATGTTGTAACTTTGTTTATTTTACTTTTCTTAAAATAGTTGTGGTTACGAAAAAATTAAATCTAATCAGTTGATTATATTTTTTATTAAGAGGATAATAATTATTATGTTAAAAATTTAATTGCAATCATTCTCTTCTAGAGACTGAATTTATTCTTAAATTTTTTCTACCTGATGCCTTAATTCACTATATGTAGCTTTACATATTTATTAGTATTATAATAGTGGCAATTTTAATTTATCAATGTTTAAAACATTCTTAATTTTTTTTAGATATTCATTTCAATCATTAATATACTGTTATTACTATTAAACCAATTAATTATCAAATTACTTAAATTTTTCAATAAAAAATCAAATGAAAAAACAAACAAAAAAGTTTTGTGAAAGACTTTGAAGAAGTTTTTTCAGAAAAAAATATTTTATTTAAAGTTAATACAAGAATCAAATTTTTATTTAAATTAAATTATATACAAAAAATTTACATAAGTTTTAAAATCTATGTTTTGATGAAAGTAAAATAAAAAAATTTTAATTTTAACTCAATAAAATTTAAACACAGTTTTGATAGTAACTGTAACTATACATTAATTTTGAGATTAATAATCTTAATTCTATTTATTTAGATCACAATTCTTTCAAAATTACTTAATTTGTTTTTTGGTAACTATGATTTCAATAATATCGTACACAAAATGTGCATTTGAATTCTTAAATTTTGAGTTTATTGAAAAAATTTAAAAAATGTATAAATAAACAGTATTTATATATAAAACAGTTTATAACTTTGAATAATTAAAAATTATTTTGAAAACATACAACTTCACATAAATCTTTGTAAAAAATTTTCCAAATTTTTTCTTAATAAAAATTTTAATTTAAAAGTTTAATCTTTAACAAACTCAACTGTAATTCTTTAAAACTAATTTTCAAAATATTCTATTCTAATCATATATTCGTTGAAAGCTTTTTATTCAAATTATATTTAGATAAGTTGAATTTTCTTCACTAAAAAACAAATATCTCTTTAGACTTCATTCTCTATAACTTTTTAATAAATTCTAGTTAGTCTTTTTATTTTAATTTAATTTAAATTTTTTGTTGTCATTTTAAATTCAATTAGTCTTAAACTAATTAAACCAAGTGAACTTTAAAAATAAATTCTTTTCAATATTCCTCTTTTATGTTACTTTTGTTTATTCAAACTTGATTGAATAGTTGAAATTTAAATATTTTTACTTTTAATATGTTTCTGTTGAAAATCTTATAAAGCTACTTTAAAGTCTTAAACATTATCTAGGAAACTTTTCATTGTTTTTTTAATCAATAACAACCTTGCATGTTCCTTATTTTTTTCGTTTGCTGAGTTCTTCTTTAGTTTCTCTAACATTTCTATTTTCTTCTTCACATCTATTAACAAATTTGTAACAACTTTCAATTTTACATTATCAGCTAAGCTATACAGGATTTTAAATGTCAAATAATCATCTTTTATGGAACCATTGCAAATGCCTCTTAATCTTTTAAGCCAAATCAAGAAACTTTCAAAATTAATTTTAGCCAAATTCAACTTATCCACGAAACTATTAATTTGACTATCATATTTACTATTTTTATTGAACTTAGGTAAAGATTTTTTTTCAACTGGTTGTATGAGTAAAGAAGATTTTAATTGTTCATATGATAAATGAGACTGTAAATTAGATCTTAGAATTTTATTCAGTTTTTTCCAATGCCTTACATCTAAATTTAATATGATCTGCTTAATTTTATCTGTTTCTTCACATTTTGTTCCATCAAAATATTCTTCTTGGTAATCAAACCATTTTTTTAAATCAGACCATGGAATACTAAAAGCTTTTGTTTTTCTGTAACTTAACAGAAAATTTTTGAATTTGAATGATTTTTCAACCTCCATTTTTATTTTTCTTGATTAAGATCTTTTTCTTGATTTGTTTTAATCTATTAATCTCAATTAGTTTTTGGTAGTTATTCTTTATATTCTCAACTTGATAACCAGCTCAATTAGTTTTAACTCTATTTTTAGTTTTGATCAAACTAAATAAATAAAGTCGTAAAAATAAATAACTGTGTTTTTCATTAAATTAATTACACAGAGGGCTCTGAAAATTTTCTCAAAACTCTCTTTTTATTTATATTATTTATTCATATTTAACTCATTTTACTAATATATTTTTATAAACTTTGGAAAAACTTTCAAAGAAGAACTATATTAAGCTTTGAAACTTAATGGTTCTTATTAAAAACTCACTTATATAAAAATATTTTTTTTAAAAACTTATGTTTCTTCTTTTTTATGTTTTTAGACAACTTTTAATCAAATAAACTTTAAGTCCTAAATAATAATTTCACTTGCAAAATTTTTTCTTTTTTTTTGCTGATTACTCTCATGCTTCTGTTTTTGATTTTTTTTATTTTTACTTGTTTGAAACATTCTTAAACTTTGTTCAGAATTTTCATTGCCATTTTTGGACTTAAATAACCTGATGAAACTAATTAAAATTTCTATAAAAATCTTTTTGGAAGTTTAAACATTGTTATAAGGTGAATAAAGGTTCAAACTAAAACTTCAGATTAAAAAAAATAACCTAAAGGCTATGCAAAGTCTAATTGGAATTTTTTAAAGAAGATCATCCAAAAAACTTAAGAAAGTCTAAAAGTTTTATTTGATGCAACTAAAACTTAAAATTATTTATGTTTCAAATATATTTTACATGATCAAAATTTCCTCTGATTAAAACAAAGTATCTTATTACATAAACTCAAATTTCGAATAGAAATGAAACTAATTTTTCCCTAAACTTTAGGTTGTTAAAAAAAACGAATTTAGTCAAAGAAAAAAATTCAAAAAAAGATGTTTTTTATTAAAAAAAATTCTTTAAATTTTTTAAAATAATACTCAATAAAAGTTTTTTTAAAAAACTATTATTAAAGTTGAATGAAAATACTTTTTCAAACTTATTTCTATTCAATCTTACTGAATAAAAAAATCAATTAAGCATAATAAAAAACAATAATTTTGTTTCAAACTTTTTACAATAAAATTGTATAGGTAAGTTTTATTGAAAGAAAATAATAATCAAAAAAACTCAAACCGGAAATTAGATTATTTTAATTTTTCTTTTATCATTTTTTGATAAATTTTTGATAAATTTTCATAAATAAAAAGAAATTCTTTTTAATTCAATTAATAAAATTTTGAAGAATTTAAAAACTAAAAGTATTTTTTATAAAAAGTTTTACAATAAATTTTATGGTTTTTTTTTTTAATTATTAGCTTTTATAAAAGATTATTCACAAAAAATAGTTTTAATAAATAGTTTCAAAAAGATATTTAAGTCAATCTTTCAAAAAAATTTATAAACAAATCACAAATATAAAAAGTTTGTCAACATAAGTTAGAAAAAAGAAAAAAAAATCCTTTGTTGACAATTGACTTTTAAATTTCTTTAAGTAAACATTATAATTTAAATTTAAACAAAAATGGTTTAATATTCTAAATAGTTTAAATTAATTAATATAAATTGCATTAAATCCAGACAAGATTATAATAAAATAATGCAAAACCAAATCTCACTTCAAAATTTGCCAGTTTTTGATGAAAAAAAAATAACAGAGTTTTTTGATCTATTCGAAATTAGTTGCAGATTTAATCAAGTTGTTGGTAATAGAAAACTAGACCTATTGACAATGTTGATAAGATACGAAGCTGTAAAAATCGTGAAACAAAATAAAGAGGCTATGTACAAAGAAATAAAAAATTTAATAATGAACAATTTTATCAAATTAAAAAAGAAAATATTAACAAGCAAATAACAAAAAAATTCGAAATGGAGGATAATATAATCGAGTTCGTAGAAAATAAATTTAAAGCAATCAAAATTTTAGAAGTAAACGATTTTCATGCAAAATTAATCTTTACCTATTGTTTACCAGATGACTTAGAATTAGAAGATGGTATCTTAAATGAAGACCTACTCATCAAAGCATCAAGAAAATATGTAGAAAAAACAAATGAAAGCATAAAAAAAAGAAAAAAATAGTGACAAAACAGATAAAAGCTAAAAGAACATCTCCATCAGTTAATGAGATGTAATTTAAACATCGCGCCCTGGTCGAGGTGCCGTTGATTCTCACATGTGAGAGTCCCATTATTGTAAAAGGTTTTCGTCTTGGACGTTTTTAAATTGTGATTAAAGTTTTAATTAAGATTATATTAAAGGTAAGTTTATAATATAATCTTAATCTTACTGATAGTTTTAATTATATCTTTTGTTTTGTATTGTTATTAAAGTTTTAATGTAACTTAATTTGTAATCGCAATAAATAAAAATTACATAATCTTAATTAAATTATTGGAAATGGAAAGTGCAAAAAAAGAATTTTTATTTTTACACATTGTCAAGAGAAATGAGAAGAAGTTTAAACTAACTGCCATTTCCAAAAACAATGAAATATGGTTTTTATTACCGGATCAATTTAAGGATCTTAACTTACATGTAAAGATTTCAATAGATCCATACATAATCAGAGCCTGTGAGTCAATGATTGCTCTTGGAAAAGTGAGAGTGACGTGTATGGAGTTTAAAGAAACATTGAAAACCGAATACTGTGATCCTATGGGAAATTTTTGTTTTAAAAACTTTTATTTACAACAATATCAGGCCGGTGACAACCTATTAAACGACTCAATCTTAAATAATCAAAGTAGTTCAACATATTGGACAAGAAAGTTTTCAGATATTAGCAATTCTTCCTCAATTCATAATAATCTCTCTATTGAGGAATTAAAAAAGAAATTAATTGTAACAAAATATAATGAATTGATGAACGCTAATGAATGGATAATTAACCTTGAAAATGATTTTGAAAGATTGGAGATTTTTGATGGCCATCGAAAAATAGAACTTTTAAAATTCCTTCTAGAAGAAAAAGTTTTAGTATGGTATGATGGTTGTAAATTGAGATTACCGCTATCCGATTGGAACTCATGGAAAAATGAGTTTCTAGAATCTTATAAAAACAGAGGTTGGCAGAGTATGGACCAAGCATACGATTATAAATATTTGGGTGGTTCACTTTTGGATTATGTGAATATGAAGGAAAAACTTCTACTAGAGTTATATAAAAACTTCCCAGAAGAAATAAGAATTGATCTAATCGTACACGGCCTTCCATCTGATATCAAGGAAAAAATTTCTAAAGAAAAAGTAAAAAATAGAAACTCATTGTTAGTTGAGTTGGGTAACCTGAAAAATTTTACACTTATTAGTATTCATTGATAGCAATTTTCAATTTTAAACTCAAAAGCTATTTTACAATGATTAATACAACCAAATTTTTAGACGAGTTAGTAGCATCAAAGGAATGGATAAGAAACGTA
This sequence comes from Anisodus tanguticus, assembly GCA_034509755.1. NCBI lineage: Eukaryota > Viridiplantae > Streptophyta > Magnoliopsida > Solanales > Solanaceae > Anisodus > Anisodus tanguticus. The sequence continues at coordinate 47,761 of JAVYJV010000131.1, read as the reverse complement.
GTGCCTCCTAAGAAAACGACAGCTCAAGAGTTATACACCGAAAATGCCACCAAATCCTCCAGATTTTCATCAATACCTCAAGCAGACTTAACAAATTACCTTACAATATTTATATAATACTAAGGATGAAACATTAACGTTTATAAAAAGTATGGATGCAAAACTTTCCTGTTATTCTGATTCAAGTTACAATGGATATAATAACAATATTACTGGTATCGCAATTTATATGGGTGATAATTTAATATACTGGAATAGTGTAGAGCAGAAAAATATATCGAGATGTATTAATAAATCGGAGATTCAAGCCGTCTATTACATGGATAAAAAGGTTACAAGAATAACTAATGTAATGTTGGACATTGGTATACGAAACGATGGAATTTATTATAAGAAAGATAACAATGGTGTGATTTCATTCCTGATGTATGGGTGTACTAACACTACAAAATACTACAAAATGAGTTATCACGTACTACGAAGTGAATTGAACAGTGGTAAATTCACAATGGTCAAGGTAAAATCGGATGATCCATTAACAAAATTAATGAATGGTGAAAAATTTAAAGAGTTTAAAAAATCGCTGTGCTTAGATTTAATTGATTAATTTTATGATTTACTATTGTAGCATTTGTATGTCCATGTTTAAAATGTCTTAGGGCATTGGTCAAGGGGTCATGTTGTTATTATTGAACAACCCCTAGACATTTGATATTAATCCCTTTGTTAATTCCTTTTCCTGTTATTGTGTTATGCATGTTATTTTATTAAAAATAAAGTAGTTGCTCGCAAAAGCTTAACAGGTATCCAATCCTATCTTTTGATATCATTTAGTTCTGTTAAAAAACATTTAGAAGAAAAAGTAAATAATAACAATTTAAAATCAGAAAACAATTGGCATTAATGAGAGATCAGATTCGCCACTTTCACAAAATGGGGTCATGTCAACATAAGTAGGAAAAAAGAAAAAATCCTTTGTTATCTTTTTATAATTTTTTGAAAAATTAGAAATAGAGACAGTCGACTTTTAGATTTCTTTAAGTAAACATTTTAATTTAAATTTAAATAAAATTAGATTAATATTCTAAATAGTTTGAATAAGTTACTATAAATTGCTTACAAGTTTTTAAGTTTTTGAATTTATTTACAAAATATTATTTAAAAACGTTCCCTTAAATACATAAAACTGAGTATGTCTATTTAAAATGAAAATATAAAAAAGAAAAATAAAAAAACTAATCCGTGTAAGCAATTTAAAAAATTTATAATTTCATTGATAAACTTGCTTTTTAATTTTGTTGATTCTTATTATTTGAAATCAAAATGCCTGTTGTTCATATTGATGAAGATAATACATTAGATGATAAACTTAATTTAGCTGGAAATGGTTTAGTTGTAGTTGCATTTTCAGCAACATGGTAAATTTTGTTCTTTTTTAATTGAACTTTTTTTTTTTAAATAATTTATTTTTTTTAAAAACTTCAGGTGTACACCTTGTTTAATGGTAGCTCCAGCTTATGAAGAACTAAGTGATCGTTATGGTCATAGTGCTACTTTTTACAAAGTAGATGTAACTGCTTGTCCTATGACATCTAAAATTCATCAGGTATCATCTATGCCCACATTTGTTCTTTATAAAAATAAACAAGAATTGACACGAACAAGAGGTGCTCAAATAAATGTTTTGGAAGCTGAAATTACAAAACACATAACATCTAAGCCAGCAGAAATTTGTGGACATATGGATTTAAGTTATTTATATGTCAAATCAAATTGCGAATGTAAGAATGAATCAGATGATCATCCTTTTTTAAATTTTTTAGAATCTGAGAATGCTATTTTAGAATCTGATTGTGATGAACAATTAATTATCAATATAACTTTCCAAAAATCTGTTAAATTACACTCAATTGCAATAAAAGCACCTGTAGACAAAGGGCCAAAAAATATGAGAATTTTTATTAATCAACCTCAAACTTTAGATTTTGATCAAGTATTTTCAAGAGATTCAGTTCAAGATATTAATTTTACAAAAAAAGATTTAGAAAACTCTACACCTGTTCTTTTGAAATATGTTAGATTTCAAAATGTTCAAAATATAATAGTAAGTATTTTTTTTAATTTGAAATCAAATTAACATTGATTTTTTTTCTAAAGTTATTCATAAAAGATAATCAAGATGAAACAGAAACTACTGTTTTAGAACAACTTAAAATTATTGGATCTCCGATTTCAACAACAAATATGAATGAATTTAAAAGAATTACTGGAAAAAAAGATGAAAAACATTAAATCAAATGTTTTGTTACAAAAATTTTAATAAAATTTTTAATATTTTTTTGTTATACCTTATGAAATTGCACCCACTGTATGTAAAGGCATATCTTAAAAAATTTAATCAAATAAATTACTTTTTTTAAAAGTTTACATAAAATGATTTTTTTAAATTTTTTCAAAAATGACTTTAAGATGATTTTGAAAAGTTTCGGAATAATGCTTATTTTAATTAAATAAAATAATATAAGCTAATTATTATCTAAAAACTTATAAGTTTTTATTTTAATTTCTTCTTTATAAGTCTCTTAGATAAAAGTTTTAAGTAAACATTTATTATAAAATAAATTTTTTTTTTTTAAATTGAAATTGTATTTTTAAACAATAAACAATTGAATTTTAATACAGTAAGTTTTATTATAATTACTAGGAACTCATTTTTTAAAAAATATACATAGGTGGCGCTATTTTTATTTTTAAATTTTAAAAACAACATTTTTTACTGCATGCTTGTAAAATTACTATTTTAATTAAATAGGTAAAAATGAAGCCTAATCAAGATGAAAAAAATTTAGATGAAGTTTTTGAGAATGATCAAGTATCTGAATTGAGTGATAATAATTTAAATAAGAAAATTTCTAATGTTAATAGTCAAGAAAATAGTTTTGATAAAGGAAATAATTTTTTTTCAGAAGATAATCATGGTGAAAATTCACAAAGTGAAATAAAAGATGACTTAAAAAATACATCTTCTGATATTATAAACGAAAATAATAATTCTAAAGAAAATATCAACGAAAGTATTGAATTTAAAATAAATGGTCATAATGAATTTAATGAAAAACCGGACAGCATTTCATCATTTACTTTTGATCAGTCCAATAATGAAGAATTTATTAATTATAATAATGATAGTTATCAATCTACATTATCAATGAATGAACAATTAAATGAAAATCAAGATGAAAAAGAAAATTTAAGTGAAAATCATAGAGAAACAGATTTATTAAATAAAAGTCATAGAGAAACAGAACAAACAAATGAAAGTCATAAAGATACAAAAATATTAAATGAAAGTCATAACAAAATAGAAAATTCAAAAATAATAGAATCTAATGAAATAAACAAGAAAATAGATAAAGAAAATAATAATGAATTTGTAGAAGTACTAGGGAACTGTGATTTATTAAAAAGAACAATTAAAAAAGTAAAGGAAAATAATTTATTGAGTGAAACAGGTTGTGAGCTTATTATAAATTTAGAATCAAGAAACCATGAAACAAATGAAATTATTAAATCTGAAACTTTTGAAAATTTTACTATTTATGTTGGAGATTTTGATGTGGTTCAAGGTGTTGATATAGCTATTAAAGATATGAGAGTAGGGGAAATTGCAGAAGTACTTATAAAACCTAAATTAGCTTATGGTAGTTTAGGTAAAAAACCAGATGTACCACCGAATTGTACAATATTAAGTAAAATTGAAATTTTAGAAAATAGATTTTTAGATTCTATGAATTGTAAAAAATTTGAAGATTTAGAAAAATATATGAATATATGTATCAGAAAAAAAGAACGTGGTAATTTTTTTTTCAATAGAGGGCAAAATGAAACTGCTTTGCATTGTTATATTAAATCTGGCGAAATTTTAGATTTATTAGGCGTAAATTTAATTGATAAGCATACTGAATTAAGTAATTTAAGCAAAACTAATCAAGATGAGATAAAAAAAAATGAAGTTGAAAAAGAATTAGAAAAGTTGAGTTTTTTAAGCGAAGAATTTATGAAAACTAAGTTAATTGTTTATAATAATATTTCAGCTGTACAGATAAAAATGAAACTTTTTAATGAAGCTTTATTATCGGTAAATAATGCTCTTAAAATAGATGGAGAAAATTTAAAAGCATTATTCAGGAAAGCAACAATTTTAAAACATAAAGGAGAACTTGACTTAGCTATAAAAACATTAGAATATGCAATTTTATTCGAGCCACAAAACAAAAAATTTTTAAATGATTTAAAAAGTTTGAAAATTAGTCGTTCAAAAGAAATAAGAAGAGAAAAAGCTTTATACCAAAAAATGATGAATTCGAAAAAAGTTGCTGTAAAAAAAAATGAAAGTTATAGTAATTTAACATTAATATCAGGAGGCTTGATAATTACTAGTTTAATTTTAGGTTCTTTTATTTTTTATAAAAAAATGAACAATTAATTTATCTTTTTAAATTTTTATAGATTAGTTTTATATTATTTGGTTAATAAATTGATCATCTTTTTTCAAAAGATTTTATTTAAAAAGAATTTTAAATTATTTTTCTTGAAGGCATAATTTATTTAGTCATAGTAAATTAAAAGATTACAAATAACCGATAATTCTTAAAATAAAAAATATTTATTTTAATTTTTTTATCAAAGAAAATATTTATTAAAATAATTTTAAGCTTTAATTAATCTAACATTTTTTAGATCTACTACGTCATTTTTAGGATTTTTATCTTAGTTTTTTAGAATGATTTAACAAAAATTTACATCTTAAACTATAGATAAAAACCTAAACATCTTTTAAACAATAAGGTCGCTTTTGAAACATTTTTAAGTTTTATTTAAAAGTTTTTTAAAATCATAAAAATAAATACTATAAAATATCTAATAAACTTGAAAGAAACTTTTTTTTTTGAAAATAAAATTTAACAAAAAAAAATACTGATTATTTGAATTTTAAATGACAATCCTTGTATGAACTAATAGGTTGTTTTTAGAAATTAATTAATTTTAGACTAAGTTTTTTTCACTTTTTTCTTCAGTAACCTGCTCTTCTAAATTATTGAAAGGAACTTGTACCTGATCTTTTAAGAATAAATCTATTTCCTTTTCCCATTTAACCATAAGATACTGAGCAACTCTAATTGATCTATCTTTTATTATTTCATCATCTAATTTAGATCTTTTTTTTACTTCTTGAATTAAAAAACTAACAATTTGTTCTTTAATGTCTTTTAAGTCTTTTTTTCTTTGCGCTTGTTCATATTTAAGACTTTTTTTATTATTATTTAATAATTCTTGATGTGGAGAGCCTGGCTCACCATCACAGAGTAAAAGTTGTTGATGTAAACTTTTTTCATCAGTAAAAGATACTCTACGTTCTTTATTCATTTTTAAAAAAACAGATTTTTAGTTTTAAAAAACTAATTAGTTAATACCTTTTTTGAAAAAACCTCAAAACTAGACTTTTTGTTTACTATAGGCATGTACGTTTCGTCAAACACTAATATATACTTTCAGGTTAAGACATTTTAGCATTTCATGAATTTCATAAAAGCATTTCATGAATTTTTATTTATTTATTTATTTATTTGTTTACATTTTTTGTGAGCGCGCGCAGCCCGTGGGCAAAACGCAGCGCGGCCTTTTCAAATTCCACAACGCACCCATAGAAAGTTGATCATAAAACCCAGCACGGCCAAAAATCACCTCCAAGGTATACTCAACATAGATGACGTGTCAAAACCAATACTCTCAACGACTGAATTTAGTTAGAGGAGGAAGGCTCAACGACATGGTTAAAAGGTTACGATTGTCAAGAATTCATCAACTTAAGGTAAGTCCAGGTAATCGTTGTTTTCGTATTATCAGATCCTTCAAGGCTAATTCACAGAATTTCTGAAAGTCGCCTATGTTTTCACTTCTATTTCATGAATTTTTAAAAAGCGTTTTATCAAGCTTTTATTTTTAAAAAAGGCGCTAAACGAAGTTGCAGTTTTTAGTAACAATAAACTCGAATAAATAATTTAAAATATTTAAATTTATATTTTGTACTATCTCATTTATTATTTTGGCTAATTTTCAACCTAATCTTAAAACTTTTAAGAATATTTTAAATTTATGCTTTATTTATTTCTAAACAGCATTTCTAACTCTTTTAAACAAATAAAGCTCTTTTACTTTTCTCTTTAATAAGTACCATGTGTTTTTGATTGACTTAATATATAATAACTTTTTGAGTATTATGCAAGCTGACTTTTTTTTCTGAATTGAAAATAAATCACAATCATAAAAACAATTAAAAATTAGTTATTCTATTTTTTATTCAAAAGTAAATAAAGAGCCTGTCATTACGATCGTGAATTAGTTGCTAATTTTTTTCAAAGAGATTTTCATTAAGTTTAATCAAAATGTCTTAAACCAATTTTAAGCTTAAAATTTATTGAGATGAAAAAATTATAAATCATAAAATCACAGGAAGTTTCATTAGCATAGAAATTTCTTTTTTTTAATTGAAATAAATCAAATCAAGTTATTTTAATTTAACCTTCACACGGGATCTTAGACATATGATACAATTTTTAGCTAGATTAACTGGAATTTATTATAAAATAAAATAGAATTGATGAACTCCAATATTTTACATAAAAAATCTTTAAAAGTGAAGAAAAACATGGTTAAATAATTATCCATTTATAGATGAGGATTTTGAATTTTCTTCATCTGACTCTTTAGCAATTCGTCTTTCTTTTTCTTCATTAAATTGTCTTGCTAGGCTCTTGACAACAGCATCGAATTGGTTATTTTCAAATAAATCTATTTCTTTATTCCATTTAATCAAAAGATATTGAGAAGCTCTTGTTGTCCTTTGTCTTATTGTTTCTTCATCTAAAGTAGTTCTTTTTTTAATTTCTTCAGTAAGAAATTCAATAATCTGAGCCTTATATGACACTAAATTATCAACTTTGCTATACCTTTGTTTATTTGAATGACCTGATTGATCAAGACTATTACTAGCTCCAGATGAAGTATCTGATTGATCAAGACTATTACTAGCTCCAGATGAAGTATCTGATTGATTAGGACTGTTACAAGCTCCAGATAAAGGACCTAGTTGATTAGGACTGTTACAAGCTCCAGATAAAGGATCTGGTTGATTATCTATTTGTACAGATGTAAGTGATGAATTAATTTGATTTTTTTTCACAAGTATAGTTAATGATCCTTTCAGATTTTTTTTAACAAGTAGAGGTAATATTTCTTTTTGGTTATCTTTTTTTAAAGGTATAGGTAATGAGCTTTTTCGGCTAATTTTTAAAAGTTTAAGAGAAGAAGTTTCTGCATTTGTAGAACGTAAGTTCATATTTACATGAGCTTGTTCATCGTCACTATATGCAAGCCTATTTGTAAGTTTTTTTTCATCAGTAAATGATACTCTACATTCCCTACTCATTTTTAACAAGAAAACAAAATTTTACAATAAACTAAAGTTTTAAAAAAACTTTTGTGTAAAAAAATTACTGTGCGTGTATAAGCCCAGCATATTTGAATTGTGGTACACTTCAAACAATTTTTTCTTTTTGAAATAGATATATATAGTTTTGTCTAAAATATGTATTTAGTTAGTTGTATTTTTAAATTGAATAAAGTAACTTCAATATTAATAATATTTAAATATTAATATTTATATATATAATAATATTAATGATACAATATCAATATTAATGACTCGTTTTTGATTAGGTTCTATTGAAATATTAATAGCGATCTTTATTTTGATATTTTAATAGTTAATAATTAATAAATACAAATGATAAAGTTTTAATCATGTCATTAAAAACATACAATTATCCAAAACAAAAATCAAAAATTTGACTCTTGGTATAAAAATATGGAGTTTTAGAATCTCTGTTAGACCTTTTGGAAGGAGCTTGTATGGTTTTCAGAATCAAATAAAACTGCTAGTGAAAATAATTCTAGTAACACTTTAAGAAAAAAAGGCCTTAGCTATACTAAAAATGTTTCTTAAAGAAGATGATCATGAACTGATTTTAGATTGTAATACAGTAGATGAATGTATGACCATCTTAAGGACAAAGTATGACAAAAGCAGTTATAGTGTCTCAACTCTATGCTTTGAATTCTCTAACTTTTCTTGGAAAGATAATGAAGATGCGGATACTTTCTTTTCAAGATTCAGAAACATCTGTAATAAATTAACTAGAGCTGGTGAATCTGTAAAAAATCATATTCAGTAAAATTCTTGAAATATTACCTGACAAGATGAGTGAATTCAGATCAGTTTTTAGAGTGCAGGTTTATTCATATGTAGCTCCAGAGTTTAATATCTTCGGAGGAAATATTAAAAAGTGCTATATTCCCTTGGTAATTTTAGATTAAGAAATGAGAACTATGAAGATTTCTGGTTAATTGGTATCTTGATAAAAGAAAGTCCTATTGGTATGTACAAAATGGGTATTAAAATTATCAGGAAAATCACGAGTTCAAAGACGTTAAGGTAAATGGTTTAGTCATTTTATATGTTGATGATGGTCTTATAGCGTCTAGTGATCAAGTCTTTATTGATTTTATTTTAAGTGAACTTAAAAGAAGATTCACGTTAAAGATATTACCAATTTCAAAATTTATTGGCACTGAGTTAGAATTTAGAGATAATGTATTCTTTATAAATTAAAGAACTTTAATTAGTAAACTATTTCATAAGTTAAGTATTGTGAAAGGTTCAACTAAACCTCTACCTGTAGGCAGGTGTATAGATTTCGACAATGATGGTGAAGCTAGTTTAATGAACTTGTTTGTATCCCTCATAGGGGCTTTCCAATGCATAGCTCGTTTGTCCAGACCTGATATAGCTTATGCTGTAGGTGTATTGTCAACTAAAGTCAAGAATCCATTGAAGAATGACTATAAGTTATGTATTAGAATATTTCAATATTTATTTTAAACATTGGATTATAATTAAATTATTCGAGCTGATCAGGCTAATAATATCCAGGCTTATACTGATGCCAACTACGCGGTAGAAAAAGCAAATTATTCAAGATCGGATGTCGCGATTTTGTGAATGGTCAGTTGATTCAATGGTTATCAAAAGTTCAAGTTGGTTTTGCACGTTCTACCATGGAAGCTGAATGGCATGCAATGAATCTGGGTCTCATTGAGTCGTTGGGTATTTAAAAACGTTCTTAGAACATGATGTGAATATTGAAGCATATGTGATTTATTGTGATTATATACCGGCAATCAGTTCATGTAATAGTGAAGTATGTAAAATTAGTAAGAAAATGAAACATATTGAGAAAAGATATTTTGAAGTTGTGAAGATAAAGGATGTTGGGATTAAATATATACTTACAGAAGATCAAGTAGCCGATATAATGACGAAAGCTTTATCAAGTCCTTAGCATTAAATTTTTTTTGTCTTAGATATGTTTAAGGAAAATGATTGATATTTATGTTAAATCCTTTCGTTCAAATGTGTGAGCTACTTATACATTGATGCAGTTGGTGGAAAGGAAGTGTTTAAGTACACTAACTGTGCGTGTATAAGCACAGCATATTTGAATTGTGGTACATTTCTAACGGTTTTTTCTTTTTGAAATAGATATATAGTTATGATATTTTTAACTTGAGTAAAGTAACTTTAATATCAATGATATTCAAACAAAAATAAATGATTAAAACAAGGGAAAATAAATTAAATTGATTGATTGCTAAATTCAAACAGAAAAAAAGTTATCATAACTAAAATTTTTCAAAATGTTGAATTATTTTGTTGAGCTGAAAAATAATTAAATAACTGAAATTTAATTTTTTTGTTTTTATTTAAAGATCAGATTAAATGTTTGATTTTGCAGAATATCTATCCATTAATTTAATATTACAACGGTCACATACACGCATAGGTTTTGAATTAGCGGGTAAAGGTATTTTATTATCTGAACATGCTTTACAAAAAATATTCCCACAATTTCTACAATGATGTCTTCTTATACCTAAAGTAAATGGTGTATAACAAGCTTCACAATTATCAACTGAATTATCTTCCTTCCAAACAGCATCAGATGGCACAGATTGTTCTTTCAGTTGTTCAATTTCTAATTTAGCTAATTGTAACTTTTTACCTATTTCTTCCATTGTTTGTTCATATTCTGTACATCTTCTTTGTAAATTATCATATTTTTTTTTCAAATTTGGATAATCTGCAGCTTTATTATTTGCATCATGTAATTCAGTAATAACAGCTGATTTTTGCTCTAAATAATCATTTAGCTTTAATTGTAAATCATTTTTTTCTTTATGTTCTTTTGCAATTTTATTATTGAGAGTTTCAATAATTTTTTTCAACTCAACATTTTCACTTTCCAGCTGTTTTTCAAGGATCTGGTTTTTACTATATTTAGCCTCTGTGGCAACTAAACTTCTTTGAAATTCAGTAATAGATAAGACTAATTGTTGGTTTTTACCAGTTAAAACTTTGAAATTATTATTCAACTCTTGATTAAATATTTCTAATTCTTTTACTTTTAAACATAACTCGTCATTAATTTTCTTGAATTCTTCAATTTGCTGTCTCATAACTATATTTTCATCTTGCTTAATCAAAATATCTTTTTCAATAGACTCAAGAGCAGCTTCTTTAGATAAACGATTTGAATATTCTAAGGCTAACTGTTTTTTTAAAGTAGCGACATCCTCTTCTAAAGATAAAACATCTGAAGTTTTTTCATTTTTTTCATTTTTCATCAACTCGTTAAATTTAAAATTGAGTAACTCTAATTTAGATGGACTTTTAACTAAATCATTTTCAAATAACTTTTCAATACCTAAATCTTTAATACGATTATAGTAAAAAATTATTTTTTCTCTAAATTCTTTACTTTTAAATTCAAAAAATTCTTTTTCTTCTATCAAATCTTTTAATTGTTTTTCATCAAAATTAACTTTACAAACTAATTTTTTCCTTGAATTGTCTAAGTTTTTATAGTTTAAATAATTATATAAGTTGATTAAATTAGACATTTCATCTAAATTATCATCTTTAGCACACCATTTAAAATCATATTCTTTTAAAACTTCAGTTTTCTTTAATAACTCATCTTTTTCATCTGATAATAAAAAAGCTCCTTCTTCATAATAGTTTTTTAAAAAATCTTTGTCTTTCAAAATACAATTTAAAACTTTATTGAATTGTTTATGAACAAAGGTTAATCTTAAAAAAGCTCTTAATTTACCTAAATTAGTTTTAATATCTGTAAAATCTTTTACATTTTTAATTATTTCTTTTAGTTGAAAATTAGAGTTTTCATAATGTTCCAATATATTCCAGAAATCTTTTCCTTTGAATATTAATGCTTTACGAGATTTTAATCCATGCTTAATTATTTGCTCTAAAATAGAAAAAAAATCGTACAAAATAAAATTTTCATGACATTCTAAAGTTTTAGTGAATGGTGAAATTGTAGCTAACAAATTTTCAATTATTGCAGTTGCTAGACTAAATAAATTTTTTCTTTCAATTTTAAAAAAACGTAATTGTTCAACATAATTTTTCAAATCATTTTCACTTGTGAGTAAATTTATTTCATTTGAGGATTGTTTAGGCGGATGAGGTAAACTGAAATTTGATAAATTATCTGAAGAATCTGTTTTAATAGATAAATTTAAAGATTTTTCTAAATCATTCTCATTTAAAGCTTTTGATTTATTAGATTGTATATTTGGCTGGAATTCTAAGTTTAATCCTAATGTCGAAATAATATCAGATTCACTTAATTGTTTATCGTTTGATAAATTATTATCAGTATTTTCAAACAAATTGCTTTCATCTAAATTCTCATTTGATTTCTTTTGATTATCCAAATTGTTTTCATTTTTTGTAAGAACTTGTGGATCAAGATAAGAATCATCTATTTTTAAAGTTGAATCTTCTTTAATATCTTCATTTTTATTAAAATTAAATTCATTTTTGAACTCAACAAGTGAACTTTGAAAACTGTCACTTAAATCCTCCATCATCAAAACATTTGTATTAAACCATAAAATTTAATAAAAAATCTAATTATTTTTATTAGTTTAAAGCTGTTTTAAAAAGACGTAAAAACAAAAATTAAAGTTAATTAAAAATAAGTATTCTAGTTTCCTCACGAATATTTTATTCTTAAAAATAACAGTTTTCTTTATTCTTTTTTGATGAAAAAATTAAAAAAATTTAAAAAAAAAATTACAATCTCATTAATAATTTCATTTTTGAAAAAAATTATTTTAAAAACTGTTCAATTTGAAAAAAAATCTTGTAGCTTGAACATTGAGATGTATTTGTTTACATTTTTTTTCATTTTGATTAATTTTTGTTGCTATGGAAATGAAAAACATTTTTCTAATACTATATACATTCCTTTTAAAAATGTTCTAATTGAAAATTATTTTAAACTTAAAACTTTTTTTTAATGTTTTTTTAATAATTTTTATATGGATTTCTAGTTTATTGAATACGAAAATGACCTTTTTGGTATTTTTGGATTAACTTTAATACACTTTGATTGAATGAAGCTTACTAATTGACAATATTTTCTCTTTGAAACAACTCTAGATTTATTAATTTTTCATCTTCTTACTTAATAATTTGGCTAACTTCATTTTGTAAATCATACACTAAACAAAAGTATTTTTTTTTTCGTGTTCTTTTTAGTAAATTTACAACTCAGATTTATTTTTCTCAAAAACGTTTTAAATTGCTTTGCGTTATTTTAATTTTTTGATCAATAAATTCATCAAACCTAATTATTTTCTTTTTAATATTAATTAGAATTGTTCTTGTTTCTTTTTTAACTCATTTACTTTCATTTTTATCTTATTGTTTTGCAACTACTATTATTTCTATTTCTTTCTCTATGCCCATCAATTTTAAAATTAGAATTAGTGTTGGGAAAACAGCTTTGGGATGGATGATGAGAGTTTGTCTTGTTATAATCTTAGAATATTGTACCAAACTGTCATTTAGTTTATGGCTCTTTAAGGCTGGGAAGTCTGAGCGTATAGGTGCCGAATCAAGGCTTTCGATAATTTCCTAGGATCTTTTCAAAGACAATGCTGTATAATTTACAACAGGCTATACAAAACTATTAGAACTGAACCTTTTTCTTTAATTTAAGATCTTCTTTCTTTAGATAATCATTTGCTGTGAAAATTTACATTCATACAGACAAAAATTATGGTTGTTCTGTATCGTAAACCTGTTGACATAAGTATTGGCTATTTATATAAAGTTTCAAACTTGAGCTAGATCTTCTACTATGTAAAAAAATACGTGGATGAACCTAAAAGCTCTGGTTTAGAGATCTAAGTGAACAGGTCAAAAACCAAGAAATTAGCTGGAGCTTTTATTGTAAAAAGCGGTGAAGAAATTTCTGACAAAGGATTTAGGTTGCTTGATTACAGTAATGTTTTCTAAGCCAAGACATTTTCAATTGATTTTAATAATAATTTGAATTTAAAATAAAGAACTTAAAATTATTATCAGCGCTAGTAAGTTTTATCAAAACTGGCAAAGAATAGTAATTTTAGAGTGATTTAATATAAAATAAAAATAAGCTAATTGAAAGTTTAGATTAATTGAATAAACTGAAAAAGCTTCATTAAGCTTAGTAAAAGAAGTATTTTTAAGTTTGGTCACCATACCTAAGTTCCTTAAAAAAAAATTACTCATAAAATATTGAAAAACCAATGAAATTTTTTTTATTTGAAATGACAAAGAAGTTTTCTAAAACATTTACATGATTTATATTTCTCAAAGTTTGCATTTAAGTTTTCAAATAAAAAAAGTGTAGCTGTTTTTTATTTTCAAAAAGAATTTAACGCAATTTAATTAACAAAATTATTGACATAGTTTTTTACTCAACTTGACTTTAACCATTTAATTTTCTATTTAATAGTTTAACAAATGTAAATCATCTATCAAAAAAAAATGAGTTTAGTTTTTTAATAACTAAGACTACAAAAACAAAAAATAATTTATGCAGATATAATTTGATAGCTATTAATAGTTTGGTGCTCAAAGCATTATTATTAAAATGTATTTTTAGCAGTTTTATTCATGAATTTTTCATTAAACATCATTCAAAAAAAGTTTACCATAGTTAAGTATGAATTAATTTTTTCAATTTTCGTATAAAATCGGAAATAAATATTCTAATTAGGTTTTAACTAAAATTAAATTTTAAGTAGAAGTTCCATAAAATATTTAAAAAGTTTATACGAAACAGTGGAAAATCATGTAAATTGAAATATCGAAATACTTTAAACCTTCTATAAATAAATTAGTTTAGCATTAAGAATTTATTACTAGATAAATTTTCATCTGTAAAAGTATATTAATGAGCAAGTCTTTTTTTAAAAAAACATAAACTTTGGATAAAATAAAAAAAGTTATTAGGCTTAAAATAACTTAAAAATAAATAAATTTAATTTGAGTTATTAATTTTGTTGTGTTTATCCATCAAACAATCATCTGAAAAAAATTGATTTCTTGAATAGAAAATAAAAACTAATAATTTAATATGATATAGCGTTTCTTCATGCGTAAAATTTCAACATGCGCGATTTTGTAGCGTAGACTTGGTAAAATAAACATTTTTTTAGGGGGTAAAAACTATGGTCTTCAAGGAACAAGAAAAATTGAAATGTTTACGAATTTCCCAAAATCAAAATAAGTTCTAAAATTAAAAAAAACTTCAATAGACTATTTTTAAACAGAATAATTTATATATTTTTAATTCAATTTTATTCGGTATTATTTCTTAATTATATTCAAACTGATTTTTTAAAAAAGAATACTTCAAAATTACTAAAATCAAAGACTACTAAAATTTATACTAAATTATGGATCAAAAGATATTATCTTCTGATCAACAAAATCTATCATTGAATGACGAGCAAAAAGATAAAATTCAAAGTGCTATGGTTGAATATGTTATTGATGAAGTAAAAAAAAAAGTTGATATCGATGAAGATTTAATAAGAAAAAAAGCAGCAAGAGTAGTTCATTATGTAATAAAAAAAGCTGAAGAAAAAGTTAAAATAATAGAAAAAGAAAAAATTGAAAAAACTGAAATAAGTTTAGTGGAACAAGTTATTAAAGAAGTTGAAGAAGAAAATTCAATACCATCTTCTACTACTAATTAATATTCAAAAGATCTGAAATTAGAATTTTTTTCTATGGATTGGCTAATTAATTAATAATTTTACCAAAATTTTTGACTTGAGCAGGTCAATTATTGCAAGCTAAATTTTTTTATCAAAATAAATTATTTCTACAGTTGAATAACAAGTTTTTTAAATCTTTGAAATTATTGCGCTTAATACACTGGTTTAATTTGCAAAAATCAAACTTTAATTTGAAAAAATTTAATCATTTTCAAAAATGTTGATAACAAAAGTTAAAAAAAATGTTTAATTTGTTATACATAGATTATTTTGAAATTAAAAGTTTTACTAAGTTTTTATATTTAAAATATAATTGTAAAATAGCTTATAAATCAATTTCATGTTATTTAAAAAAAAAGAAATTTCAGTTTAATTTATTCAAAAATTTTAATAATTCTTTTGTTTTATAACTATCAAGGAATTTTTCAAAACAACTACATGATATCAATATTGAAAATAAAATTTTTTTATTCAAATTTTCAGAAAATGTAGCTGTGTTTTATTTAAAAATAATATGTTTAAATTCAACAAAAATTATTGATTAACAACTTTCTTTGTTTAAATTAACTTTAGTATCATTGATTACTTTGGTTTTTACTTAAAGTTTAATTAAATTATCTATGACTAAATGGTTTTTTAAATTTTCACTTTAATTTTCAAATACGTTTTTAGTTTTAAACTACTTCTATAGAAACTATTTAAAAGAAATTTTATTAACGTTTTAATTTAATGTTAAAACTGTAATGTAGTTTATTTTGAGTTTTGACGTATAACATTTGGAAAATTTGACATGAGTTTTATAGTTTTTTTTTTAGATGATGCTTAATAGTTCTAATTTAAAATTTTTCTTAAAGATGGAGACTGTTTTTTGAATTAAAAATTGTTTTTTATTATAGTGACAATTAATAAATGAAATTGTTTTAGAAAATGTTTAAGCTAATATTTATTCTGAATTTCATCAATAAGCTTTAATTAGATAAAAAAAATTAATAGATGTATATTAAATTTTTAATACAAAAACATAACTAGTTGTTTAATTTTTAAATAAAAAAAAGTTTGTAATTTAGAAAAAAAATAATTTTTTAGTTAATTCATGTGTAATTCTTTATTTGTTTTATCAAAACTTAAAAAATACTTTAGGCATTTTATTTATTTACTTTTCCAAAGAAAGTTCGTTTGAAAATTGATATGGCTTACTTAAAAAATTCAAAATTTTTAAAATCAATACAACTTGACAAAACTATTTGGGTTCTAAAAAAAAATATTAACCGATTTTGTCAATCTTTTTAACAAGTTTTTGCATACATTTTTTTAAAAAATTTTTTCTTAAAATGTTTTTAGTTAAAATTTTTAATTTATTTCTCATCATCAAGTTAGTTAGTTCTTTAAATCAAGAATTTATAGATGATAACTATTTAGATAATTTTGAAGATGCTTATTCAAAAAATATTGATAATTTTAAAAAAGAATTTTTGAAAGCTGTTGGTTTAAAAAGCTTACCTAAAATTTCTAAAAAAACTGAAAGCTCTTGTTTTAATTTTTTAAAAAAAATTTTTTCATCTAACAATATTCAATACAATGAAATAAAATGTTATGATCAAGAAAGTAAGTTTTTATTTTTCATTTTTAAAATTTATTTTTAAAATTAACAATTTTAAATTGACAATTTATTTTTAGATTTAAATATTCAAAACTACATTGATAATCAAAAAGTATACTTTTTTAAGTTTAAAACTCCAACAAGCTTTGATAAAGTTGAAATAAGAATTTTCAGAAATTTAAGTTTTAATAAAATAAATGAACAAACAATTGAACTAGAATTATCTATAAAAGAGAAGTAAGTTCTAAAAACAATTTTTTGAGTTTTAACTTTTCATGATTTTAACTTTATTTGATTCTAACTTTTCTTTAAATTAATTTTTTATGATTTTTTCTTAGATTTTTGACAAAAGATATAAAGAGTTTAAATGGCTGGATAAATATTGATATAACAGAATTAATTGATAATAAGTTTGATAATAAAGAGTTAATTTTAAATTTAAAAAGTTTTTCAAATAATAAACAAAATCAATTAAGCTCAATAGGTGTTATTTTTAATGAACCTTTAATTTATCCAAATATTATTTTTTACATTGAATCCATTAACAAAAAAACTACTAATTATCGTTCAAGAAGAGAATTTTATGATGAAGATGAAATTTTAGATACAAATTTTGATGATAAACTAAACAATTTTGATAATCCATATAAATTACAAAAATTTTATTGCCGAGAAAATTCAGTGTATTATGATTTTAGACAAATTGGATGGGCTGTAAGTAACTATTTTTCGAAACTTTAATTCACTTGAAAACATATTTAATTCAGTCTATTTTTTATTTTTTGACTTTAACTTATTTTTCATAAATGTATTCCTAGTTACCTTAGCTTTACTTCTAGTTTAATTAACTTTTAGCTATTTTTATTTCTATTATATTTTACTCAGTTTATATATTTTTAATTTATTTAACTAAATGAAGTTAAATATCTAAAATAACAACTTATTTTTAACAGAACTGGATCTATTCACCTGATGGAATCGCATCAAATTTTTGTGATGGTAGATGTGCTTTTCCATTGAAAAGTAATTTTTTTCCTTCTAATCATGCTATAATTCAATCATTAATGAATTTAATGCATCCTGATAAATTTCCTGAACCATGTTGTTCTCCAAAAAAAACAAAATATTTAGATGTTTTTTATCTTGATACTGATAAAAACATTATTATTAAACGTTTACAAAATGTTATAATAACTAAATGTGCTTGTATTTAATAATTTATTGACTATTAATTATTAGATTTAATTTATAATTCTAAAATTATTTCTATTTAAAGCTATTCAAAATACATATGTAAATATATCTCATTATACATCTTTTATAATTTACATAAAAACTCATTTTCAAGTTTTAGACTTTCAATTTAATTTAAATATAAAAGAGAAATCATAAAACTTTATTTCACTATTAACGCAACTATTTTATTTATAAATTCATTTTATTCTAAAAAACTAAATTAATTCATCTTAAATAAACTTACTTAGAAACTAAATCAATAATAATTCATATTGAAACATTATATTTATTTTAAAATAAATTGTCTGGTATATAATATTTGAAACTGTCTAGAGAGCATAAAAGTTAATAGTAAAAAAACTAAAGTACCGCAAATAAATAAAATTAGATTATCATAATAATTTAGACTCAAACTTACAAATTTTTAAACTTCAAACTTTCATTAGACCATAAAATTAAGTTTTTATTTTTTTCAAAGGAATATTTTACATAGCTTATTTAATATTCAACTCTTTTTTAACTTATTTTTTTAAGCATCAAGATCATCCTTTTATTTAATTTTTGATAGTTTTTTAATCTTTTTAAAACTCGATAACTTTTAAATATTATTTCTTTTAATTTAAATTTTTTCAATTTAAAACTTTAAATTAAACTCTATAAAACTTGGTTACCTTAAAGCATGCAATAGTTTTATTTAATAAGCTTTTATTTTTAGTGTTATATAAGTTTTCATTTTTACCGGAATACATTGGCTTTTTAATTAATGTAACTAAAATTAAAAGAAATTTGACAAAATATTCTTTAGATAAAATTACATTTAATTTCTTTAAAATGTAACTATACCTAATTTTTCTTTATAAAAAAAAACTTCATAAATCATTTTAAATATTTTTTAATTTTGACTTAAATTTTTAGTTTTAACTTAAGTTTTTAATAATTATCTTTTTAGAAGTTAATAGAATTTTTTAATTGAAATAATATTTTTATTTTTGGGGACAACATTGAAAATTATTCTAAAAAATTTTAATTTATGTTTATTAAATGAACAATTTACCGACAAGCTCATCGTCACATCAGCATCTTTATTTTTTTTAATTTAGTTAGAAACATTATATTCTATTAAAATATAAAATAAAAAAAAAGCTTCATCAACTTTCTTTTTGACTAAACTTTTTTTTAGAATAAAACTTTTTGTTTTAAATTTAGTTTTTTGATTCAAAAATACTTTTCAAATGAAAATGATGATTACAATTGTACCGTGAATCCTGTACACATCTTATATTCTTGAAGCTTCTATGTTTTTTATTTAATAATAGTTTGTAATGTCAAATATCTACACAAAAAAAAAATTTTTTATTTTAAACACAACTTAGAGAAGTTTCATGATTTGAAAAATGGATAAGCTAATCTTGAATTTTTTAGTGTAAAATACAGAGAAGGATAACTAAAATTGTGGCTTAAGTCAAAATAGATGTTCGGCAAATTTCAAAAAAAAAAAAATTAAAAATGCCTAGGTCAACTAGTGGGTGTTTAACGTTTATATTTAATTTTTTTACTTAAAACAAAAGTCTATTTATTCATCTTACTTGATTGTTTTTTTTTAATTTTTAGAATTTTTTCTTTTATAGAAAGGTTGGCTTTGAACATTAGTCGGCATGTCTGTTTTTATTAATTTCATCTAATTAATTTAAATTTTAGAAATTACCAAAAACTAATTTGTTTAAATTTTTTCTTTTGAAACAAATTTATCTTTAATTCGGTTTATAGGTAAACTATTTTTATGGGATTTAAAATAAGCTTAAAATGTTATTATAACTTTAAATTGTGTTTTTATATATCTATAAACTAAGCAAAGAAAAACTTTGAAGTTTATTGGTCTAAAAATTAAGACTTATCTATCATCTTGTCCATTTAATATAAAAAAAATTTTTACTTAATTAATATTTTTGTTGCATCATTAAAACTCAGATAAATTCATTAATTTTTTCACATCTATATTCAAATTATAAAAATGCTTTAAAAACAGTTTATTTTTTTTAGTTTTAATTAATTTAAGTATTTTTATTGATTTAAATGATTCAAATGCATAAAGTTTATTTGAACTATTTTTTTATTAAATTGTCCAAGGTGGTAAACTTAAAAAAAAAAGTTTTCTTTTTTCATAAAAAATTCAAAACTATATCATTTGGCAAGTATTCGACAAAATTTTTGTTGTTTTAAAGTTTTAATATATTTTTTTTTTTTGCAGAATTAGTTTAATATTTTTCTAAAAAAAAAGTATTAAAACTTATAAGTTAGCTTTTGTATATGGCTTTTGACACTCTTGGATTTGTTTCATGAATGGCTTAATTATAAGAACAGTCGGCAACATGTTGCATTAACGCACATATGTTTTAGAATGGGTGATCTAAAAGTTATGTTTTCAAAAAAAAAAACTTAAAACAAAACTTAAAATCTAATAATTAAATAAACAAAAATTAGATTTTTTTAGTCTAACTAATAATTAAATAATAATTCATAAATTACATTGTGGGAGTTAAAATTTTGTTATTCTAAACATAATTAAAATGGTTTAATTTTAATTTAGACAAAAATTTTTCTTTCTCTGAAAAAAATTTAAAATGATATTTTTTTAAGGATTTTTTGATTTTAGAAAAGTTTTTCTTTTTTATTAAAATGTAAAATTATTTCAAGCTGTTTATCAATAAAATTTTTTTTTCATAGGTAAATGACAGGAAATTTAAAATAAAAAAATTAAAAATAAAACAAAATTGGTTAATGTGTGGTCGTTAAATCTGTAAAAGTTTCTTTAAATTGATTAACTACTTTTAATTAATTTAAGGTCACGCAACAGATGATTTTTTTTTTAAATTAGGCCGATCAAAGCAGGAAATGAATTTACGTTCCCACCAAGATTTAGTCATAATTTAATCAACTTTTAATTTAACCTTATGGTGTTTTTTATTTTTTATAACCTGCGGCTACCATAAAATAACTTTGTACAATTGAACTTTGACACAAACTTATTTAACTAAAAACTTAATTTAAAATGGAAATTAGCTTTTTTCCAACTAAAAAATGTTTTAATAATTAGACTATTTAAATTTTTTAGACTAATTAAAAAATTAAGATTTTTATCTTGATTATTTTGATGAAATACTAATTACAACAAATATATAAATAAACTGTTGACAGTGTGGATCATTTAGATAGCTATTAGAATGTTAATTTTTTTCTATAATTATTTGATAATTTAGATTCCACTTTTATAGTTTTATTTTTGAAAAAAAAAAAAAAAGCTATAAATTAAACCTATAGATGCTGACAATTATTTTAAGGTAATTTTTTCTAAATTTTTTACGCCAATTGGCAAAGATAAATTTTTTAAAAATAATTTTTTACGAAAAATTTGTCAAATGATATCTTAATTTTATTTAATTCTTTTTTTAAACTTTACTTTTTAGAAAATATCTTTTTCAAAACTTAATTTCAAAAGTTCTATTTCAATGGTTTTTTTTTCAAAAATTTCTTTTTTATAACTTTTTTATTTATAGAAACTTATAGGTCAAGCTTCAAAATCATTAAACAAAAAATAAATAAATTCAATTGCATTCGATTTTTCATAAGAGCTTTAGAAGTATTTAAGAAGACTAAAATTATTTTCTATTTTTTAAAGTAATTAAGTTATATTGGTTTAATAATTGTTCGATTATATAATGTTAAGAAGAAGAAATTTGTTTTATATTTACATTTTAAGTATAAATGATATCTAAATAAATAACATTTGAAGTTAACATTAAATTAATTATTTTTTTTCTTAAAATAATTAAAACTTAAGTCAATAAAACTGTAAATAGAAAAGAGGTGGTCTTTATAACGCCTTCGCTTCATATTACAATTTTAACAGTATTTTATAATCTTAAGAATATTTTAATTAATTAGTGCGCAAGCGCATTTTAAAAAATTACCCTTATAACTTGGCATCTTACTTTAAAATTAATTTAAAATCATTATGTTAGATCAATTTCAAAAAGTTTTCAGTGTAGAACACACACACATTTAATTCAAATTTTAATTGACCAGTTTTTTTTTTTTTATTTCATATTGTTCTAGACGGTTAATTAACTAATTAGTTAATTGTTTAATTAAGTATTAACAATTACTCGGCTCAATGTTTTTCTATTGTTTTAATTAAAAACATAAGAAAGTTTAATTTAACTGGTGCCTTCATTTAAAAAAGTTTCTTAATATAAAAAAAAATTCTTCTCATTTTTTATGTTTTATTTTGTTTAAATATTTTTTTTTATGTTTCTACTTAAACTTCATTCTAATTTTTGAAAAAATCAAATAAATCAAAAATCAAATGTTTTTGTAAAAATTTATTTTTATTTATAAAATAAATCAACAAGTTTTGTGCATTAACCATATTTTATGTTTTTTACTTCATATTTTAAAAAAATTTATAAACAAAATGGGTAAAAGTGTTTTACTTAAACATTCACATAGTGAATCTTTTCATTATGTTTCATCAAGAATGTCAAATGATGGTACAAAAGAATTAAATCAATTAGGTGGTCAATTTGTAAATGGAAGACCATTACCTATTGAACAACGTCGTAGAATAGTTCTATTATCTCAACAAGGAATAAGACCATGTGAAATTTCAAAAACACTAAAAGTTTCACATGGATGTGTTTCAAAAATTTTAAGTAAGTTTGCTGAAACAGGATCTGTTGAACCTGGTAGAATTGGTGGGTCAAAACCAAGAGTTACAACAAAAGAAGTTAGTTAAAATAAAAAATTTTTTTTAATTTCATTGAATAAAAAGCTTTTTTTATTAGGTTGTTGAATATATAAAAAGAGTTAAAAAAGAAGATCCGGGAGCTTTTGCTCATGAAATACAAAATAAACTTGTTCAAAGTAAAATATGCTTAAAAGATTGTGTACCTTCAATAAGTTCAATTAGGTAAGTTTTTTAAATTAAATTTATTAAACTTTAACAAGCTTATTAAAAACAATTAGAAAACAATTAACTTTCATTTTAAACTTATTATTAAAGAATTAATTAAAATAAAAATTTCAATCAAAAGTAATATTTTTTTTAAAGTTTAGTTTAAATTAACTTTTTTTTTAAAAATTAACATTCATCTTATTAACAGTTTATTTGAATTTATTAATATATAAATAAACTAAAAACCACTAAATCAATTTATTACTTTTATGTAAAAGTCCTCAACGTTTCTTATTATATGAGAATCGTTTTAAGTAACTAATTAGCAGTAAAACCTAAATAAAAAATTATAAGTACTTATTATTTTTTTTCTCCTAAACAAACATTTTTAATATTTCGAAGCTAAGCCAAAATAAGTCTTTTTTACTTATCCTATAAAAATTTTTAAATTAATTAATATGAATCTATATTAAATAGAAAAATTTTTTTTTTTTTAGTCGTATTATACGTAATGAAATTAGAAATCCTCAAAAAACTCAAAAACAGTTATTAAATACTAATGTATCAAATCAAATAACTGATTATTCAACAAACAATTTATCTACAAATAAAAATAAAAGTTTAAATGACAATTTTTTTCCTTCTAATAATTCTTCTAATCAATTTTTTTTACCACATTGCTCATCAAATTATTGTTTAAACCCTTCAGCTCAATTTTTTTTAAGACAAAATCAACAATTTTCTTCTAAACAAAATTTAAATGACCAAAATTCATATGATTCACAATTTTCAATTAATCAAAATAATTTTACTCAAATAAAAAATGATAACTATAATTATTATCAATCAGCAATGATTTTTAATCAAGAACAATTAAAAAATTTGAATTCTCATAACTCAATGAATTCAGCACATTCTTTAAATAGTTCAAACTTAAGTTTTTCTGATTCTATTTCATCTTCAAGTCATTCTTATTTTAATGAAGATCAACTTAATTTTAGTCCAGCTTATCATAACTATAATTCATTTACAAATCCTCATAATCATAATTCAAAACATTCAAATCAAATGATTTTGAATAATTATTATAATCAAAATATAAATAACTCATTTCAACCAATACCTGAAAATAGTTTGACTAATACACAATTGATAAATAATATTAAAACAGAAAATTATCCAATAAACCCTTTAGTTAATAAACCATCAACTTATTCAAATTCTTTATTATCTGTAAATCAACATTTTAATTTAAATAATCAATTTAAACAGAATTCTTGTCCGAATAAACTAAACTTTATGCCTAAAATAAATTTAGCTACAGAAAATTATCAATTAAATGCAAATATCATAAACAGTCAAATTGAAAATTGTTCTAATTATCAAAATAGTAAACCATTAATAGAAAATCATATAGATAATTCAAAAATTAATTTAGATTTAACAACTATAAAATCAAATGAATTTAATCAAAAAGAAAATAGTTTACAAGATAATTTAATTAAAAACTCATTTAATTATTTTAATGATCAACAATTCATACAAAATGAGCAGAGTATAGAAAATAAATCTAAAAATTTAATGAATACAATTCAAAATAATTATGCCTACAATGATTCACATAAACCAATAGTAATAGATTTTACAAAAAATAGACATTTAAATAATGATTTGAATAATATTGATACAAATTATAATTCACAGAACAAATTAATTCAAAGTTTAAACAGTACAGGATCAACATGTTCTTCAATGTCATCACCAACTTTAAGTAATTAAACTCATGAAAAATAAAAATTGAATTTTTATTATTTGTTTAAATATTAATTAAATAACTTTTTGAAAAAAAATTCTAATTATGTCTCTGTTATAAATTTATTTTTAAAATTTTAATTTCCAAAAAAAAATTTATCCTCAAATTAGTTTTTTTCATCAATTTTTATTAGAAATTTAAGAAAAAAATAATTTTAATATAAAGTCATCATTATATTGTTATAAAATAATTTTTAGTTCAAAAACACAGCTTAATATTGAACAGATATTTATTATGAAATTTTCAAATTTTTAAAGCTAAAATTGAAATGAAATTTAATAAAAATTTTGTCAATTTTTTTGTTTTAAACTTAAAAGATTAAATTTTATTCAACGTTCTAATTAAAACAATAGCTAACTAGATAAAAAATTTCATTTGAATAATTAGCATTTACAACTTGAATAATTCTCACTTGAGTAAGTAAAAATAACTTTTCTGAGTGATTATTTTTATTTTTGATGTAAAAAGTTTCATTATGTAAAAATAAAAAACCTTTACAATCTAAAAGGTCTTATATAACTAATTTATTGTCAATAAAACTATCTAGTTTAATCATTTAAAACTTTTTTTTGTCATAACTTTTAAATTTTAACCACTTAAAAAAAAAATTTCAATCATAAAACTTTTATCTTCTTTTAATTCAATATTATATCAGCAGTTAACACATGAAAGTGTTAAAAATGTAAATAGTTTTAAAAATAAAGTGTTTTGTTAATAAAAGTTAATTAAATTTTATTTTAGGAAACCAAATTAAAGACAAATTTTTTTTTTAAATATGATTTTACATAAGGATGGATTTTGTATTTTGTGAACACATTTTTAATAATCAAATTTATAAAACTTTTTTTGTGTAACTTTGAATGCTTTAAATAAAATTAACTATATATATGAGGAAATTTTGTTATAAATGTATTTATACATAACTTAAAAAATAAAATCTACTTTAAAATGTAATTTGCACTAAAAAAACAAATTTTAACAATTATTAAAACCACCTTGATCCATTATTTTATTGTTAAACAATTTACGTATAACAAGCTATTGAATAAAAAGATTAATTTACTTTTGAATAAATATGTGAGTAAAATAAAGTATTTAACTTATATGAACCTAATTTTAAACTTAAATAAATTTGACGATTTGTTTATAAAAAGCTTTTTAAATGCTATTTATTGATGCTTGATAATTTTTTTTTTAAAAACTAAAATAATATGTAATCTATAATACAATGAAGTTTGAAACTTAAAAAAAATAATAATTAGAAAAGTATTTCAACCTAATATATAAATAACTTTTTCTATGATTCTATAAAGATAAATAATTATTTATATTTATAAAGTTTTTCAGCAAATAACTTTTCTTAGAATATCTGTTAAATTTTTTTTCAATAATATGTATTTTTTAAAAACATAAAATTTGCTGATTGCATAAAAAAATTGATCACAGATGAATTTAACTTCAACTAAATTGAATATTTTTTTTTTTTAAATTTAGTCAGAATCATCTTCAGATAAATAATTTAAATTCGTTGCATCGTTTGTATTATTTGAATTAGGACATTGATCAACTGAAGATTTTTTAGTACAATTTTTTCCTGGTATATTTCGATAAAAATCAACCCATTCGTTTAACATTTGTTGCATTGGAAATGGTCTTTTAGAAATTTTTTGTTTAGCTACTAAAATTCCTCCTTCTGTTACACAGCAGTCTAAATATTGCCTCATTAGCTCTTCTTGTCTACCAAGCTAAAAAAAAAATTTTGTTAAAAAAAAAAAATTTTTTCAAAAAAAAAAACTTACTTCATTTCTAACTAAAAATTGTAAAGGAAGTAATTCTCTTTCTGATGTGACTAAAGGTAAATAATAACAATCTAAATCAAAGTTGTTTTTAACAATACTACCACAACCATTTTCTGTAACACAACAACTTGTGCAACCTCTAGTTACTGTACCATTTTCATCACAACTGCAATTCATTACTACACAGTTAGCCATTGCTTCCATTGGAACTAAAGCTGTAAAATGTCCTCTAGTATAACCTAAAGCGATTGGGCTTTTAGAGCAAAAATTAGGATCCCAATGAAGTGGTAAATAAATTCCTTGAAATCCTGCATAACCTAATGTTTCGCCTCTAAAAGATTTAACAAATTTCACCCCATAAACTATTATTGGTCTCCTTAAAATATGAGCAAGAGTGAATATATGAAATTGTTCTAAAGCTGATCCTGGCTGAGAAGCTAAAGATAAAATAACAGCCCAATCTTCTTCCCATTGCATTTGATCTAAAGTATAAGGCAGCTGATGGTTAACTTTTAAAGTTTCAGCTTCTTTGAATCTTGGAAACAAACTAAGAATAAAAAACACAATAAGTTTTTTGGAAAAAGAATAAATAAAAAACTTACATATGAGCAGCATCATTCAAACTATCTGCTAAAGATTTTCTTAATCTATTATCTTTATCAAAAACACCCCAAGTTGCTTGAAGAGCTGAGTCTAATAAACAATCACCAGTAGATCTATTCCATAAAGCATATAGTCTAGAACCCAGTGTCACATTGACTTCTAAGCTCCAGTTAATTATAGATGATTCTTCTTCTAACTCTAAATATTTTTTTATTAGTTTAAAAAAAAAAGATTGTTTTTTTCATTCTAACCTTTTTGAACATCTTTATCTAAAAGCTCATCAAATAATCGTTCTTGAACAGATGATGGCAATTCTAAAATTTCTTGAGGCAAAGAAAAATTAATTATTTCATTAACAAAAAAACATGGTAAATCTCCTTTTCTTTGTTTTAGAGAATTGTTTATAAGTTTTCGAACTTCGATTGCAAAATTAGTTGATACTGAGCAAGGAACTCTTTTAGCTCTTGATGGTACTCTATTTTCTAAAAGAATTTCTAAAATTTTGGTTCTCTAAATTAAAAAAGAAAATTTATTAGCAAAATTAGCATTAAACAAATAAAAAAATATTACCTTGAATCTAATTGCTAAATGTACCAAAGTAAAACCAACATCAAAAGCAGATGGTCTATTCAATAAATTAACTTCAATATGAGTTAATTGTCGTGCCAAATCACCTCCATTATTCAAGTATACTATCACAGGATTAGGATCACCTAATTAAATTTATAAAAAAATAAATTTTATTACAAAAACAATAGATAATATTACCGTTTAAAATTCCAACACAAGCTTCTAACCAGTACCAATCTACATGTTCTCTATTTTTACGTCTATTATTGAAATTATAGTTTATTAATGAATTAACATTATTTGAATTAATTATATTATTGTTCAATCTATTTCTTTGACAAGTTGCTTCAATAGGTGAAGGCGTATTTCTATCATCCTCATAATTAGAAGCTTTTAAATTCTCTTCAGAACATTTAGCTTCATTATTAACTGAGTTATAAAATTGATTAGTTGAGCATATTGCACTTGTTAAATTTGTTGGCTTGGATGTTGAGCATAAAACACATTTTATTGATTTTGGCCAATTTTCATAAGTACAAGCTACACAATTCCATTTCCCTATAGTTTGAAAAGTATCTGTTAACTTGTTATACTTTGAGTTTTCGACCAAATCATGTTCAAGTTTATTAAAAACTTTTTTCTTATTTATAGTAAAATCAGTTTCATCAAAATTATTCTTCTTAGATAAGTCATTTGATGTGGATGGTTTGATATTTTTTTGTATAATTTGGGTCATATTCTCTCTATTTAATTCTAAATTATCATTTTTATTAATGTTTGGTATATTATTAATTTTATTTAAGCTATTATTTAATTTGATTAAATCACATTCGTTTTCATTAAAATCATTATTCTCTATTTTATTATTTTGAACATATTTTGGTTTAATTTTTTCATCATGAATTAAATTTTTAGAGCAGGAAGATTGATTTAATGAACATGGAGTCATACATTGTACGCATTTAATTGATTTTGGCCAGTTTTCATAAGTACAAACTTGACAAAACCATTTTTTATTTAAGTCACTTATATGATCTTGATTGTTTGTTTCATTTGTAATATTGCACTTAGATGTACATTCATTATGATTATATTCAGAATTATAAGCTAAATTTGACTAAAAGAAATATTTATTAGTTTGAATTCAATTAATAAATTTATAAACTTACTTCATTTATTATATAAATGTTTGATGAATTAGGTGATAAACAAATCGTACATTTAATTGACTTTGGCCAATTTTCAAATGTACATTTTTTACAAATCCATTTTTTTTTATCTGCATCATTGAAACTCATTATAACTAAATTCTTCTCTTTTAAAATCTGAATAAAATTTTATCCTACGTTAAAAAAATCTTTACTTTAAATTCAATTAAATTTAAAACATTTAAAAAATTCAAAAACTTAATTTTCTTTTTTAAAATTCTAGAAAATTAAATTCTAAAAATCTATTTTCTATTTTGAAAAAAACATTTAAGATTTTTTTTTATATAGAAAACAAATAATTTTCCGTTTGTGAATTATTAAATTTTGAATTTATTTCTTTTTTTAAAATTTTTTCAACATTTTATCTTTAGATGCATTAAACTTTGATTAAATTTTATCACTATTTTAGAAAAAAAAAAGAAAAAATTAGACTTTTAGTCACAAGGCTATTTAATAAAAACGAAGAAAAAAAAACAGAAAAAAATTTTTCAAAAATTTCAACGAAAAAAATCAAAAAGAAAAAAATCTGAAATTGTTTTTAAAAAAAAAATTTTTTTCCAAAGTTTATAGATTTTTTGAAGAACTTTCGTTTCAAGAATGAATTAATTTGTTTTAATGATAATTTTTATTTCATAACAAAAAAAAAATTTCACTTTGGAAAATTTGTAAAAAATACTGATTATTTTAGAAAAAAAAATTTATCTACTATAGGTAAAACTAGTAACAAAACATTTAAAATGAAATTCTGACTTATTACGTATTAGATGAAACTTAAAAATTTTAGTTCAAAAAAATTAATTTTGGAAACTTTTTTTTGGGAATTAGTTTTAAAATTATTAAGTTCATTTTTTTAAACGTTTTAAATTTTATTATTTATAAATAGAATCAGTTATATAGTGAAATAATCAATAAAAAAAATAATTAAAAAGTATCTTATTAATTTTGATAAAAATTAAATAAAAAAACAATTTTAAATAAAAAACACTAAATATTTTCTTCCTACAAATGACGCAACTCGATGGCCTTATTTTTAAATGATAATTGATTTTGAAAAATAATAAAAAATCAAATACTCTTAGACTTTTGAAATAAGATTTTAAGTAGATTTTTTTAATTTTACAAAATTAGTTGTATACTTACTTAATTAATTCACTTTTATATTTTTATAAGAAACTAAATAAAATTTCACATTTAAAATCAATCAAAGTTAAACTAATGTTGGTGTATGTTTATGTGTGTGTGAATGTGTATACACGGAAAATCAAGATGAGAGGAACATAAACAAATAATTTTTTTTTATCTTTAAAAAAGCGACACCTGTTAAATTTAGATTACTTTTTTTTATATTATCATAACAATTCTTAAATTATTAAGCGGGTAAATTTAAAAAATTTTGTTTTTTTATTTTTTTATTAATTGAGGAATAAAAATGAATAATTCAAATTAAAATAATTAATTGATTTAGTTTTAAAATAAATCAAATTATTATTCAAAAACATAATTAAAACAACTTTAACTCTTTATTTTTTTATTAATAAAGTCATAATTAAACTCTTAAAACTAATTAAAACTCTAAAATAATTTTAAAAAATTTTGAGCTAAAAAAAGTTTTATTTTAAAAGTAAATTAAACAAATTATTCAAAAACTAATTAAATTTTATTTACTTTTAATTTAGAAAATTTCAAAAAAATTTGTTAATGAAGCTTTTTTATAAAAGAAAAATTGATTAATGAAGGCTAAAGGTCATTAAATTATTCAAAAATAAAAATGTTTTTGTTTAATCTTTGCATCAAAATAAGTTATGATGGATAAATAAAAGTAGTTAATGATTAAAGTTTTGTATTTTATTTAAATAAACTTAATTAATTTGAATAATTCTTATTTTTAGATAATTTTCATGAAATATTCAAGAAGTTTATTTAGAAAAATTATCTTAAATTCAAATACAAATTTGAAAAAAAAATTCATAGACATGCGTGTTGGTTTTAAAGCAAAAAAAAAAAACAATCAGTACAAAAGAGTCAAATTAAAAAGTTTCTTATTAAAAAAATCAAAGGATTAAAGAATGTTTAAGTTGTGCAAAAAAAGTTTAACAAATTTAACTAAGTATGCTTGATTATTTTTTACTTATGAATTCATGTTATTAAATTTTATTTTAATTTTTAGGTTAAATTTGAGATCAAAGCATACTTTACCAGATTTACCATATGATTATAACGCATTAGAACCTGTAATTTCTGCTGAAATAATGCAAATTCATCATTCAAAACATCACGCTGCATATGTTAATAATTTAAACATTGCTGAAGAGAAATTAGCTGAAGCTAAACTAAAAAGTATATTGAAATTTTTATTTTAAAAAACAAAAAAATTAATTTTTTTTCATTTATTCAAGATGATGTATCAGCTGTAATTCAATTAGCTCCTGCAATTAAATTTAATGGAGGTGGTCATATCAATCATTCTATTTTCTGGAATAATTTAAGTCCAAATGGTAACTAAACTTGTTTTTCTATTTTTTACCTTATTAAATTTTTTTTTTCAAGGAGGAGAACCTGATGGAGATTTATTAAAACTTATTAATAATGATTTTGGATCTTTAGAAAATTTAAAGAAACAAATGTCCAGTATTGCTGTTGGTGTCCAAGGTTCAGGTTGGGCATGGTTAGGTTATAATAAAGAACAAAAAAAGTTACAATTAGCATCATGTGCTAACCAAGATCCATTAGAAGCAACAACAGGTAAATAAAAAGTTTTAAAAAAAGAAATACATTTAAATAAATTAAATCTTTTAAAAGGCTTAGTACCATTGTTTGGAATTGATGTTTGGGAACATGCTTATTATTTACAATACAAAAATGTTAGACCTGATTATGTTAATTCAATTTGGAAAGTAGCAAATTGGAATGATATTAATAATAGATTAAAAGCTGTTAAAAATTAAAGGTTTTTTGAAGTTTTGAATAATCATAAATTTTAATGTTGTTATCAAAATAAAGAAACTAAATTCAAATTGTTAGCTTTTAAATAATTTCTCGAATGTAGATTAACGAAAAATAGTTTCATCTAAAGTTTTTAATTTTATTTAAACTACAAATAACTTACTAGTTGGTTTATTGTTTAAAAAAATATAAAAAATTCAAACATTTTAAAGACAAAACTTTAATTAAGAAAATATTAACAATTAAAGTGAATTATAATTTATTTTTTAAAATAACAATATTTTTTATACATATTTTACTATGTTGAATCTTCTTTTTAAATTATTTCGCGTTCGTTTAGTTTTGATTTCAATTTCAACATGTACACTTTATGAAGAACTTATTCTAATAAACGTAGAATTAAAATCAAAGTTAAATAATTTTTTATTTAATTCTTTTCTTTAAGTTTTTTTGTTATACAAGTATCATCAAATAGACTTAGGTTTTTTATTTTTTTCAAATTTTTATTTAGTCTCTTCATATTTTTAAAAACTTCTTTTGAGCTATTATTACTTTATAGTTTGAAAAAGAGATTTGAGAAAAACAAAGTTATGAAGGAAGTCTTTTTTTTAATATGAAGTTTTTGCTTATCCAAAAAACTCAATTAACGAATATAAATAATTTTTTTTAAAAATGCCTAGTTATTTAGTTAATTATTTACTCAACAAGAAAAAAATCATTAAACTAGAAACTAATAATACTTAGGTAATGTTTTAAGGTAAAATTACAGTAATAAATGTAAGTTTCTTATAACTATAAGACAATATTGTTAGTATAATAAAAAGTACATAATACCTAAAAATAAAAAGTTTGAAATTCAAATTTAAAAATCAAAAATAAAATAAATGATGAAATAAAAGTGAAAGACAAGTTTATTTTATAAAAAAATTTTATTAAGTTTACAAGCTTTATTAATTTTATAATCTTAATAAATTCAATCTAAATATTTAATTTTTTTAATAATAAATACCCAAGTTCAAGTTTAATCTTCAGATGATGAACAAAAAGTTTATTCAAATTATGTAATCTCAGGATCAGATTTAAATGAAATAAAATACTAAAATGAATTCATAAAAAAAGATTTTTTTTAATCATTATGAAACGATTGTGTGAAATCATTTTTTTCAAACTGATATATAGATAAAATTACTTTAAAATTATGGAATGATTGTAAAATTGATTTAAATTTATATTTTTTTGAAAATTGTATCTTCAAATCTAGTTATTTTGTTTTTATCTGTAGTTGAACTCAATTACGGCGCCATATTATTAAACAGAGTCTTTTTTCGTCTTAATTCTTATTGGCTTAGTTTTTTCATTTTGTTATTTATTATTCATCACTTAATTATTTAAAGTTTTTTCAAACTCATTTTCTATAAATTATAAATTAAAATAAAATATAGTTTTAGCTAAAAAAAAGTTTTTAAAGTAAACATTTTAAAAATTGATTACAGTAATAATTATGGATTTTTATAGTAATCCACCTGAAGAAAAGTTATCTAAATCAAAATTTGGTCTATTGGTAATAGATGTTCAAAATGATTTTATTGATGGTTCTTTAGCTATCAAAAATGGACCAGCAAAAGAAGATGGTTTAGAAATAATACCTAAAATTAATGAATTAATTAAAAATGTTAACTTTGATCAAGTTATTTACAGTTTAGATTGGCATCCAGAAAATCATATATCTTTTTATGAAAATATAAGTAATTTCAATGTTACAAAACTAAATGGTGAAAACATTAATAATGTAAATGATATTAAACTATTTGATACAGTTGATATTCTAATTGATGATAAAATAATTAAACAAAAATTATGGCCTAAACATTGTGTTGAAAATAGTTTTGGTGCTAATTTACACACAGAACTAATTATAAAAGAAAATTCAAAAAAAATATTGAAAGGAACTAACAAAATTTTTGATTCTTATTCAGCATTTAGTGATAATTTAAAAGTAAATAAAACTGGTTTAGATGATTATTTAAAAATGAATGGAATCAGTTTTTTGTTTATTTGTGGTTTAGCTATGGAATATTGTGTTTATGAAACAACAAAAGAAGCTTTAAGTTTGAATTATAAAGTTTTTTTAATTGAAAATTGTGTTAAAGGTTTGGATAAAGTTTCAATTGAAGAAAAAAAAAATGATTTAAAAAAATTAGGTTGTATTATAGTGAAAGATGAAAATGTGAAAAAAATTTTAGAAGATTGTTAATTCTAATTAAAATAAATTGAATTTAATAATTTTTAATTTTATTAAATAAAGAATTTTTTGAAAGATTGCGCTTCAATTTAATTTTTTTTTAAAGAGGTGTCGCTTCAAGAGTGTAGAAATAGGTGAATTTTATTTACTCTATAAAATTAGATTTGTTTACATTGTTTAAAAATCATTTTTTGTGCTTTAAAAACAGTTCATTTTAACTGATCTAAATTTTGTTTTAAAAATTTAAATCTTAATTTAAATATGCATAAATCAAATTTTATTTATAAGGATTAGGCCTTTGATTTTGAACTTAAGTTGAATTCATCTAAAAAATTTAATTATGGAAAATGAACGGTTTGCAAGTAAAGATGAAGAAATTACTTGTTTACGCAAAAGGTAAAAACAATTTTTTATTAAAAATATTTGATTGAAAGTTAAAAATTTTTATTAGATTACAAGATTGTCAAATAGAACTAGAAGAGTATCAAGAAAGTTCAAGAGAATTAGAAGCAGAGTTAGAAGCTCAATTAACAGCATCTGAAAAAAGAAATACTGAGCTAAAAAATTATAATATTCGATTACAAACTGAAAATGAAAACCTTAAAAGTAAATTAGCAATGCTTAATATGCAAAGTAGTGAACAGATTTTTGATTTACAAAAGCAGCTTAATGAAATTCAAGTTAATAATGCAAAATTGACTAGATGTATAAGAGAATTAGAACAATCGAATGATGATTTAGAAAGAGCTAAGAGAGCTTTACATGCTTCTTTAGAAGATTTTGAAAAAAAATTAAATCAACAAATAGAGAAAAATGTTTTACTAGAAAATGAGCTTGGTGAAAAAGAACAATTAGAAGAAATCATACAAAGATTAAAAGATGAAGCACGAGATTTAAAACAAGAATTACTTGTACAACAACAGCAACCAAGCTTAAGTTATCAAAATGAAGATAATAATGAACAAATTAAATGTTTGCCAATTAGATCTAATACTTTATATTACAATGAAAATAAAAAAATTCAAAATAGTAGCTGTAATGGTAAAATGATTGATGATTGCTCAAAATTGTCTACAAACAACACAAGTGATTTACCTAATTGCTCTTTATTATCTCCTTCAACTAGAGTATCTGTATTAAATATTGTTAGTGATTTACTTAGAAAAGCTGGAGCTCTTGAATCTAAACTTGCTTCTTGTAAAACAATAAGTAATAATACTACAGCATCTTCTTCACCAATTAAAAACGGTTTAAATTGCCAAAATGGGCATTTCAATTAATTTAATTAATTCAAATTGGGTGCCATTTGTTTAATTTAAATTCGACAAATAATTTTTTTTTTTAATAAAAAAAAATACTTAAAAGTTCTTGAAATTAAATTTTTTTTTTTTTAAAAAATTAATCTAAAGGAAGTTTTGTCGAAATTTTTTTTAAGTTTAATAACTTATATTATTTTAATTTCAAACGTTTTTACTAAATAATTTATTCTAAAGATTAGAAAAATCAATTGAAAGTTTTCAATTAACTTAATTTATATTTACATAGAATTTTCATTTTTATAAAGATGAATAAAAAAAAATTTACTTAAAAGGATAAAAAAAGAAACCAAAAAATATTGTTTCAATAGAATGATTTTTTGAGAAAAAACAAATTCTATTTAAAGTTTTAATTTTAAAATTATGTATTTTTTTGAAAAAAATCAGATTTAATCTAATAAATTAAAATTATTTTTTTGGAATACAAGAAAAAATCAATTATTTTTAAAACTAAAAAAAAGCTTTTTGTAAAAGAAATATTTAAATTTTTTTGTCAAATTAAAACTGTTAATCATATTTATTTTTTAATTAGTTCATCAAAGTGTCAATAAATTTATTTTTTATTAAAAATTATGCTTATTTTAATTAAATTTTATAACTTTGTTTTTAAGTAAGTTAACTTTATTTCTAAGTAAATTTACTTTGTTTCTAAAGTTTCTTTAATTATTTTATTTTATTAGTTAATTAAATATTTTTAAGAAAAACTTTAAAACTCCTAATAAATTTAGATTGATTCTATTTAATTCTCACAATGAAAACTTTTTAATTTATCGTTTAATTTATGATAATTTCAATAAATTATTGTTAAAACTAATAAAACTATTTAGTTTTTAATGAATAAAAGATTTCTTATTGAGTAATTCATCTTTTAGTAAAAGTTTTAATTTGTATATTTCAAAGACATTTCTTATTAACTTAAAAACTTTTAATTGATCTTTAAAATTTCATTTTTTTAAGATTCAAAATCATCTACTTGAAAACTTTTTTAATTTATATTTCATCATTTTTACCTTTCTCTTTATCTTACCAGAAGAACAAAATTTAAAAGTTTTGATGAAAAATTTCGAAAAAATCATCTAAAAATTTGAGTCTAAAGATTTTAAAGTTTTATTAAAATATTGCTTTCTCAGATTACCTGAATATAAAAATAAATCTTATAAATTACATCCTTGCGATATTTAACATAAATAATTAAATTTTTAAAATATTTATCTGAAAACTTAGTATTAATACTAAGAATTTAAAGTTATTTCACGCACTACTCAGAAATAAAATAGTTTTTCTTTTTAAGTTCTATCTATAAATTGAGTTTTAGTCATAAGTTATTAAATTAACTTAACTTTTTTTTAAAAAATTTATTGAGCTTTTAATCTTTATTGTTATTCTTATTTTTGCTACTTTTGAAAGGTAAATTGTTTTTTTAATAAAAATACAAAGAGTTTCTTCATAGTCTATAGAACTTTATTAAAGTTTACATAATTTTGTATTTTTGAAAGATGCGCCTAAATAAATATTTTTTTAAGATTTTGATTGAAGAACAATTTATCAATTAGAGAATAAAAATTTCTTTTCTTGAATAATTATGAAAAAAAACTAAATTAAAATTTTATTTCAAACTAGTTATCTAAAATGATGATTAAAAATTTACTTATAGATATTACAGGTGTTTTATATGAACATGGTCCTAATAAAGCAATAAAAGGATCTATTGAAGCAGTTGAAAAACTATCAAAAAGTAACATTAATTTTGCTTTTTTGACTAATGAAACAACTAGTTCAAAAAAAAATTTAGTAAAGTTTTTGAATAATATTGGTTTCAATATTTCAGAAAAAAAAGTTATTTCACCTTCAATTGTTTGTAATGAATATTTAAAAGAGAATAATTTGAAACCTTATTTTTTAATTAAAAAAGGTAAATCAATCAAAATTTTTTGAGTAAAAATATTTTTCTTTATACTTCTTCATCTTTATACTTTTATCTTTAGATCTATATGATGATTTTGATATAAAACAAACAAATGATACAAATTGTGTAGTAATTGGAGATGCTGAAAATGAATTTAGTTATGAAAATTTGAATACAGCTTTTAATAAACTAATGAGTTTAGAAAAACCTATTTTAATTTCATTAGGAAAAAATAAATATTATAAAAGTTTTGATAAATTATGCTTAGATGTTGGTTCATTTGCTACTGTTTTAGAATTTTCTTCAGGTGTTAAAGCAAAAGTAATTGGCAAACCAAGTAAAGAATATTTTGATCTTGCTTTAAATTTTTTTGGAATGAAACCTGAAGAAACTTTAATGGTTGGTGATGATATTGAAGGTGATGTTGAAGGAGCTCAAAATTCTGGTATTAAAGGAGTTCTTGTTAGAACTGGAAAATTTAGAAAAGAAAAAGATGAAAATCACGATAGAATTAAACCATTTTTAATTGTTGATAATTTGTATCAAATCGTTGAAAAAGTTTTAAATAAACAAATTTTTTAAATTTTATTGTAAAATTTTTTTTATAATAATTTAACTTTGATTAAAATGCTTTAATTTTTAAAAATAAATTTAATATTAATAAAGTTCAAACTTTTGAAAATTTTTTGAAAATTAGCGCTTACTTTTCCAAAAAAACTTTAAATAATTACTTTACTTAAATTAATGAAACTTTTCTAAAAAAATGGTGAAAAAAATTTTTAAGATCTAATCAAAAAATTAATTAAAGAAAAAACACGTCTGATTAAAAACTATATGTAAATAAACTTTAGAAAAGTAAAATAACGGCTATTTTTATCTATTTTAACATTTTTAAGTGTAAAAATAATACACATGATATTATAGGGATTATATGAAAAATTTTTCTTAGCTGGTCTGTCGGCTTTATCAAGGCCTATCAGAAATAAGTCTGAAATTATATTTAAAAATATAAACACGAATTAATCAGTAAATAATTATAAAAAAAAAGAAGTTTCATCAAAAAAATCATTAAAAACATTTTAAAGTTATTATTCTGTTTAAACTTAGAATAAGTTGACGTGTTTTTAGATGTAGCAAGGTTTAAATTTAAATTGAAGTTGACATTTTTATTATTTTTAAATTTTGTTGGTTTTTTGAAAATTAAAAAAAACGTATTATTATTTTATTATTTTCAAATGAAGATTAAAATTTAAGCTTAAAATAAGATTTGAAAATATTTCAAAATTCAAATTAGCTTGAATATTTAAAGTAAATATTTTGTTTTCTTTATGTCTAGTAAATAAAAAAAAATTTTCTCTTTAAAAATAATAGATGACTGAAAAAGATTATACAGATGAACAAGTTGTATCTGTTGGAAGAATTAAAAAATGTAAAGATTATTATGAAATTTTAGAAGTTTCTAAAGATGCTACAGAAGCTGAAATAAAAAAAAAATATCGTAAACTAGCATTAGCTTTACATCCTGATAAAAATAAAGCTCCGGGAGCGATTGAAGCTTTTAAAGCAGTTGGAAATGCTTTTGCTGTGTTAAGTGATAAAGATAAAAGGAAACAGTATGATATGTATGGAAGTGAACCTCAAAACAATAGTTCTAGTTCAAGAGATGGTTTTGCTACATATAATTATTCTAGAGGTTTTGATGGTAATTTAGATAAAATTAAAATTTTATTCAGTTTTTATTAATTAAAATTTTTTTTGTTTAGCTGATATTTCACCTGAGGAAATATTCAATATGTTCTTTGGTGGAGCATTTCCTACTAGTAGTATTTATGTTCGAAGAAATAATTATAATAGATACAGACATTATAGACAAGATCAAGAAAGTCATGGGCAACAAGATCCTAATTTAAATACATTTTTGTTTCAATTTGCTCCAATCCTGTTATTAATTGTTTTATCTGTATTCAGTACCTATTTGACTCCAGACGCAGTATTTATGTTAAATAGAAGCAGGTAAGATTTAAAAAATTTATTTTTTTAAATTTTATTTCAAAAAAATAAATTTCTTTTCTTAGTAAATACAGCGTAGAAAGAGAAACTGCTAGATTTCAGATAAAATATTTTGTCAAAGATAATTTTGAAGCTAATTATGGATCAGTTATAAATGAAGTTGAAGCTAGTGTGATAAATGAATATATATCTGTTTTAAGGTCTAAATGTTATAAAGAACGTAACCACCGTAAGTTCAATAATATTTTTACTAATTATTTTTTCTTAAAAATTTTTTTCTTAAAATTTTTTTTTATTTAGAAGAAGCAATGATTTGGAAAGCAAAAGCTTATAGAGATGTAGAGCTTGAGAGAAGAGCTAAAGAATTTAGGCAACCTTCTTGTGAAAAACTTTATCAGTTTTCAAATTTAAGTTATTGAATTTAGGTTTTAATTTATTTAGTTTTATTAAGAAATATAGTATTTGTATAGTTTCAAATCTTAAAAAAGATTACTGATATTTTAATTTTTTTAATTAGTCAAATTAAATCTTGAATTGTAAAATAAGACATTTAGTTTTTTGATAGGTAAAATAAATTCAAATTTAGTTTTAATATAAATTTTTGAAACTAAATAAAGATTTTATTATTGAGCTGTTTAGAAATATTTTTACAATTTTTTTTATGTAATTTGTTTTTCAATGTAAATAGAAATAATTAAAATATTTGATACTTTAAGTGTAATAAATATTCACAATAAAAGTACATATTTAAATATAAAATCTTTTTATGTAACCATAAAATGCAATGAAAATTTTTAGCTTGTAAAGTTCTATTTTTTAAGGTGATCACCTATTTAGAAAATTTGAGTTTTTAATTTTTTTTTTTGTTTAAATAAATTTTTTTGTGCTCATTTTTTTATTGAAATCTAATTTATAAATTCATCAATTTAACTATTTTTTTTCTTTTTTTATAAAATTTTTAATTTGAAAAACACTTTGCAAATTTGTATAGAATTTTTTAAGTCAAATAAATTATGAAATTATAAAACTTATGATAATTTGAATTTTTCTTTTTTTACAAAATTTTCATTAATTAACTATTTTTGAATAGTATATTTAAAGTTGAAAATTATTTGAATAGTTAGATGGATGATAACCATTTGTATGTTGAGGTGTAATCATTGTATTTATTTTTCTAGAGCTTCCTTTTATTGAGTAATCACTATATTTTTCAGCATCTAATAACATAACTGGTTGTAATGTAAGAGATTTTCTACTTAAATTATCTGCTAAATAACCATTATTTGTTTCTCCTTTATAAATACTTGCATTACTTGGTAAATATTGATCTGGTAACATTTTAACATAACGTGATCCTAAAACAAAAGCTAAAATAGATAAAACAAATACATCAATTACAGATATAATTGCAAGTATAAATGACCATCTAACAGAACAATCACCAGGATTATATAATGTAGCTTGATTACCACAAACTTCCTTTATTTGAGATGAATCCCATCCTGTTGGAAAGATTAAAATTCCAATTAACAAGAAAATACCTAAAAAAAAAAATAATTAATTTATGCAAACTAAAAAGTAATTTAAATCTTTTTTTTAATGAAATAGAGATAAATAAAAAAGTTTTAAAACAAAAATAGTTTTATGAATTTTCAATTTAAAAATAACAAGAATAATAAAAAAAAATGTTTAAAATAATAGTATCATGTTTTAGTGATCACTTAAAACATAAAGTTTTAAATAAACTTTTATTTCCTGACTTAAAAATTGAAAGTATACATGAATAACTATTTAAAGAATATTTAAATTATATTTAAAGTTTTTTTAAAAATTTAGTTTACTAAAAAAAACGCTTCAATCAATAGTTATATAAAAAGTAAAAGTTTCCTAAATTTTTTTTTTTTAAAAGTTTTCGAGAAAAAAGAAAGTTAGATAAAGGTAAATTTTAATTAAAACTTTTTTTATTGCAAAACATTATTATTAAAAATGTCTCAATTAATTTTGATAAAAACTTTTGTCTACCAATTAGAAGATAATTTTTTTAAATGTTTACAAGATAAAAATTTAAAACAATT
This sequence comes from Anisodus tanguticus, assembly GCA_034509755.1. Lineage (NCBI taxonomy): Eukaryota > Viridiplantae > Streptophyta > Magnoliopsida > Solanales > Solanaceae > Anisodus > Anisodus tanguticus. Next base: position 6,228 of record JAVYJV010000131.1, on the reverse strand, counting down.
TAAAAAATTGTAACAGTCTAAAATACAGGATGTAAAGCTTAAATATTAAAGATGCTTTATTATTAAAAGAAACAAAATAATAGCTAATAAAATTTTATCATTTTAAAAATTCTTATCTTAAGCATGTTGATTAATTTAATTAAAATTCAAACAATAATAAGGTTATTTAAAAGTTTTATGTTGAACTTTTTTCTTTAAAAAAAAATTTTCAAAAGAAAATCTATTTCTATTGAATTTTAAAGAAGAGATTTTGATTGTTTTAATTATTTAAACTAAATAATTCAAATTATAAAAGAAGTTTTTTTTGAATTCATAAAAATTTGAAAAAAATTATTTCAAAGATGATTTCTTAAAATAATGTTTGTTTAAAGAGTAATTGTGAAAACTTTCATTTTCTTTTTTTTAAAAATAAACAACTAAAACTTCCGTTAAACTTTTAGTAAAAGACATTCATTTATTCAAATTTTAAAGTAAACTGTTTTTTTTGTTTAATTATTCAAATTTTTTATTAAAACTAAAAGTTATAAAAATCTGAGTGAATAGAATTTTTATTCATTTAATGAGTATTTTTTATTTGAAAATTTTTTATTTTGAATTTTCTGATAAAATTTTTTTTTTGATAAATTTATAGAGAGATATTTTAATTAAATTAAAATTTTTCTATTTATTTAAAAGGTAAAATTTAAATTAATTTTTTAACTTTTAATAAAATCTAATTTTGATAATAAAATTCAATGCTTAAGCTAAATTTTAAATCTCTAAGTTAAAATTCTAAAATTAAAATTTCAAAGCTAAAAAATAAATTGTTTTTTAAAATCATAAATTTCAATAACTTCTTAAGTTTTTAAATTCTTAAATGAAAAAGTTTTAAATTTTCATTGAAAAATTCTCTACTGAATCTTCATTTTACAAATTCTTTTTTTATTACTATTAAATCATTTATTAAACTTTAGTTAAATATTTCAAATCAACAAGTATTCTTTTTGTCAATTGAAATGATGACTCAAAAATTTGTAAACTATAATTACGAATAATTAAAAAAATTTTTAGAAAAGAAATGATTTAATTGTTGAAAAAAATACTTTTACCTAAATGAATATATAATTAAAATTGACTACGATGAAAAGATTGTGAAAATAATCAAAAATCTTATAAAATTTTAATTTGATATTGATTAAAAAGTTTGACCTTTTATATCAAAATCTAAATCTTAAAATTAAATGAAAAACTTCACAAACAAACTTCATTAATCCTTGTTTAAATAATAAGATAATAGATCACTAAAGTTAATTAAAATTTGAATGTAAATTTTCTTAACTCACAAACAAAAAATTCTTCAAAAAAACTTTCTCTAAATAAAGGTTTATTTTGATTCAAAAATTGAATAAAAGGAGTGTAACAAAATAGTTTTAATTTAATTAAGTTCTAATACTAAAAAGTATTATTAATTTTAACCAATGACTGAATAACTTAATTTGAATAGAAGTTATAATCTAATTTTTTATAAAATTAAAGTTTTAGAATTTTATTTTACAAAAAAAATATTTCCTTATACCATTTAAATATCCTTTAATTTTTATTAAAGGTTAAAAACATTTAAACTTGGTGACCAATTTAAAATTATTTTGAATAAAAAGCTTTCTTAATTTTTTATGACTCAAAACTCTTTCAATAAATTCGTTTGTTAAATTTCATTAAAAACAACTGACTTTTACAATTTGAAATAAAATTCAAAAAAGAAAGATATTAATAAAAAGCATTTACAATCAGAAAACAAATATTCGTTTTAAAAATGATACCTTTTTGAAATAAACTTTTAAAATATTTTTTTTTAAGAAAAAAAGTTTAAAAATTCAAAATAAAAAACATAATTCAAAGAATATTTTAAAGAACTTTCTTCAAACTTCCTAATTACATGATTATAAACTTATTTAAATTTGAAAAGTTTTGTAAATTACTTTAAATTTTTGAGAAAATAATTCAGTTTATAAAAATGATAAATTTTCAAAGATTCAATTCATGGTTTAAATTAATTTTTATTAAGTTAAACTTAATAAAACTTAAATTTTTCTTAAATTTACCTTAATTTGTTTCTTTTTATAATTTAATAGAAGAAAAATTAACTTAATAAAATGAAAAGTTGTGAATTTAATAAACTTAAAACCGCTATTAAAAATAAGTTACATAACAGATTGTTTGAATTTATTATTTTGAGTTTAATAATTTTCTTACGATTTCTATTTAAAATATTTTATATCATTTTTTAAGTATGTTATTTTCAGTTTAATGAATTCAGTATAATACTTTTAGTATTTAAAGTATGATTTTTGAGTTAGATTATTCAAACAAATTATTCAAAGTTTAAAGATTTATTTTCTAAGTTAGATATTTTAAGATTTATATTCTAAGTTTGATATTCTTGATTTTAGCTTGATATTTTTAGTTTAATGATTTTAGTTTGATATTTGTATATTTTAATAGCTTAAATGTCTCTCATAAAAAAAAACATTTGATGTAAAAATTAAAATTAATTTAAACCAAAAAATTTGTTACATTTTATTAAACTAATTCATCAAATATCAATAGTTAAATTATCTTTTATGTTTGATTGTGTCAAACTTATAAATTAGTTTACATTAATTGACTTAAACTTTGAAATAAATTTTCATCTGATTAATTTTAAATAAAAAGTAAATAAATTGATAACATTAAAAAATCAGTTTTTTTTTAAATCAAATTTAATCCAATTTTGACAAAGAAATCAATTTGATTTTAAATAGAACAACTTTATTATAATCTAATTTAAATTTAGAACTTTTAACATCTAGATACTTGATAAAATTAAAATTTTTTCTCTTTTAGAAAAGATATCTTTAATTGTTTTTTCATCGCTAAGTAAATTGTTTTTTTTGTTTTAATTTAATTTTAAAAATAGATTTTCTAAAATAGACTTTCGAAAAGTTAATAAAGTATTTAATGGAAAACTGAATTAAAAAAATTATATATTTGAGTCTTATATAATAAATATTTATATTTTTACAGTAAAATTTGAATATTAAAATATAACATTTACATTAATGAAAGGCGTATTCATTTCTTAAACTAAATATATTCACTTGTATGATTAATAAACATTTTTAATTTTATTGTTTTTAAATTATAATTCCAACTAATTTTGTTTATTAGGGAAATAAAATATCAGAACTATATTTTGGTGATTAATGATCTCATTATTTAAGGTAATATATTTTTTCTTTTTTAATTTTTACCTATGAATAAGGTCAAATTTTCAAATGAACTTCATCCTATGAAAAATTTTCACAAAAAAAAGAAAAAAAAGATTTCAATTTAGATAAAATATTCAATTTTCTGTAGAGGTCAGTTTTTTTAAAGAAAAAACATTTAAAATTAATGTATACCTTATCTTTTAAAACATTAAAATTAAGCTATTAATCTATTTTTAAGTTTTTTTTTAAATTTTCATCTATCTTCAACTTTTTTTTATCTAAAAAAAAAAAAATCTCAAACTAAAAAGAATTGAAGATGAAAATTATTTAAAAGAAACAAAAAACAAAGAAACTTTTCTTTTTTTGAAAAATTAATTTTAATTTAAAGATTTTGAGTATTTTTAAACTATTATTTGACATTTCAATAGTTAACAGTTGAAAATTTTAATTCATATAATTTATTTTAGCAAATTTCTTTTTTAAATTTTGTCAAATAAATTGAGGATTTGATTAAAGTAAACTATTGATAAAAATTTTAAATTCGACAATAATTTTTTTGTTCTGCTTATTGAACTTCAGAACTTTTTTTATTAAATTTTGATAAATACTTTAAATCAACAAATAAAAAGATTAAATTAGTTAATATAAACTTTGACATGATTCTAATACTAGTTATTAACAGTTGTTTATAAACTTGAAAAGATCTAAAATAATTATTACTGCTAGGTGATACCTCTGAGCAATATCACGCTTTTTTTTAATAAATTCACTCAACTTTTAGAAAAAATTTTTCTCTTTATCTTTTTGAAAAAAAAATTAATCAAAATGATTTATTAAGATTCTATTGAAAAATCAATTAAAAAGAACAAAAACATCACGTTAGGCGAATTACGCTTATTTTTTTAAAAAATTTCAGAAGCAAAAAATTAATTTACTTAAAGTTATTTACTTTGAAAATAGTTAATAATTTGAACTTATCAAAATGCGAAAAAAAATTTGATTAAGTTAATTTAAAATATAAATTCAAATCAGTTTTGAAATAAATTTTATTGAGTATTTTTTTAAATTTCAAAATTATTGATAGGATTCGTTTTTATTTAGAATCAAAACAAATCACGTTTGAATATTTTTTAGAATTGATCAAAATTTGTTTTTAAATCTTTAAATAATTCAAATTTATAAACAGTAATCACAAATTTATTTTAAAGAAAAAAATTAACTTCATCAAAATTTGAGTGACCGTTTTTTGTTAGAAAAAATACAAATTACTTTTTTTTAAAATTTAAATTTATTTTAACAAAAGCTTATAAATTTAAAGCTGATTGATGATGATAAATTAATTTAGAATTAACTCTAAAAAACTTTTTTTTGTAATCAAAATTAAAAAAAAGTTTTGATTTTTAAATTGGTTTTTTAGGTTAAAAATGTTGAAAGGCTAATTTAAAAAGGATCGAAAGCGTTATAATTATTTTTAATTAAAAGCTTAATAAACAAAAAAAAACTTTTAGCAAGGTTTTTTAAAAAAAACAAAGTTTAAACAAAAAAATATGAAGACTCTATAACTAAAAAAAAGTTTATAAAAGAATATTACTTTAAGCTATTAAAAACATTGAAACAATATATTTTAAAAAAAAAATATTAAAATTGTAAAACACGCGTTTTCATTCAAAAATAGTTTTAAATATTTTTAAACAAAAAAACAATGGTTTAAGTTAAAATTATCAGTTTAATGATCAAATTTAACTTTTAATTCATTTTATTAATCATTACTTTAGTTAAAAATTTCATTAAAGGAACATCAAATTAAAAAATTATTTTGTAAAACTTAATTTTGAACAAAACAAAGAACTTAAACGTTTTATTACAAATTTTATAACAAATCTTTGGTTTAATTTTAAAAATTTTAATATTTCTTAGTATTCTTTAAAATTTTAGTTTTTTGAATTTTCAGTTTTTTATGAGTTTTTATTTTTAAAGTTTATTTTTTTGTCTTTTGATTTTGTTTTAAAGATTTTTATTTTTTACCTTTTATTACAATTTTCATTAGTTAACTCTTAAAATCGAAATAAGCTATCTTGAACTTAAGATAAATTTTTGAATAAATTTTCATAAAAACTTAAAAGATTAATTTAAAATAATTAAGTATAGTGTTGAATATATTGAAAATTAAGTTTAAAAAATTTCAAGTATAAAACAGTAAGCTTTAAAAAATAATTTTTTTAAAATAAAAAAGGCTAATACTTATACCAATAAATGATAATTAAATTTTATATTCTGAAATTATTTAGGAAATTATTCTTGAAATCTAATGAAATTGAATTTTCATAACTAAAATCAATTTGAATAAGTTTTTTAAAATAATAATTTCATTAAGTTGTTTAATTTACAAAAAATCATTAATTAAGTTTAAAAAATGCATTTTGTAACAAAAATAAAGTTTTAATTAAAATAATTAAAACAAGAAATTTCAATAAATTGTATCAGTTTTTAAAAAAAAACCTTAATTGTTCTAAATAACATTGAACTTTATAATTTTTTTTGTTTAAAGAATTTTTTAAGAAATATAATTAATGTTAACACTAATCAATTAATAAAATATTGAATATCTTTGTCAAAATTTTTTTAAGCTTAAGAACTGTTTTAACAGTCTATTAAATTATTGCTATGATACAAATTAAACTTTCAAAAAGAGTAATTTTAAAAATCAATTTGAGAAAAAAGTAAAATTGAAATTTCCTTTAAAAACTAACGAACAAGGTTTAATAAAACTTTTGATGATCAAAAATATTCTAAATTATTACAAAAAGTAAATTGCAGTTTTTGATCTATTAACAAAAGGTAATTTATTTCTATTCGTTTACCAAAAAAATAAATTTTTAATCCAACGCAATTTCAATTGTATTAATGATTTAGTTTTTAATAAATTTAAGCCTTTTTCGGATAAATTGAGTTTAATATAAAAACACAGGTATATGAATTTGAAAATTAGTTTTATAAAAAA